>OW388304.1:352500-1552500 GCA_936450465.1 Gibbula magus
TGTGAGATGAAACATAAATAACAATGGATCAATGTTGTTTGGAAATCTGTTGAAAGTATGTGTTTATGCTGTGATATAATTTTCATTTACATTGTAAACGTAACGATCCGGATCCTTTCAGTCCTAAAATCAAAGTTCATCATCAGAGGTCCATGTTCACTCCACGGGAACCAGTCAATGGTGATTCCAAATCATTCGGTATTTTACCTTATACAGCGAGATCATTTTGCATTCACATTATAACGCTGCAGTTATAATAATGTAAATTACATATCATTTAAACCGGGCCATTATAAAACACGTTATGGATGACCGACTTCTTTTATGACACCGACGCGTCGAGAGAGTTTCCCTAGTGTATATATATATATATATTTGAAAACAGTCATGGAGGCAATCTCGAGCTGCATCAAAGCTCCGCGAGTCTACACAGCGTGCACTCTGGAGTCACGTGGACTGTTATATCTACACATATATCTCACATGCTGGCAAGTGTCTTAAGTCCACCTCATGTGCATACTTATCATACCTTTTCGGGTCTCATAGATCGTGGAGTTTGGCCCTAACTGTGGATAAACACCGACGACTGCATGCTAGTCTGATGAATATGGTCGAACCTTTGGTCCAGTCCCTTTCTGCATCTTGCTGGAATTTGACACGCCCATTACATTCCAACTAGAGAAATTCGCAAATGAAGAATTTTATATTTTCTTATTCCACTTAAACTGTCATTGTTCGGCCCAAAAATAAATGCACATTTTTCAGAAAGTTTCATACGCATCGACTATTCATTTTGTAATTTCGTAAATTGGGTGTTTTATCAGAATGTTGGGTTGTGGGTTGCATACTTCGTGCACTAAAGTTATAAAGCTATGTTTTAAGACTATCCTAAGGCTAAACCTTGTTGTTGTATGTTGTACTCATGTGATATTGATACCGCGAACTGGCCCGGACTTTCTGACCCAGAAGAACCCCTTATCACGTCATGAGATAGACTGAAGTTATGACACAGTTAGAGAAATGATATAGGGTTTCATAACTAGGCGGTGTTAATGTAGTGTGCATGAAGATGAAGATTTCACAACATAGTCCGTCCGTCCGTAAACTTTTCGTTTTTTCGACTTCTTCTCCAGAACCAGAACTTTGATGTTCAGACTCCTTTGATGAAGGGGATTCTAAATTGTAGATTTGGTGCCCCTGTGACCCAAAATGTGGGTCACATGGGTCATAATCTAAAAAGCTATTTTCATATTCTTCTCCAGAAACAATGACTCCAGAGAGCTGTAATTTTATGTACAGGCTCCTTGGCTGAAGGGGATTCTAAATTGTAGATTTGTCGACCCTGTGATCCCAAATATAGGTCACAGGGGTCATAACCGTATTAACTATTTTCATCTTTTTCTCAAGTCCCAAAATCTCTAGAAAGCTGAAAAGTTATGTTCAGACTCTTTGGCCAATGGGCTCGTTTTCATTGTGTAATAAATGTTGATAATTCCAGAATGAAAATACGAAGTAAAACAATTAAATGCAAACGTCTACATTATTTATAATGAATGTGGATTAATGTGTAACCAATTTTGATTATAACTTTTAAATTTGATGACTGGGCAATGACTTATTATGTGATATCTTAATCTTTTCCTTAGAGATAATTAATAACACAATTCCTGGTGAGCTTCAGAGCCAATGGTTCTATTTTCTATCGATATTTTAAAGACATACTATACTATGGCATTTACATTGTTAACAGATTAATAGTCTTACTATATTAATGATCAATCTGTTAACTTTGCATAGATTGGAGCATTGTGTACATTATTTAATGACAATTAAATTGAACTGGAAATTAGCCAAGATTCACAAGTGCTTGCCTTTGTATCCTCATTTAAATTGTCACGTGACTTTCTGGAATAGAGCCACGTCAATTCAATACACAAATATCCACGATGTCATAAAGTTTACCACGTGCGTACATCTGAGTCAGGCATATACACACAAACACGCCGCATATGTATATCAACTCCCATTAATATCAAAGCGAATGTTGTGAATGTAAATACATTCTATACGATTCTACCGTTTATTCTAACCTTGTGTTGATTCTGTACAGTGACTATTTTATCTTAATACTTTAGATATGCAGTTTACACAATCATTGTCCTGGCCCTTGTGTAGATGTCGGATTGAAGTACGTCGACGTACTCGTGCGGATTCAGGATTTCATAAGGGGTTCAAATTTACAAGCAACGTTTGTGAAGGGGTGGTTGGTTCGAACTCACTCTGCACCACTGGTACTCTTCAAGTGGACCACACGATTATATCAGCATATTGCCATCATGGTTAGCGATGGTTCCATGTTGAAGTATTACGGAAGGGGGTAATTGCCATCATGGTTAGCGATGGTTCCATGTTGAAGTATTACGGAAGGGGGTAATTGCCATCATGGTTAGCGATGTTTCCATGTTGAAGTATTACGGAAGGGGGTAATTGCCATCATGGTTAGCGATGGTTCCATGTTGAAGTATTACGGAAGGGGGTAATTGCCATCATGGTTAGCGATGTTTCCATGTTGAAGTATTACGGAAGGGAGTAATTGCCATCATGGTTAGCGATGTTTCCATGTTGGAGTATTACGGAAGGGAGTAATTGCCATCATGGTTAGCGATGTTTCCATGTTGGAGTATTACGGAAGGGGTAATTGCCATCATGGTTAGCGATGTTTCCATGTTGGAGTATTACGGAAGGGGGTAATTGCCGTCACTGATCAGGCTTGTCGAGGAAAGTGTGAAGCATGTAACGCGTGCTTTGTAGTCATATCAAGAGATTTGTTCAAGTCGTTAGCTGTTTCATGCTAGGTCACGTCCGACGCTTTGATCCGAGCGAACTAATATCCGGAGAATTTCTGGCTGGACTGGTTGGTCCTCTTTGTTTCAATGTCAAGGAGTGGCACGCTACTTGCCTAAAGCTGGGATTCTCCGTCCTTAGATATGTAGTCCCTTGATACTTGAACTAATTGAACGAAATGAGGACAAATATTTGATCTGGAAATATGAAGTATATCGTACATCTTATGTGGGGAAACATATTTATCAATGGGGGTATGTAGTGGTTCAAATAAAGTTACCGTCACAAGAAATGAGCAGTTTTACTGGAGATATATTTTCAGATACATTATGATTATTGAAACAAATTGACGACAATTTGCTAAAAATTATTTCGTGATCTGAACTTTTATTGTAATTCATTTGAAGAAGTTCATATAATTTATGTTTCTTAACTTGTTTACGAAAGTGTGTTTTATACGGCCTCAGTAAGGAATGGTGTTTCAACTATTAGCAATCACGAATCCCCTCCCAACACGTGTACTGGCCTGGTTGTAGTGACAATACCCATAACCTTACGCCCACTGGAAGCTCGACGTTCTACTTGCTGAACGAACATACCACAGGCAACTGGTGCAACCATACAAATTTGTACATCAGTCAACTCAGGCAAATTTTATTCAGCCAGAGACGAAAACGCCCGTACACCTTCCTCTGGCGTCACCCGTCGCCATGGAAACGACCCCTCTCCCTGATGTTTAGGATGTCACTGTATGATATATACGATTGTTGTTGTTTCTTGTGTATTGTTGTCTCGCTCTGCACGTGAAATGTCGGCACCGTGGTTATTACACATGTCATAGGAGACATACACGATAGGGAGGCGAGGGTTGTATTGCTATAGTCTGTATCCCGAGCGTATGCTGTATCTGGGCTGGTCTGTTACATCTTCTACATGCATATTTCATCGTGGCTTTGGTGCAGGTTAACATTCTTCCCCAGATGTGTCACGTATCATTCACAGAGGTCAGGTTTCATTCACAGAGGTCACGTATCATTCACAGAGGTCATGTATCATTCACAGAGGTCAGGTTTCATTCACAGAGGTCCCGTATCATTCACAGAGGTCATGTATCATTCACAGAGGTCACGTATCATTCACAGAGGTCATGTATCATTCACAGAGGTCATGTATCATTCACAGAGGTCACGTATCATTCACAGAGGTCACGTATCATTCACAGAGGTCACGTATCATTCACAGAGGTCAGGTTTCATTCACAGAGGTCATATATCATTCACATAGGTCACGTATCTTTCACAGAGGTCGTTCATCTGTCACAGAGGTTTTGTATCATTCACAGTATATCATCCTGGAGGCCATGTATCGTAGGTCTGCTCGACCATTATAATACACACGTTTGTGTTTAATGTTCATGTTTGAATGTTCTGTTTTAAATGTCAACGATGTTTGTCTCTAGTTCCTTCAAGTCAATGTTATCGTGTTTATCCAATAACCTAAAATAAAATTATACTTCATGTCATCAATTAATATTAAAAATTTGCGTTAAATCAAATGTTTGTGAAAGTGAACACATTTACATTTAGTTTTTGTCTTCTACGCCATTCGAGATCAAATTGTGTTTGTTCCGTGTTCTCATGCATTAACATTGACCACTGGAAACTGGGACATCCTAATAAGTAATTATCACTAAAAGGGAATGGAAGACATAGTGTTACTCTAGTTTTCTCCACCTCGTTAAGCTATTTCAGCTTAGATCCTCATCAACGACATACAAATAGCCGAGTCCCTATAAGCTATTACTTGTGTCATGTGTTTACGGTTGCTATGGACACGTGGGGTAGCATTTACAAGATGTGGTTCCCAAACACGGCGTAATGCCCCCTAGAAACAATCTTTAATAAGGATTACGCCTTTCAAATGTCATCATTTTCTGGCATAAATATCCTTATATGGTATTAGCGTCATCACTCTCCTACATAAAACCCTAATAAGGCATTGACCTGATTTCTGTCTTTACAAATAAAAGTTGTCACTTGAAGACGTAAATCGCTTCGGAAACCTTTCATACTTCAGAAGGTTTTTTCTTCTTTTGTCAACATTGTTATTTCTGAGATTTTCCTTGACAGGAAAAAAATGATAGAAACGTATTGAATGAGAAATATAAAAGAAATAAACATTCTTGACTTTCTGATTTTTAAAAAGATTGCAACAAGGCGTACAGAATGTGACAGAACAAGGCACGGTTTCCAAGTTGAAGAGTCTTAATCGAATAAAGGTTCATATGAAGGCGTTTCTAAAATAAAATAGTTTATTGATTTTCAAGACCAAACCCTTATCTTACTATTCCCTACATTCAAGGAATAAATCCTAGGATAAACTATGACAACGATTGGAACAAAGAATTATATGATCGCGAGTGAATAATATTTGTTCCTAAAGTTCACTAAATTGTAGGTTTTAAAAGTTCCTAGACATTCTCCGAACGTCTTTGCGGTGTCACGAAGTCTATATGTAAATATGAGTTATTTTGAAAACAATAACCATAGTCTATCACAGAGCCGGACTCATCTGTTGTGAATAAATAAATATAAAACGGTATCGATAGTCTTTCAAATGGATTTTTTTTGTAAAATGTCCAAATTCCAATAATGAAATTTGTTTTGAAAAAAGGGCCTGAAATTTCAGTAATGAAAATGATATAAAAGGCCTCTGAAATATCTTCCTTAACATAATTAGGGGTTCTGAGTGACATATTACGGTATCAAGGAATTTGATATTGTTTAGAGAACTATGTTGTTCACCTGAACGATGCTACCCCACTCTGTGTGTGTCTGGTGACTTGACCTTCATTTGTCTGATGACGTCAACTTCACCTGGCGTTTACAAAACCAAGTTATGACATCAAAGAAACGTTCTACTTATCCCCATGGTTCGGTTAAGAGCAATTGTTACTGCCAATTGAACAAATGCGGATTTTGTACGTTTGAATACGCTAGGAAGTGCATGTTTGTTCACTTGCTTACCTCATTTGAAGTTATTAATGTTGTTCGATTATGGATTATTTGACAACGGTATAAAATATTGCCACCACTGTTATCAGAGTTACATTCCTAGCCTGACGTTCAGTCTCTTTAAGATTATTTTCCCTGTACTTTATCCTGGGCTGCTCCAGGTGAGCTAGGCAAGGGTTCAGTTTAAAGGTCTGACATTTCCCTTCCAAGAGGCTCATTCCCAATAGTTAATAAAATAATCAGGTTTCATATGACCTAAAGAATACACCAATGTTTACACAGACTAGGCGTCAGTCCAGTACATCCCGTCTGTGAGCAGGCTCAAGACTTGATTCAGTTGAGTGTTACTTGTTACAGTTCTTATGTTCTTGTTACAGTTCTTATGTTCTTGTTACAGTTCTTATGTTACTTGTTACAGTTATTATGTTCTTGTTACAGTTCTTATGTTACTTGTTACAGTTCTTATGTTCTTGTTACAGTTCTTATGTTACTTGTTACAGTTCTTATGTTCTTGTTACAGTTCTTATGTTACTTGTTACAGTTCTTATGTTCTTGTACCTCAATATGTTCATTGATCTACCAATATAAGTTACCAAAGTGTTGTTATGTCCTATTCAGACTATATCCTTAAGGATATGAGAAAATAGTGACCGTTAGTGACATTAATAAAAGTGGCGACCTTTTGTAAACAAATATCAGTGAACAGTGTTGCCCAAACACTCGTTAATATTAGAACTAGAGCCAGGGCATGATCAGCATCTCTTTAACAGTATGCAATCTCGTCTCTGACATTAAGTTTCTCGATTAAGTTAAATCATTGTCTCATGTGGTTACCATTCCATCTGATTATCTGATCTTCCGGACTCCAAGTTGTCCTTCCTCAACGATATGAGGCTATATTTTATGGTATAGACGGTATAGTTGAGACTTCCTCAACGATATGAGGCTATATTTTATGGTATAGACGGTATAGTTGAGACTGCATATCGACCGCGTGTATACACTGTAACACTGAGTAACACTGGGTACTGCTCGTTCACACCGTTAGATTAATGGATCAGAACAATCCTGCAATAAGATTGTCATTCAATGATTCCACTCCCACATGGAGAAAACACTTTAATATTTATAGCTTGCTTCCACGAATTATCCCCCCTTGGTCTGAGCAATTTAGAGCTTGCTTAAATCTCGCGAGACGTGGCAAGAATAACGGAAGGTCACGATCCCAATCTCGTTTGATGATGAAAGCGTTCGATCGTTATTTATGGATTGTGGTTAGGCGAAATACCAATTTGAAGGCTAAAATAGACAGCAAACCGACAAGCTATCTATACAAAATAAACAATGTATGTACTCACTAACATGACTATTTGATAATTCGAATTGAGGCAATGTCTGGCCTTACTGTCTTTGTTCACTTGGGGAGTTGAGGACGACCAAGGAACTGTACGTGAAGACATAAAACATCAACGGTTTTCTTCATTTGAAACTATCCACATTTTCTTACGTTTTCCTCAAAGAAATAATTAACTCAGTCTCAATGAAACCAACCACAATTTTTTCTGGTACGTACGTAGTTTCCTTTTCTTACTGTAAGATCCAAATTTAAAAAACCGAAACACGGACGTTGATGTTTCCTTCAAATCAACTTGTCGACGGGATCAATAAACATGCACTATAGTGAACTCAAGATTCTCTTTCGTCATGTATTTCCAGTTACATTTTCATCTTTAATTATCGATTTTACAAACATCGTTATTTTGAAAAAAATCAGTTGAATCACAGATATATATCTACAACAAAAATAACGGTGTCGCCTATGCTACGTAAGGCTGCGTTATACAAACCGGACATAACTTGCTTCTAAGGTTAGTTTGAGGGACGTCTCTGCAAGGAGCGAGTGTAGGTCTTCATGTCATTCAGGACTTGGTTGCTCTCGGTGTCAATTGAAAGGTACTAAACAAGGGACTAGACGTGGAACATTTCATAGAGATGTGTTAGTTTAACCGGGCCATTTAGACTTGATACGGTTAGTCCGTGAATCATCTGTGACAGTGAATACCAGGGGTATCATTGTATGGAGTAAAGGCACTGGCCACAATTATTCGTGATTAGACATGATTTCCCATCGCTGGTTCATCCAGTTCATCAGGGTTTATATACTGTGTTTCCATTATCTTTCAATACATTCGGTATTTGTTCAAATCTAACCTCGTTGCAAAAGTATCGTGAAAACAATGCACGATCCCAATCGTGTTTATGGCTGATTTCAATGTAGTATAAGTTCAACAACAAACAATTCACCACTTCTCGTCATGAGGTTCCATTTCACTTTCACATGATCTCTCTCATTACCGTGACCCGCTGTCTGAAAATAGAATGCGAGCTGAAAATAGCCTCTTGACTGCCTTGAAGCTGAAGATCTGTACTGAACAATTCGAGGAGGTGCAACACCGGAACACTCTGTTTATAGCACCAGATCGATGGCGGGAGGCAGTAAGGATTCCTAGAGAGACTTAATGACGAAAGTTCTCTACCTCTCCTCTCGTCTTACAGTCAGTTTAGATGGAGATTGGTGTTTCTGTAGATTGAAGCTGGTGTGGCTTAGGAACTATGAGAACAATGTATTTCAGTGGCGGATCCAGGAATTTTGAAAGGGGGGGGGGGGGGGGGGGGGTCCACCAATTGAAAAGGGGGTTCCACAATGTTTTCCCCCATACCAGCCGATGCAAACAAATTTGAATTCACAACGCATTTGCAACCATATACCTTCACCTTTAGTTACCAGATTTGACTTGTCTGAATGTGTACACGTACATGTATTTGAAATTGGAATGTCGCTCTCATGAATATAGGATTCGCCATAGCGGAAATAGCTATTCCTTCCCATCCACTGCACTTGGAACTCGCCCTCCTATATGATCTGGTGACTGTAGGATCAGTTGAGTGGGAGAGGATGACTCGACTCGACTCACACTGGCAACACCTGACGTTGATACATACCACATTTAGCTTCTACATACACATACTTACCTTACCTTGCCCCTCCAAACAGCATTCGTTTTTTATTCATCTAGATGTACTGTTATTTACCTAAACACTCCGTCTATGATTTACAAGAGAGGAACCTGTGGAAATGACTGTGCTTATCATTGAAACAAAACCGTTTTGCTCAGTAACTTAATAACCTATGTCCTTCAACTTCCGCTTTGTAACCATCGTACAGTTCTAAATGTATTAATATTCTCTAATATGATGAGCTCATATCGACCACTATATCGGTATTTTCAAGCACCATATACATTATATAGAACAACCTGTTGCATAGACTAAAATGTAGTCTATGTAATTTAAAAAAATATTGTATTTTCATCCTTATGATTTTATATTTTTCAATACTATCAGTTCCAGTGTTTTCAGTTTATCTAGACTGGTTGAATAACGATCTAGACTGTATTAAAAACTGTTATTTTTACACTGTCAAGGAGCAGGACTACCTGTTGCAGAACATGATCACTTCTAACATCGCCTTGTTCTGCTGACAACTGTTCTATTGTGTGCTATATTCATCAGCATAGCACGCTGCTGTCGATGTATCAATGATTAGTGTCCACGGTACTGGCAACAGCGACTAAAGCATGACAATATGGGATTTAGATGGACAAATCCTAACATGTAACTATGATAATGTAACATGATCTGATGTCGATTAACGTCAAGATAATTATATAACGTAACTCACTGACATCACAGCCGTGAAGTACTTATTGCCATCTTTCTAATCGCTAACTCTTAGATAAAATCATTTAAGGAACTTTTCCCCAGTCTAACTCTGCATTCTCTGCTGGTCCGTCAGCATAATGCCGATAATTACGGCAATTTAACATCACTGATAATATAATTCTCTACATCGATAACAGTATCTGCTGGAAACAAAATATCAACGATATCATCCGTAATCATCAATGACCTGCACACAAGCATCAAAGAGATCTGATTGGCACTGACCTTTAAACAAACTCTAATTACCTACCATGCTGGGATATCTATCATGGAGAAATGTACTAGATACTTCTTCTGAGTAATTGTGACGAGTCGAAGAGACAGGAATGTAGCGTGATGCTCATTAGGAGAAATGGCTATCAGATCTCTAGGATCTTCTGATAGTTGGTTATCGTATCTCTTCTGAGTTCTATGATAGTTGGTTATCGGATCTCTTCTGAGTTCTCTGATAGTTGGTTATCGGATCTCTTGATAGTTGGTTATCAGATCTCTTCTGAGTTCTCTGATAGTTGGTTATCGGATCTCTTCTGAATTCTCTGATAGTTTGGTATTGTATATCTTCTGAGTTCATACACCGTCTAGAATTTGATAGAATTACGTTTGACTTGACAAACGTCTATTGCCTTGACGACACGACTATGATGCGGAATCAACTGTAGACTAACGTTAAATAATTAACAAATGACTCCACTATCCATGTGATTTTATTTCTGTCAGCTTAAGGTATTTTTTGTATACAGTCGTGGGATGGGACTAGACGACGAGTTGTGTTGTGGTCCCCGTAGTGCCCGGGGGAGAGTCTAACCCATGTCTTGACTGTGTGACATGTAAACCCGACAAGCTAATCTTGTGACGCATCCAGTAAAGCATCCAGTAAAGTATCCAGTGAAGCATCCCATATCATATCGGGCATATCCAGTTGTATGCAGGACATGGCGCAGAGGTTGAACTTGTGACCTGACCGACAGATGTACGTGTCTGGTCCTCTACATAAAACTGTCCACTCAGCGGGAATCAACGTTAACTGTAAAGATTTATTTCTCAGATATGTGTGAAATGTTGATCACTATTTCATTCCTCAAATTTGGAGGAACTTTCCAACTGAGATAATATGATAATGTATTTGATTAAATTAAAGTTAAGTCTATGAAATGCTGTTGGTACCTGAGATCTTCGACTATCTGATTTCATGTCTACAGGCTTTCAATTCCATGTGTATGACAGTATTCAGTTTGTATCAACAAGCTAAATAAGGATAAACGAAATATTAACGGATCTACATTTCTACACGGCCAAGGATGCGGGCTAACTTTGACAGTTTATGTATTTATCTGTTTGATTCACGATGCCTGCCCAATATTGACCTGGTTATCAAATCCCGATTAAGTTGAAAGAGTGTGCGTCTTGTGACAGGAATTGCAACAAACTCAATCTCGATTGTTGCACGTCTTGTTTTCAGAACATTTTGAGCGAAAACTGTTGTCTTGCAGCTTCAATAATGTTGTGATTGTACTTTTGACAGCCATTGCAACAAAAGATTGTTATTGAAGTTCTTACATAGAATATTTCGGTTAATATGAATGAACAATAAACTACCTCTAAAATAACGGTGACCGTCACACACAACTTCAGTTGTCACAACTTTGTCAGAACTCTGTGTATGACAACATTAGAGTTCCCATCAAACTCAACCACTTGTCGAGGTCACAGTGACCCGCCCATCCAGCGCGTCCAGGTATACAGGTATAACAGTCACCTTCTTGTTATTTATAGATATGATAAAGCGAGAGACTAAAAACTTGCTGTACATGTTTGGTAACCTGAGACGGTTTGTTAACCGTCCTGTTATATATTTGAGTTGATTATCGCTTCATGATAACAACATAGCAACAAGTGCCCATACTTCCTTAGCAACAGACAGCCCCGCCATACTCATTCTGTTTGCATTGATGTTCCACGATTACCAATAGTTTAAACGTAAACTATTATCAAATGTTTAAACGTAAACTATTATCATTTGTTTCGTGTAAGTAAGTAAGAAACCAGCCTTCTGTTTACACATTTATGATAACGTATTTATACAGTTATTTCCCTTCTAGATTATTATAACATTATTGACTTAACAGGCTTTACAGAATTAAAGGTAAAGTTAAACAATAAATCAGTAGCAGGGTCTTCTGTAATAAAGGGCATGCGATTCAATTTTTTTAAAATATGAACAATTTCGTTTAAATGTAATTTTATTCTCCAAATAAGCATTCAGACATGATCTACATCTTCAAGCATGCATTTCCTCTCTTCAAATTAACAACCACCGCTCACCGACACGATCACGAACTCAGATCGACCCGAGACGAAGTAGAGTGGCACACCAAAACAATCCCCCGAGCGATTTCCATAAATGTATATCCGTAACACATTAAAACACTTGAACCTGTATCACATTTCAAACATAGCTACTTATGAAACAAGGATGTGTTCATATTGGCAATATGCATGGTTATAATGAAACGTATTAAATCATTAACGCACACTGTTAGAAGCAGCAGAGTATTCATTTGAATCAATATCAATTAATGTTTCGGTTTTGTGAACTCGTTTGTGCTGTCAGTGGTCACACGTGATAGGCGAGGCGTTGCTAGGAGACGGTCAAGATGGTGTAATTCTAGCCTTGTGGATAGTTTTAATCGCGTTCTAATTCTAATTCAGTGTTAATTCTGTTTCATCCAAATATGTTCCTCCCCAACGGAAAAGTTTAATCCATCAAATCGAATCTTAACTCTCGATTTCGAATCGAAGGAGACTGCTATACACGTGTACAGAAGTCTCGTAAAGTCTCGTAAAGTCTCGTAAAGGAACAATTTGGAAATAATGTCCAATGTTAAGAATAAAACTAAATAAACAGGAACCTTTGTTATATCTTCATTTATATGTTTTAGCTTATCATGTATATTATTAATTGGATTATTTATACCTATATACTATATATACTTATAGTTATACCTTTATGTGGTATTTCTGTCTAGTAATTGTAAACGAGGACCAAGTGTTACTAGTATTATGAAAAGGACATGCATTGTGTCACAGAAGGACATGCATTGTGTCACAGAAGGACATACATTGTGTCACAGGACATGCATTGTGTCACAGAAGGACATACATTGTGTCACAGGACATGCATTGTGTCACAGAAGGACATACATTGTGTCACAGGACATGCATTGTGTCACAGAAGGACATACATTGTGTCACAGGACATGCATTGTGTCACAGGACATGCATTGTGTCACAGGACATGCATTGTGTCACAGAAGGACATGCATTGTGTCACAGGACATGCATTGTGTCACAGGACATGCATTGTGTCACAGAAGGAAATACATTGTGTCACATGACATGCATTGTGTCACAGGACATGCATTGTGTCACAGAAGGACATGCATTGTGTCACAGGACATGCATTGTGTCACAGAAGGACATTCATTGTGTCACAGAAGGACATGCATTGTGTCACAGAAGGACATGCATTGTGTCACAGGACATGCATTGTGTCACAGAAGGACATACATTGTGTCACAGAAGGACATGCATTGTGCACAAAAGGACATGTATTGTGTCAAAGTCTAAGCGTGTTGCGAGTGTACTGTTCACTTCTGTGCTGCGTAGAGTCTGCTCGAGAATCAGTTTCCATCTCTTGAGTTACGAAATGATTGTAAATATCAACAAGGATATAAAGTTCAAAGCTAGTTATTGATAACTATATGATCCTCGTAATATGATCTTCTCTCTTTGAAAACACAATATGAAATAACTGTTTTTTGTCCAGTAAATATGATATTTTTTCACTTATTTCCCCAATAGAAATAGAAAATATGTATTCTAAAGATGCACTGTATTTAACTAATTTATCACAACCAATTAAATGAAGCACGTTTCTAAAGAAACTGGTTATTAAACCCAATCATTCGTAACAAAAATAATCAAATGTTTATAAATTTATCCTCCAGTTTCCAACGGCAACCCCATCCTCTTTAAGCTGGAACACTACTTGATGTACATTCGGGCAGGTAAAGGTGACGGCTAACAATTGCAGTGTGAGGAGATTCCTCTTGCCGTGTGTCTATCACCTGTGTCTGAGGCGTTCCTAGCATAGCTCCACACACTGCGTGTAACTCGGAGAGGCATCGCACATACACCAAAGCCTTGCTATTGTTGTTGAGATACGTTTGTGTCAGCAACTTTATTCAAAACTATTGTTGGGAGATACCTGACATCAAACACTTGTGCAGAAAGTTTGTGTATAAATCATATGTAGACTTACCGCAACCAGGAGATGTGTGTCTGCTTGGTGACGATTACTTCATATTATTTCACTATTTCATTTATACATTTTCAACTTTGGAAAATTACAGAGCCAATGGCTTTAATGTTTTCGTTAGTGATTTTTCGTGAAATACTTTCCTGTAAATCTTGAAATCCTTCCTTGCCGAGACTCTAAGTCCCAGTTTAAGTTTTATATTGCCGTCTTTAAGAGCGGACCGGATCCGGCGAGTGTTTATGTTTGGATGAAGTCGTGTTTGTAAGACGTATCAGTGTCGACATAACGTGCCCCGTAACGCTCTCTGTATCTGTAGCTGTGTATAGACAGATTAGTCGTGGATATAAACTTGTCAGGACCTTAGCCGAAAGAATAATAGTTAAAATGAAAAAAAATAGTTTAAGATCGAGACCTGCTTTTCACGATCTATCATGTTTAATATTGGTTTGTTTTAAACTAGTTCACTCGTGAGAAGAAGGATTGGGTATGATTTATACAACTTGGAGAACACTTCCCTCATACTCCCTGTTCAGACTTCAGGTAATATAATGTGAGATGGCCCAACAGAGCTCGAGCATCTGAGACAGCATATTGTCCCAGGGTGATGTAGCTACAGTTACTGATGGAGGAATAGAGACAAGGGTTTGACCCTTAGACCACAGTGGACCTGGTGACACTTGTTATCTACACGACTTTGTAACAACCTGTGACCCTATTGCGTCATTCTATCATTGTTAATAGCTTCTTACCCAGTCCAGTTTACCTTACATCTACAGAACTTTTTCCAATGAAGATACATGTGACAAAGAAGAATATTTCTTATAATGAATTACTGTCCTGATATCGTCCTAAGTGTTGTCACGTGGTTATCAATTGAACATAGCGCAATCTGTTGCAACTTAGAATATATTGATATCAATATAATCAAGATAGATCTGTTATACATGATATTCCTCATTCATTAAATTTGACAATATTACACATTCTCTGTGTATGTGAGTTATGAAAAGGGATAGTAGTTTTGACAGAATGACATATTCAAATGGTTGAAGGATAGGTTTACCGCTCTGCGACTGTCACACGTGTACATGTCATCAATCAAGTTATGCGAAACACCGGGTGATATGTAGATGTGCTTAAGTATATATTTATATATGTATATCATGCTATATCTGAGCTCGGTATGTATTGCTGTAACGAACACGAGGGTATATGTCCGCATTGTAACCATACGCTATTGCTGTATATACGAGGGTATATGTCCGCATTGTACCCATACGTTATTGCTGTAACGAACACGAGGGTATATGTCCACATTGTAACCATACGCTATTGCTGTATATACGAGGGTATATGTCCGCATTGTACCCATACGTTATTGCTGTATATACGAGGGTATATGTCCGCATTGTACCCATACGCTATTGCTGTATATACGAGGGTATATGTCCGCATTGTACCCATACGCTATTGCTGTATATACGAGGGTATATGTCCGTATTGTACCCATACGTTATTGCTGTATATACGAGGGTATATGTCCGCATTGTACCCATACGCTATTGCTGTATGTACGAGGGTATATGTCCGCATTGTACCCATACGCTATTGCTGTATGTACGAGGGTATATGTCCGCATTGTACCCATACGCTATTGCTGTATATACGAGGGTATATGTCCGTATTGTACCCATACGCTATTGCTGTATATACGAGGGTATATGTCCGCATTGTACCCATACGCTATTGCTGTATATACGAGGGTATATGTCCGCATTGTACCCATACGCTATTGCTGTATATACGAGGGTATATGTCCGTATTGTACCCATACGCTATTGCTGTATATACGAGGGTATATGTCCGCATTGTACCCATACGCTATTGCTGTATGTACGAGGGTATATGTCCGCATTGTACCCATACGCTATTGCTGTATGTACGAGGGTATATGTCCGCATTGTACCCATACGCTATTGCTGTATATACGAGGGTATATGTCCGTATTGTACCCATACGCTATTGCTGTATATACGAGGGTATATGTCCGCATTGTACCCATACGCTATTGCTGTATATACGAGGGTATATGTCCGCATTGTACCCATACGCTATTGCTGTATATACGAGGGTATATGTCCGTATTGTACCCATACGTTATTGCTGTACATACGAGGGTATATGTCCGCATTGTACCCATACGCTATTGCTGTATGTACGAGGGTATATGTCCGCATTGTACCCATACGCTATTGCTGTATGTACGAGGGTATATGTCCGCATTGTACCCATACGCTATTGCTGTATATACGAGGGTATATGTCCGTATTGTACCCATACGCTATTGCTGTATATACGAGGGAATATGTCCACATTGTAACCATACGCTATTGCTGTATATACGAGGGTATATGTCCACATTGTACCCAAACGCTATTGCTGTATATACGAGGGTATATGTCCGCATTGTACCAATACGCTATTGCTGTATATACGAGGGTGTATGTCCACATTGTACCCGTACGCTATTGCTGTATATACGAGGGTATACGTCCACATTGTACCCATACGCTATTGCTGTATATACGAGGGTATATGTCCGCATTGTACCCATACGCTATTGCTGTATATACGAGGGTATATGTCCGCATTGTATCCATACGCTATTGCTGTATATACGAGGGTATATGTCCGCATTGTACCCATACGCTATTGCTGTATATACTAGGGTATATGTCCGCATTGTACCCATACGCTATTGCTGTATATACGAGGGTATATGTCCGCATTGTACCCATACGCTATTGCTGTATATACGAGGGAATAGGTCCACATTGTACCCATACGCTATTGCTGTATATACGAGGGTATATGTCCACATTGTACCCATACGCTATTGCTGTATATACGAGGGTATATGTCCGCATTGTACCCATACGCTATTGCTGTATATACGAGGGTATATGTCCGCATTGTACCCATACGCTATTGCTGTATATGCGAGGGTATATGTCCGCATTGTACCCATACGCTATTGCTGTATATACGAGGGTATATGTCCACATTGTAACCATACGCTATTGCTGTATATACGAGGGTATATGTCCGCATTGTACCCATACGCTATTGCTGTATATACGAGGGTATATGTCCACATTGTACCCATTCGTTATTGCTGTATATACGAGGGTATATGTCCGCATTGTACCCATACGCTATTGCTGTATATGCGAGGGTATATGTCCGCATTGTACCCATACGCTATTGCTGTATATACGAGGGTATATGTCCACATTGTACCCATACGCTATTGCTGTATATACGAGGGTATATGTCCACATTGTACCCATTCGTTATTGCTGTATATACGAGGGTATATGTCCGCATTGTACCCATACGCTATTGCTGTATATACGAGGGTATATGTCCGCATTGTACCCATACGCTATTGCTGTATATACGAGGGTATATGTCCACATTGTACCCATACGCTATTGCTGTATGTACGAGGGTATATGTCCGCATTGTACCCATACGCTATTGCTGTATATACGAGGAAATATGTCCGCATTGTACCCATACGCTATTGCTGTATATACGGCAAGGTAAATTCCTTCGAGGTAAATTGGTTAGATGTAAGTTAAGTCTATGATTATGTTATGTTAGTAAATTTAGATATGTGATTTAATTAAGTTTAGGTCTACGATTTATAAATAGTAAGATGGCTTATTCTATTTTATAAACTTAGTCCTGAAGTGATTCACTTAAGATCACTTCCGGTCGATGTGCCATTTAACTTACTTTGCTTCGATTACACCTCTTGAAACCGTCAGTCGGGGCACCAAAACAACCTCGACATCAACATACTGGGCAGCTCCTGGTCAAATTTGGTTTTGAGTCGAGCACTGTGTCCCCTATATCTTCCATTAGCTACATCAAGTCATCTTAAATATTCAGAGTGTTGCACATCACAGTTGATCAGCGGGATAAGCCAGGGATATGTCTTGCTCTAGGAGAGATGTTCCACAACTGATTTCCCGCCATGGCTTACCAGTCGAACAGACTGGATGTGTTTGGATTAAGAAGGGTTTGTCTATACATGGACAGTTACACGTCGTAGAAGAGTTATCAAGTTTGTTGGGGAAAACAACGTGTATAGTATAAGATTTGTCGGAACATATTTGGATTCGGGAGAGATATATAATTGGTTTCTTGCTTACCCGTCTAGCGCCATGACGTGACGCATGGAGATAGATACATAGCGTTGTGGTGGTTTCTTGTTTTGAGCCGTCTTCAAACTGGTATGGTTTAGTATATAAGTACAGCTTGGTGTTTCTGTCTACAAGTTTATCTATAGTTGTTATGGTATAGGTTAAATGTAAAGGACTGTCTTGATCTATGTAAGTTTATCTATAGTTGTTATGGTATAGGTTAAATGTAAAGGACTGTCTTGATGTATGTAAGTTTATCTATAGTTGTTATGGTATAGGTTAAATGTAAAGGACTGTCTTGATGTATGTAAGTTTATCTATAGTTGTTATGGTATAGGTTAAATGTAAAGGACTGTCTTGATGTATGTAAGTTTATCTATAGTTGTTATGGTAAAGGTTAAATGTAAAGGACTGTCTTGATGTATGTAAGTTTATCTATAGTTGTTATGGTATAGGTTAAATGTAAAGGACTGTCTTGATGTATCTAAGTCTCAATGGACGTGAATTCTGGTTTGAACAACAACATTGAGCTATTTACTTGTTTAGATTCTAGATCTGGAAAGACAATATTTCTTTACTGATTTGCAGTGCTCTATAGGATGATACGACAATGTAAATGATTGTTTCACAAAATCACTTATTATGGATAGTTTACACATACAATGTGTGTAGTGACATCTCCTGTAATTGGCAAGGGTCAACTATTAATAGTTTATGGCCCTAGAACCGTCTACAAGTTAGAATGGGTAGGGCAATAGAGCAAGTTATTTCAATGCAATTACCCGCTGTGAAACTGAACAATTTGTGTGAATCGATGACCACTGTCAACACAATCCAAGTCTTAATATGACAATCGCCTGGAATCTAAACAATGGCAGCGAAGCTATAGGGTATAATGACAGGCGATAAATCGTGTATGTTTGTTTTGTGATGTTTAGTGGTCATCAAGAGGTTTATGTGAATATTTCAACGGGATGCTCTGCGGTTGCTGTGCAGAGTTCTTTGAGCACAATACATAATTATGCAAGAATGAACAACGTTTAATACATTTAAAATATCTGTATCAATGACCTGAAATCCTGATTTGCTAATCTTCCAGGTGATAGGATTTCGCCTGGAGAGGATGTTTTGAGACCATTTACGAGTACATGTATCTGAATAAATATCTAAACTGTTTGCTGACGGTTAATACGGGACATGTACTGTTGTACTTATGGATAGATAAACTAGGAGGAAAGCTAGGCGGGCGATTCTGCAGTACACGATATTAATCTGTAACCACGACCCGAATAGTCCAACCTTAAGTACCAAGAGCGACGTGTTTACAGTTCAGTTCAGCACTTCAAAGCTTCATATGTAGCAGTTGAGCGTTCTTATAACGAAATGGTAAAGATTACTGCTACGCTGGACTGAACATGTAGTTTGTGAAATATATTTTCAAATACGCGGACTATTTTCTTCACTTTATTTTTGGACTACCATTTTCATTCAAAAGGAGAATTCTAGACTGCATAACCGGTTCCTGGATACCAGTTATCGGTCAAGGCGACTGCAAAACGTATCCGGATCTTTGATATGAAGCATGATGACCAAGCGACTGCGAGAAAGGCTTGCATCAAAGGAATAAGACGGATCTCTGACGCAAACGGCTCTGCTATGCTGGTACAGCAATCAGATACCCTTGTCAACCACTTACTAACCCTCTTCTGGACACACGAGATCGTTTTCTTTGAAAGGCGCTTAGCAGGTCCGACCTCAATCCTGTGATGGCATCAGTCGTCCAACGAGAGGAGAACATTCCCACTGGAGACATTCACCCGCCTATCCTTCAGTTTCCAGGAATGTGTTTCTTGTGCTTCAGCTCTGGTAGCAGCCCCTGTCCCGTATCAAGTAAATTTGTTCAGTACGTTTGAGGTGATATGGCCAGAGCTTTTGTAGCCACAGAGACACCTGAGGGCACTCAAGCACAATGGTGAGGGGAATCGAAAGGTCTTCATTGATAGCAGTCACCTGGCCCCAATCACCTAAAAGGTTGAGAGAATGAAGGATTGCATCACAGATCCTCAGTTATGTGGCGGAACAACACACATACATCCTGGGAAGGATCAGAGAGAGGGAGAGCAAACGGAACACAACACACAAGCTGTGAAACATCGATTTGTTCAGGAAGAACAGACGCAAAACCTATGTTGAAATTAAACAAACCACTCGTATTTTTCGGCTTAAATTTCGTTTGTTTAATGAACGTGTTTGGGTGTTCTCTTAACAACATATACGAGTTCTTCATCAGTTGTTCTAAACCTTAGATCAAGTCTGGCTAAATACACAATCAAGACAAAAATCGGTCTGATAGCAGAATCGATAGATCATTTAATTATATAGTACCTCCTACTAGAAAACTTCGTGTCAGCTTACATATGACATTTTCCCTACTATTCACAACGCCTACGACAACTGCGACAATGTCAAAAATCTTAAAACCAAACCCACACTTGTAATGCGTGAATAATTTGACGAGGATGTAGCTGCAGGATAGCAAGGGATATGACGTCAACGTTGCTGGGGTTATCTCTACACATACAGTAGATGCTGGGGTTATCTCTACGCATACAGTACAACGTTGCTGGGGTTATCTCTACACATACAGTACAACGTTGCTGGGGTTATCTCTACGCGTACAGTACAACGTTGCTGGGGTTATCTCTACACATACAGTACAACGTTGCTGGGGTTATCTCTACACATACAGTACAACGTTGCTGGGGTTATCTCTACACATACAGTACAACGTTGCTGGGGTTATCTATACACACACAGTACAACGTTGCTGGGGTTATCTCTACACATACAGTAGATGCTGGGGTTATCTCTACACATACAGTAGATGCTGGGGTTATCTCTACACATACAGTAGATGCTGGGGTTATCTCTACACATACAGTAGATGCTGGGGTTATCTCTACACATACAGTACAACGTTGCTGGGGTAATCTCTACACATACAGTACAACGTTGCTGGGGTTACCTCTACACATAAAGTACAAAGTTGCTGGGGTTATCTCTACACATACAGTACAACGTTGCTGGGGTTATCTCTACACATACAGTACAACGTTGCTGGGGTTATCTCTACACATACAGTACAACGTTGCTGGGATTACCTCTACACATAAAGTACAACGTTGCTGGGGTTATCTCTACACATACAGTACAACGTTGCTGGGGTTATCTCTACACATACAGTACAACGTTGCTGGGGTATCTCTACACATACAGTACAACGTTGCTGGGGTTATCTCTACACATACAGTACAACGTTGCTGGGGTTACCTCTACACAAAAAGTACAACGTTGCTGGGGTTATCTCTAGACATACAGTACAACGTTGCTGGGGTTATCTCTACACATACAGTACAACGTTGCTGGGGTTATCTCTACACATACAGTAGATGCTGGGGTTATCTCTACACATACAGTAGATGCTGGGGTTATCTCTACACATACAGTAGATGCTGAGGTTATCTCTACACATACAGTACAACGTTGCTGGGGTATCTCTACACATACAGTACAACGTTGCTGGGGTTATCTCTACACATACAGAACAACGTTGCTGGGGTTATCTCTACACATACAGTACAACGTTGCTGGGGTTACCTCTACACATAAAGTACAACGTTGCTGGGGTTATCTCTACACATACAGTACAACGTTGCTGGGGTTATCTCTACACATACAGTACAACGTTGCTGGGGTTATCTCTACACATACAGTAGATGCTGGGGTTATCTCTACACATACAGTAGATGCTGGGGTTATCTCTACACATACAGTACAACGTTGCTGGGGTATCTCTACACATACAGTACAACGTTGCTGGGGTTATCTCTACACATAAAGTACAACGTTGCTGGGGTTACCTCTACACATAAAGTACACCGTTGCTGGGGTTATCTCTACACATAAAGTACAACGTTGCTGGGGTTATCTCTACACACACACAGTACAACGTTGCTGGGGTTATCTCTACACATACAGTACATGCTCTACAATGTCAAAGGTCTCACGTTAAACTAACATCTAGTCCTTGAAAACAAGACAGTATTGCTATATTGCTTTCTAATATTTGATATGAAATAAACAGAAAAGGAGACCTGAAGAAATAAATTAGGTTGATGTACATTGATGTGATGTTGGACAATAGATATACTTAGAACAGTGATACATGCAGTAAGATTTGGGTGAAATGATGCACTGAATTTCAGCTTACTATCACTAATGGTTCGCTACTTCCAGCCAATGATCGCAGGTTCCACAGCAATGCGTAGCAACTAGTTCGTTATGGGCTTCGTCCCTGCAATAATACTCTTGAAAAATCAAATTCACCTCAACTCGCCTGGATGAAATACTAGTCTGACATGAATGTGGTTTGTTGAATCTGACCATCGTAAAAGTAAAACCTTTACGATTGTATCTCCATCGTCACTATAGTGTAAGTATTTACCTTATCCTTTACATGGCCAACTTTACACAGGTGAACACACCTGAACTATACAATTCTTCATACCCCAAGTTGCTCCAGATCCTCACTGAAGCGTGCACCCTCCAGTTGTACTGTAAGCTGTAACATATTTACACTCGCCACCTCTCAACAGGCTGACACTATCCCATTCATTTACAAACTTTATAGGATGGTATCTTAGCGTGGGCGATCAGGCCACGACAAAATACTTTATGAGGGCGACATTAAATACTTAGCCGAGCTCAGTATACGTTTCTAAAGCATAGTGTACTGAGCATATGTACACAGGATATACAGACCTGTATCCGGCCATGTGCTTTTGTTGAATTGATTGTGGAGTTTGCTTTATTTGGCTATTGGTCTTTTGGTGTTCAAAGGAAATCATATTTTTTATGAGGGTTACTTATGATTTGGAATGAGGATAACGCAGTACCATTGGAAAATCATTCCGCAATGTTTTTCACGATGTTTCCAGTCGACCCTTTCTTAAACAAGGACAAACAATTACATACAATATATCACTTTGGAGATCAGAGCCCATGTACGCCTCCTGTTCAGGACCAGAATCAACTATGTCAAACAGACGAGGAGCAGATAATTAATCGCATGCCGGAGCTTTTTTCTTGAGGTTATTTCCGTAACATTCTCTTTACCGGTGTTCAAGCCGACAGACCTCCAAGAGACAGGACGGCAGTGTGCTTCTGTCAGACAACCATTATTCCTCCCACAAGAACCACTTCCGTTGTCACGTTGCTTAGCAACCGCGTCCTGCAAGTCTCAGAATACTTTTCATGAATAAGAAAAAGAGTTATTGACCGCTGGTGCATGACCTCCCACTGACAGGACGGTGGTAATAGATAGATAGATAGATAGATAGATAGATAGACTCGTTACGGCTGAGTGGAAAGTGATAGTTACATCCACCGGTGGCGGGTCTGGGTACTTCAAACAGAATGCTTGCTTAGATAGTGAATGTTAGTTGATTCCTGTAGTGTTTAATGACTGGACTTCTACATAGTTAATCATACGCACTGCATCGGTTAGCGGTAAGATCTTACCGCGGTAAATATGGATTTAATGGCTTTATCCAGTTATGTCTATACATCAACCTCTTTACAAATCCACCATGACACTACACCTCTACTGACCAGGTAACGCTGCTTCACGTGAATGTCAGCCGCAACTTTTTTTGGCAATTTTCTATGAAGAGTGGAATGTGAAAGAAAATCAAGACTTACAGCTGGATTACATCACCCGTTGTTCTATATACTGTCTCTACATGGTTCCTGCAAAAGGTCACTAACCTGTTTGATCTCCGTCAACTGATTGATCGGTGACGACTAAGGGAAACAGGTGACGGTGATCAATGTCGTCACGTGGTGACCACAATCACTACAGTGTATGCATTGGTGTTATTGTATAGATCTTCATTTATATTAAGCTGTGTTGATTTTTATAGCTCTTGGTTTATATCTAACTGTATCGGCGTTATGAGAGCTTATTGATGTACATATCTCGTCTAGGTAGGATGTCATTAAACTGTGTCCGATATACCGCCTACCACACTGAGGAAACATGATTATACACTATTACAGCCTGTTGCTCATGTTCCTATGCGCCATTTATTTATAGTGCAAGTCGGATGTTGAGATACATATTGTTCGAATGAACATATTCCATTTCCATAACTAATGTTTAACGTACATGTATCAAGTAAATATTGCAATGTCACCGCTGTATGATATAAATGATACAAATGAGCAAAGGAAATCACAACTTTATAGATTATATCGACTGCAGAGGAACTATTTATACCCCCGCTACGACGTAGTCGGGGGTATATAGCGCTCCGCGTGTCCGTCCGTCCGTGCGTCCGTCCGTGCGTCCGTGCGTCCGTCCGTCCGAAATCTTTTCCGGAGCTTATCTCGGAAACTATACCACCTGGAAACTTCAAATTTGGTATAGCGATAACCTACATGATGCTGTTGTGCCTTTTAGGGGTTTCAACTCCATGGTTCAAATAATTTTGGACATTTTGACCAAAAACGGTCCCATTTTTGGACTTTGTGTCGTTTCCGGAGCTTATCTCGGAAACTATACCCCTTGGAAACTTCAAATTTGGTATAGCGATAACCTACATGTTGCTGTTGTGCCTTTTAGGGGTTTCAACTCCATGGTTCAAATAATTTTGGGTTTTTTACCCAAAAACGGTCCGATTGTATAATTTAAAAAAATTTTATGTGTAAACTTCAATCCTAGTTTGATTTCACTTGTCTATATGGTTGGAAATCATGAATACGAGGTGATTTCCCATTTGTGTTTTGTTTGATTATTGTCACATTGCTTTGTTCATGGAGCTGACATGTTGAACATTTCACACATTTACTGTGAGAGTGGGACATTTATGCTGATACTGATTCTCATCTCGAACATGTGAACAAAATATGAACATGACTGACATTGAGACCACTTCAAAGAGTATACATAGGAATATATATTGACCTTCAAGCAACTGATTGGAAGGTGAGATTCTGATGTAAAACATTTAGTTATCCCGTCCAGTTCACACTTATGCAAACAATTACATTTCCTGTTGTTTTCTATGTTATGTGCTGACCAAACCACATTCCTAAGCCTTATCATAATATATGATTTATGATTACATAGTTTAAAGAAAGGCGGTCAAACTACAGGCGGGGGTATGTGAGCTGCGCTCACTTTTGCCTTGTTTAATGAGGAGAGCATTACCGCATGGATGTAAGTAAGCTGAGCTCACAACTACAAGATGAAATGAGACAACCTTCTGCATTTTGTAATACACATGTCTCATGTTCAGAGCTAAAGCTGTTCTATTTCCGGAGACATCCTAGGCTTTCAATACGGTGTATATTTATATACAGTCTTTACCCAGTGCACTGTTGCTCGTGTATCTATATATATATATATATATACCTACCTGACAGCGGCTTGAAATCACGCTTGTACACTAGATGCATAAACCTTCTTGAAATAAACATCTTCTCGGAGACATTCATCTTCATCCAGACTTCAAAGAAGCGCTCTACATACCAGGGATTGCTCCTATAAGACTTTGTTCTCGTTTAACCTGATTCATTAAGCTAAAATAACATTTACTGTTGCAAAGAGAGAAAGAAACAATTTGAAATTAAAAGAAAGGTTATATTTAAGGAGTTGTTACTAAAATGAATGTATAAATACATAAGATAGTTAGACCAATGTATTTCTGAATTCTGAATTAAAATTATTGAAAAAACGCTTCTGTGTACACGCTGCCGAATGTCGGGTACACAGACACGTGCAGTTGTCTGACCTTCGGGGATTCTGTGACATAGGACAATGATGATAGGGATAAGGTGATGATATACTGATATTTGGAGGCGGAATCCTTATTAAAGGTTGTTGACCATCGAGACTAAAGATCAAGGAAACTGGTTGACATATTTGGACTGTAGATAACCAGTCTATAGGAAACTGGGAGCATGTTGACATGGGAAGGAAGGTGACTGACTCGTTATCTGGTGTCTGTCGGGAGAGATCACTTTCATGTTGAAATATGCTTAACATGAAAACAATCATTATGTTTTAATTCCATTTTCTTAGTGATTTATAATTTTACTGAATGTTAAGACATATTGGTTTATCAACTTAAATAGATTTCTGTTTTACATCAACTAATTCAACATCTCCGTCACTAGAGTTAAGGGATATAAGTTGCAAATTAAACAAAACCCGAAGCATTACTGATTCACCGTCTACCAGTTGCAATTTATAAAGTCACTGGTAAAATATTTCAAAATATCCAGTTTTCTGAAACGATAAATTTGTTTAGCGAAAAATAATAAGTTCCTTATGTTTGCGATTAGCGTTCCCTTACTTCAACACACATCGGTCCTTATCTGGCTAACCCAGAGTGATAGTGCGTTATGTGAAGACGTCGGCAACCTATTGGATGTACTGTGTAAGGATAGGGTGGGAGGGTATTTGGGGGAGGGGGGGGGGGGGGGGGGGGGTGTTGTTAGTGAATGTTAGCCTTGTTTAACGGTCACGTTTTCGTGTTCTTCTGTCTGATAACGCATAAACAATAATAAACATTATTCGTTTCACGTGATGAGTGAAGTTGATTAAGAAATATCAAATCCAACCAGTTATGTTTTAGGGTGATACGAGCCCAAAGTCCTATTCCAGCCAGGGCCCTCAAATTGAATATTTGTGCAGTAAATTGTGTTGGCTTGAGAATACAGTCCTGACGTAGACACAACACAAACTATTAAAGTAAATACTTTACCAATTACATTTTGGGCTGACTATCAATGGTCTCTTCATTGTCAGTTTAGCAGAAATGGTGTTTTACTACTGCTCTCCTTCCATGTAAGTTTCTTCAACAAGACGAAAACAATACTTGTCTGTGTCCTGCATATGAACACTTGAAGATGGTGGAGTAGATAAGCAACTTTCACATAAAGATTTACTGTATATCAGCATAACACTTTGCTTCTGTAGCTCGGTCAATACGGACGCATTAAATCCATCGACAGTAATATGAATTAACCTTTTCATTCTATTTTCACAATATCAATATGTTTTTCCCGTAAAATCATTCTTATAAACAAGATTGGTGGACAGATAGCATTGGTTAAATGTTTATAACCTAATGTGTGACTGCGCATGCTCATACTCATATTGGCCCAATTTGTCTCGTAATGGCCCTGGTATTCCTGTATTGTCCAGTTTTGCCAGCTTTGGTCAAGTTGCCGACTCACGGGGTTGGGGCACCGAATACCCTATAAATGTCACGTGATTAACCGTTAATTAATGATACAATGTAGCCATGTCAGAGTGGATACATTCAGAGTTGTCCCAGTATTCCCATTGAACAAATATATAATTCAACATAGAAGTGGGGACGCGGTGTTATACCATGACAGAATATGCGAACAGTGAGGGTGAGACATGGTGTGACATTACACACACCCGTGTAGACCAACATGGACAAGGAATAAGTTTAGAAACAATGGTGTCTGAGTGTTGCGACTAACGTGTATTATCAACCTACTAGCCATATAACGTGATACTTGAAACGACCTTTCTAAACCGTATCACCCAGTTCCTCGGGTTCCTCGGGTTTTTCCTTCCTATCAGGGTCTACAACCTTACCATATCCTCAGTATCATGGTTTCTCCTTATAGTCCGGCCAGCACCCGACTGGAGGAATCTACTTCTGTTGGAAATGTCTTAGAAGACAGCAGGTGCTTTCCGTAAATTACTTCATATTTAAGACAGTGCGAACATATTGGAAAATATCCAATCTCTCTGTCATGAGTCGCCCCTAATGGCTGCAATACTGCCGAAGCGGCGTTAAACAATAACTCACTCACTCACTCTCTGTCATGAGACGTTAATAAGTTAAAATATTTCCGCGCCTCCAAAAATGCAGCTGTCTACAAGTTCGACAAACAACGTATATTGCCAAACTTATCATCTGTATTCCCGACATATCAATATTAAAGGAAATGGGTTCGCTTGAAAACGAAGATGACGTCCAACTTTACTTCACATGACGTCCTCTTGCCAAGATTCAGCCTGTGATGTTTCCTCATGTAGAATCGCAGCTAAATTCTAATAACATGAACCGTTCCAAAACGTAGGCTCTGAAAATGTCATTGATTAACATCTACTTTATTGTAATCAACAGCAAAATCCCAAATTTTAATATAAATTACAACCCAAAGCTTTTCAGACATTAAGTGTCAATTTAATACCCGGACTAACCCTTAAGTGATGAAATGTGGACATCAATTTAAGTGTCAGTTTTATACCCGGACTGACTTACATTAAGTGATGAAATGTGGACATATATCTACAAGGAGGCAGAAACACCCTGAACATATATGTTGGTTTTGAAAGGTAATCCCGATAAAACATCAGCACTTTGCTACTGTCTGGCAGATAAAACTGGCGAGCACGGGGAACGGTATAAATCCTGCTCCTCTTACCTAATGAACTACCTTGAGGTGATAGGACGCACTTCTCCCATCACGAGCCCCTATAACACGATCCCATCTAATCTCTTGTTTTATTACGTGAAGACGCTCTACAAGATTGTTTCCCATAGAAGGGTTTAAGGTTATGGCCACGTCACGAGAGTTCTCCAGAATATTGACAGTTCTTGCAATGGAAAACAGGTGTGCGACTTAAGGAGGAAGTAATAACTCTTTGATTGGTTCTTCATTTGCCAACCAAGCTGGAATCTGATTTTGTTTTGATATTTAGAGTATAGTACACTTGTAATGGAATTGATGGATATATGTATCTGGAATCGGATTCATTTCTTTGATGCATGTATTCATCAAAGGAAGTCTTCGACCGGAGGTTAAGAGTTGAAATGGTACTTTAGTGCCAGAAGGCAAGTGCCCTCCTTTTGTAAACCTACACTGGTTTGTCTCGCAAATATAATGAGGACGAAGATTAGTCGCCCAAAGCAAGAACGGGTATTGACGGCCTTACTTCATGCCCCTGGAAGTGATATGACTTCACATGGAGACCACATGTCACGTGAGACATTTCGATTGGTCAGTATGGGACCAGGGGTCAGATGAAGACTTCATCCTTGTGAACATTGCTCCATTGGTCTCAGATAGGGCAGGCCGATATTAAGCGAAACATGGGAGCAATCACTCGGTGATGGACATCCCGAACTCCCTGCAGTCAGGAGAGACTAGAAACAATTGATTCCGCATATAGTGAGCAAATAGCTTCCTCAGCCGTGCCAAATATTGCCCAGACTGTAAAATGACACCCTGAGGCCAATGACGTTTTGTTCTGTTATTGACGAATGCCGATGAGTGCAAGGGAAATTCTATAGAAATGATGATCGTTGTACTTCACTCTGTAACTATTTACAAATATCTTGCTCTGGTTGCCTATTCAATCTGAAGATATTGATTAGAAACAAGTTTATACTTGGAAATAGACACCGAGTCTGAAGAGGAACCTTATAGCATGCAGGAATTAGAAATATGTCTTAATTGTCCCATCATATAGTTTGATCGACGTCATCATCATGTATTAAAGATAATGTCTAGCACGAATATGTCAGGACGCGTTAGGAATGTTTATGAAGTTAATGTTGATGGGAGCTGACACGTATTCACATGTATAATACATCCACAATTAGTAGCGACGCATTGATTTTGTTCCAACAAGTGACTGACAGGTACTTATGTTTTGGTTTTCCACAGTCAACTTAATGGTAAGATTACATCAAGATAATAAAATTTCGGAAACTCATTTCGTTCATTAAAACAACATGTCTGACGCTGCTTTAAACAGTTGACAGTTGAATGTTGACAGTTGAATGTTGACAATAAAAAACGAACGAGAAGACTCCCCACGATTACTCATATGAGAAAGCTTGATGTCAGGGCTTTCATTTATGTACACAGTATCTATCATGTATTTGTGCATTTGGGGGTATTAGATCGTAATATATGATATAAACCAAGTCCCGCTACCCACCATTAGGTAGTTGGATGAGGCCAGATTGGATTGTCAGAACGTTATCTCTATCTCTATCTCTATCTCGATCTCGATCTCGATCTCTATCTCGACTGTGAAATATGGACACATAAGTCAGGGTTTGCGGAGGACAAGGAAATTCACATGGGCAAAACTAAAAGTTACCCTTCTTGAAATGAGCGAAATAGTACACTTTCTCGCTCGCTATACCAGCACTTTGTATCGAATAGACTTTGTGCAACGTTACTCTGGACATAATGGAGAGAGCAGTCCTGCTCCATGACTGTAAAATTAATTTTAGACTATGGAGAGAGGTATCAGCTCCGTAACGTGTGAGGGTTATCAAGCCAGCTGTGGTCTGTGCCGGATCGATCGGTCGCTCCTACAGGTATGGCAGGTGTTAGAGGATCAATGGTGGCATCTAATTGTATTGGCTTCCTTTCCTCCAGAAATATCCTTCCTTCCTTACTTCCTCACTTCCTCCTCGCTGTCATTAACTCCTCCTCGCTGTCATAACTTCAACAACTTTTGTGTTAACAATGAAATGTTCTGAAAAGTTGAATAAAATCTTTGTACGAGTCTGAACAATATTCGGAGAGAATTTTGAAGTAGAGAATTATGAAGTAGAGAATTATGAAGTAGAGAATTATGAAGTAGACAGTTTTGACGGGGAACATTGACATTGAGATCAAATCAACAGAATCATTCTTACACCATTGACCATTGTAAATCAATCTGTATTTAATATGTACACTCAGGTTGGCCTCAATTATTCTACAGGAAGTGTTTACTGGTGTTTTTTTTGCAAAAGTTATCAGCGTTTGAAGGCTGGGTCACTATATATGGAGCATAGGCTGTCTATATGTACACTGCAGGCATTGTTGTGGCTGTGTCTCCTGTGTTAAGAATCTACTTCAGTTCAGAAAGATAAGACGAATTGAGAACTCGAGTCGTTCCAATGTCAACAGTTGTTGGCATATAAAATGACAAGCAAGTCTTCAAGTCTTGAATCAACTCAAACATTAAACTTTCTTTACTTCAGGCTAAAGTTATGGTTTAAACTCGCCGCTAATGGCTGCAATACTGCCGAAGCGGCGTTAAGCAATAATTCACTCACTCACTATGGTTTAAACATTTATTTCCAAAAAGAAGGAACCGGATTGGTAAACAAGCAAATGCTTATATAAATACCGTTCCGGGATACAACCAAATACAAAACATGACATAATGAATGTACAGTATACATATGAAAACACATAAATGATACAATCTGAAAAGAACGCCAATAAAATACAAATTATGACTATGCCATAGAAGCACTACTTTAAATTAAATCTGCATGTTAAATGTATAAACAAGTGAACTGAATTTAAGAGTTCCATATTTACAGCTGGGGAAGAATTGATTAAAGGTCAAATCCCTTTGCATAAAAATACAGACTTTGACGAATGTCGCTATAGAGAGGACATACAAGGAAATAATGAATAGAGTCTTCAAAGATATAACCACAAGAGCAAGCTAAAGTTGGAGATATAAACCGTTGATATATGTGCATTAAGATCGCTACATTCCAGTCAGAGACGAGAATGTATTATTTGACAAAATCTGCTCCCGGCGTTTAAGTCAAAATGGCTGTAAATAATAGTATTGTTTAGAATGGCAGTTACAAATCTTGACACTGGCTCTGTTCAGCTGGCAATGAATTCCATAATTTAACTGCATTTAATGCGAAGATTATGATCAGTGACATCTGATAATCTAGGAGGTAAAAGTTTACTAAGATAACTCGGCGAAGTGTTATTAACCATTTTATAAAACATTGTCATTTAGTGAACGTATCTTCTTTGACATAGCGGTTGACAGTTATAGTTTCTTTATAAATCCGGTGAGCATCGAGGTTGAGCTTTTCGAGCATATCTACCTATCACATGTGTCAAGTGTATTCGCCTGATTGATTTACCTATCACATGTGTCAAGTGTATTCGCCTGATTGATTTACCTATCACATGTGTCAAGTGTATTCGCCTGATTGATTTACCTATCACATGTGTCAAGTGTATTCGCCTGATTGATTTACCTATCACATGTGTCAAGTGTATTCGCCTGATTGATTTACCTTTCACATGTGTCAAGTGTATTCGCCTGATTGATTTACCTATCACATGTGTCAAGTGTATTCGCCTGATTGATTTACCTATCACATGTGTCAAGTGTATTCGCCTGATTGATTTACCTATCACATGCGTCAAGTGTATTCGCCTGATTGATTTACCTATCACATGTGTCAAGTGTATTCGCCTGATTGATTTACCTATCACATGTGTCAAGTGTATTCGCCTGATTGATTTACCTATCACATGTGTCACACGGCGGCTTTATTGCTGTGAATGTAAAATGTGTCTGAACGTAGGTTGAAACTGACGGCTCATGTGATCTTGTAAGACAGGGGAGAGCCTCACTTTTGTTGCCTATTATTGAAATATTTTCATGTTTTATTTGATCGATAATGCGCATATGTTAAATAATAAGCTATGCGCTTCTTTTCTGTACTTTTTCTCATGCACAGGTATGAATGAATATATGAATATTTCAATATATTGAATGACATTTTCTTCTTTTCGTACACTTGTTGATGCACATGCACATTTCGAATTAAAATGTTTATGATCTGGAGAAAACCAAGCTCATCTTCTCTACACGTTCTAAAATATCTCGTAAGAAGGTACACACAGTCAGGGTTGACAATATGTTTAACGTAGTCGCGTGTAGATTGTGATTTCGTAAGTTCATCAGGTTGCCTGTTTATTCAATCAATAAGTCTTGCTAAGTACAGTTACACCTATGCCCCACAAACACCTACACGTATAATGATTTATGTATCTTCTACTGACATATCACGTGCCAGCGTCTGATTACGTGTATGTCGTGACAGACTGAATGCTGATAGTGTTTCCATCTCGCTGTTACTTATTTGTTGACCCAGGCCCGCCAGGAGATCACTCATACAACTCAATCTCGCTGTTACTTATTTGTTGACCCAGGCCCGCCAGGAGATCAATCATACAACTCAATCTCGCTGTTACTTATTTGTTGACCCAGGCCCGCCAGGAGATCACTCATACAACTCAATCTCGCTGTTACTTATTTGTTGACCCAGGCCCGCCAGGAGATCAATCATACAACTCAATCTCGCTGTTACTTATTTGTTGACCCAGGCCCGCCAGGAGATCAATCATACAACTCAATCTCGCTGTTACTTATTTGTTGACCCAGGCCCGCCAGGAGATCAATCATACAACTCAATCTCGCGGTAGTCTCCCATAACCCCTACACAGCATAAACCCTACAGGTTATCAAAACAAGTCAACGGTCCACCGCCCTCCTAATCCCTAGCTTGTTACCTCTTACTATGCAATGGAACAGCCCAGATTAAAAACAGACACAATTGTCATGATTGTTAGTGTGAGCAAAAATATTTAAAGAACTTATCAAGGAAATTTCATGTTTCACATTCATATATATATGGAAATGTACATAAGAAAAACGATGTTCAAAATTGTACCAATTATCGACCTGTTTCACTTACAAGTTGTTTATCAAAAGTATTTACAAAGTGTGTTTTTAAATATGCATCCAATTTCATCTTAGTTAAAACAAAGTTATGTAATCATGAGGATTTGTTATTGTATATTCAATTTGTAATGACAAGTGAAAAATTAATAATCTTGAATTTAAGAGTTGTATATTCAACAAAATTAAGTTTTATTCTCAAAATAGCAAAATAGCAATATGAATTTTCAAGATATCAAATGCTGTCGTTCTAATGATGACATGCTATAAATGACAATAAGAACACTTAACAACTGAGGTAGATTATAAAATTCGTCACTTCAGATGGTTAATTTACCCATATGGTAAATATAATTGTCAAAATAGGTTAGATATATGATATATTGGAAGTTTATTATTGACATTGATACGTAGGAGATACTAAGTCCTACGTAGGAGATAGTATCACAATTTTATTTTTCATCGTGACACTAATACACTTCCGTAGATATTTGATTATTGTGATTTTATTTGGAAAAAAATTCATTAAACATATCCTCTGTATCAATGGTTATGATGTTCAAACTGTTTTAGTGAAACTGTTGTTTTTTTGTGTTTAAAAAACGTTTCCTTCTCCAACCCTTCCTTCCTTCCTACTTCCTACTCAATACTTAATCACTCGTAAGGGTGAGTTCATTATGTCAGACAGGTAACTGCTTGTGTTGTTTTAACTAATTGTAGGGGAAATGGAGTGTAGGAGATATGGGCTGTAGGGGTAATGGGCTATAACCAATCTCGCTGTTACTTATTTGTGACCCAGGCCCGCCAGGAGATCAATCATACAACTCAATCTCGCTGTTACTTATTTGTTGACCCAGGCCCGCCAGGAGATCACTCATACAACTCAATCTCGCTGTTACTTATTTGTTGACCCAGGCCCGCCAGGAGATCACTCATACAACTCAATCTCGCTGTTACTTTTTTGTTGACCCACGCCCGCCAGGAGATCAATCATACAACTCAATCTCGCTGTTACTTATTTGGTGACCCAGGCCCGCCAGGAGATCAATCATACAACTCAATCTCGCTGTTACTTATTTGTTGACCCAGGCCCGCCAGGAGATCAATCATACAACTCAATCTTGCTGCAAATACTTAAAGAGATAGTACGACCCGGGGTAATAATAAATACTTTCGTTGGTTATTCCCGTTTTGTGCAATAGTGCTGTTAACGTGTAATATATGTTAAACTTGTCGTATAGCACATATATACTGGTTTTACTGACGTCTACAGTACACCAGCACTGCACTAAAATGCTTCAATTGGATGTGTATTGTTCTGCATCGCGTTAATCCGATTGATCCACAGTATATTATTGGTTTCTGAAAAGTAATGCTAAATAGCGTCAACAGTCTCCATTGTTCCTCATGGAGAGTGAATATTTGTAAGGTTAGTATTGAGAGTGAGTAAGAATACTGATTCCGGAACAGTATGGGTGCAATGCTACACTGAATTTGAGCGCAGTACCATCCATGGTTCGCTGGTTTAAGCCGATATTCGCAGGTTTCACCACAATGCATATCCATCATGGCGTTGCCGGCTTTCTCCCGGCAGTAATACTAGCAGCCGTAATAGAAGTAAAATACTCTTGAAACTCCAGCTGACCTGAAACAGGAAGCAGATATGAACATATTTCTACCACTGACTAGTGTTCCGACTCAGAATCCTCCTCGCCAGTGCAACATGGATCCTCGGCGATGATAGACAGGCCTACCAAAGAAAACCTACCCACCGCGGTATTATATTGAGGATGCCATGCCAGATTAATGTAGGATTGTCCAGGTTTGATAGAGCTGAACACAAACATCTGATAGGGAGAACACAAACATCTGATAGAGCTGAACACAAACATCTGATAGAGCTAAACACAAACATCTGATAGAGCTAAACACAAACATCTGATAGAGCTGAACACAAACATCTGATAGAGCTGAACACAAACATCTGATAGAGCTGAACACAAACATTTGATAGAGCTGAACACAAACATCTGATAGAGCTGAACACAAACATCTGATAGAGCTGAACACAAACATCTGATAGAGCTAAACACAAACATCTGATAGAGCTGAACACAAACATCTGATAGAGCTAAACACAAACATCTGATAGATCTGAACACAAACATCTGATAGAGCTGAACACAAACATCTGATAGAGCTGAACACAAACATTTGATAGAGCTGAACACAAACATCTGATAGAGCTAAACACAAACATCTGATAGAGCTGAACACAAACATCTGATAGAGCTAAACACAAACATTTGATAGAGCTGAACACAAACATCTGATAGATCTAAACACAAACATCTGATAGAGCTGAACACAAACATCTGATAGAGCTGAACACAAACATCTCTCGTCTATGAGAGGTGGAGGACAAGGTGGCAAGCACGTGTGGATTGTGCCGCGATGATCCGGGAGATTCCAGGTGCCCCGCTGACCTTTCTGTCTCTAACAGAATCCATTTGTCATCACATACCGCAGGTCAGAGGCTGCCATATTGAAGACCATGGTCACAGACTCGCTGATGTGAGAATACACATGCCTTATGAGTATAACATACTTGGATGAGAAGGTCCAGATTGACCGAAGGTCACAGTTGATTGTTTTATTATTGATCGTTATCAACAACCCACATTTCAATCTGTCCATGTTATGACTGTTTTGTTTTGTATTTTTACGATTAATTTAGTCCTTGACCATTAATGATTTAAATTGAACTTCAAGAGTTGTTCAGCTCTGTGGATTTTTCATCCTGTGTTTAAAATATGTTAAAGTCCAAGCATGAAGCATAGATATTTTCATTTTTACATCAAACAATCTATTGCCTCTGAGGCTAACTTTCATATGAAATTATATTTTGAAGAAAGTTTGTAACCACCTTCTCTACATATCTACACACGGAGTGCTCGATACTAGTTTCTAAAGGAAGCCGTACGTCGGTTTTGATATCCGATCATGAACTGAAACTTGTTCTCTCTTCGTTTGAAACAAACGTTTTACTGAAACAGTTCCGGTTTTCGCTTGTGACACAGTTTCATATTGAATTGTTTCAGAAATTCAATCACTATTTTCGAAATATTATTAAACGTTATTTTATTTATATCATATATTCATAAATTATATAACACCCCTGACTTAGTTTAGAATTACATTTGTACAGATTAAATGGTAAGGTGAATATCTTTAAGAGACGGAGCATCAGTCTGCCAGTTCACAAAGCAAAGGTCGCGGAATTGCCTCAGAGCCCCTCGTCCCTCTATAGATAGCATCATACTAAATGTCAATACCGCGAAAAAAGGAATTGGAGGTAGTGGCCCTGAAAACAGTGTTCATTACTGGGGATGGATGTGCGAGGTGGCCGGTGTCTTGAAGCAGCCCGTGGGAACTGCTCGCCACTGTCATATTGATTCTTCTAGACCCCGGGTCCACCGCGTGTACTTGTGAAATAGGGCGTGTAAGGATCAATGGGGAAATAACAGAAAATGAGGACGACGGAATATAATTCGAAGGATAATCATCAAAGCGTTGTTAATTCTGTAATTATTGCTTGGGGGACTCACAGTCCAAGAAATTGTTGTAAACACTGGCAGCAGAATCTTCTCCGGACGTTCTTCCATGGGATTACTGGGAGACTTAGGAAAGGGTCGAATTGTGTTTACTTCATTGAGAAGATCAGAGGATGTTTGTCCCTTCAGATTCAGTCTATCAGTAAGAGCTTGTAAAAGGGTTTGAGCTGTCTTTATTTGTGAAACTATAGCTGTTTGGAACCTGGTGTCTATCGATATGATAGAGAAAAGAGAACAGACATTCCAACCCGTTTGGTATTTAACGTAATCCAACCCCAGTGATCGTTACACAGATGTTACACGTGTACACTCAACACTGACATAACATATTAACATCAACTGAAATATCCCGTACTGCATGGTTCCTGTTGCATACAAGACCAACAAAAGCAAGTACAAGGCTAGCCTTGGAAATATATCTAGACAAGACATTGATAATCTTAGCGACATTATATTGGCAAGATACTACCGCATTCTCTCGGGTATAAGACCATATTCGAGCCTTAGACCACTTTACAGGGGTTGTACTGGTTGGGGTTATTCTCAGGTTGTAGCCCACCCCCAATTTTGCCAGATGTTCCATGGTCATACATTACATAAATCTATAATATGATTTCAAGTTAAGTGTCAAAAACCTAAAAAAAACTATTCTGACTGTCGTAATACGAGTGAACATATTGACATGACACCAGTTATCTTTTGTGGCATTATATTGGCATAACCCCAGTTATTTTAATGACATTATATTGGCATGGCACTAATAATCTTAGTGGCATAACTTGACATGACACTAGTTTTCCTAGGAGCATACATTGGTATGAAACTAGTTATCTTAGTGACTTTAAGTCCGTTTAGGCCTTAACATTATCACACTTATCACTTGAAAAAACATAAAACAACAGCAAAGTATGATTGTCTTTGAAAGGAGAGTAAGGGCTTACTGTCCTTTTTCCTTACAGTCCTCTTGTCCTTACTGTCCTTTTGTCCTTACAGTCCTCTTGTCCTTACTGTCCTCTTGTCCTTACTGTCCTTTTGTCCTTACAGTCCTCTTGTCCTTACTGTCCTCTTGTCCTTACTGTCCTCTTGTCCTTACTGTCCTCATGTCCTTACTGTCCTCTTGTCCTTACTGCCCCCATGTCCGTACTGTCCTCTTGTCCTTACTGTCCTCTTGTCCTTACTGCCCCCTTGTCCTTACTGTCATCATGTCCTTACTGTCCTCATGTCCTTACTGTCCTAACTGTCCTCTTGTCCTTACTGTCCTCTTGTCCTTACTGTCCTCTTGTCTTTACTGCCCCCTTGTCCTTACTGCCCCCTTGTCCTTACTGTCCTCTTGTCCTTACTGTCCTGAACCTTGAAGCAGTTGAGTCGTGAAGTTACAGAAGGCAACAAGTCAAATATTTCTCCGGATTGCTGAACAAACCTTTCCTTGTGATTCACAGAGGTCGCTCAATTTGATCGTATAACCGACTAGTTTGTTTAGAAACAGGTATCGGTATGTCAATAAGTGTTCGGTGTTCGGAGTTTTGGAGCAATCTCTTGTTGATAGACTCGCAAGGCCTGTCTGGAGTTTTGACATTGTGTTTGCAATACGTGACAACGCTGCTATGGACTCAACAAAGAAACAAGTTGTTTCATTAGTGAAAACGTCTTATTTATATTTCATTTTATATTTTATGATGCAAGTATTACAAAACAAACATTGTGAGTTAAATGAAGCTCTTACATTCAGATGCCGACGAAAGTAACTAGTTAGTTGTTCACCCTGTCAAGTCGTATGGACATTGTAGAGCCATGTCAGACTGTGCCAACCGAGCAGATGGTATCCAATTAAACTAGTGAATGTTGATTCTTTTTAAAACGTCAAGTGAGTATTCATCCTAGATCGGTTAAAACAATTGTATGATCAGCCATAGTATGTAGTTTCCGTTATATCATTTTCAAAACAAACCTTACTGTAATCATACGATTTAAGTGACTTCAAATAATAAACAAGGGGGCGGGATAGCGGAGTGGTCAGCGCGTTCGGCTTCTGATCAAGAGGTCCGTGGTTCGAATCCCGCCAGGAGCACGGCAACTTTGTCTGCAGTAGAGAATTGTTCTACACGCTTTGGGTGCAATGCTACACTGAAATTCAGCGTAGTACCACCCATGGTTCGCTTGTTCCATCCGATGCTCGCAGGTTTCACCGCAATGCATAGCTACATGGCGTTGCGGGCTTTCTCCCTGCAATAATACTAGCATCCGTGATAAATGTGAAATACTCTTGTAAGCGGCGTTACACCTTAACTCACCTCACCTCACCTCACCTCAAATAGTAAACAACATAACTTGAAAAGTCTTCCCGCCAGGGGCACGACAACGTTGTTTGCAGCAGAGAACTGTTCTACACGCAGTAATGTTTGGATGCAATGCTACACTGAATTGAAAGTACCACCATGGTTCGCAAGTTCCAGTCTATGCTCGCAGGTTTCAAAACAATGCAATACCACAATAATGTTGCAGGCTTTCTCCCTACAATCATAATAGCAACCGAGATATGTGATAAACTCTAAGACTTGAAAGCGGCATATCCCCCTCTCTTCTATTGCAACGTGTATCAATTGTAACTTGAGATTGTCAGAATGTCAAAACAACCTTACCTCGTGAATTGTTTCCGATATCTCTCATGACCCGGATGTAGGAGACAGTGCATGCTGTATTTGTGTCCATTATCTCCTCTTGTGACAATTCCGTGCTAATTGGAGACGAACAATTACCAAGTCGATGATACGCGGCCGTCCATAACGAGATACTTACCATTCTTGGAGAGGCATTTTACACGTTACCGGATAGATAGATGGAAACGTGTCTGTGGATTGGCAGCGTTTTATGGCATCGAATGCCAACTATTTCATCTAGCAATTAAGTTGATAATTTCCATTCTTGAAATTCCACAGTGGAATCATTGTTCTTGTCTGGCTGTGGATGTAATTCCAGTTCCATGAACCCGATGGACCCAGCAACATGACCCATGTCTTCTACATGGACACGCCAGCCCGAGACTTCCCAATTGTCTCAAAATAACACATACTTATCACAAGAGTTATTTCTGTTGACTATTTTTATTATTATATTCCAATTAGTAGTTGTATAACATGTTCTGAGATATAGACATATGTGCTCCTATTCAGAATAATAAATAAAGGTTATCTCTCGAAGAATGATATAATGTATTCGACTTCAAACCGGACATTGTTAACAAAAAGTGTATGCCATTGTAAGAAATCTTATAATTACTTTAAATGTGAAAATAAGAAACATAAGGACAATGAAGGTCAGGGACACAGCTACAAAGCAGGTGTGTGTGTGTGTGTGTGTGTATATATATATATATATATATATATATATAAGCAAATTACAAAAAACCAAACTGGTTTTGTGTATTTTAGCCTTGTTAGGGAATGGCAGAGTGCTCAACATTTGAAAAAATGGAGCTAGATATAATGTAGAAAATAAAGTCAGGTTTTTCTACAAAGTCATTGTTTATCACTACAACATTATTTCATGCCGAGAGGCAATTTTCAAGTGATTTTCACTTGAAAATTGCCTCTCGGCATGAAACAATGTTGTAGTGATAAACAATGACTTTGTAGAAAAACCTGACTATATTTTCGACATATATATATATATATATATATATATATGCGTCAAACTGATTAATATTTGTGCTAAGCTGATAAACCATACATATGTGTCACAAGCAATGTTCAGAACGTTGAGACAGTTCTATTCAACACTGCAATAGATGATCCCATCAAATAACGATAATGTATACACATTTTGATGCGGTTGTTTTAAAGGTTTATCATGGCAAGTTTTCAAGTTATTGAACGGGATAATATAGGATTTCAAATAATTAACATGAAACGCCTTCCGCGTGTACATGTAACCTTGAATCCTTTAGAGCATCGAAACAACAGCTTATGTATTAACAGTTTTCGAAAAAACATGTCTTACTATACACATCAATGATTCAGACAACTAAAAACAGTACCGTATGTGCACTATATTATAAAATTTTAATTATCTATGAATAATGTTGACGAATTTATTTATTTAGTAATACTTTTAATGTTCTTTTGTTCTTACATCTTACTTTAAAATGTTCACCGTTTAGCTGTTTAACACGACCATAACAGTAGATCCTTTGGTCCTGTACTGAAACACAGGTCGTTTGTCTAGATTCCATTTCAAACCTTTATTATGCAAATGTAAGATTTCCTCATGTGATATTTATACCAATGTTTCTCAGCAAAGTACGTCGTCAAATTCAGAATTGATTTAACTGATAGAATGAAAGTTATAATAACATTAAATTAAATCGTGCCATTATGAGGAAATGAATTGTGCTGACTGTTTCCATCTGCTTGCAGCTTCTTGGAATGGCCATACTTGCTATCGGCATCTGGGTGCGCGTTGACCCCAACTTCAGTGAGTACATGGACCGGACGCTTGACCACAACCCGACCTATGTAGCAGCCTACCTATTCATCGTCGTCGGCTGTGTCATCGTCGTTATTGGCTTCTTCGGATGTTGTGGGGCTATCAGGGAAAGTCAGTGTCTTCTCGGTTTGGTGAGTGCTTGCCATTCTAAGTCATTAGTGCAGATCTGTTCTACATGACGTAAGTTCTCTATAAGAAGCTTGATGAAACTTCAGTACAGTCCCTACATGAGCATAAGAATGTGATATGTGGTTGCCACCAGTCAAAGGGAGATCATCCAGCACGTCTAATGTCTAATACAAGTTCGATGAAAATTTAGTATAGTTCCTATAGCTTTTTTAAAATTAAACTATATAGAAACATTGGATGATTTGCGCTGAATATTTTGTTCGAATGTCCAGTAATAAATACATCATTATTTATAGTTTCAAAATTTCCGAATACCCCTGACTGTTTTGTCCAGTATATGTTAGTTGATTGTTTCGTTGGCACCAGTCAAAGGGAGATAATCTATGACTGCTAATATCAGGTAAAGTGAATATAACTTTGTTGCAAATTTATAGTTCCCAAATATAATCCATACTTACTACTCCATCACCTGGTTACTAGAAATTACTTGTACTATGTGAAAGATATAACGATATGTTTATATTAATATTTATTGTTTGAACCATTTTTGTTTCAGTTCTTCATAAGTCTCTTCGTCATCTTTGCTGTTCTGCTCGGCGCTGGAATCTACTGCGTTGTCGAGAAAGATAGTGTCAGTATAACTTACCTATAACTTACCTATAACCTACCTATAGCACTGCATATAACTTGTTAGTGTCAGTATAACCTACCTATAACCTACCTATAGCACTGCATATAACTTGTTAGTGTCAGTATAACTTACCTATAGCACTGTATATAACTTGTTAGTGTCAGTATAACTTACCTATAACCTACCTATAGCACTGCATATAACTTGTTAGTGTCAGTATAACTTACCTATAGCACTGCATATAACTTGTTAGTGTCAGTATAAATTACCTATAACCCACCTATAGCACTGCATATAACTTGTTAGTGTCAGTATAACTTACCTATAACTTACCTATAACCTACCTATAGCACTGTATATAACTTGTTAGTGTCAGTATAACTTACCTATAACCTACCTATAGCACTGCATATAACTTGTTAGTGTCAGTATAACTTCCTACCTATAGTATATACTGTATATAACTTGTTAGTGTCAGTATAAATTACCTATAGCATATAACTTGTTAGTGTCAGTATAACTTACCTATAACCTACCTATAGCATTGCATATAACTTGATTGGAGGTAGCTTGACTGCAGATTACTTGACTGTAGACAACTTCCCAAATGCATGGCACAACTCTGTCAGTCTCCATCACTGGCTTAATTCCTTAATTCCTTATTTCCTTATTTCCTTATTTCCTTAATTCCTTAATTCCTTAATTCCTTATTTCCTTAAGTTTCCGTGCTAGGATATCGGAGCCCACTATGCATTTCAGGCGCAGCGATCCACTATCTTACCTAGTTTGTACATTTGATCCTGCCGTTTGAGAATAACATCTTTGTTGCGTAAGAGTTGTGATACATTTTGTTATTTTTATCTATACATAATGCATAATGCAACCGATGCTATTTTGATTTTAACATCAGATAAATATCCACAAGATATCAACAAGGAGTCTGATATATACTAACGCCTTGTTCTCTGACTGCAGATAAAGAACGTGGTGGGGAACTACGTACAGAAGACGGTAGATCGCTACCACAGCTCGGAGCACACAGACGCCAAGGAGGCCATGGACCACATGCAGACCAATGTAGGCAGCTTACCTCTACCAATGTAGTTCGTCTCTACCACAGTGTAGCAGTGCTATTCTTTAACTCAGATTCTGAACAATGGTGATATTTTACAAATATACACTCATTATTGAATATTGAAAAGGAGCTCGTGAAAAATGTGGCTTTGCTGTTCTGCTCGGCGCTGGAATCTACTGCGTTGTCGAGAAAGATAGTGTCAGTATAACTAGTCCAAGTGTTAGATAACAACAGTGCAATGTATATATATATATATATACATTTAAAATAGGGTGTTTGTTCAAGGTAACAGTCAATATATATTCAAATGGTAGTTAAAAGAATAACTAACGACGATTTCGGAAATCTGCGTTAGTTATTCTTTTAACTACCATTTGAATATAGATATATATGGTTTATGTTTTAGATATTCTTAAAAACATTCTTAAGAATATATATGTCCACTGTTGTCTGAAGGACCCGTGTGGTAAACTGTTTAACTATCTGTTCTAGTTGCACTGCTGCGGGGCTAGGACAGGAGCTGATGATTACGGCAGTCCAACGAAAGTACCTTCATCCTGCAAAGCTACTAACTACAATGACGTACGTACAAACCTTATTTATTTCACTTGCCGTATTCATCATTATAAACTTTCACATATTGACCTTATTTATTTCACTTGACGTATTCATCATTATAAACTATCACATATTGACCTTATTTATTTCACTTGCCGTATTCATCATTATAAACTTTCACATATTGACCTTATTTATTTCACTTGACGTATTCATCATTATAAACTATCACATATTGACCTTATTTATTTCACTTGACGTATTCATCATTATAAACTATCACATATTGACCTTATTTATTTCACTTGACGTATTCATCATTATAAACTATCACATATTGACCTTATTTATTTCACTTGACGTATTCATCATTATAAACTATCACATATTGACCTTATTTATTTCACTTGACGTATTCATCATTATAAACTATCACATATTGACCTTATTTATTTCACTTGACTTATTCATCATTATAAACTATCACATATTGACCTTATTTATTTCACTTGACGTATTCGTCATTATAAACTATCACATATTGACCTTATACCTACTGCATGCAGATCACACACCATCAGATTATGAAAAGAGAGTGGCCTTGTATATTTTTGTACACTTTTATATAGATGTATATATATAGAGTTTTATATAGATGTTGATGTAGAGTTTTATATATATTTATTAAGTTTATCTATGAAGACCGTAAATGCCTTCAACGATGAGATAACACCGTGTTAGCCTACTATGTGTTCAGACCATGTTCTATATTGCAGCCATGTGTAGACTCTCTGTTCGCTATTCTGAAGTCGCACCTCATCATTGTCGCCGGGGTCGCCATCGGTATCGCGCTCATCATGGTGAGTTCTGCAAACATCTTCATCCATACACATTCAAATTTGCAAAACAAATCAAAAGAACAACTTTAAAGAAGATTGTTTTGTTGAAATGAAGCAGAAGAAATGTATTGTCTTGATTTTGAAGTAAACAAGACGTTGCTTCCTATCTCTCCTCCTCCTCCTGTACGTTGTTTAGTTCGTGTTCAGGAAGTCAACATATTTCCAACATGGAGAGCTCCAGTTCCCTCAAAGTTTACATTTCAACATCAGTGTTCCAATGCTGTGTACATGTACATACTGGTGATTGAAATCGTTTTGAGATAACAACTTCTTTACAGTGAACATTACGTTTCCACACATATCACACCTTACACAATCAAGAAAAATATCGATTTCTTATGAAGTCCATTTCTTAATAACCTTCAAAGATCTCATACTGTAGAAGGTAGTTATGAAACATGACAATGACTTTACCCTGTTATTTCACGATGAAAATAACATAATTTAAAACAAGCCTTATTTGTATTTAGAGTATTTTACAAAAAGGTCATGAGTATTAAGTGACATAAAGTGTTTCAATCAGCTTAAATGTATGAACAAACATTGATGAATTCGTACTTGACCCTATAGTAAATATGTAAATTAGGATGCAAATGTTGTATTCATTGTATTCAACAGTGTTAATATTCTGTATACAATTAATGTATCCCACCCCGTTATATCTCACATTCTAATAATGAAGAAGTAAACATACACTCCTAAACGTCGTGTATGTTCACAATAAAGGAGTTGTCATCAAGAAAATCTTGTTTTCTAAAATTATATTCGATTTTATCATCAAAGTGTTTAAGTACCTATTCGGGTGACTGATACATTTGACTGAGATGCTATATTGTATTATTTCTCTATTGATGTTATATTGTATTGTTTCTGTATTGATGTTATATTGTATTGTATCTCTATTGATGCTATATTGTATTATTTCTCTATTGATGTTATATTGTATTGTTTCTGTATTGATGTTATATTGTATTGTATCTCTATTGATGCTATATTGTATTATTTCTCTATTGATGTTATATTGTATTGTTTCTGTATTGATGTTATATTGTATTGTATCTCTATTGATGCTATATTGTATTGTATATCTATTGATGCTATATTGTATTGTATCTCTATTGATGTTATATTGTATTGTATCTCTATTAATGTTAACTAATTACAGATTCTCGGCATGATCTTCTCTATGGTCCTGTGCTGTGCGATCCGGGACGTCAAGTGAGTTCCTCTACAATCTTATTGAGCACTTTCTAAGTCGCCTAAAACAGCCACGTCTTATCACTTGATATGACTATTAACAATCTAAGATCAATTTATGCCAATGAAAAGTATATTGCTTGTATGCACAATAAATGCACTTAGAAAATAATTATTGTCCACAAGAGAAGCTAGATAATCCAAGTTTGCTTGACAATAGCAAAGTCAATGCTACACTATGGACTTACCCATTTAAACAGAGTTATGTCTCGTTCAAAGGGTTCTCTCCCTTTCGTTTGGTTTTAATTCACTTTTGGATTTATAATTATTTAGTATTTAATCTTAATACTTTCTTTTATGCACTAAATTGGTAAAAAATGATTCAAATTTAAAGTTGTGTAGTGTTGTGCACAAACTGTAATACAGTTTATATCTTTAATGATAGTCCTGACACGAATTCATACTCAATTCTATATTTCTTTTTCAGTGCTTGAACATCTGGATGAAGATTAAGAGTTTAAACGGCTTTTCTATTTTGAGTGCTAGATGGAACTTAGATGGACTAGCTATAAGAATAAAGTTAAATTGTAGAAGGTCAATGAGTTTTACACGTTCACTAGTGAACTATTAGCATAAGGCAAGTGCGTCTTTGAACTACATTTTACTGAGTTGCATTCGATGAAGAGTAGCAGTTATGTTTAATTTGATGTAAATGTTTTTAGAAATCATTATATTACTTTGGATTTAATGTATATATTTGGTAATTTCACAAGTATTTAGTTAGGTGTTAAAATTTTAAAATTCCTTTACCAAATATTCTTACCTCAAAACATGCCATTTGATAAGATTTTATGTGACCTGATTTCTCCATCCGACACTCAATCGTATTATTTTTGAGTTTGCGTTTACTTTGAAAATTCATTGCATGGATAAGTTAAAATCTAAGCATTTACCTAATTTTACTTTGTTTGATTTTCTTAAATATGATATGCATTGTCTTTATTTCCATATTATTTTATGATAAATAGTCAAGTCACCTGTGCTGTGTGTGAATGGAACGTCCTGATACAGGAGCTTCTGTTTTCGGTTGTTTGTAGAGAGACAGTCTGCCACCCAACCAATCACAGTGTCCTTTCAACTCGTGGAATAGATCAAACAAAGCTAACATGTATTTCACATATTAGAAACATGATCAAAGTTTGCCTGACATCAAAGCCAAATATGCTGCGGTATGGATTAACGCATTCAAACAGAGTTCTGTCCCTTTGAATGGGTTACGTCCCTTTTGTAAGAGTTCTCTCCCTTTCAAAAGCTTCGCAAGTTGTGATTCCAGACGTAGCTGTAAAAGTACGAAATACAAATGGGGTCAGGAAGCCGAGGAGATGAAGTTTGTCAAGAAAGGACTGTTTGAAAGAAGGCAGCACGTTGTTGTTATTTTATGTGGAGTGTTATGTACAGTCTTTCTGTTATCTCGTTACAAAATAGTCTGTTGGCAAAATAATTACGCGTCTAAGTGAAATCATGATATTCAGGAAATCATGTAAACATGTAAAATACAAACCGAATAAGAAACATTTTCAAGCGCCCGTTTGACCAACTTTGTGAAACCTTGCACAATATTAAGATATCAAATTTTATATTTTTCAATGCTTTTTTCTATTAGTGGAATAACAGTTTTTCGCTTGTGAGGTTCGTGTCGTGTGTAGTCGACCTGGATGAGATTATGGTGCTTTCTGAACACATTGTTCAGTATATTAACCACTGCATGATCATAGTAACAATCTCTACCCGCAGACAAATGTTACATGAAGAGGGCCCTATGTCTGGGGCTCCTCTGTTAATCCAAATTCTCCAAAAGCCAGATTCCTGGAAACTATGGCCTAGATGTTCGGGTCCCCAGCACTAAGTGAGACGCAGCCCAAGTAATGTTAACGTGCGGTTCTTGCGACTTTCTTAGTACTGAAAGAGCTTCGAAAATCTATGCCATTTACATCTTATTGCGCTCGACCCGTTTTACAAACATGCCCTAAATACATACCAACTTTTCCCTGTGACACGTTAGTACATGTTTTCAAAGACTGAACGTCATCAATTGCAGATAAAGCTGTCTTTGTTCATTGAGCAGTTTTTAATCACGATTAATATCAGACAAATGCAGTTCGCGTAACGAAATATGTGGATATATCCAGGGCGCGTTTATAATGCGACGTGGGGAGGTCACGTGATAGGAAGTATCTCGAGGTTCAAACTGGTTTCTTCTGTGACTAGATTGATATCCTGGCAATACCGAGGATGGCTCTTATAGAACATCATATATACACTGATGGTGCGATGACACCTCGCACCTCCCATACATGTTGAAGCCTCAACCTCATATATCGACTGTATCATGTTTGTATCATTTGTATCACTGTGTTTATCCTGTGTAGTCGAACTTGTTGTACCTGGTTAGCTTTCACGAACATTTCACGAAGTTTTCAGTCGAAAAAGCAGCGCATCGTTTTGTGCAATAGCAGCATGCTTAGGTTCCAATCTGAGCATCGCTTCGTAAGTTCCTAAACTGTACATCTGTACATAATGCAATATCTCGCTTTCAAATGTGAAATATTCTGCATTGAGCAAGTTTTGCTAAAATATATTCTGCAAGACAATTGCTAATTATTTTTGGTTAAAAATGATGTTGGGATTGATTGTTTGAAATGATCTATAACCCGACCTCCTGCAAAGTGGCTTTGTTTCGTGAGCAAGCGCCAGGACCTATGCGTAGATGTACATGTTGACATTTAGCCTCGTCTTCAAAAATAAAAAAATGGGCGCTCTTTGCGCATGCGCTGTCTTTTTAAATAATCTACAAAGTGTTGTGAATTTCGAAGATATTTTCAGCTTGTCAATATGCCATGTTTTCTATTAAAACATCTCTCGAAAATATATTGTTCTGTCATCTTTTCAACATCGAAGCAAATGAATATAGACGTTGTCTTTTTGTATACGACCTAACCACGTATTGATTGCTGTAATAGTGATTGATTAAAAGTAAGTTGCATGTTAATCGCTGTTTGTAATTGTTATATCTGTCGTACACGATCTGTGGGAGAACAAATAATAATAGCCATGGGCGGTTCTGGAGGTATCATCTTTGTGTTAAACGATATAAGAATATTTCAAATAGGTTTACATATAGGGGTACGATATCTGGGACAGACAGAGCAATGGGGGTACCATATCGTGAACAGACAGAACAATATGTGTACATATAGGGGTACGATATCTGGGACAAACAGAGCAATAGGGGTACCATATCGTGGACAGACAGAACAATATGTTTACATATAGGGATACGATAGCGGGGACAGACAGAACAATATGTTTACATATAGGGGTACGATAGCGGGGACAGACAGAACAATATGTTTACATATAGGGGTACCATATCGTGGACAGACAGAACAATATGTGTACATATAGGGGTACGATAGCGGGGACAGACAGAGCAATAGGGGTACGATATCGTGGACAGACAGAACAATATGTTTACATATAGGGGTACGATAGCGGGGACAGACAGAACAATATGTTTACATATAGGGGTACGATAGCGGGGACAGACAGAACAATATGTTTACATATAGGGGTACCATATCGTGGACAGACAGAACAATATGTGTACATATAGGGATACGATAGCGGGGACAGACAGAACAATATGTTTACATATAGGGGTACGATAGCGGGGACAGACAGAACAATATGTTTACATATAGGGGTACCATATCGTGGACAGACAGAACAATATGTGTACATATAGGGGTACGATAGCGGGGACAGACAGAGCAATAGGGGTACGATATCGTGGACAGACAGAACAATATGTTTACATATAGGGGTACGATAGCGGGGACAGACAGAACAATATGTTTACATATAGGGGTACGATAGCGGGGACAGACAGAACAATATGTTTACATATAGGGGTACCATATCGTGGACAGACAGAACAATATGTGTACATATAGGGGTACGATAGCGGGGACAGACAGAGCAATAGGGGTACGATATCGTGGACAGACAGAACAATATGTTTACATATAGGGGTACGATAGCGGGGACAGACAGAACAATATGTTTACATATAGGGGTACGATAGCGGGGACAGACAGAACAATATGTTTACATATAGGGGTACCATATCGTGGACAGACAGAACAATATGTGTACATATAGGGATACGATAGCGGGGACAGACAGAACAATATGTTTACATATAGGGGTACGATAGCGGGGACAGACAGAACAATATGTTTACATATAGGGGTACGATATCGTGGACAGACAGAACAATATGTGTACATATAGGGGTACGATAGCGGGGACAGACAGAGCAATAGGGGTACGATATCGTGGACAGACAGAACAATATGTTTACATATAGGGGTACGATAGCGGGGACAGACAGAACAATATGTTTACATATAGGGGTACGATAGCGGGGACAGACAGAACAATATGTTTACATATAGGGGTACGATAGCGGGGACAGACATAACAATATGTTTACATATAGGGGTACGATAGCGGGGACAGACGGAACAATATGTTTACATATAGGGGTACGATAGCGGGGACAGACATAACAATATGTTTACATATAGGGGTACGATAGCGGGGACAGACGGAACAATAATGGTACGATAGCGGGGACAGACGGAACAATATGTTTACATATAGGGGTACGATAGCGGGGACAGACGGAACAATAATGGTACGATAGCGGGGACAGACAGAACAATAGGGGTACGATATCGTGGACAGACAGAACAATATGTTTACATATAGGGGTACGATAGCGGGGACAGACGGAACAATATGTTTACATATAGGGGTACGATAGCGGGGACAGACATAACAATATGTTTACATATAGGGGTACGATAGCGGGGACAGACGGAACAATATGTTTACATATAGGGGTACGATATCGTGGACAGACAGAACAATATGTTTACATATAGGGGTACGATATCGTGGACAGACAGAACAATATGTTTACATATAGGGGTACGATATCGTGGACAGACAGAACAATATGTTTACATATAGGGGTACGATAGCGGGGACAGACGGAACAATATGTTTACATATAGGGGTACGATAGCGGTGACAGACAGAACAATATGTTTACATATAGGGGTACGATAGCGGGGACAGACAGAACAATATGTTTACATATAGGGGTACGATAGCGGGGACAGACGGAACAATATGTTTACATATAGGGGTACGATAGCGGGGACAGACGGAACAATAATGGTACGATAGCGGGGACAGACAGAACAATAGGGGTACGATAGCGGGGACAGACAGAACAATAGGGGTACGATAGCGGGGACAGACATAACAATATGTTTACATATAGGGGTACGATAGCGGGGACAGACGGAACAATATGTTTACATATAGGGGTACGATAGCGGTGACAGACAGAACAATATGTTTACATATAGGGGTACGATAGCGGGGACAGACAGAACAATATGTTTACATATAGGGGTATGATAGCGGGGACAGACAGAACAATAATGGTACGATAGCGGGGACAGACAGAACAATATGTTTACATATAGGGGTACGATAGCGGGGACAGACAGAACAATAATGGTACGATAGCGGGGACAGACGGAACAATAATGGTACGATAGCGGGGACAGACAGAACAATAGGGGTACGATAGCGGGGACAGACATAACAATATGTTTACATATAGGGGTACGATAGCGGGGACAGACGGAACAATATGTTTACATATAGGGGTACGATAGCGGGGACAGACGGAACAATATGTTTACATATAGGGGTACGATAGCGGGGACAGACAGAACAATATGTTTACATATAGGGGTATGATAGCGGGGACAGACAGAACAATAATAGTACGATAGCGGGGACAGACGGAACAATAATGGTACGATAGCGGGGACAGACAGAACAATAGGGGTACGATAGCGGGGACAGACATAACAATATGTTTACATATAGGGGTACGATAGCGGGGACAGACGGAACAATATGTTTACATATAGGGGTACCATATCGTGGACAGACAGAACAATATGTTTACATATAGGGATACGATAGCGGGGACAGACAGAGCAAAAGAGGTACAATATCGTGGACATCTGCATCTGATAGCTGCTGTGCCGAGAGGAGTCCAGTCGTAGATATATATCCGTATATATCTATATGTACAATGATCTATATATTCAACTACGCATATGAGTCCAATTGATAAGTCCAAAACAATTGTTTATTATACCTTATACAACATATACAACTAATTGTAGTGTTCAGAATGCAAATAAGAGAAGAATATTACAAATTTAGCAGTTCTCTAAGAGCCAAAATGTTTATGTTTTGTAGTTATATTTACCAAAGAATATTCTCACGAAGCATCAAATGGTAATCGGCCCTTCTAGCTCCATGCTGTGATGTCCCATAACGTAAACCAGCCACTGGAGACCAGATTTCACCAACGTCTACATATCAAACGTCGAAATGTTAATGAAATTCAAAACGAATACAAGCCCGCATATCATTTTAGAATAAAATGTGTTTGATCCCAGTCAAAATATCAAGCCTTATTATATACCATGCAATTTAACAATTGATTACAACATGTGGTCAAAATCACAATTTTATCAAAGTCAACATTTTTGTCCTCAATCAATAGCTCATCATAGTCAACATTTATTGAAGTAATCAAGTAGTTTTCATCTATACTAAACATAAATCAAAGTCTTTATATAAAGCTTTACGAATTATGCTTGTTAAACTCCCCCCAAAAAGCAAAAAACAAAAAGAAAACCCAAACCCCCTAAACAAAACAACCCCAAAAACACGTTCAATTTAATTTGAACGTGAATCATCTTAAAGGGGCAGTAACACGTTTTTTTCGCTCAAATGAGTCGATGAAATGTATTTGAAAAATAATGTCGCCAATAGTAAGACACACTTCTCTCTTGAGGAAAATCAAGTTGAAATTGAGTGTTCATAGTTCGGTAAAGCCATGGGGATAATATTTTTGTAATTTTTGCTTTATACGCAACAACGGATAATTGGTTTGTTTATTAAGATGTTTTACCCTCTAAAATTAATATACATGACATAAACTATCATTATAAATGGGAATTTAAAAAAAAAAAAAAATTTTGCAAAAAACATGCTACTGCCCCTTTAGTTCAAAATATTAATGCCGTCCCTACCTACAGTCCCTGTCCGTCTACAGTCCCGGTCCGTCTACATACACATTTTGCCTACAGTCACAGTCCGTCTACAGACCAGTTTTGCCTACAGTCCCAGTCCGTCTATAGACTCATTCTGCCTACAGTCCCAGTCCGTCTACATACCCATTCTGCCTACAGTCCCCGTCCGTCTACAGACCCATTCTGCCTACAGATCTTTTCTACCTACAGTCCCTCGTCCATCTACATACCCATTCTGCCTACAGCTTGGAGCAGTGTTTCACACCGTGGTCAGAACGGCTTGGTTGTCCTGGAGAACCGGTCCCTATCCTGGCAGGATTCTGTTAAACCAGGGAAGTGTCGCTCTTTACAAACCCTGTCTAGGGTGTAACCTCCTAGGGGATAAACATAACTAAAGTGATCAAAACTCACAGTCGAATTCTAACAGAGGAAAAAACAATAGATCTGAACTGAACACATAAAACAGATAATTATTCGCACAATGATTATAACACAATGATCGCATTTCTTTAATTTAGGTAACAAAACCATCATTTCAATTTCAATTGTGCTTGCAAAACACTATCAATGAACATGGACACTTCTGGGTAGTAGAAATCTAAAACTGAGACTGAGGTTGCACCGAAACAAAGGTATCCTGCTCTTAACGTGCAACAACTTTCTGATGCAAAACAACTTCCCAGGGATATATTAGAAATGTGGATAGCCTGCTGTTTAATAAACACACGTAGTTTTGGTACACACATTCGTATGTTCTATCTTTATCTCGGCTAAAGTGTTAATGTGAGGTGAATGCCACAGGTAAGATGATATCCATCGAATACCTGCCTGACACCTGGTGTAATTAATTAGCACTACTCCAATCTATATATCACCATCTACACTTCCTCATTGGTGTGTGAAGGGATGCTACAACCGGTGTGGTCTCGTCCACTGCTCAAAATCTGCATTCAAGTTCCGCGTGGATGGTTCAAGGAATTTGGGCAGGGTATTATAGTCTGTGAGTTATATCTGTTCACTCTAAACAGTGATCTTGTTTACACCTGTCAGTGAACTTAGAGTGAATACTGTTCACCTCTGCAACATTGTCCAACTGGTGACGATTGATCACGACACTGAGTGTTGTCAGTAGGATGACTACTTCTCCAGCATGCTGTATTTCTGTATACAAAGAGGTATGCACAGGCCAGCACGCTGTATTTCTGTATACAAAGAGGTATGCACAGGACAGCACGCTGTATTTCTGTATACAAAGAGGTATGCACAGGACAGCACGCTGTATTTCTGTATACAAAGAGGTATGCACAGGCCAGCACGCTGTATTTCTGTATACAAAGAGGTATGCACAGGTCAGCACGCTGTATTTCTGTATACAAAGAGGTATGCACAGGCCAGCACGCTGTATTTCTGTATACAAAGAGGTATGCACAGGACAGCACGCTGTATTTCTGTACACAAAGAGGTATGCACAGGCCAGCACGCTGTATTTCTGTATACAAAGAGGTATGCACAGGTCAGCACGCTGTATTTCTGTATACAAAGAGGTATGCACAGGCCAGCACGCTGTATTTCTGTATACAAAGAGGTATGCACAGGACAGCACGCTGTATTTCTGTACACAAAGAGGTATGCACAGGCCAGCACGCTGTATTTCTGTATACAAAGAGGTATGCACAGGACAGCACGCTGTATTTCTGTATACAAAGAGGTATGCACAGGCCAGCACGCTGTATTTCTGTATACAAAGAGGTATGCACAGGTCAGCAGGCTGTATTTCTGTATACAAAGAGGTATGCACAGGACAGCACGCTGTATTTCTGTATACAAAGAGGTATGCACAGGCCAGCACGCTGTATTTCTGTATACAAAGAGGTATGCACAGGCCAGCACGCTGTATTTCTGTATTCAAAGAGGTATTCACAGGACAGCACGCTGTATTTCTGTACACAAAGAGGTATGCAAAGGCCAGCACGCTGTATTTCTGTATACAAAGAGGTATGCACAGGTCAGCACGCTGTATTTCTGTATACAGAGAGGTATGCACAGGACAGCACGCTGTATTTCTGTATACAAAGAGGTATGCAAAGGCCAGCACGCTGTATTTCTGTATACAAAGAGGTATGCACAGGCCAGCACGCTGTATTTCTGTATACAAAGAGGTATGCACAGGCCGGCACGCTGTATTTCTGTATACAAAGAGGTATGCACAGGCCAGCACGCTGTATTTCTGTATAAAAAGAGGTATGCACAGGACAGCACGCTGTATTTCTGTATACAAAGAGGTATGCACAGGCCGGCACGCTGTATTTCTGTATACAAAGAGGTATGCATAGGACACACCAAGGCTTGTCCAGCAACCATCAACAACAACAATTACATTCCTGTTCAGTATGTGCAACAACACAACCCTCATTCAGACAACCACTTTGGGGATGTTCACTCTTACATAAACAGGGTCGCATTATTTTCTTGAAATAGTTCAAAATAACAGAAAACGCTTTATTGTTTGTCTTATCAAGCACTATTTGGTTTCGATAAATATGTTTATATTCTTGTGTTTATAAACAACCGGAAACATCCACTTGGTATGATACATTCTCACCACTATGTAATAATGGTGTAACTTTATGTCAAGAGAATTTATTGTCAACTGTGGGCACTTTACGGGACTGTTATATCTTGTGTGGCGGCGATTCTAATGCTCAAACCGGAAAATAATTAAAGATAAATAATGCCTAGTGTGAACATCTCTTTGTGAAGTAAATGTTGCTTTTATTCAAAATTCAAAAATGATCTATCCAATGAATTAAACTTATCACGTGTTAGCATAAAGAAGTTTGGGTGATCACTAGACAGATTCCGATTTTCATCTCATGATTTACTCATTTAAAGCTGGAGATACACACAGAAAGAAGATGAAATATGTATACTGTGTGATCTATACCAATATGAAATATGTAGACGGTGTGATCTATATCAATACGAAGACGGATACCATTTCATTTCATATGTCCAGTGTATTGTTCAACACGTAATAATATATCCAACGATACCATGTGCATCCGAGTATGTTTAAATGTTATAGTCTTTTGAGCAGTAATTATCAAACTCTATTTCAAAATCTTGACATGTTCATTTACTATGCATAATTATATAGAACAAACGTTGCATCACTGTAATGTATATGTATATGTATATTTATGTATGAGTGTAGCCCTAATTTATGTACTATAAGCCTGCGGCCTTTTCAGTATGAAATAATGATTGATTAATTGATTGAATATTCCTGTCATTCATACCGATGTGTTATGTGTTAATATCTAACTGGCACCCTAATGAAACAGACTATATCCTGACATCATATAGAAATGCAAATTAACAGCTTTGATACACCACACTGATTGTGAGTTGCGCTGAACCATTTGTGAGCGACAATCTACCACGACATGGTGACACTAGCTATTTCCATCAGCTACAGTCATCAGCTACAGTCATCAGCTACAGTCATCAGCTACAGTCATCAGCTCTCCGGGTGAACACTGGTTGTAGAGAGACACTGACTGGGTGCACTGGCTGTGATGGTTATTGCTGACTGTTGGAGGATGCGATAACACAGGACATTGAAGAAGAGTTCCTCCCTCAGTTACATGTGGAGACTCGGGCTGCACCGTTTGTGTGATTTGCTACTCGGGTGAGTACAGGATCATACACAACTATCGGTTTGATATGACATAGGAATTAATTCACAACGTTCTACAATCAAATAATATATAATATTCAATGCGCAAACGTGTGGTACCAACAAAACAATGTTTTCATTTATCAGAAATACATTTATTGTAAACATCTAATGCAACATGTTGAGAAAATACATTTATAGAAGCTCGTCGAGCATGTTTGTCAACCCTTTTCAATGTATATGTTTGAATCACACGCAACTATCTGCCCCACGTAAGCAGTAACAGCCTATGCTCAGTCAACCAAGGACACATGGAATATTGTAAAGTCAGTTACTTAAAGTTGGAATAACTTTCTAAAACAATTCAAGTTTAAAATGTACATAGTTGGGAACCGACCACTCGACCATTCGATTTGTAGCCCAAGACTATCCAACTAGAGAACAGAAGATTGGTGATCATGAGAAGATTGTTTGTTGGTATCTGTTTTGCTCCGTTCTCAAAATTGAGATATTTGATGTGTGCCTCAAACTAAGATAACGAGGGCTTTCAACATTTACACGATTGCTTTCATCTTTGTATTTACACATGTAAAACGCATGACGGTGTATACGTCAGAGAAAAACCTCGGGTGGCGGAAGCCCGGTTTTACTTTTCATTCCCAGCCACCCTCAGGTTAGTTAAATGTCAACCAAAACCCAACCCTCATGTTTTCTCCCTGACGTTTCAAATTTCTAAATTAATTGCAACAGGAGGCATGTAAGTTCTAACGTAGACATATTTCCCTCTAGATTTTCTTCTTTCAACTCAATGGGTCGTTTCGTCACACAACCACTGGGGCGTGATACACGAGACCGTGAATGTATCAAAATAAAAATATTGGAAAAGTTTAGGGGTCAATATGTCATTTTAGACTGAAATTTTAGTAGGCTGCAGTGTAGCACGTTTTTTTTGGATATTTTGGTTTTCTCAAATTTTCTATTTCTGTTTAAATTTTATGCTATTGTTATTTTAGCAGGTAAATATATATCATTACACGACCGCATAAGCCGTATCCATAGAAAACAGTTATCCATATTGAAAGAAAACGGTGCGACGTTAAAAGCGACTTTGGTGTAGAACTCTTCAGTGTGAGAGCTTGAATTGTAGGTCTCATGAGAATTTGAGAGTTCTGAAAGCAAGATGATTGACCATTTGATCATTGTACCATATTTAAAACTCTACTCTGAGTGTATCGATACATCAGTCAGATCACTTGAACTACCTTTGAGTGGCCATTTTAATGTGAACACATGACCGCTCGAAGGGAAATGGACTCGGGTGGCTAAGCCAAACAATGTAAATTCGTTTTAGGACTGTTTCTTATTGATTCAGAGGCACCAATTAGCCATTGATAACACTTATTTACCTTTTCGGGAGATCATTTTATTTCTGTGAGAAAAAACGTGCTACAGCGCCTTTAAGGTCTTCTTAGTAATGGATGTTTGTCAATAAAAGTTTAAAGACATCAACATATTGTAATCATCTTGGGTTAACGTATTCAAACAGGTAAGCTGGTCAAAGGGTGTTGACACACAACATATTGTAATCATCTTGGGTTAACGTATTCAAACAGGTAAGCTGGTCAAAGGGTGTTGACACACAACATATTGTAATCATCTTGGGTTAACGTATTCAAACAGGTAATGCTGGTCAAAGGGTGTTGACACTCAACATATTGTAATCATCTTGGTTAACGTATTCAAACAGGTAATGCTGGTCAAAGGGTGTTGACACTCAACATATTGTAATCATCTTGGGTTAACGTATTCAAACAGGTAATGCTGGTCAAAGGGTGTTGACACTCAACATATTGTAATCCTCTTGGGTTAACGTATTCAAACAGGTAAGCTGGTCAAAGGGTGTTGACACACAACATATTGTAATCATCTTGGGTTAACGTATTCAAACAGGTAATGCTGGTCAAAGGGTGTTGACACTCAACATATTGTAATCATCTTGGTTAACGTATTCAAACAGGTAATGCTGGTCAAAGGGTGTTGACACTCAACATATTGTAATCATCTTGGGTTAACGTATTCAAACAGGTAATGCTGGTCAAAGGGTGTTGACACTCAACATATTGTAATCATCTTGGGTTAACGTATTCAAACAGGTAATGCTGGTCAAAGGGTGTTGACACTCAACATATTGTAATCATCTTAGGTTAACGTATTCAAACAGGTAATGCTGGTCAAAGGGTGTTGACACTCAACATATTGTAATCAACTTGGGTTAACGTATTCAAACAGGTAATGCTGGTCAAAGGGTGTTGACACACAACATATTGTAATCATCTTGGGTTAACGTATTCAAACAGGTAATGCTGGTCAAAGGGTGTTGACACTCAACATATTGTAATCAACTTGGGTTAACGTATTCAAACAGGTAATGCTGGTCAAAGGGTGTTGACACTCAACATATTGTAATCATCTTGGGTTAACGTATTCAAACAGGTAATGCTGGTCAAAGGGTGTTGACACTCAACATATTGTAATCATCTTGGGTTAACGTATTCAAACAGGTAATGCTGGTCAAAGGGTGTTGACACTCAACATATTGTAATCATCTTGGGTTAACGTATTCAAACAGGTAATGCTGGTCAAAGGGTGTTGACACTGAACATATTGTAATCCTCTTGGGTTAACGTATTCAAACAGGTAATGCTGGTCAAAGGGTGTTGACACTGAACATATTGTAATCCTCTTGGGTTAACGTATTCAAACAGGTAATGCTGGTCAAAGGGTGTTGACACTGAACATATTGTAATCAACTTGGGTTAACGTATTCAAACAGGTAATGCTGGTCAAAGGGTGTTGACACACAACATATTGTAATCATCTTGGGTTAACGTATTCAAACAGGTAATGCTGGTCAAAGGGTGTTGACACTGAACATATTGTAATCCTCTTGGGTTAACGTATTCAAACAGGTAATGCTGGTCAAAGGGTGTTGACACTCAACATATTGTAATCATCTTGGGTTAACGTATTCAAACAGGTAATGCTGGTCAAAGGGTGTTGACACACAACATATTGTAATCATCTTGGGTTAGCGTATTCAAACAGGTAATGCTGGTCAAAGGGTGTTGACACTGAACATATTGTAATCCTCTTGGGTTAACGTATTCAAACAGGTAATGCTGGTCAAAGGGTGTTGACACTGAACATATTGTAATCCTCTTGGGTTAACGTATTCAAACAGGTAATGCTGGTCAAAGGGTGTTGACACTGAACATATTGTAATCAACTTGGGTTAACGTATTCAAACAGGTAATGCTGGTCAAAGGGTGTTGACACACAACATATTGTAATCATCTTGGGTTAACGTATTCAAACAGGTAATGCTGGTCAAAGGGTGTTGACACTGAACATATTGTAATCCTCTTGGGTTAACGTATTCAAACAGGTAATGCTGGTCAAAGGGTGTTGACACTCAACATATTGTAATCATCTTGGGTTAACGTATTCAAACAGGTAATGCTGGTCAAAGGGTGTTGACACACAACATATTGTAATCATCTTGGGTTAGCGTATTCAAACAGGTAATGCTGGTCAAAGGGTGTTGACACTGAACATATTGTAATCCTCTTGGGTTAACGTATTCAAACAGGTAATGCTGGTCAAAGGGTGTTGACACTGAACATATTGTAATCCTCTTGGGTTAAAGTATTCAAACAGGTAATGCTGGTCAAAGGGTGTTGACACTGAACATATTGTAATCCTCTTGGGTTAACGTATTCAAACAGGTAATGCTGGTCAAAGGGTGTTGAATTTCTTATTCAATAGGCACCCACAGCTTTAGTTTTTGTTAAAGAATTACAATCTAAGTTTAATAATACAATTCCGAACTATCCAATATATTTGATGTGCAGAATAAGCAATGTGGCTATCCAAATTTGAATTTGTCGAACGTTTGGTTTTCATAGAAAGTTCTGTAAATATGTTATTGGTGTAATACTGTTTCTAATGCAGCTGAACTTGATGAATGTGGGTTGTTGATTGCCATAAAAGGTGTATGAAGTATTGGTTAACGTTATTATTAATGCCTAAAAAAGTGTAATGGTCACATAGGGTTCAAAGGTTTAAATTTTAATTTTCTATTATTATTTTGGGTTTGTGTGGATACCCCATGAAGTATAGATTATAGTTCGTTATTAATTTATATTTTTTTAAGATGTAAAAAGAGTTAAAGATTGTCATCAGTAATGTTGGTTTTATAAAGTTGAATCAAATAACTAAAGTTATGTTTCTATCAAAATCACACATCTCGACTACCAGTTGTATGTTACTGAATTTAAAAAAAAAATCGAAACTATAGAGGGTTTTTAAGACTTACATTCTCAGAAATATTTTTTTCTTACCATCAACATTTTACAAACAGTTCAAATATTTATACCAAATGGAGCCCTAAAGATGCCTTAATTTCAGAAAGCTGAGTAATCTAGACTTGCTATAATTTTCTAGACTAGGTTGGTAGTCATATGAATATTTTGCTCTAGGGTCTGGATGACAGCCTAGATCTGGGACCTACCTCTAATGATACATGTCGGTAAACGTTGTGGTATTTGGTTGGGAGTGAAAGATTATGTAAATTATGTGAGGATAATTGTATAGAGGATGAATATCATTTTGTGTTAACTTGTAAATTATATTCAACTGAAAGAGAACATTATGTTCCCAAATATTTCTGGAAATATCCATCTGTTGTTAAATTCAAAGTATCGTGACGGTGCCGTGAGATAGATACGCTATACAATTAGCAAAGTTTGTAAAATAAGCTCTGAGATTAAGATGTGTTTGAAAGTTGAATAAAAACAATTCGTCACCGATTACACATAAGCTACAAAGTGTACAATATCTTTCAAACCTCGGTATACTTTGCCATCTTTTAGCTTCAATTGGTAAGTTTGAATTTAGGAACAAACATGTTTCGGTAGGTAAGTATTTTTAAAAAACTAGTGCATGTTTATAGTGTTGAAAGTACATTCTCTTTGGTCTTGCTCTGATATTTTCTATCTAATTTTGAGTAAACTGGTCTCCCGTTGTCCAGTTTTCACAACTAGAAAAGACGTGAGGGTTAGGAAACCATATGCTAATCAAGTTCCATCAAGTAAAGGTTTCATAAACGGAATCCATGGATCCGAATTAAAGCTTTCATGAAATGTACTCAAACTATATAGTGATAATAAAGTGAATTCATGGATCCGAATTAAAGCTTTCATTATATGTACTCAAACTATATAGTGATAATAAAGTTAATCCATGGATCCGAATTAAAGCTTTCATGAAATGTACTCAAACTATATAGTGATAATAAAGTTAATCCATGGATCCGAATTAAAGCTTTCATTATATGTACTCAAACTATATAGTGATAATAAAGTTGATCCATGGATCCGAATTAAAGCTTTCATTATATGTACTCAAACTATATAGTGATAATAAAGTTAATCCATGGATCCGAATTAATGCTTTCATTAAATGTACCCAAACTACATGTATATAGTGATAATAAAGTTAATTCATGGATCTGATTTAAAGCTTTCACTATATGTACTCAAACTATATACTTCTACTTAAATTGGTATTCTCCCAAAATCGCCGTAAACCGTGAAAAGAGGAGTAGATTTCCTTAGTCCAGATGCACGTTTCAAACACTCAAGATGAATACTTGAATACTCTTTTATGGAGTCATTTATACTAAAATGAACTACAATGAATCTGATTGACAATGATTTGTGCAGTTTTTGCAGTATATTTTCTGAAGGAAACTGTCATGTTTATTGGGATTGTTGTGAAACCGAACAATTTTGTAATGATTTGGAACTTACATTTCAAAATATTTAATTTAAGACAATGCATAAACTGTAATACTCAAATCACTATATCTGCAAAAAAAACGCACCCATTTGTGTAATATTAAAAATTCAGTTCCAAAATTCAGTAATTATAAAATGGAAATATATTTTGTACACAAATTCATCGCAAAGGAAAACAATGAAATGGAAATATTCTTTCGAAAATGGAAATTATTCATCCCAATTTTCAGCAATTGAAGGCTTCATATGTGTGAAATGTAATCACCTTCTTGGAATAGTACTGTAATGTATGACTTTGTACTTGCGGGGACAAATGAAAATATTTGAGAAAAAAAACAAAGAAATTTGACACCTAGATATACGTAAATTACGTTTTGGATTTAGCTGCGGGCCTGCATGAACCAAAGACCAAAATCTTGTTTTTAATACATGTACCTTAAGATGGTGTAATGCCAACAGTTTCGTCAACTTTAAGTAATAATATGAGTTGCAGGCAAACATGTAAGTCATTCTCATAAGATAGTTCAAAATTTACTCCATCACAACCATGTTGGTTTAAACATGTTTTTATTCATGAAATGAATTGGGATTGGTGAACAAGCTGTGTAGCTTATATTAACACCGCTCCCATATCACAACCATTTTTGTACAGACTGTTCTCTAGATCGTTGAAAATAGAGAATAACAGTGGAGATAACGTTTTTCCTTGTTGAACTCCCCTTTGACAAGGGAAATAATCAGATTTACTGTTTCGTGTACTTACTATTGACTTAATGTCACGACACATATTTTCCAAGAGATCAAGAAATCTACCATGTATACCTGACGTTTGCATATTCGACCATAAACCGACTCGCCAGACGGTATCAATGTCTTGTAAAATCGATGAAGGCACAGAAGAGCTTTTGCTTTTATGATGACATTAGACTATTAATTGTTTGCAAAATATAGATGTTATCGGACTTTGTAAAGTGTTTTCTGAAGCCTACTTGAGCTGATATTGTCATTCTCTTCCTACATAGGTTACTCACTTAAGATTTCCGATCCTAACCTCTGTTCTGATATGCCTGAATTCGCCGGAAAAATAGAGTGTCCTGGTTGGTTGCAATTGAATCCAGTTATGCAATCAGCGACATCGTTGTAAAAGTGACATTAGCCAATGACACGTAATCATGACAAAATAAACGTAAGATAAACGTTCTCTCGTTTAATGTTATTTCCTCGAAATATGCTATTTTATTTTGTGAAAACAAATGATCATAAACATGCTGATAAATACAGAAAACCAAATCAGAGACAAATACCAAAAAAAGTCATTTGTATTATTTACATCATACACATTCGAAGGACACATGCTAATTAGCAAAACCCTTAAGAGTTAAATGCCTAGATCGTTAAAGTCACTCGGTCAACATGGCTGTTGAAAGATGAGTTTTTATTGGTTTAGATGCAGGGATACAGTGTGAGGTTCCCCTTTCCCCGCTAGGGAATTTTGTCGGAGCCGAGAAAGGTTAGGATCGAACAGTTTGAAGGTAGTCACATATGTGAGAAGAGAATGTGATATTTTTGACTTAAAGGAAACGTGTTAGAAGCGCGTTAATAAAGGCAAATAACATCATAGTCGTAAAGTTCTATGCTGATGAGGTCAACCTTGTCTTTAAACTGCGCACATTAAGTGAATGATTTTAAGGTCTGCATATATTTTTCGGGAGTGGGATGCACGTTGCGACAGCATGATACTAGCAAGATTAGCATAAGTGGAAGTCTAGTATCGTATATATACTAATTACAAACAGACTTGTCGACTTTAAACCTAATCGATTTTGTTGTATTTGTGTAGTTTGATAGATGTAGGTCTCCTAATGAAAACATTATGGAAATTATGTATCTGAAACTGAGATGATCACCTATATTTGGTAAGATCTCAGAATCATTTAACAAATACTAGATTCATGAAAATCTTTCTTGCAACAGCTAATTAACGCGAAAGTGTATGGAAATTACGTCACATGTACGTAACAATATTGCCACCGGCTGTATGTCGAGTGGACACGACACTGAGATAGGACGTGTGGGAAGTGAACCAGTGAACCTATGAAACACTGCAGGATTTCCTCCACTAGTGTTGTGTGCAGCGTGTCGGAATCGCTCTGGTGAGATTATCGGGCTGTAATAATGGCGGTCAAGTTCTATCGGTAGGTGCATGGTTCCCTTCATGTCTAGGTTCCCTTGTTCACAGGTCGATTCCCACAGCCCACTGGACCAAGTACTCGCTACCGTGAATATAACATTATCAAAATATGAAATTATGATAAACACAATGCATCGTTTTGCCACGGCTATAACATTATTGTGACATCAACTAAAAACTAGTGTTCTTATCAACGAATTAACATTCATTCACCTGCATTAAGGCATTTGACAATCACGCACAAACTGATCTCCCACAGACATAACTATTTAAAACAATATTTATAAAACATGTAGCAAACAAAGTTGGGTGTAACTTTAAACTTATATACATCTGTGTATCAAGTAATATAGATATGATATCTTCTGAAACGGCCACTAAATTCACTGAACCACCCCTACCTACATCTTTATGACATATCTAAATTAATCTGTTTTATCAACAACTAGTTATACGGTATTACCCTTTAGCGTGATGAATAACAAACTATGCTAGCAAATCTGCAGAACGTGACTTCAATCTTCTCCACACCATACAAACACTACACGAAGGTACAGTCCTTGAAGAGATATGTCCCATGACCGACAGTTGGACATTCGAACCTGTGTACTTGTATATACAGAACCCGCCTCTTGTAAGTTAAGCATTTCTCTCTAGTTTATTGTCTTAAACTAGGCAGATATATTATTGTCTACATTCTGTAATCTTACAGACTATTTCATATATGTTTTGTTGTATCAGAACACGAGATTACAATCTTCCTAATTCTAAATGCTAAATGCTACCGTCCTTCAGTCTCTTAGTATACCATAGGAGTTCTTCAGTCTCTTAGTATACCATAGGAGTTCTTCAGTCTCATAGTATACCATAGGAGTCCTCAGTCTCATAGTATATCACAGGAGTCCTTCAGTCTCATAGTATATCACAGGAGTCCTTCAGTCTCATAGTATACCATAGGAGTCATTCAGCATCACAGTATACCGAAGGAGTCCTTCAGTCTCAAAGTATACCATAGGAGTCCTTCAGTCTCATTGTACACCATAGGAGTCCTTCAGTCTCATAGTATAACATAGGAGTCCTTCAGTCTCATATGTTACCATAGGAGTCCTTCAGTCTCTTAGTATACCATAGGAGTCCTTCAGTCTCATAGTATACCATAGGAGTTCTCAGTCTCATAGTATATCACAGGAGTCATTCAGTCTCATAGTATACCATAGGAGTCCTTCGGTCTCATAGTATACCATAGCAGTCCTTCAGTCTCATAGTATATCATAGGATTCCTTCAGTCTCATAGTATACCGTAGGAGTCCTTCAGTCTCATAGTATACCATAGGAGTCCTGCAGTCTCATAGTATACCATAGGAGTCATTCAGTCTCATAGTTTACCATAGGAGTCCTTCAGTCTCATAGTATACCATAGGAGTCCTTCAGTCTCATATATTACCATAGGAGTCCTTCAGTCTCATTGTACACCATAGGAGTCCTTCAGTCTCATAGTTTACCATAGGAGTCCTTCAGTCTCATAGTTTACCATAGGAGTCCTTCGGTCTCATAGTATACCATAGGAGTCATTCAGTCTCATTGTACACCATAGGAGTCCTTCAGTCTCATAGTATACCATAGGAGTTCTTCAGTCTCAAAATATACCATAGGAGTCCTTCAGTCACATAGTATACCATAGGAGTCCTTCAGTCTCATAGTATACCATAGGAGTCCTTCAGTCTCATTGTACACCATAGGAGTCATTCAGTCTCATAGTATAACATAGGAGTCCTTCAGTCTCATATGTTACCATAGGAGTCCTTCAGTCTCTTAGTATACCATAGGAGTCCTTCAGTCTCATAGTATACCATAGGAGTTCTCAGTCTCATAGTATATCACAGGAGTCCTTCAGTCTCATAGTATACCATAGGAGTCCTTCGGTCTCATAGTATACCATAGCAGTCCTTCAGTCTCATAGTATATCATAGGATTCCTTCAGTCTCATAGTATACCGTAGGAGTCCTTCAGTCTCATAGTATACCATAGGAGTGCTGCAGTCTCATAGTATACCATAGGAGTCATTCAGTCTCATAGTTTACCATAGGAGTCCTTCAGTCTCATAGTATGCCATAGGAGTCCTTCAGTCTCATATATTACCATAGGAGTCCTTCAGTCTCAGTGTACACCATAGGAGTCCTTCAGTCTCATAGTTTACCATAGGAGTCCTTCAGTCTCATAGTTTACCATAGGAGTCCTTCGGTCTCATAGTATACCATAGGAGTCATTCAGTCTCATTGTACACCATAGGAGTCCTTCTGTTCATAGTATACCATAGGAGTTCTTCAGTCTCAAAATATACCATAGGAGTCCTTCAGTCACATAGTATACCATAGGAGTCCTTCAGTCTCATAGTATACCATAGGAGTTCTTCAGTCTCATAGTATACCATAGGAGTCCTTCAGTCTCACAGTATACCATAGGAGTCATTCAGTCTCTTAGTATACCATAGGAGTCCTTCAGTCTCTTAGTATACCATAGGAGTCATTCAGTATCTTAGTATACCATAGGAGTCCTTCAGTCTCATTGTACACCATAGGAGTCCTTCAGTCTCATAGTTTACCATAGGAGTCCTTCAGTCTCATGGTTTACCATAAGAATCCTTCAGTCTCATAGTATACCATAGGAGTCCTTCCGTCTCATAGTATACCATAGGAGTCCTTTAGTCTCATTGTACACCATAGGAGTCCTTCAGTCTCATAGTATACCACAGGAGTCCTTCAGTCTCATAGTATACCATAGGAGTCCTTCAGTCTCATAATATACCATAGGAGTCCTTTAGTCTCATAGTATACCATAGGAGTCCTTCAGTCTCATAGTATACCATAGGAGTCCTTCAGTCTCTTAGTATACCATAGGAGTCCTTCAGTCTCACAGTATACCATAGGAGTCATTCAGTCTCTTAGTATACCATAGGAGTCATTCAGTCTCATAGTATACCATTGGAGTCATTCAGTCTCATTGTACACGATAGGAGTCCTTCAGTCTCATAGTTTACCATAGGAGTCCTTCGGTCTCATAGTATACCATAGGAGTCATTCAGTCTCATTGTACACCATAGGAGTCCTTCAGTCTCATAGTATACCATAGGAGTTCTTCAGTCTCAAAATATACCATAGAATCCTTCAGTCACATAGTATACCATAGGAGTCCTTCAGTCTCATAGTATACCATAGGAGTTCTTCAGTCTCATAGTATACCATAGGAGTTCTTCAGTCTCATAGTATACCATAGGAGTCCTTCAGTCTCATAGTATACCATAGGAGTCATTCAGTCTCTTAGTATACCAGAGGAGTCCTTCAGTCTCTTAGTATACCATAGGAGTCATTCAGTCTCACAGTATACCATAGGAGTCATTCAGTCTCACAGTATACCATAGGAGTCATTCAGTATCTTAGTATACCATAGGAGTCCTTCAGTCTCATTGTACACCATAGGAGTCCTTCAGTCTCATAGTTTACCATAGGAGTCCTTCAGTCTCATAGTTTACCATAAGAATCCTTCAGTCTCATAGTAAACCATAGGAGTCCTTCAGTCTCATAGTATACCATAGGAGTCCTTCAGTCTCATAATATACCATAGGAGTCCTTTAGTCTCATAGTATACCATAGGAGTCCTTCAGTCTCATAGTATACCATAGGAGTCCTTCAGTCTCTTAGTATACCATAGGAGTCCTTCAGTCTCACAGTATACCATAGGAGTCATTCAGTCTCTTAGTATACCATAGGAGTCATTCAGTCTCATAGTATACCATTGGAGTCCTTCAGTCTCATTGTACACGATAGGAGTCCTTCAGTCTCATAGTATACCATAGGAGTCCTTCAGTCTCATAGTATACCATAGGAGTTCTTCAGTCTCATAGTATACCATAGGAGTCCTTCAGTCTCATAGTATACCATAGGAGTCCTTCAGTCTCTTAGTATACCATAGGAGTCCTTCAGTCTCTTAGTATACCATAGGAGTCCTTCAGTCTCTTAGTATACCATAGGAGTCATTCAGTCTCACAGTATACCATAGGAGTCCTTTAGTCTCATAGTATACCATAGGAGTCCTTCAGTCTCATAGTATACCATAGGAGTCCTTTAGTCTCATAGTATACCATAGGAGTCCTTCAGTCTCTTAGTATACCATAGGAGTCCTTCAGTCTCATAGTATACCATACGAGTCCTTCAGTCTCATAGTATACCATAGGAGTCCTTCAGTCTCTTAGTATACCATAGGAGTCCTTCAGTCTCACAGTATACCATAGGAGTCATTCAGTCTCTTAGTATACCATAAAAGTCATTCAGTCTCATAGTATACCATTGGAGTCCTTCAGTCTCTTTGTACACGATAGGAGTCCTTCAGTCTCATAGTTTACCATAGGAGTCCTTCAGGCTCATAGTTTACCATAGGAGTCCTTCAGTCTCATAGTATACCATAGGAGTCCTCCAGTCTCATAGTATACCATAGGAGTCCTTCAGTCTCATTGTACACCATAGGAGTCCTTCAGTCTCATAGTATACCATAGGAGTCCTTCAGTCTCATAGTATACCATAGGAGTCCTTCAGTCTCATAGTATACCATACGAGTCCTTCAGTCTCATAGTATACCGTAGGAGTCATTTAGTCTCTTAGTATACCATAGGAGTCATTCAGTCTCATAGTATACCATAGGAGTCCTTCAGTCTCTTAGTATACCATAGGAGTCATTCAGTCTCACAGTATAGCATAGGAGTCATTATTTGTCTTAGTATACCATAGGAGTCCTTCAGTCTCATAGTATACCATAGGAGTCCTTCAGTCTCATAGTATACCATAGGAGTCCTTCAGTCTCATAGTATACCATACGAGTCCTTCAGTCTCATAGTATACCATAGGAGCCATTCAGTCTCATAGTATACCATAGGAGTCCTTCAGTCTCACAGTATACCATAGGAGTATGATAGCAACCAGAAGGCGTTCATCCAGCCTCCTACGCCATTAACACGTATTCGTCTCTATTGACTAACGTTTTAGAATTTAATTTGTAGCATTCATTTGATAGATCTTCCATATCTCCCTCACTGTGATATTGTATCTTGTAAAGAAATCATCACAGCCTCACACTCATTGTGCACTAAAGAACAAGTACAACATGTAGTTTTAAATCTAAACAAATATGGCTCTCATGACCATTTACCACTGCAGGTAAGTTAAATACATAGCATGTACATAGTTTGATTGAAACATATTTTATTCAGTCAAGAAGGGGATTTGGCACAAGTTATCCAACTTTCCAGGTAATTACAACTTTGATATCACAACAATGCACAACAAGAGATGGACAGGTGGTAAGGATATGTACAAGAGTAAGTTAGACAAAGCGTTTAGGTTGAGAGATATAAATATGTACAATTTTGAAAACATTCTGGTTTTGAAAGATAGAAAGACCTGCATCGACATGTAAAATAAGTTCAATATTTATTGTTTTCTGTTTCTTACAATATTTTCTAAAGATTTAAACATCGTTTCACACTGAGCAAAGTACAAGGGGCACTCAAGGAAATAATGAAAAACATTTTCACACATATGACCACATTGACAACATGCATCATGTCTTAAATTTATTCTAAATAAATCATAAGTAAGTGAGCTGGCCATATATCTTAACCGTGTGTGTAAAACATTTAATTTTCTTATTCCATACGAAAAATATACAGGTGCACATTTTTCTTTGGTATGAATGTTAAACTTAAATGATGAAACAGAATCAGAATTCCTGATTGCTAAGTGAATGCTATTCCATAATTTAATTGATGATGGGATAAATGATGTTGTTGAATACTTCAGTCGCGTACAAGGTTGGATGAAATTATTAGAATTTCGTAAGTAATAGATAGAGGACGAGTATAGCAGTACATTATCGGGATATAAATGTACGGGTTTGAGAGGGTTGGGCGAAGCGTCAGCCGAGCCTTACCCTCTCAAACCCGTACATTTATATCCCGATAATGTACTCCTGCGAGTTCTCTATCTATCTAAGAGCACAGTCAAATGCTTGAGTCGTCAAGATGCAAATTACAGAGGTCAAGTGACGGAACGTATTTTGAAAATAACCGTTACAGTTGTAATTAAGCGTTACAGCTTCATGTCATTTCATATAGATCAACATTAATTTAACAAATGACAAAACAAACATTGTGCAATGCATAGTGCGACAAAATGTATTATGATCTAAGATCTTCGCGATTTGAAAACTACCGAGCAGACACTTTATAAATACTCACAGGTAAACAAAGGCAGTTTGAGTCACATATTCATTTACCGAACGTCAATCTTCACTGTTCCAAAATGTGACTTTTGGAAAGTGTTGTTATAGAATTAGCTGCCTAACATTCAGTCTAGCTCTCCTTGTGATTTGCGAGTCGCAATTTGCAACCGGGCGGAAGGGAAGCAACTCTCGCCCCTTCAAGATTGATTCTCCCACAGTCATGATTACACGAATTCGAAGCGATAGGACGCGAGTTCGAATTCGCTGTCCTTACGTTAAATATTTTTTATATTTTATCCTTACGTTAAACATTTGAAAAACATACTTTAAAACGTATTAAAACATTGGAAATGTAGATCATGCCAAATATAACAATTATTTTAACTGAAAGCATAATCTAGGAGGTGTTATTCTGTGTCATTTTACCGTGATAATAGCACGCAGTTCATTCACATATATCAATACGCATAGTTAAAGAAAAGTTCAACTTTGAAATTAATGTTGTCAAGCTGTTTTGCGCAAAAAGAATGAAGATTGACATTGTATGATAAAAAAGTTATCATACTCGTTTGTTTTGGGATGGTAAATATCGTGCGTTAGGAATAAACACTATGTATTAAGCTCGCCAAGGCTCGAAAAATACAGTGCAATACAATCCTAATGCAGGATATTGACCATCCCAAAACACACTCTCATGATAACCTCTATTTATCTATGGTTTTCATGATAGGCCTAATGATCTCGAGTCATCTAGCACTAGGACGTTCTATTTAATGATGACAAAGACTTTTGAAAACATGAGTATGTCTTCAAGCCGTTAATCATAACACAACATTTTTTTCAGTTTCAGACAAGGCAGACTGATGATGAATCGGCAGAAACCAAGGGTGATAAGTGTAGTCAACGTCTGTTTGTTCTTACTGGTTGTGTATCTAGCGGTACCGGCACTTCTTTGGGTCAACTACCGGAACCCGTACATACTCCACACCTTATCCAGCCAATCAGAGCAGCTCCACAGCTGGCTGGCCAATGGGAGTTTAGAAAACCTGCAAGTTGGGTGCCCGCCTGTAACGGTGCATTATCTGTGGTGTCAGGAAGGTTATTTTGAGTTCAAACATTATGTGAGTATTTTAAGTATTGTCAAGCTGCTTCAGCCTGACCAGATAGTATTTCATTATACTCGACTTCCGTTGGCCAATCCCAAGAGTTCCGTCACGTGGTTCGAAGATATCCAGCGTGATGTCACCTTCTTGACACTCAACAAAGATTCCAACTCTCATGACTGCGGCTCTGTCGATAAGCATCAGAGTTTCTCTGGAATTATCATACGTGAAGATGTAGCTGTCGTCAACTTTACAAGACTTGACTTTTTAAAGATGGCAAAATATTCTCCTAGGCATTCAGACTTTCGTGTTTTAATTTCCTCACCGTCAGATTCCCTGGCGAGTAGAGTGATGCAAGATGGCGGTGCGGTGGTGCCGTGTGTCCCCCAGCAGGATCAACAAGACGCGTCACCCCCAGCTCATAAGATACAATGTGTTCACCTCAGTGACAACCTCTCGCCCTCGGACACTTGGACACGACAAGGGCAGTTTTATACATTTGTGAAAGAATTAGTTTACGGACCTAAAAGTCTTCAACCAAAATCTAATTATGAAGTGTTATTGCCACTTGATTGCCATATTCTACATTTAACCAATTCATTTGAATTCGACTATACAGCATATGCGAGTGTGATGAGCGCTCTGAGGGTGGGTGGATTGAACCACGTGTATCTCCATAGTGATCGGCCACAATCCGGACCGCTGATTGAAGACGTTATGAAGACCCAAAAGGTCACATTGGTACATGTTCCGCATCTCCAGAACTTCCACCCGACTGAAGCTGACGTCGTATACGGTGCCTACGTGCTGTTACGTCACGGCGGTGTCGTAGTGCGCTCTGATACAATATGGCGGAAACAGATTCCTGCAGATATTCGGGGTTACGATTCAAGTGCCACTAGACCATCCTCACACACAAGCACAAGTTCCTCGCTGGATCTCTCGGTTTTAATTTCTAAAACAAATTCTGACTTTCTGAAGCTCCTGGTATCGACATTGAGACAAACTCGGTCCAACAACCCACACGTAGCAAGCGGAGAGCTTGCCTATAAAGTTTACACAGAGAGACCCGACTCGGTGAATATTCGAACTAACTTAGTTCAGCATGTGAGGTGTTCCTCTAGCCGTCAGGTTTGTGAAGCATCACCAGCAGACGAGGAAGGCGGTGGTGCTGTGTTTGTTCAGTTATCATGGAATGGTGAACGTCCACGGCTGAAGTCTGATTTAGAAGTCTATAGAGAAAAGGGAACTTCTTTCCTTCCAGAAATGTTAAAGTATACCAGTTAGTACATGGAAGTATGCAGGAGTTTCCGGGTGGTGTAGAGCGAGAAGAGGGTATACGTAGGAGCAGTTCAAACCCTCACTTCTCATAGACTAAAATCATACTTTCGAAAACATTATGATGATTTATTTTCATCCACAAAATGATCATAGCAACGTATCGCAGTTGTCGTGAATAGAAAACATACTTAAAATAATGCTTCCCGCAATTAGTACCTATGCTAAAAGCCAGTGATAGAATGATTTCCATTTCCACTCATTTATTGTAGGTGTACATACACCGAGGGGCAAAATAGAACGACACCACATCTTCAACAGAGTCAAACGCAGAATATTTCTGCCGAATAAAGTCAATTTTTAATGTCTGTGCTGAAGATATATCGCATAAAGAGTCATTCGTGAAAGTAAGACACTCCCATACAATAATATTTAAAAAATATTTTTTAGACATAATGTTTGATGTTTAAAGTAACATTTTATGAAATATGGAACTTCTGTTAGTACAAAATGTGGTTGTCATAATATAATACGAAATCGATGATACATCGTGGCTGGGGGATGACATAGAACAAGCCAGAAATCCATATTTCATTCTTCTATCCTCTAAGGAAATTTAAAAAAATAATAGTTTGAAAGTCCTGTTTTTCAGATATCTGAAAGGATAATGTTTCAAAAATTACAAATTAACTTAAGCGGCTTTGCATTGAAATATCTTGCAGTTTAGTTGGTATCCTTTCTGTTGCACCTGGGTGGAGAATAAACGTTTTATGTGCCCTGCATAACCATGAAATATTGTGTGTACGCTTACTTCAGTTTTCTTATAACGCTGTTATATGTACTGCCTCTCCGAATGAACAAGTATTAGTTGTACACACTTGTGTGTGGTGTTTAATGAGAAGAGATGAGTGATATAATAAAACGTTTAGATTCAAATGTGGAGTTTACTCAGGAAAATGAGGAATTTGAATGCAAGTGAATTTCATTGCTTAATAGTATGTATTTTCTTTCGTGTTAAGTGTCATATGTTTATATATTACATGGTTCCATTTCATAAGGAATATCTTATAACCAGAGTTCTCATATATTTTATAACTCTACAAGGAGGGCGTTAACCGCACCTCGAAGGGCACATTACAAAGAGATGACGCCGATGTTGTCTAGGAGTGGAGTAACCGTTGTTGTTAGATTGGCATACACTGTCTTCAACTCTTGTAGCTATTTCAACCAATCTGAACTGATTGCCAATGTATGTGGCATTTCAAATCAATCGTAGCTTAATTATACTGTAAGAATGACACGAATGCAATAGTCGATAGTGAGATGCTTAACCTTTATTATTGAAACACTCAAAATACACATGCTTCCAACTTGTGTCGGAGCTAACATACACAAGTGAAGAAGCGAGTATAACTCACATACCCCCGCTTCTCCCTTACTTCAACAAATTTCATTATCAGCAAAAGAAACATCTATAGGTCTATGTTCAATAATAAATTTGAAAATTAATTAAGTTTTAACTCTCAAAGGCACAACTAGGGATCATAGTTGACATACGCATGAAATTTGATGAATCTAGCATGCATAGTGTTGGACAAAGGGTCCGCACAAAATGATTTCCTCATAGTCACTTTTAAGTCACATTTCCATGGAAACCATAAAAATTAAAATTCAGAAATAGTTCTAACCCTCAAAAGGCACAACTAGGGATCATGGTTGATATGTATATCAAGTTTGATGAAGCTAGCATGCATAGTTTTGGAGATATACTCTGCACAAAATGACTACCTCACAGTCAGTTTTAAGTCACGTTTCCATGGAAACCGTAAAAATCAAAATTCAGAAATAGTTCTTACCCTCAAAAGGCACAACTAGGGATCATGGTTTACATATGTATGAAGTTTCGTGAAGCTAGCACGTACAGTTTGGGAGATATGCTCCGCACAAAATGACTTCCTCACGGAGTCACTTTTTAGTCACGTTTCCATGGAAACCGCAAAAATTAAAATTCAGAAATCGTGCTAACCCTCAAAAGTGGGGGTCATGATTGATATGTGTGTGAAGTTTGGTGAAGCTAGCATGTATAATTTGGGAGATCAGCTCCGCACAACGTTTTGGGACGGACGGACAGACGGACGGAAAGAATGAACGCTATATGTAAGGCGGGGGTATAATTATATTACGATATTGATAAAAGATTTGACGTGAATACATGAATAAATAAACCAGTAATGATATAATACATCAAATAATGTATGTTATTTTAATGAAGCAAGCGACGAGTATCGTATTCTTCTTGTCTATTTAGTTGTCAGTGACATTATAAAATAAAGACCACAGAAGACACCATGAGTTTGATGTTAACTCCAAGTTGAACAGTAAGCCACGTGTTTTATTTACATAGGACGGGAAATAAACCGACACTTATGAAACAGTATATATATATATATATCTTACGGACATTCAATGAAGAAATTATGTTGAAGAAGGGTTGCGTGTCACTATTCAAGTGGACCTTACAGGACAAGCAAGGCTATATCGTGTGATATTTGTTGTCAAAATGGATTGACACGAGACCTAACTAATAATGAACTTGAAATATGCGGTACATAACGTCAAAGCAACCGACTATTCATTCAAGACATGAATGGCGCCACCATACTGTTTGTGAAATACGACACTATGGAATATCAAATGACATCAATTATGGATAAAGAATTTAACACACAGATGTATGCAGTAAAATAAAGTGTTGATAATCTTATATTTATTTATTTACGAACTCTATCTATATGAATATACATGTATATGGGGAAAGCTCAAAAGTAACCATGTAATTATAGCAAAATAAAACATTTTTAGACATTATTTAATATAAGAAGACACTTACTGGTACATGATGACAGTCACACAGAAACGTGGGGAAGATATTGTTTTGAGCTTTACTAGCTATATATAGACGATGTGGAGACGACAATGACCTAGATCTAGCTGTGCAAACACTGTGGTTATTATATTATATAATTATACGTATGTTATGTGCAAAGAGACAACGACAATTTGTGGATATTTTGGGAACAGGCATCTGAGTGGAGAGGATCAGACAGTGAGATCACAGGCACGAGTTTCATCTTTACTAAAACATGGGTCATGGGGACATAGAATGTACAACCATTAAAACACATAACACAACCATATAAACACAACCACGATAACACATACTACACCATTTCCACACAACTAAATGTCACAAACAAAATAACAAATTCATTCAAAACAAGATTAGAACATAACTAAAGAGGTACCAGGAAAAAACAGTTACGTTATGAGATGGTTTATAGGAACATATGTCAGAAATGTGAGATAAAGTAGAGAAGAGATACAGAATACAGGATACAGATTGGTACGAACACTGGTTTGATTTCAAAATTATCTTCTAAAATTAGTATGATTATGTTTCTAATTTGTGATTCTGTTTGATAAGTTAATACATAGAGGATATTATATGAGTGTCTATGTCATACTATGTTTACGACACGAGTGCTTAGATATTACCCGAACGAGAGCGAGTGATATCCCGATATTCAGGCACGAGTGTCGTAAACATATTATGACATAGACATGAATTTGGTATTCTTTTTATAACCGAAGTCGTGAAATTAATGCAAATAAGCTAACATCCATTTTCAACCATAGGCTTGCGAGTCGCCGTCGCCGCATTTAGAACGCAGCGTCATAGATGAAGCGTGATGGCATAGCATTGTTTATGACGTCAAGTCACCATGACAAAGTGATACATTGCCCTTGGGCATCTTATGAAAAATATGAACCCCGATATGACCCCCCTCGTAGGTAATAATATAATTTATTACCCATATGGTTGAACATAACCTAGTTAATATTTTCGATACGAGCAAATGTGCACATATCACGTTTACCTAGCAACCATTTTTACGCGAATGTAATGGAATAGACTGGGTAATACAGAAATTATTACTCTCGAAAGTGTGCCATATGACTTTTACGAAACTCGTGGAAATTTATGTATAACCCTCGCTTTCGCTCGTGCAATAAACAAGTTCACACTCGTTTCGTAAAAGTCATGTGACATACTTCCTTGGGTAATAATCTCTATATACAACGATGGAATAGCACATTGTGAATATATGCAGTTTCTTGTCACATTCGATGCGCACACTTTTCTTAACGTGAGAAACAAAGTCATATTTCACATACTTTATCCATCACGGGTTACGAGGCAGTCTATATGCCAGGTTACAGCAGGGAAGGACAGGGCGAGTTGTCAGTAGAGACACCGACACACTTATCTGAAGCTCATCTCATATAGAGCAACAATGTCACACACAACATTGACACTGCATCGACAGTCACGTCTCGACACATCCGTGTGTGTTATTAGCAGAGTGAAATCCGAACTAAGTGCCAGCTCTGGCATATCGTCATCGCACACTGCATCCCTCTGATAACTGGGTGAGGGGTGTTACTCGTCTCACGTTTCCACAAACAATAGTTGAAGAGGCCGTGAGACACTCCTGGAGACTGTGCTTGAGTGCGAAAGACATGGGCAGCATCCAATGAATATATTAGATTGTTATATTTCGGATCCTGGGATCTCACTATATTTGAACAGTACACATTCCTGGAATTGTTACAGGAGGAGTCCCTGACAATTTGTATTTTCCGATATGTGTTTTAATCGTCCCTTTTCGGATTCGAATCCACACCCTCAGAGTCAGACATCGATTGCAAGCACTGACTGAAGAAGCATCTTAACAATTCGGCCACCGCGACCTCGACAAGTTAAAGCATAATTACCATCCGGAACATCGGGATTGTAGCAAGGCTAGACATGCAAAAGAAAAACAAACTCACCATATACATTGGCATTCTAATTCCAAAAACTTATAACCGTTTATGCTTTGTTTACCTTATCAAATATATCACTCTTTATCATCAAATATATAAGCTATCTAGGGTGTACTTTAATTCTTTAACCACTGACAATTAAGAAACAGACGACCAAAGCAGTACCCACTTTAATTACTACACTTCACCTCTGCCGCTATGGACACACGCTGCCTTCATTAACTATATATATAGGAACAGAAATAAACTACTGGATTTCTCTCTCTTCTTCTATGTCGTATAAATTAAAAGAAGGATATTTGTTTCATTGAAAGAACGCGACGTTTCCGAGCTTCGATAGGCCTAGAGACAGGACATTTAATCTATCTATTAAAGTTGATCCTTACTATTCGATAGGCCTACATACAAGGCATTTAATCTATCTATCAAAGTTGATCCTGACTATTCGATGGTAAGGTTGTGGACCCTGATAGGACTATCAGGGTCTACAACCTTACCATATCCGAGGTAGAATAGTTTCTCCATATTATCAACCGTTTTTAAGTGTAAAACAGGCTTTTTACTTGTTATCGCGTTATATTGAGGATCCCTGGCGTTATATTGAGGATCCCTGGCTGATGTCAGCCTGTTAACAGCCGCGCTATATGAGTTGCTTTTGTACCCTGAAATCTCATCTGCCCCGTTGGCGAAATAGACTAAGGCGTTAGCTCAGTTACTGCAGGTGATACTGGATACGGGTTCGAGACGCACTTTCTGCAAATCATTTGCTGTTTATATTTTGTCGAAAATTTTCAAAATGAGTCTAAGTTAGTTTCTTCAGATCTTTACTTTCAACCGTCATCTCAGCAAATATATCAGGGTTTACAATCATTATAATTCCTTCTAACATTGTTTACAACTGTTGTGTAAACCCTTCTGAAGGGACTTCAAGTATCACGTTATATGGCTGGTAGGTTGATAAATTATTATATATGCCACATTATATTATGCTGACATGTTGAAAACTGTTGCCTCTTTGTAACGTTTATATATGATATCGTGTACGTGAGCTCCTAACATGACCATTTTTATGATAATTTATTGATGCTGAAAGAGCTACCACATCACGGTGCGTGGAGTTTATGACATTACTCTTTACACAGTCAAACTGGAAGCGATAGAGCACTGCAGTGAGCGAAGTTCATAGTAAAACTGAACTGAACGTATTTACTATATTATTCTGCATATTTAATACACTTAAATTTAAGATTGATGCGAACTTTCTGAATATTCCATTTATTTTCCAGTCTATTAAAAAACAAAAGTAGAATACGTGCAAATATCGACAAAAAACATTTGATCGTTTGAGAAAAGGGTTAACAGCTCTAAAGGTTGTTTTTATATATGGACAATTATTATCGTATCCATATAAAAAGGGAAGATAGATTATGTATTTTGCTTGTGTGTCCATTATATGATATATAATACCCTAAAGAATTCGGCAGTGTGAAGTTGGTTACTTATTCGTTATTGGACATTGGACATTCGAGTTTTCCAGTTACTTATTCAAAACAATTACCTGAATGAAAGAGATTATACTGTAAATTACAAAAGAAGGGTGATGGGGTTTATAAAATCAAGCAAAAGGGGAAATTAACTATTTAAATGGGTACCAAAGAATGTTTGCAGCACCATCTAAGGGTACCCAAATGAAAGATAATTCAATATCCTATCAAATGAGGTATCTTACATGATGTTTGAGGTGCTGCGATACCGTAAAATGCATGAAGTGCTTGAAGTATGTTTAGAGATACTCAACTGTTTACCTAATCGTCTGATGCGAGAACAAATGCAGTATAACATGTAACACTGTAACGTTGTGATATATGTCCGATGGAAAACTGTGATACGAATAAAATAACAAACATTTATGTATGAACCGTTTCGGGCAGGTCCATAAGCTTATTGGCTGATACAAGTTGTATGGGCAAAACAACTCGAAATAATGAAATGTTTAGACTCTGTAGGCTACAAAAAGAAACCACTACAACACCTATCGCTCTCTCACTTCCGCCAGATTCTTTCATTGACACGTTAGAGGCATACAGCGCCATCCAAGCGAGACGAGCGAGTGAAAGGACCCCTCGTTATACGGGCCTGAGGAGCCTAGAGTTAAACACGTGCTTTCTGTATGTGGAGCTAATGTATGTTGTGTGAATCTTCTTTGTGGTGGAGGATACCATGTGGTACCATACAGGTGTGATAACCTGTTATAACCTGTATTGAATGCAGGATACCTGTGGGTAACAGATCGTTCAGGTAAGTTTTAAACGTACCTGTAGTAACCCCTGTCATGTGAAACCTGATCGCGGATGGATATAACTGAACATGATCTTCATGACGGACTCTGTTTAAGTGAGCTTGTCTTGACCAAGGAAAGGATAGGATCACATTTTGATGAAATTCCTATCATTTCAACGTTATCTTAATTAGTTTGACATCATTGTGGTGAGTGTAGTGTAATGTATGTGTACCTCTATGCGCATGAGCCAGGACCACATTTCAGTTATATTGCTGGGGTGACTATTTAATATTTGAGTAACTTCCTTATTCCTTCAACAATATATAATTCCGATGATTTACAATCTCTACGTGTATTTCGGTTTTGAGAGAGCACGCAAGAAAGAGAGAAATCAGCATGATAAAACACATCACACCAGGAACATTGAAATGAAAACATCTCGGGGAGCGACGGAGTATCATACTATACTCACAGTCGTTGCTGTTTGTATTTACGTTTTTTATTTTTAATTTTGTTGAAGGATTGTCAGCCATGTTTTTTACTGATGGTGACATGACATGAGTTCTAAACGCATCCACTAAACAAATATTCCCAAAATAAACAAGCCATAGTGAAAGGTTACTTTATCTTACGCTCATTGAGACATGTGCGTGCTTGGTTGACATCGTGTTCACGGGACGAAGTTTTCTGTGTTGAGTATTTCATGTATTATTGTACTGTACAAGATATGTATGTACTATTGTACTGTACGAGATATCCATGTACTATTGTACTGTACAAGATATGTATGTACTATTGTACTGTACGGGATATCCGTGTATTATTGTACTGTACGAGATATCCATGTACTGTTGTACTGTACGAGATATGTATGTACTATTGTACTGTTCGAGATATGTATGTACTATTGTACTGTACAAGATATGTATGTACTATTGTACTGTACGAGATATCCATGTACTATTGTACTGTACAAGATATGTATGTACTATTGTACTGTACGGGATATCCGTGTATTATTGTACTGTACGAGATATCCATGTACTGTTGTACTGTACGAGATATGTATGTACTATTGTACTGTTCGAGATATGTATGTACTATTGTACTGTACGAGGTATGTATGTACTATTGTACTGTACGAGATATGTATGTACTATTGTACTGTACGAGATATGTATGTACTATTGTACTGTACGAGATATGTATGTACTGTTGTACTGTACGAGATATGTATGTACTATTGTACTGTACGAGATATGTATGCACTATTGTACTGTACGAGATATGTATGTACTATTGTACTGTACGAGATATGTATGTACTATTGTTCTGTACGAGATATGTATGTATTGTTGTACTGTACGAGATATGTATGTACTATTGTACTGTACGAGATATGTATGCACTATTGTACTGTACGAGATATGTATGTACTGTTGTACTGTACGAGATATGTATGTACTACTGAACTGTACGAGATATGTATGTACTATTGTACTGTACGAGATATGTATGTACTATTGTACTGTACGAGATATGTATGTACTACTGTACTGTACGAGATATGTATGTACTGTTGTACTGTACGAGATATGTATGTACTGTTGTACTGTACGAGATATGTATGTACTGTTGTACTGTACGAGATATGTATGTACTGTTGTACTGTACGAGATATGTATGTACTACTGTACTGTACGAGATATGTATGCACTATTGTACTGTACGAGATATGTATGTATTGTTGTACTGTACGAGATATGTATGTACTATTGCACTGTACGAGATATCTATGCACTATTGTACTGTACGAGATATGTATGTACTGTTGTACTGTACGAGATATGTATGTACTACTGTACTGTACGCGATATGTATGTACTGTTGTACTGTACGAGATATGTATGTACTGTTGTACTGTACGAGATATGTATGTACTGTTGTACTGTACGAGATATGTATGTACTGTTGTACTGTACGAGATATGTATGTACTATTGTACTGTACGAGATATGTATGTACTATTGTACTGTACGAGATATGTATGCACTATTGTACTGTACGAGATATGTATGCACTATTGTACTGTACGAGATATGTATGTACTGTTGTACTGTACGAGATATGTATGTACTACTGTACTGTACGAGATATCCGTGTACTATTGTACTGTACGAGATATGTATGTACTATTGTACTGTACGAGATATGTATGTACTACTGTACTGTACGAGATATGTATGTACTGTTGTACTGTACGACATATGTATGTATATGTTAAATCCGCTGTTCCAACCATAACCTAATGATGGAATATGGTAGACGCTTAAAGCTAGACTGTAAAGATTGTTTTTGTCCATTTTATGTTAGACCTACTGTTAAAGCAGAATTACATATATGTTTTGAATTCCCTTTCTATCATAACCTGCAAACTCAAAAGAGTATTATTAGTTTTCTAGCTCAAAAGAAACGTTCTAGTTATTTTTCATCATGCTGATGCCCCCATGTCCATCATAAAATTTCGTTATAACCACAATTACATCAATTATATATATTCTGTGACCAATGTACATGTATAGTGGACCGGTGGCCTCCTTACAGATATAAACTCTCTCTATGCCCTTCACTCACTTTGCTTTGTTGACAGAGAGACTAAAGGACTTGGTAAGTTTGAAATGTCTCCATTTACTATACACATATTAATGTAAACATCAATCGATTCAAGTTGACCTCTTATCTTCACAGTGTGTTTAATGGTGTTTCCTTCAATTTGTCCCTGTTATTTTACCAATTCTCGTACTGAAATCTGTTGTTATCTTCATGTATTGGAGCTCTTCGTAATGTTATCAAAACGATTTAAAACATGTTTTCGATGCCAAAGTTGGCCACAATGAATAACCGAAAAGCTAAGAGAAGTAAAAAGTAGATTACTGTGGTCCATACACAAATACAACTAAACAAATACACATACACAAATACACATACACAAATACACATACACAAATATACAAATACACATACACAATTACACAATCCATATATAACCTGTATCTTTGTTGTGCTAACACACGCCATTTTAAAATGTAATCATTGAGATCGATTCAATCTATGAATGATAGAAGTCAAAATTACAAATTCGCGATTTCAAAAAGTTTCCCTAGTGAAGTTCGATATGTTTCAAAAGTTTGTTTGGATTATTGAAGGAAAATGAGATTTTTATACGGACTTTCCTTGTTGATGTGTATATGTTCTCCCCAACAGAATTGAAAACACGTCGCTTAATAAGATACATTCGGAACAAGGAACATATTTCCATTGACTTTCAAAACGAACCTTAATTAACAGTAGAGGATACAAAGAGTTAGCTAATTAAACCAATACTTTGCCCGACACTGGCGGCGTTCTACCATCGTTATGTAAACTTTTCTATTTATTTCACTGAGTAGAATAACATAAATGTATTTCACCATTGACAACATAATCAAATAAGTTGACTTCTTCTTTCTTCTGTGTATCTCGCGTGTCTCTCTCAGGTGATCTGGTTTCCGTGGTGTAATTGGTAGTTCACTTGACTAGACACCATTAGGTTGCAGGTTCGATCCGGGTAATCAGTTCATTTCTGTTCGTCGACACTATATGAACCATTTTAAATTTGGTGCGTGGATGAAGCAGGTGGACATTACACCTGCACGGAGTGTACACCCCGTAACGCTTGAGTAACTCCGTGTATGTGATTTACCATTGTGAAACATGCCTCACTTGTAAATTAACAGTAGAAAATACAAAGAGTTAGCTCATTAAACCAATACATTGCCCGACACTGGCTGTGTTCTACCATCGTACCTTGCCCTACACTGTACTGTGTGTGTGGTTTACCATTGTGAAACATGCCTCACTTGTAACCCATGAAGTATTTTCTTTGACAAGATCGTCAAGATTACTATATAGGTCAGTGATATGACAGTCGCATATTCAAAGAGAGTGTAATACATGTTTATTGTGTACATATACTGACATATACTGTTTAATAATCATTCAGATAGAGAAGGACTTGTCTCCTTACAAATCATGGTTAATCATTAAAGCGAATGAATGAGTGAATGTGTCTTGATTAAAACTATATCAATGTTATTCAGTGTTCAGAATCGCATAGAAAAACCTTCCAACTGTCTATATTTACAAACCCTATTTACATTTATGCTAACAGCATATCACTTAAAGCTGTGACGTTTAAAAGATGCGACCTATACATCTAACTGCTGTGACGTTTAAAGATGCGACCTATACATCTAACTGCTGTGACGTTTAAAAGATGCGACCTATACATCTAACTGCAGTGACGTTTAAAGATGCGACCTATACATCTAACTGCAGTGACGTTTAAAGATGCGACCTATACATCTAACTGCTGTGACGTTTAAAAGATGCGACCTATACATCTAACTGCAGTGACGTTTAAAGATGCGACCTATACATCTAACTGCTGTGACGTTTAAAGATGCGACCTATACATCTAACTGCTGTGACGTTTAAAGATGCGACCTATACATCTAACTGCTGTGACGTTTAAAGATGCGACCTATACATCTAACTGCAGTGACGTTTAAAGATGCGACCTATACATCTAACTGCTGTGACGTTTAAAAGATGCGACCTATACATCTAACTGCATATATCCTAAGTGGATTCAAAATATTTTCATACATTTGTTTTTTTTAATTATTTATTTATCACTTGAGCTATGAAAAAGTTTGTTTATGTTAATAATGATGATGAAAATGTATCAATTACATCGGTGAATCTACTGAGTTCATACAAATATAACAAGTAAATCATCAAATAAACCTTTGACTTTAATAAATTCAATTATGATGAAATCCAACAGAGGTGCAAGCTTTGATTTCAAGTTTCCATCTGATCTGAACATAAACTGGTTGATATGATGAGGATATGTTGCATGACCACCTACGTTTACGTGGACGTTAATCCTTATAGTTTGACATTTTGTATAAAATAATTGTTGTTAAATTTAAAATCAATATTGGAAAAAGTGATAGAAATCATGTGAAGCCTGAAGCAAGTCTTATTTACTGGTGACGTCACAGGTTGTGACATCACTAACCATCCTCGCTTTGTATACGCGGCAGGCAGGACGCCATTTTGCATTCAAACAATGTGTGATGAAAAAAAAAGATTTTTCTGTCGAAAAGGATATTAAAAAAGTGATCAATATACTAATATATCGTTTTGACAGATTTGATTAAGGCCTTGTGCGTGTGGAGGAGTCGACCAGACTCAAGAATGACGGATGTTTGCATGAATTATACATCAGTTTATCATGAGTCAAAAAGTCAACCACTTTACCCTGGGACTTTATATTAGTCTTCATAGATACAGCTGAGGGTGAACGGATACATAGTGTTACATTAATTTGAATCATAAAAGTAAACACAGTCGCGCTGAAGTTACACTCTACCACGGCCCGTGTTGATAGTATGGTGCATATACTTATACTTGTATATGTAACCGTGGTTGCTGTTATGTGTGTGCAGTTCTGTCAATGACATTCCGCTTGCAATTGGTAGCAGCTGGAATCGCTCATGCGTTTGAAGATAATGGTCTCAATCAATATCGAAAGCTCAACAATAGACGTGCAAAGAGACCGATGACACGTGCTGTCCACACCTGCTGCGTGTTATGGAAGTGTCGTATTGTATTGTAAAATCAGAATGACATAAATTGATACTTTCATACGCGTGGTACATTTCGAGTATCAAAGGAATGGAATACAAACGCATAGCAACACTTGTCATCGGTTTTAGTCTATAATATAAGAAAAACAAGGATCTTTTAGATAACAACTTCTATTTTGTGTGATACGCGACGTTTCGAAGTATATGCTTTCTCCTTCATCAGGTGGAATGTGGGGGTATAACGGTAGGATAAATTTAAACATATAACATTTACATTGTTACGTTTGGAATAACAACGTTTTAACGTACGTTTTCGGACTGAGTCCCTTGCGAGAACGCACCCTCAGAGTAAGACAACTGTCACCAGCACTGACCGTACCGACCACACGACCATTTCGCCTCGACGTCGAATGTGCATGAGCCAAGGAGTTTTAATACACGAGTAATATTTTCAGAGTTTAAGTGTAAGACTACTGTGCATACACCAATATACTTATGGATGGATGTTACTTCATTACTTATGTTCGCAGTGAGTTAATACCACTGGTGGAGACATGCCGGGTTCAGTTAAGTGCATAAAGTACTTGTGTGGGAGAGCTGCTGTCAGCATGCCATTCTTAATACAGTATTTGTTTATTAATATATGTGCGTCATGTGATAGATAATTAACCTGACCTTACATGAGATATGGTTATTTATGGTGTCTGTATAAATAAACTGTAGGTATAAATATTATATTGAACATTATAAATAAGTGGGCATGTGTTGCATGATTAATGGTAATGCTATATGTTCCGATTTGCTCTGTTGCTTCGGTAGTAATTATGTATTTAATTTTAAAAATACAATTAAAAATGTAAATTTAAAATAGAAAAACAAGTAACTTCTATTGTTATTATTGGTATTGGCAGTAAAATACACAGTAGTGTTGTCAGCAGTAGTATTGTCAGCAGTAGTGTTGTCAGCAGTAGTGTTGTCAGCAGTAGTGTTGTCAGCAGTAGTGTTGTCAGCAGTAGTGTTGTCAGCAGTCAGCAGTAGTGTTGTCAGCAGTAGTATTGTCAGCAGTAGTGTTGTCAGCAGTAGTGTTGTCAGCAGTAGTGTTGTCAGCAGTAGTATTGTCAGCAGTAGTGTTGTCAGCAGTAGTGTTGTCAGCAGTAGTGTTGTCAGCAGTAGTGTTGTCAGCAGTAGTGTTGTCAGCAGTAGTGTTGTCAGCAGTAGTGTTGTCAGCAGTAGTGTTGTCAGCAGTAGTGTTGTCAGCAGTAGTGTTGTCAGCAGTAGTATTGTCAGCAGTAGTATTGTCAGCAGTAGTATTGTCAGCAGTAGTGTTGTCAGCAGTAGTGTTGTCAGCAGTAGTGTTGTCAGCAGTAGTGTTGTCAGCAGTAGTGTTGTCAGCAGTAGTGTTGTCAGCAGTATTGTTGTCAGCAGTAGTATTGTCAGCAGTCAGCAGTAGTATTGTCAGCAGTAGTGTTGTGAGCAGTAGTATTGTCAGCAGTAGTGTTGTCAGCAGTAGTGTTGTCAGCAGTAGTATTGTCAGCAGTAGTGTTGTCAGCAGTAGTGTTGTCAGCAGTAGTGTTGTAAGCAGTATTGTTGTCAGCAGTCAGCAGTAGTGTTGTGAGCAGTAGTATTGTCAGCAGTAGTGTTGTCAGCAGTAGTGTTGTCAGCAGTCAGCAGTAGTGTTGTCAGCAGTAGTATTGTCAGCAGTAGTATTGTCAGCAGTAGTATTGTCAGCAGTAGTGTTGTCAGCAGTAGTGTTGTCAGCAGTAGTGTTGTAAGCAGTATTGTTGTCAGCAGTCAGCAGTAGTGTTGTGAGCAGTAGTATTGTCAGCAGTAGTGTTGTCAGCAGTATTGTTGTCAGCAGTCAGAAGTAGTGTTGTCAGCAGTAGTATTGTCAGCAGTAGTATTGTCAGCAGTAGTATTGTCAGCAGTAGTGTTGTCAGCAGTAGTGTTGTCAGCAGTAGTGTTGTCAGCAGTAGTGTTGTCAGCAGTAGTGTTGTCAGCAGTAGTGTTGTCAGCAGTATTGTTGTCAGCAGTCAGCAGTAGTGTTGTGAGCAGTAGTATTGTCAGCAGTAGTATTGTCAGCAGTAGTGTTGTCAGCAGTAGTGTTGTCAGCAGTAGTGTTGTCAGCAGTAGTGTTGTCAGCAGTAGTGTTGTCAGCAGTAGTGTTGTCAGCAGTCAGCAGTAGTGTTGTCAGCAGTAGTGTTGTCAGCAGTAGTATTGTCAGCAGTCAGCAGTAGTATTGTCAGCAGTAGTGTTGTCAGCAGTATTGTTGTGAGCAGTAGTGTTGTGAGCAGTAGTATTGTCAGCAGTAGTGTTGTCAGCAGTAGTATTGTCAGCAGTAATGTTATCAGCAGTAGTGTTGTGAGCAGTAGTGTTGTGAGCAGTAGTGTTGTCAGCAGTAGTGTTGTCAGCAGTAGTGTTGTCAGCAGAAGTATTGTCAGCAGTAGTGTTGTCAGCAGTAGTGTTGTCAGCAGTAGTATTGTCAGCAGTAGTGTTGTCAGCAGTAGTATTGTCAGCAGTAGTATTGTCAGCAGTAGTATTGTCAGCAGTAGTATTGTCAGCAGTCAGCAGTAGTATTGTCAGCAGTAGTGTTGTCAGCAGTAGTGTTGTGTGCAGTAGTGTTGTGAGCAGTAGTGTTGTGAACAGTAGTGTTGTGAGCAGTTGTGTTGTCAGCAGTAGTATTGTCAGCAGTAGTGTTGTCAGCAGTAGTGTTGTCAGCAGTAGTGTTGTCAGCAGTAGTGTTGTAAGCAGTAGTGTTGTCAGCAGTAGTATTGTCAGCAGTAGTATTGTCAGCAGTAGTATTGTCAGCAGTAGTGGTGTCAGCAGTAGTGTTGTCAGCAGTAGTGGTGTCAGCAGTAGTGTTGTCAGCAGTAGTATTGTCAGCAGTAGTATTGTCAGCAGTAGTATTGTCAGCAGTAGTGTTGTCAGCAGTAGTGTTGTCAGCAGTAGTGTTGTCAGCAGGAGTGTTGTCAGCAGTAGTGTTGTCAGCAGTAGTGTTGTCAGCAGTAATGTTGTCAGCAGTAGTGTTGTCAGCAGTCAGCAGTAGTGTTGTCAGCAGTCAGCAGTATTGTTGTCAGCAGTCAGCAGTAGTATTGTCAGCAGTAGTGTTGTCAGCAGTAGTATTGTCAGCAGTAGTGTTGTCAGCAGTAGTGTTGTCAGCAGTAGTGGTGTCAGCAGTAGTGTTGTCAGCAGTAGTATTGTCAGCAGTAGTATTGTCAGCAGTAGTATTGTCAGCAGTAGTGTTGTCAGCAGTAGTGTTGTCAGCAGTAATGTTGTCAGCAGTAGTGTTGTCAGCAGTAGTGTTGTCAGCAGTAGTGTTGTCAGCAGTATTGTTGTCAGCAGTCAGCAGTAGTGTTGTGAGCAGTAGTTTTGTCAGCAGTAGTATTGTCAGCAGTAGTGTTGTCAGCAGTAGTGTTGTCAGCAGTAGTGTTGTCAGCAGTAGTGTTGTCAGCAGTAGTGTTGTCAGCAGTAGTGTTGTCAGCAGTCAGCAGTAGTGTTGTGAGCAGTAGTTTTGTCAGCAGTAGTATTGTCAGCAGTAGTGGTGTCAGCAGTAGTGTTGTCAGCAGTAGTGTTGTCAGCAGTAGTGTTGTCAGCAGTAGTATTGTCATGAAGCGGGTAGTACGGAAGAGCACGACACACGTTGACCTTGCCCGAGGACAACTCACACGATAGACTGATACTGATCGATAAAATGTGCATTTCGAAGTGTAATATTGAAGCGATTTGGCAGAAATATTTTTCTATGAACGTGGTTCATTTAAATATAATCTTAGATTCTTTGCTTTGATGTGAATGAAATCGTAAGTAATTATTATGTATATACATTTGACCTTGACCTTAACGTTCTATAATTGAATCAAATAATGAATAAATGATAACGAAATACGTGTATATATGTTTATGCTTCATGGAGCACTGTCAAATATGAAACGTAGAAAGTTTGAAGTATATAGTATTAACACGTGTATAGGTAGACAAATACAATAACAAAAATATCCTTTAATAATTCTTGACTCTCTGATTTGGATCGACAGAAGCAAAAAGCCGATTACAGAGTCACGAGCAATTGTTCATACGTGTCACATAAGCTTAAAGCACAATGCTGAAGCAAAATCATATACTAACGATTGGTTTCATATTACAGACTTGAGCGCATATGTGGTGACACAGGGAAGGACGTCTATAATAAAGCGGCCAGTACTCTACACCAGACTCGCAGTGTTGAGGACTTGGCTGGGCAGTGTCTGAAGACGGACAGTTGTATACAAACTGCAGGAAACGCTGATGTGATGACCGGGTCATAGACGGAAACCGATATGCATCCCGCACTTGGATAAATCCTGTAAACATCTGGTCGGCTTGAACTGCCATGTGGAGTGATTCACTCGACCAAGCTGGAGTATCTGTCGATAGCTCACAAAGGAGAAGGGTTCAACGTGTGTGAGTCGGCAACTCTTGGTGTGCTTTATAGCTGTATCTGTGAGGGCGAGTGTCATTGACAGTGTCGGGTATATCCGCCTAGCTGTACCTGCTGTAGATCGAGTCAGCTAGCTAGGTGTTGGCCAGTGTATGATCTTCATTACTACACCACACGTGTACTGTCTGAAACAAAGAGAGCTGTACGCAGACCAGTATATATATAATTGAAGTTCACCATCTGTTGCAGACGTCAGTGTTGTTTATAAACATAAACTTCCACGCTCTCATGACTCGAAACTAAAATATGACAACGACAAGGAGCAAGCTCAAAGTCATTGGATGCAACGTTTTAATATTATGTGTGTGACTGATTGGATACAACGTTTTAATATTATTTGTGTGACATGACAACTTTATGGAGCGGAAGTTACAGATTTCTTCTCAACACAACACCATTGATAGTACCAACATAGGACACCACAAGACATCACAGGACAAGGTGACAGGAGATCACAGAACATCACAGGACAAGGTGAGAGGACATCACAGGACAAGGTGAGAGGACATCCCGTGACAAGGCGACAGAAGGAGAATGAGGACAAAAGGGCTTATGATCCCCAGAATGACGAAGCTGATCTGTCCGAGAGGGAGGGGGTACACATCTATACTCACTATCCTGACCTGCATAGTGGTCCTGCAGGTGCTCGTGATGTACAACCAGCAGTGTGGTGAGTAGTTACCTGTATTAACCGTATAGTCACCCTGCAGGTGCTCGTGGTGTACAACCAGCAGTGTGGTGATTAGTTACCTGTATTACCCGTATACTCATCCTGCAGGTGCTCGTGGTGTACAACCAGCAGTGTGGTGAGTAGTTACCTGTATTACCCGTATAGTCATCCTGCAGGTGCTCGTGGTGTACAACCAGCAGTTTCGGATTAGTTACCTGTATTACCCGTATAGTCATCCCGCAGGTGCTCGTGGTGTACAACAAGCAATGTGGCGAGTAGTTACCTGTATTACCCGTATAGTCATCCTGCAGGTGCTCGTGGTGTACAACCAGCAGTGTGGTGAGTAGTTACCTGTATTACCCGTATAGTCATCCTTCAGGTTCTCGTGGTGTACAACAAGCAGTGTGGTGAGTAGTTACCTGTATTACCCGTATAGTCATCCTGCAGGTGCTCGTGGTGTACAACAAGCAGTGTGGTGGGTAGTTACCTGTATTACCCGTATAGTCATCCTGCAGGTGCTCGTGGTGTACAACCAGCAGTGTGGTGAGTAGTTACCTGTATTACCCTGTACTACGCTATTCCGCTATGCTGTCAACATTGAGCCGCTATAATGTCTATGTTGAATATATTAAATATGAATCCATTAGAATTTGTTTTCATAATTGGAATAACGCTCTGCTTTTAATCTATCCATCTATCTAATATCCAATACATTCTAAGCCATTGTTGTTGAACATGAAGGAGGGTAACGTTTCTTTCGGAGGCTAATTTATCGAAGCAACAGCATTTTCTGTGTTCAGCTTTAGTGTCGATACGCTGTCAAAACATATAAATTCTGACATCTGTTCTCCTGTTAATTATTTAGGCACGGACTCACGTTTCGATTTCAACAACAGATGTAATGAGAAACATGATTTTTGTTCTAGTGTATTGAATAATTTTGCCATATGGCCGTCATATCCTCACAACATCGATTAACTCGTGTAAACCATAAATAAATCCGCTCGAGAGAGAGAGCTGCAGTGACATATAGTTTGAAGGACATGTGTTGTTCTGACAATGGTTTATATCAAAGATTCGCACAATGTAATATACTGACATGTGATAAGCACTTATATTAGATTAATAGAACCTAGTTGTGTTTGACTGCACCAGTACATCATAATAACTGCCATTAGGAAATGAAAGTAGACAATGGCTCTGGAAGTAAATGCCACAATGTCTTATTGATGCAGGAGATTTCATGGAGAGGACATAGGTTATAGGTTTTCTTATACCAGACGTAGCCAATCCTCACTGCTTATACACAATGAAGTATACAAGTTGTAAATCCATTGAAGTCGTTTTCATTCATCTCACCAACTTCTAAATGCCTCTTAAAAAGACAATTGATCATTGTATGAAAGTGCAATTTACCGATACGACTTACTAAATAGCATTTCGTTAATTACTTTATTTCGTTAGAGAGAGAGAGAGAGCATTGCTCCTATTCTTTAGCCTTGTTTTGAGAATGGAATACTCATTTGAAATCCTGAATGCATCAGGGTAATTGTATAAAACGTTGTGCCATTAAGTTTTACATTGTTTGAATAGACCGTCCACAATGCGGTTTGTGTCGTCATATTTCTTCATATACATTTATATTATTCGTCAACGTCTCATTATTTATACCGCTTAATTGTGGATAATGTAAATGCCATATGAAACTACATATTGTACATCCATGTATTCTACGTCCATGTATTGTACATCCATGTATTGTACGTCCATGTATTGTACGGTCATCAGGGTTTATTTGGTTTGGACATCGATTTGTTAATGGTTAAAGAACTTACCTTACCTTACCTTACCTTACCTTACCTTACCTTACCTTACCTTACCTTACCTTACCTTACCTTACCTTACCTTACCTTACCTTACCTTACCTTACCTTACCTTACCTTACCTTACCTTACCTTACCTTGACTTACCTTACCTTGACTTACCTTACCTTGACTTACCTTACCTTGACTTACCTTACCTTGACTTACCTTACCTTGACTTACCTTACCTTGACTTGACTTGACTTGACTTGACTTGACTTGACTTGACTTGCCTTGCCTTGCCTTGCCTTGCCTTGCCTTGCCTTGCCTTGCCTTGCCTTGCCTTGCCTTGCCTTGCCTTATCTTATCTTACCTTACCGTATCTTATTGTATCTTAAATTATATTACCTTATCTTACCTTATCATTTACATCATGGAGTGTCTTTCAGCAGATAGGAGTTTGCATACAAACGACACATACAATACATATAGAAAATGTAAAGTAGGTAAAACGTTGCTTTGCAAATACGCTGCATGGACAAATACATTGTATTACAGTTTGTCATTTGATTCCAGCTGAATACGACCCCGACACCGTGTCTCTGAATCGTCGCAGCATCAAGGGATTTCTAGCGGAAACAGTGTTTGCTGAGAAGGTCAGTCAATTGTTGTTAATAATATAATAAAATATAATAATACAAAAAAACAATAAAACAATTAACTACAGATGCATAGCGAAAGTTTGTTCACCTATATGTGTATCTTATTGCATATATCATGTAAATTGACCTTCATTGTAATGTCAATAACATTACATCGCATGCAATGACAATGAACCATCATATATCAATGAGCAACATACCTATTCTCAAACGTATCCTGTGATTGTCAGGACAATGAACCATCATATATCAATGAGCAACATACCTATTCTCAAACGTATCCTGTGATTGTCAGGACGATGGTGCATAATTTTGAAATTTAGTATAAGGACATAGACATAAGGGGTCAACTTTGGAAAATTCAAGTCTTACTAATTTTCGAATAAAAGACTAAATAAGATTACAAATTCATCACAAATACATTGAATGAGTATAAGAGGAACTATATGATGTATGTTTGATCCAGTTGATCCTTTACTGAATAGATGAAAATATTTAAAAATGTAGTTTTGAAAAGATTGACCCCTGCATGGTCACTTCAAAGAGCTTTCAATGTAATTGTTTATTATGAGGTGTCCAATAAGATCATGGAACACTCAACTATCCTCTTAAAATTCAAAACGAGGCTTCAAATAGATGTCAAATTATTTACACTAGGATACACAAGTAGGTGAAAAACCACAGGAACTCGATATCGCAATTATAACGTAGGTAAACCGTAGGTAAAAAAACCTACCCCCTATATATATATATATATATATATATATATATATATATATATATATATATATATATATATATATATATATATATATATATATATATATATATATATATATATATATATATATATATATATATATATATATAGTGTGTGTGGAACACTTTCCAGATGTAGCTGTATATACAACACAAACACTTGTACCGGAAAAGGTAAGTTACTTATATGGAAATGGCAAACATTTGTTATCAATCATTTTATAATCTGTTATATGAAACCCTAATATTAAACCTCTTTGATGCCAACTAGACGTTACACTCTCATCTCCAACAACTCGTCACATGAACACTAAATATGTGTTACGCTTTGCTCAAACATCTCTCTTATTGTGAATTGTTGTGGACTCCTGTAAGCTACCGGAGGGTACTCACCTCAGTTGGTTTCCATTAATACAATATTTAAAAGAAACCAGAATGCATTTGGCTATGGCACGATACAACAATACTTAACTGCAGTAGTTTGAATGAATTGATTGGAGACAATGGTTAAATTTTAGTTCAAATATATTTGTTTAATGAAGACAGGGATTAGAAATGAAATTTTCACCAACATGACCCCTACCGTGTTTAAAATATTGTAAATGTGTTCAGAATCAGGCACATTTTTATCCCACCGGTATGTAATACCGTGGGATATAGTCGTCGCCCTGTCCGATGGCTGTCCGTCCGTCCGTCCGTCCGTAATCATTTTGTTCCCGGAGCAGAACTCGAAAACCGTTCATGATATCTTTCTGAAACTTCCCATGTGTATTACCTAGCTACTGAAGTGGTGCCTTTTGATATTTTGAGATTTCTAAAAAAGATTACGTTTCCATAGAAACGTGTTGAATTTGGACTTTGTTCAGAGACAGTTTCGCTTCCGGAGCACAGCTACAAAACTCTTCATCATGTCTTCCTGAAACTTTGCATGTGTATTACCCATCAACTGAAGTGTTGCCGTTTAATATTTTCATATTTCTGAACAATTATTTTGTTTGCCGTATCCAGAAAAACGTGTTTAATTTGGACTTTGTTCCGGAGAAGAACTCCAAAACCCTTCATCATATCTGAAACTCTGAAATATAGAATTATCTGTCAAAGATGTGTTTTACAAATTATGTGGGACCGGTGGGATATGTCATCTTCTGATGACTCTTGTTTAATTTTCACATAGAATATGTCTTATATGTCGATGAACAGTTTGTATCAAGAAACATATTTTTTGTAGAAATTTAAACTTTAAAATTTCATTTAAAAAAACCAACATGTAGAAGTATTCTTTGACTGCTGACTAAACACCCGTACTATTCAGTTTTAGATTATGACATCGAACACTTGAGATATTAGCAATTGAAAATCATACATATGATAAAATCAACAGAAGTACTTTCATTTGCCTGGCAGTTTATCTTGTGTAGGTACATTACATTTTATTAGGGTTGGTTTGATTATAATATCAAGTGGCATGGGCGTTAAATATGTCCATGTATAATATATTGATTAGGTAACATATGTCCACATGTATAATATATCTTGATGAGGTAACATATGTACATGTGTGCACATGTATGCGAATTTCTTGGACAAGAGGTTTCGTATAAAACAAGTCCAATGGATGACAGTAAAGCTTATTGCCAATTGGTAAAAGTTGTTTGGATTATTTAGAATAAAATAAAATAGTGTTTTTTTAGACACTGAACTGCAAAAAGAGTTCCAATATGGGAGCCAAAGCAATATTGAATCCAGAGAGAGGTATTCCTGGTCAGTTTGTATTGCTTAACCGCTGTAGGCGCTGAGAATGCAGCTGTCGGCTTAGGATCAAGATGTATGTCCGGGATTCGAATATAAATGGAGCACCGTCCATGTTGTGGCGGCTACTCGGTTGTTATGAGTTGTTTTACGTCGAGTTTTGATGCAATCTTACATCTTCAATGAAATCCAGTTTTGTTTCAGCATCAGTTCAAACCTACGCTCATGTCAACGCAGTGGGTAATACTAGTAATAATAGTACAAGCAATGGGAAATACTCTTGAAAGCGTTAACATTCCCTCAAATAATATTTTACCTCAACGATAATTTAGAAAATAGTCGATTGAAAGCTTTCAGAATTTAATGAAAAATCGAATGTTGGTCTTTAAACATTAACATCACCACCGGAATTTGTGTATGTGAAGACGATAATTTTTACAATTGACTATTTTACTCAACAAAGCAAGTGACTTGGGAGCAATGATAACACAGGTTAAACACATTGGGTGGTATCCTTAAATGTAGAACGAACGTTGTTTCTTTCCAGACGCCCGGATGTAAAAAGGAAACCGAAGATAAAAGTAAATATTTGATGTTTCCGTCCCCAAAGCGGGACAAAGGTATGATATTGATCAAACTTCTTTACAATATATCATATAGATTTTAGAGTACGTTACCATTCCTTCATTTAATCAAATTTAAATACAGAACTTCGTAAATTTGATGTTTTCTCGTGACCACAAACATGAAAATGTCATAAATAATGTGTTTCACGTTTTGACATTTGTTCTGTTTTAGGAATAATCAGAAATCATAAATAATTTGTATTTATAAGTATTTAAGTATTAACACTAAAGTTTTGAATTATTGTTGTTAACAAGGTATTTTATTTTCATAAGTGAAGCTTTCATAAGGTAACGGTAGAGTATATGTACACTTTTTGTTACTGTCACGTGTTTGGTGTTTTCTCAATAACACAACATTTTGCCTGATGGTAATACACGTACAATGCAGTCTCGTACAGTAAAGGCTTAAAACGACATACAGACAGTTCCACTAGACTAACATATAGTCTCAGAAATATGTGTTTGTCACGAAAACACCATTTTACAAACAATTCAAATATATATATAAAATGGAGCCCTAAAGATGCCTTAATTTCTGCTGAGTAATCTAGACTTGGTATACTTTTCTAGACTGGGTTGGTCGTCAATTGAATATTTTGCTCTAGGGTCTGGATGACAGACTAACAGTTCGACTAACACTCTGTTATAGTATATTGAACCATTAGAACTGATTGGTTATATACTGTTAAACTACAATGTCACTACAATATCACTACAATGTAGCCGTACTTCTACAATTATTTATAAGAGGAATAGTTCTTTCAGCAAAGAAGCCCATTAACACTGTGACATTTAAAGATTGTTGATCCAGATCCGAACACGGTTTAATTTCACGTCATATTTCCATAATGAATGAGTTCATATTTCACAGAGACGCCTATGACATATTTATACATCTATTCAAAACGTGAAATTGAGTAAAAATTCTTATAAATATGTGGTGGAGGAGGTTTAATCATATGTTACCAATCTGAATCATGTCTGTCCATGCCAACACGTATAGTGAATACATGTGGTCCTTTGTCTGTTGTCCAGAAGCTTTTACTAAATCAAACCAAGCTTGTCTGTCAAAGTTTAGATTGTTAGTTTGTTAGGTTCAGGGTCATTGTTAATATATTTGAGTTGGAATTTAAGAGCAAATATTTTGGACAACAACTTATTATTCTATGAGTAGGGCGTCTTGACACATACCCAGCTTGCCATCTTCATTCCAACCACACAATGTTTGACAGCCATTGCGTGTATATAATACTCTTTACTATTGTCAACTTCCCTTGCAATTCAGACCTCGAGCCTTGCTTCATTTAATTTAATTTTCTATGATAGCGTGGCAGCACACACTATTTAATTAAGGTGCAGCGACACTACGCTAGTATAGAAAAGTTAACAAAACGGAGCACGGCTTAAAGTTATCCCGTGATGGAGACACGGGTCATGGCTTGCGGGGAAGTTGTAATATTGCTTGACATCGACACGGTCATGTTGTTCGGAATAGTCTCAATGATATTTGTTCTCATCTGACTTTAAATCAAATTCATCCAAAATGTAATAATGTTAGATACTTATTATTACTTATTCATATAAATTCTAGATTTGTTTCAAAATTAACTAATTAATACGTCTAACTACTAATCAATCGTTACAGTTTACACATACAGTCCTTCTATGGATTTCAACGTTGCCTGAATTCTCATCAAATAAGTATGTTATGTCAAAACCATTTAAAAATAAATCTGATTCGTGTACGCCATTCTGTGAAAAGGTCATGTTGCAGAAAACAATGAAAAGCATTAGCTGCTAATTTAAATATTGCGCCAAGATAACTTGCATGTTCGACGGAGCTAGTACATGTAGTCGATCATTCATAATCTATTCTATCGTTTCAGGTTTCCTCACCATCGGTATCCCAACGATTCAGCGCAAGGGAGTCATCTACGTCACCAAGACGATATCCTCGCTAGTGTCCTCAATGTCCCCTAAGGAGAGGAAAGAGGTCCTAATCGTGGTATTCCTGGCCGACACAGACCCTCAGATCAAACAGTCCCTGGCTCGTCAGATCCAGTCCAACTTCACAGAGCTGATGGAGCAGGGTTCCCTCCAGATCATAGAGGCCCCCCTGGACTACTACCCCCCACTGACCATCAGCAAGTATACTTACGGTCAGTCTAAGGACTACATCGAGTGGAGGGCGAAGCAGAACTTTGACTACAGTTTCATGATGGATTATGGCTTTAACTTGACTACCTACTACATGCAGCTAGAGGACGATGTTATAACGTTGCCAGGCTTCGTCTCCGCCATCAAGCAGTATATCGGGGAACAGACGGATGCCTGGACTTGTCTGGAGTTCTCCGAGTTAGGATTCATAGGCAAGCTTTACAAGACGACGGATGTCCCTCAGCTTGCTGCAATGCTTCGGTTGTTTTACGAGGAGCAACCAGTGGATTATACATATCTCTACTTCAATATGATGAATACACAGATGGTCCAGAGACTGAGGAAACCAACTCTCTTCCAACATCAGGGTATTCACTCCTCATTCCCGGGGAAAATACAACCTCTGAAGGACAAGTTCTTTGACAATATGACAAAAATGTACAAGGGAGATAACCCGCCCGCTGAAGTGTTCACATCGATGAAGATCTACTCTACATTTCTGCCACGTCTAGCCTATGAGAAAACTGAGGGTTATTTTTGGACCCACGGGTCCCCCACAGACGGGGATAGCTTTACTATTGTCTTCCAAATACCTCACGTTTTAAAAAGGGTCATAGTTGATACGGGGTCACAAGGTCACCCAGAGGATAAACTTTTGAATGGTCAGCTAGAAGTTAGTTTGACTTTACTGAAAACAGAAGAAAATATTCAGTGTTTAAATGACATCGTGATTGGAGACTTTGTGGATGGACGTATTGACGTTTCTGACCTTGACACGAAGGTCAAGTTTCAGGTCATGTGCATGCGCGTGAAAGTGACCCAGCATCAAACTCCTTGGCTGATTATACGTGAAATAGCAGTATTTATAGCATGATGTCATCCACAGTTGACGTGTCTACGAAACAACAACATATTTTAGTTAATAAAATGAATAAGTTATGTGCTAAAAACAAACATCGTGCTTGATTATAAATGAACTCATGTGCCACATCTGTCAGCATCCGAATCTTCTCGTTCCGTCCCATATGGATACATCAGTGCTGTTTAAGCTTACATATAGCTATAACTTTACATTGATCGAACTGTACATCATGTAGACAGTGTTGGGGGTTGGTTATCATTGTCATCAGGTCGCTCATGTTTAGCGAACAAGGGCTCAATGTAAACTTGAGCGTAGGGGAACGGAATTACAGCTATCTCTTTATCTCCATCCTGGTCCATCACGGTATTGTTATCCCCTAGGCTACTTCAGTACTCTGATTATCCTCGCAGCTGATGCCTCGTATCACGAAGGCTGCTACTCACCGCTGTATATAGCATGTATGTTGACTGCCATTAAATGTCGTGATTTGAAATAAGATCGTCACTCATCAGTCTCCTCATCCGGGCACTGCCTAAATTGCTAGATTGGCCGGGTAAATATAGCGAAGGAATTATAATGATTGTAAACCCTGATAAATATGTTAAGATGACGGCTTGAAAGTAAATGTCTGAAGAAACTAACTTAGGCTAATTTGAATATGTACAGCAAATGTTTTGCAGAAAGTGCGTCTCGAACCCGTATCCACCATCACTTGTAGTTAATGAGTCAACGCCTCAGACTGCTGAGCTAAGGGGACAGACAAGAATTGACGGTACAAAAGAAACTCATATAGCGCGGCTGTTAACAGACCGAGGGATCCTCAATATAACGCCAGGGATCCGCAAGATCCTCAATATAGCGCGATAACAAGTAAAAAGCCTGTTTTACAATTAAAAACGGTTGATAATACAGATAACCCATGCATCCTCGGGTTTTTCCTTCCTATCAGGTTCTACGACCTTACCATATCCTCGGTATCATGGGTTAACCTTATAATAGACCCTACCCTATCCTTTTATATAGTAATATGGTAGGGTCTTTATAGGTATTTGTCTTTCAAACACCATTTCTCAGCTATACACGCCCCTGTGGTAGGCATTACAGTGGGATCATCGACAGACCTAGAGTTATATTAAAGGTTAAATAAAAAATCAAGCAATGTTTTAACTATTTGTAAGCGTATGTATAAAAATTATCCCCAGTTCCTAGATCTAAGATTGTCACTATGAGAGCACTCCACGACCTTCAGTATATGTTGTCTAGTGTACACGGTGTGACGCTGCACTGTTCTTCATCATGGCGTGATGTATGTTCATACCATTCAATAGTTATCAAACTTTCTCTTAAAAATAGACTTATTTGTTCTGCAAAATATAAAAACATATGTGTATGTGCAATTATTTCCCTATTCCCGGTTCCTTTTTCAAATTGTTAAGTGAATTACCTAATATACTCGTTTTCGTTTTTAAAAAAATGAATTGATAAGTAATCAGCTGGTTTCTGTTTCCTGGTTCCTCGTTGAAATTGTGAAAGAAACAACATAACTGTTTTCCCAGTACCTCATTCACCGTATGTAGAAATCAACTAATATATGTTCCGGGTTCATTATTCGAGTTGTGGATTTTAGTCGATTGTGTGCTTCAAATCAAAGTGATGGCAGTCCTACAATCGATGATCTACTATCTTTTTTTTGGAACCCGTGTATTTACCTCTTTTAATAAAATGTATATAAGGTTGTTGAGTAGTGAAACTGACCTAGCTCAACGAATGGCTCGCAGTAAAAACATTTGAACAACTCTTTTATTTGTTGGTTTCTTCTCTGCGTGTTTCCTTCAAATAAAATATTTCAGTAAAACATCAAGCTAGCACTGTCACCAATTAGTTTTAAGAGATATGCTTATCAGCTAGTGCATATTTTACTTTCTGTTATAGATATTAATGTACTTTGAAACATTGTCAACTTGTGTATGTTGGTCTCACGTCTGAACTCATCCAAAGTCATTTTACAGACGCTTCAAGTGGCCATTGCTATGTTCATACTCATTGAATAAACAAACATGTCCATTCCTCATCTCCAACTCGTTATTTCATATAGACGGAGAGAAAATTTAAAACAAAGGCTTGCCACGGGATAATGAACAGGTAACTCAGCACATTTGTTGCTGATTTTGAAAGACGTAAATGTGTTTTGTTATGTAAAACTCCTTAACATCCTTGAAAATCTCTTGGTCAAGCGTGATTATAAGCTCAACAGATATTTTATACACTAAGCAATTTTTGTTCTGAGTAAAAATGTTTTTAAATCGGTTAACGATCATCCTCGATCCTGACCGCATGTAAATACAGGGGCTGAGAGAAAACACTAGATTTGGCTATGGACAGGTACAATACGGAATATATATATAAATATATATATATATATATATATATATATATATATATATATATATATATATATATATATATATATATATATATATATATATATATATATATAGAAAAGAGTAAACATCAGGTAGGTTATTTATATATATAAGTTTATAATAAGTATGATATATAAATAAGTTGCTACACGTCTACATAAGGCCCCTGGCTATTCATGAGACATTTATAAAACACTGATGATACAAGGATGGTATATTCATCAGACGGGTACATTGACATGTGAATGTTGAGACAATGATGATACATTGATAAGGCTATATTTCATGAGTGGCACTGGACCTGATTACAATATGAGTATAATTATATACATAAATGGATAAATGGATAAGTTTGTGTATATGTAACCATGTCCAGTATCATGATATGCTTTATAACGGTGTTGGCATCCACACCGAAACGTCGCACACCTGCAGTAAAGAAGTTTCTCATTTTCTCAAGTTTCTCTCTTTATGCCAGACCATATCGAAAGCTTTACTTATATCACAGAAAACCGCTCTAACTTCTTTTCCTTCGTCAATAGCTTCAGCTATGAAGTTATACAGATAGGTCAACTGATTTAATGTCGAATCTCCTGGTATGAATCCTGATTGTAAATCTGACAATAAGTCATTATCTCTAAGGAAATTGAATACATACTTAAATACACATTTCTCAAATACTTTCGATAATCAAGATGTAAGAGCAACAGGGCGGTAGTGTGAGCATTCATGTACACTATCTTTTTAGTGAAGAGGTATAACCAATGCTTCTTTAAAAAAACAGGGGAAAACTGACTGGCTAAGCGATAAATTGAAAAGTTTCATTAGTATTAATGTTAGACTATTTGCGGTAAATCTGAGAACTTTATTTCCTAATCCGTCTTGACCGGTTGCTTTTGTTGGGTTTAGGGACAGTAGAATATCTCTAACGTCATTGTTGGTTAAAGTGATATTGCTTAAAGTTGACTTACTAGGCATTTTTATTTCGGATCAATCGCGATCAGGATCTTCAATTGTCGACTGTGTGGTGAAAAAGTTATTGAAAACATGTGCAATTTATTCAGGGCCATTATAGACTGTATCGTTAGAGGTAATTGTTGGAAATTGGGTGTCATCGTTACGTGATTTTATAAACGATTTAGTCAGGCGGCACCAAGTTTTGGTACCATGCGAGTTGTTAACATAATCTTCAATTTTAGAAACGAATAATTGTTTAGCAGTTCTGATAGCGGATGTAACAATATTTCTTGCTGATCTGATAGCGGGTGTAACATTATTTCTTGCTGATCTGATAGCGGGTGTAACATTATTTCTTGCTGATCTGATAGCGGGTGTAACATTATTTCTTGCTGATCTGATAGCGGGTGTAACATTATTTCTTGCTGATCTGATAGCGGGTGTAACATTATTTCTTGCTGATCTGATAGCGGATGTAACATTATTTCTTGCTGATCTGATAGCGGGTGTAACATTATTTCTTGCTGATCTGATAGCGGGTGTAACATTATTTCTTGCTGATCTGATAGCGGGTGTAACATTATTTCTTGCTGATCTGATAGCGGGTGTAACATTATTTCTTGCTGATCTGATAGCGGGTGTAACATTATTTCTTGCTGATCTGATAGCGGGTGTAACATTATTTCTTGCTGATCTGATAGCGGATGTAACATTATTTCTTGCTGATCTGATAGCGGATGTAACATTATTTCTTGCTGATCTGAAATGAGCCCACTTCGTATGATGATCGGTTCTCTTCGCCATTTTATGTAAGCGGTAAACAACTTGACAACACCCTCTTGTCGTCCTGGTGACAACAAAACAAGTTGAGAACATGTTGATCTCAATGCATGAACCATAAAATCCTCTGTCTCAATGTTGAATGTTCTGGAGTTAGACAGGCTCAGTAGTTACATTTTGAAACATGGCGACGTATCTGAGTTTAACGTATACCTGTGCTCCTAACGCTAACATTAAAGGGGCAGTAGCACGTTTTTTCGCTCAAATAAGTCGATGAAATGTATTTGAAAAATAATGTCACCAGTCGTAAAACACCCTTCTCTCTTCGGAAAATCAAGTTAAAAATTAGTGTACATTGCTCAGTAAGGCCATGGGAATCGTTTTTGTCATTCGAAATAATAAAATGTGTTCACAATAAAATGGCCGCCATGCAATTTTTGCTTTATACTACTACGAATAATTGTTTTGTTTAATAAGATTTAGTTTTACCCTCTAAAGTAATTTTAAATGGCACAAATTATCATTATAAATAGGAAATTTGAAATTTTTTATGTGGCAAAAACGTGCTACTGTCCCTTTTAAATTCATTGCATCCATACAAGGCAGTTATGTATAATGGTCTGCTCTCTATTGAACAGTGGTGTAACTACAGCTGCATCCATACAAGGCAGTTATGTATAATGGTCTGCTCTCTATTGAACAGTGGTGTTACTACAGCTGCATCCATACAAGGCAGTTATGTATAATGGTCTGCTCTCTATTGAACAGTGGTGTAACTGCAGCTGCATACCGACAGTGTGTTCATCTACATGAGTGTATCATGTACTTTGATGTTCATTGTAACGCCAATATAGTGAGTGCATCACATACACTGACACTGAGTCATCATATATCCATGAGTAGAATAACCAAACGTATCCTGTGATCGTCACGTCACGTCACAAATAATATACATTGAATGACTATAAAAAGGAAACATGTGATGCACATTTGAATAAAAAATCTTATGTTCAGGGATATAGAAAAATAAGTTATAAGACCATTGTGTTAAAATTAAAGCATTTCAAACAGTTGCGAATAGACAAATTGATCAACACAAGGTGCTCTGCTCTCAGACAAAGGAACACGCAGGTATAACAGACATAATCAAACATTTCTTGTATCACTCCCATGAAGTATTGTCGTATGTTTTTATTTATGTCTACCTTTGTTGTAGTTTTAATTTATAACATGTTGAAAGATCGTTTAAATGTTCTTAGAAATTGACAAAGAGGTAAGATTTATTTCATGTGCAACTTAATTGGAGAATGTAACTAGTAGTGAGCGAGTGAGTTATTGTTAAACGCCTCTTGCAACTGGGCGATATTGCAGCGATCAATATACATGTATATAGTAAACAGCGGCAACATGTTTTCAGATAAGATATTCTTAAATGGGTGTGTCTTTTAAAACTGCTCTCGACATTATTATTCAATCAATCAAAATCAACGATCTATGAAAGACAGGCGGGTCTGATAAACTGAACATTATTTTGTTGAAATCATTTTACAGCATTTACTGGTATAAATCACATGATATATCTCAGTGTACATGAACCTTATCAAGGCTACAGCCGCAAGCTATCTCAATATTAATCTCTATCACATCCAACCGCATGCTATCTCAATATTAATCTCTATCACAACCAACCGCATGCTATCTCAATATTAATCTCTATCACATCCAACCGCATGCTATCTCAATATTAATCTCTATCACATCCAACCGCATGCTATCTCAATATTAATCTCTATCACAACCAACCGCATGCTATCTCAATATTAATCTCTATCACAACCAACCGCATGCTATCTCAATATTAATCTCTAACACATTCAACCGCATGCTATCTCAATATTAATCTCTATCACAACCAACCGCATGCTATCTCAATATTAATCTCTATCACATCCAACCGCATGCTATCTCAATATTAATCTCTATCACAACCAACCGCATGCTATCTCAATATTAATCTCTAACACATTCAACCGCATCTCAATATTAATCTCTATCACATCCAACCGCATGCTATCTCAATATTAATCTCTATTACATCCAACCGCATGCTATCTCAATATTAATCTCTATCACAACCAACCGCATGCTATCTCAATATTAATCTCTATCACAACCAATCTCCTGTACGTCAACCTAATCACATTATTAATTTAATCAGAAGTCCAGTGTACATCACCGTGTTAATTGTAAATTCATATACTCACTGCAGCTACATTTTTGACACTTTTTGAGAACTAAATATTAACAAGGTTAAATAAAATAAAATTCAACGGCAATGACATCAACACTGAGATAAATGTTTCACTGACTAAGATCATGACGCAAGATCAATAATTTTATTGCTCCATTTACCAATAATACAAAAAGTATTTTAGTCAACATATTGAATTTGGCAAATATATACTGGAAAGAAATGAACGAACAAATAAACGGCCAGGGCCTCGGACAAGGGTCTTTCGGACAAACTGTCCTGGGTTTTCCCGATACAACTAGGAAACTATGGTTGTAACTATTTCATATTGCACTCCTGTAATATTCGTGTATCACTTGACAGAGATAACACCGAAACGTAAAGAAGTTGACTATCTATACATCTGCCGCCAGGGGCAGGGCAACCTTGTCTGCAGCAGAGAACTGTTCTACACGCAGTAAGGTTTGGGTGCAAAGTTACACTGAATCTCAGCGTAGTACAACCCATGGTTCGCTAGTTCCAGTCGATGCTCGCAGGTTTCACCGCAATGCATAGCCACATGGCGTTGCGGGCTTTCTCCCTGCCATAATACTAGCAGCCGCGATATAAGTGAAATACTCTTGAAAGTGGCGTTAAACCCCAACTCACCTCACCTCACCTCACCTCACCTCACCTCACCTCACCTCACCTCACCTCACCTCACCTCACCTCACCTCACCTCACCTCACCTCACCTCCATACATCTTGGAATTTCCTGCAGTTGACCCAAGCTAGTGTTTATTCTAAATTTTCAAATTAAAATAAATAAATATTAGACGGTATTCTATAATTCTATAAGTTAAATTGACAAAGATCAGTGGATGGTTTTATGTGATGAAAGAATGTGTTTTAGTATAAGTTTAAACTACACTGAACATCAAAAGAACCGTCCTCACTTTCAAAAGGTTGAAAAACGTAAAACTGCAGTCGGAGCAAATCGATTTTGATTGTCTTTGATAGATAGATGTAAGCATGCCCAATATCATACATCAGAGTAAAATACTTTAATGTATGTCTGTTCAAATACATAATATATAATTTCAAACATTTTGTAAACGTAGAAATTTAATTAATAAAAGATGTTATTGACACATCATTACTGCAGGACGTCATAAAACAAAATCCAAAAATGTGTTTTTAAGAAGTATGAACACTGTTTAAATAATTCAAATTTAGTTCAGTTGGTATCATGAAGACATAATGTAACCCTGTTTCAGTTGTGTTTATCGCTCGTTCAGTGAAATATAGTTTCATTTGTGCGTGAGATTAGGTGTAAGTATTAACGATGTGGAAGAAATGCTTTATTAATAAATTCTAACAAATTAATATCTATCGTTCACATTACAATTACTTACTTTTCAATGTTGTTCACTAAAGTGAAGATCCGGTCTATAGTGACAGGTACACCAACATGGGATGTATTAAGTGTATTTATAATCATGTATTTACAATCATTTATGTTTGAATTTTATAAAAAAAAAATTTGTATTTGTTTTGATGTGTATGTCTTGTATGCTTGTTTGTATACAGCAGATGTACATGTGAGGATATGTGCAATGTATGCAGCAGTAATGTATGTGTGTATGTTTGTATGTTTGTATGTATGTGTGTTTGTATGTATGTATGTTTGTATATATGTATGTATGTGTGTATGTGTTTGTGTGTGTATGTATATGTATGTATGTATGTATGTAAGTGTATATATGTGTGTGTGTTTGTGTATGTATGTATGTTTGTTTGTCTGTTTGTTTGTTTGTGTATATGTCTGTCTGTATGTGAGCAAGCATGTATGTGTATGGATGGATGGGTGTATGGATGAACGGATGGGTGGGCAGATTGATGGTTGGGTGGATGGGTGCGCACGCATCTATCTATCTTTCTGTCTGTCTGTCTGTCTCTATCTCTACATGTACGCCGGTTTATGTGTATATTGGTATGTTTGTATATGTATGAAAATGTTAATTTTGTATCCTACTGTATGATAGTAAGTATGAATGTGTGAAATGTATGGTATTTATATGTTAATTTGGTATGTATTACGTCTATTTATTTATTTAATTACTTTGAATGTCGGTTTTACAGTGTCCCATAGGTCAAGAATGGCCGTATGTTATACTTTTAGTATGCTACTTGTTTGATTTTATATGATTGTATAACTGGTGACACCTAAATAAACAATTATCTCTCTTATCTCTCTCTGTATTGTATCATCTTGCCTTGTAAGCAATGGTCCCTCGTGCATTGTATAACATTGTAAATAGTACCAACATGAACATATGTATAACATAACATATGTATCACTTCGTATTGTCACTCACGATAATATACAACTTGTATTCCAAAACTATGATATCAATGATACGGAAACACACATGGTTGATAATCTCTATGTATCAAATATGTGTCATTATTTGTTGCTCCAAGATGTCAATCAATATAGTAGGCGGGATAGCGCAGTGGTTAGCGCGCTCGGTTCGGAGCAAGATGTCCGAGGTTCGAATTTTTGCTGTTGAAAAATGATCTACATGCAGTAAGATTTGCTACATTACATTTCTGTGCAGTACCACTCATAGTTCGCTAGTTTCAGTCGATGCTCGCAGGTTTTATACGCAAAGCATAGCATATATGGCGTCGCGGGCTTTCTCCCTATAATAATACTGGCAGCCGTGTTATGAGTTTAAAGGGACACCGCGTCGAGGATGAATGTGAGATCAGATTTATCTTCCCATGCTGATTAAGGTGTCTGCTGTCACGTTTCGCTTCATTGTTTTTATGGAGTTGATTTTATTATCAATTGCATAAAGGTGTCTGAATTGGGGGTCTGTGACTCGTTAGCAGGCACTCTAATGAGCCTTGGTAGATAAATATAATGTCATCTTTAACCTCCACGCGGTGTCCCTTTAAAAGCGGCCTTAAATCCCAACTCACATCACCTCAATCAATATATCATACATCAACCATACTATCATCCCACGGAATAACCGACCTGACACCCCGTGTTTATCATTCTTTGACATGCGTGACCCTGCTACATTAACTCCTTTAAAAAGATTCAAATCAGTGACTTCTCAGTCTGCCTACACTCCAATCTGCCTACATAATATGGTAAAGCCAATCAGTTCAGACCTCTCACGAGACCGAGCTGATAACAGAACGTCTTTCATACACACGCGCCGAGTCATATCACTGGATATTCCACGTCAAGCTTTGAGGTGGTCCCCAACATTACCAGTGCTACTGTACTTAATCTCCAGCACTACTCCTATAGTGGACTTAACTGGCTGGCGGTTCGCGTGTCCACACTGCAGTTTACAGTGCATGGATTAGAGAGATAGTGTCTGGTGTGTCTCGTTAGTACGACGATTCTCACAACGATTGGTTGTATTGTAGGTAGATAGTCATACAGCCATGTAGTTACAAACACATACAGGTATATACTGCTAATTACACACGTGGTGAAACATAACGTCTCATTGTCAATGTCCCCTTCACTAGAGCAGATTTGTCATATGTCATTGTATTTCCCCGAGCTAAATCATCCCATGTGACATCACGAAACAACTGAACGCATTAATCCAGTGACATCACGAAACAACTGAACGCATTAATCCACTGACATCACGAAACAACTGAACGCATTAATCCAGTGACATCACGAAACAACTGAACGCATCAATCCACTGACATCACGATACAACGTAACGCATTAATCCAGTGACAACACGAAACAACGTAATGCATTAATCCAGTGACATCACGAAACAACTGAACTCATTAATCCAGTGACACCACGAAAGAACTGAACTCATTAATCCAGTGACATCACGAAACAACTGAACGCATTAATCCAGTGATATCACGAAACAACTGAACGCATTAATCCAGTGATATCACGAAACAACTGAACGCATTAATCCAGTGACATCACGAAACAACTGAACGCATTAATCCAGTGACATCACGAAACAACTGAACGCATTAATCCAGTGACATCACGAAACAACTGAACACATTAATCCAGTGACACCACGATACAACTGAACGCATTAATCCAGTGATATCACGAAACAACTGAACGCATTAATCCAGTGACATCACGAAACAACTGAACGCATTAATCCAGTGACATCACGAAACAACTGAACGCATTAATCCAGTGACATCACGAAACAACTGAACGCATTAATCCAGTGACAACACGAAACAACTGAACGCATTAATCCACTGACATCACGAAACAACTGAACGCATTAATCCAGTGACATCACGAAACAACTGAACGCATCAATCCACTGACATCACGATACAACGTAACGCATTAATCCAGTGACAACACGAAACAACGTAATGCATTAATCCAGTGACATCACGAAACAACTGAACTCATTAATCCAGTGACACCACGAAAGAACTGAACTCATTAATCCAGTGACATCACGAAACAACTGAACGCATTAATCCAGTGATATCACGAAACAACTGAACGCATTAATCCAGTGATATCACGAAACAACTGAACGCATTAATCCAGTGACATCACGAAACAACTGAACGCATTAATCCAGTGACATCACGAAACAACTGAACGCATTAATCCAGTGACATCACGAAACAACTGAACGCATTAATCCAGTGACACCACGATACAACTGAACGCATTAATCCAGTGATATCACGAAACAACTGAACGCATTAATCCAGTGACATCACGAAACAACTGAACGCATTAATCCAGTGACATCACGAAACAACTGAACGCATTAATCCAGTGACATCACGAAACAACTGAACGCATTAATCCAGTGACAACACGAAACAACTAAACGCATTAATCCACTGACACCACGAAACAACTGAACGCATTAATCCAGTGACATCACGAAACAACTGAACGCATTAATCCACTGACATCATGAAACAACTGAACGCATTAATCCACTGACATCACGAAACAACTGAACGCATTTATCCACTGACATCACGAAACAACGTAATGCATTAATCCAGTGACATCACGAAACAACGTAACGCATTAATCCAGTGACATCACGAAACACCTGAACGCATTAATCCAGTGAATGCATTAGTTCTTGATGTTTATATAACTCCAAAGCTCTTCCTCTTCCCCCCCCCCCCCCCCCCCCCCCCCCTCGCCCTCACAGGGGTGATATTAACAATCACTTTCTTCAAGACAATGGATACTTAATTCATGACGACAACTTACATATTATTTACATCATGTTCTAAACTAATCTAATCTAATTTTAATCGATTTCGCCCTTCACAGTGGTGGCAGTAAGACACCTGTGATAATTAATAATTTTGAAAGCCCGCACCTGTGTTTTATGGCGTAAATACAACGTCGTCATAGCAACAGCTTGTGTCGACCAGGGCAAACTATCATGAAAGCAATTAACACTGCTAATACGCCAAGGTCTACTTACAAATGTACATAGTTAATAATGTGGTTCTGTTCATAAGTTCTTGTTTATTAAACTGTCACAAAGCTGACAACATATCTAATAACGAGACCACTACTGGCTATGGTAATTTTTTTTAAGTTTGAAAGGAAATTGCGTTGCTGCTGTTGTCTGACAAGAGGGCTGTTTGTTGCCATCAAATTAACACAAAACATTTTCAAAAAGGGGGTTCAATACCTATCTGATGCATATTTTAAATATTAAGTTAATCACTGGCGACTCATGGAACAGAACTAACAAATAAAACTACCAGTCTATCCATCGTGATTCCTTTTGTTTTTTTCTTTTTTAAGGGCACATTTTAAAAGTTCGATTTTGTAGACTTTATTAGGGACGGAAATATTCGCTCCACGACACTCCGTGGCTCTTGTGACTATATACACCGAGGGGCAGAAGAAACGATACAACACTTTCAACATTTTCTGTCGGATATGTGATGTCATGAGGATATATCTCGTAAAGATTTTTTTTTACTTTATTTCTTTTTGATATGGGTACAGCATTTTCATATATAGATGAAGTAAACACAGCAAGTCAAATATTAATATCTAATTGAAAAGGTTGTGGCATGATGACCAAAATGTGACAAAAGAGTCATATTTGCATTGTGTATATGCATTTGATTTATATAGTTGATACTTGTAGTGTAATTTTGGTTTCAAACCCGCTTAAGTAGGTAGTCTGTTTGCCATTTTTTGGGAATAAATGTATTCTTTCGTTAAAATATAGAGGACATTCAGGACATCGTTCCTTCTTTCTTTGAATCCAAAAATAACTGTTTCGGCATTTAATTTCAATTCGGTGTCGGTTTCATTTTGTATCCATTCTAGTAGATCCTGACACAACCTTTTGACAAATCTGCATTCATATAGTAAGTGAATGAGCGATTCTATTTCAGCATCACAGAATGTACACAGTGGCGATTCTAAAAGTTTATAATTGGATAAATCTTTACATGTAATAAGAATTATATGGAGAACACGATATTGGAACCATCTGTGTTTTGCGCAATAGGCTGCTCTGAATGGTATGAGATTGTATATTTTCCATTGATTTAAATCAAAATCTGTATTCAATTCCTTTTCCCACTTAATTTGGTAAAGATGTTTTTGGGTTGTGTCGTCTTTGTGTAAAAGTTTGTTGTAGAATATATTACATCTTTTTTTAGCTTTATAAAGTATTTCCAAATTGGGGGGAATAAAAGGCAAATCCTTTTCTTTACTGAACTTGACCGAACCCCGTTTTGAATAGGATTTTAGAGAAGCTAATAAGCCCGCATATTCAATAAAATTTGTCTTAACATCGTATAGACCCACGAAGTCGTTATAGGGTAGAAATGTGCTGTGCTCGTTTAGAAAGTCATTAATGAATTTAATATTGGATTGCAGATAAGGAGCGTATATTATAGGTTTTTTCCCTATTATTATATTGTCATTTGCCCATATAAACTGTCTGCTGAAATTGATTTCATATTTACAGTTTTCTTGTAAATCAGACCAAGCATCAAAACGTCTTTCCAGAATGGGCTGATAAGATTAGGAATATACTGTGTCTTCAGGTACGAAGGTCCCATTTCTATAGGGTTTAATTTACTCACTTGGTGTGAGTTATGTACATATAATCTTCTTATCCATTATATTTTCTGAGACTTAATTGTTTCTAGTATGGCCGGTACTTTTAGACCACCTTCTTCATATGTTTTTGTTATCAAACATCGTTTTATTCTATCAGGTTTGCCTTTCCAAATGAAGGAGAAACATTTTTTTGAAGATTCTTTATAGTTTCTAATTTTGGATTTGCTAGTGAATAAATGATTAAGAGTTGACAATATCAAACTCTTTAACACAGTTATTCTCCCTAAAGGTGTTAGATCTCTCAGAGACCAAATTTTCATTGTTTTGTCGATTTCTTTAGTTTATCTTTATAATATTTCTCTACCATTTCTGCTTTATTGTGTTGAAATAGAATGCCTAAAAGTAGAAAGTAGGCTTTTGAGTCAAATCTAAGAGATAATCTCTGCAATATTGCGTGCTTGAAAATTGTTTAGAACCTATCCAAACAACTTTAGTTTTGTCTATGTTTATTTTGAGTCCAGAGAATGATGCGTATGATTCGAGAACACGTAATGTTTCTCTAAAGGAGCGTTCGGATCCGTCTAAAATAATTGTTGTATCATCTGCAAATTGCGTTAGTAAATATTTTAAATCTACCATTGTTATTCCTTTTATCTCGTAAAGATTTTATTTAATTCATGAGAGTATGATAATTGATATTTTATATCTATTCAAACGCACACAAATTGCAATTAATTGCTATTTAACATACTGTTTGGTATTTAAAGTAACATTTTATGAAATTGTTAGTACAATATGTTGTCGACATAATTAACATTCTTGGACTTGAAATCGGCTGCAGGATGTCATAAAACAGGCCTGAAAACCATATTTCATATAGTTAAGGAGAATTCGAAATGATGATGTTTTAAAAGCCGCGTTTTCAGAAACACGAACAGATAATGTTTGCAAAATAACAAATTAAATTAAGTTGTCATCGAGAGACATGATGCAATTATGTTTCCGTCATGGATTAAAATATTTTACATTTTTATTGGTTTCGTTTGACCCTGGATGGATACAATACTGGAATATTCACGATCTTAGTTTATCGCATTAGATAATAATCTGTATTGCTATTCTGTTTAACTGTATGTTTTATTCAATACATACTTGAATAATGCCATACTTGATTGTTTTCATTAGCTGTTTTGCTTATAGTAACATGCTGTATTGCTAAATGTTATATTTTGGAAGATAGGAAGCAGCATAGTAAAATGAAGATGAAGAATTATAATAAGAAGATGTCCTGAAATAGTTGTACAGATTCAAGTAATATTCAAGGTCGAATTGATAGCGACATTTGATAGCTTTGTGGCCAAATATACGATACATTAATCAGCCCCGCAAGGATAACAGATGAATCGAGGTCAATACGTCAAATAAATAGACATCAAATTGAATCGTCATTGAAGGCGCTTGAACTTTATAATCTACAGAAATATTTTATTACTAAACTTCTTATCATATTAATACTTAATGCACCCGATTCCATCTTAAGATAGGAAGTCCTAATTTTAAAATATCTTAAATCCTATTTCCGCGACCCGATCCAAATTTTAGCGTTTAACGGGTAACAACAATTCGCTCCCTTGACTTGAATTCTTCGAGTTTCATAGTTGATCGACCCTTGAAACAAATGAATATAAGTGTCAAATGTAAAACAGAATATTTGTTAAATGACAAGATGTTACTCGACAGTTATGAAAAACTCTGGACGTCGATTGTAGAAATTATGATGTTGATGGAAACATCAATGATCAAGCACGGCAGGTCGGCTTGTTCCTGTCGTTATTCGGTGTTTTATATTGATTACAAAGTATTTTTTCAAAACTGTTCTTCTCCGAAAGGAAACTCTAAACTCTGTCTTTAAATTGAGAAAACGAGTGTAGAAGGAATTGCTCCTTCGCTATGAATACATAGAGGAATGTCACCCATCACAACACATACGATCACTATTATCCACAGTTCAATTCTGACTATGACGTCATCAGCCTACTTCGGGCATGCGCAGTAGAGCCAGACCCGTGCACCCGTTTTGGGCTTTCTCGCGGTTGAGTTTTCCAGCAGTCCAATATTTACGCACTTTGAACATTAATGTCCCGTTAATGTGAGGACCCATTTAGACCAAATTTTCAGGATTTACAATTGAAAGTATTGTCTGTATGAATACATTGATTAAAATAGAAAACAAATTGAGGCTTCAGGTTCTTTAATCAGACACCTTTCCTCGGCGCTGGATGTTTAGAATCAAAATGGAAATAAATTATAAACCAAATTTGGTAATTGATAGTAATTATACATTTGGCTCCAATTGCGTGACAATGAGAGAGATCTCCGATATCCACCAAGCACCTGTTACTGTCTCCTCGTTCCCGAGTGTAGGGGTATGCCACGGTTCACCTATTTGTCACTGCATATTCGGGTAGCACTATCCCACTTATCACCAGCCTACCATGGAGTGTACACGGCGCTGGTTCTCCGTTCTCATGGCTGTCAGCACACTACTATACCATGCTGCAGGTGGGTCCTTTCTTTAATTTGAGAAAATATTATAAGCTTCAGTAACCGAAGCAAAGTGCCAAGTGAATCTGACAGTATATCATATATCCGGTAAACATTTTGTGACAATAAGTCATCATAACCAAGACAATGTATTTAATATCATAAAGTAGCCTGTTTTCTAATTCACCCTCCATTAATACATTTCATTTATTGTTGTTTTACAATGTAAATTAATATTTGTTAAATGAAACTTGGCACCAGACTATACCATTCTTGGCATATGGACTGTCAAGCCCGTATTTATCCTTGTTGATACATTTACGTAAAGCTATACACATGCATCTACGTGCATGGAAATATGGAAGAATGAATTTATACTTATTATTGACATATCGACGATAAAGAGATGTCCGGATGACCTATTGATACTATTCTTGAAGACATACTTTTCATATTATTTACAATAATGATACAGATGTGTATCTGGTTGGTGATGACAGGTAAATCTGCACTCCTGGACATGGATCCGGGCCTGAAGCTCGACTGTAACGAGATGAGTACAACAATCAACGTGAAACTAACAACAGACACAGGAATAGTCAACCTGACGCTCCTAAAGAACCAAAATGTAACCCCGAACGAAAAGCCATTGTATACAGGCCGGGGAGGTGGGCGGATACAGAAGGAGAAAGTGCGGGGGGTAAACGTGAGTCTTGCACCCAATCCATTCTTTTGAAGAAATATGTTTCAATCAAACGTGAGTCTTTAAATAGTAAACTAACATGATATATCTTGTAGGGGTATCCCAGACTGAGTCTTTAAATAATAAACTAACATGATATATCTTGTAGGGGTATCCCAGACTGAGTCTTTAAATAATAAACTAACATGATATATCTTGTAGGGTTATCCCAGACTGAGTTGTGATCTGAAGAAAGACAAGCTCTGGGTCTAACACTGAACACTGAACACTGAACACTGAACAAGCCAATCTGCCAACATTTCCCCTTCTTTTGATAAAGGTTCTAAGGAACTCTAGCGAGAAGTTTTTAATGTATTACGCTAGAAGTTGAATATTATCAATAAATACTTGTCATTTCTATTACCACGAATCTCGTAAACAGCGTATACGAGTGCCATACATATCATATTGCATGTACTTCAACTACACGACTGATTTCAATTGATAGCTGAATAAATGGTATTTGATATATTGATTTAGAATATGGAAAGAAATATCACATTTAGACTATTGCAAAGCCGTGAAATTTATCAAATTAATAAAAGGTAACCAGTTGTCGATTCAGACTATATATTGACTCACTTATCTGTCAATGCCAGTGTCGTGTAAGAAACATAACGATGAACGTCGTGTCTTTACATATTACAGGTTATTTCCAGGACAGCACGTGTTAAACTCTATAAACAGAATGTGTTAATGTCTATAAACTACAACATGTTGATTCGTTATCTGATATTTATTGTTAAATGAGATATACAATATTGATACATTTTTGAGAGAATGGCAAAGATGAAATACTGCTGTCGATGATTTCTAGAAAACTCTATGGTCATGGCGAGGTATTGCAAATAGTAATAGGATCACGCCTCAAAGTAAACACTGTTCAAAGTTGGATACATATGCTCCTAAACAGTTTTATTTGGAACAAAATGTAATTTGATTTTATACAAGGAGTACACAAAATGCAGTAACCTAGATTGATGTTGTTAATGATTATATGCAACAATTCTTTCAGAGTGAAGCCTTAGTACAACTTTGAAGCAAACATATCACCACAATCATTATAAGTTCACACCATCATTCATCTGGTCAAAAGAGTAAACTCATAATTGTATTTACAGAACATAGGCTTTTACCTGGACCGTGTACACAAGGCTGCACTGAAGGTGACGTGTTGGGCCCCGCATGGAGTCGATCCCTTTGTTAGCATTGTAAGTACTGGATCTTTCATTTCATAAATTCGTTTTAGTTTTAGTATAGTTCCTTAGTACATTTCCCAATAGGAAATATGTATCTAAACTTTAACTTCAATTATAGGAAGAAGACTTTTTAGGGTAAGTCTGTAACGAATTGTTCAACATTACATACATTCCATCACACTAATGCAAATGTAACTACATCACTGCAAACTGTTCGCACTAGATGACTTAGACCCGGACAGACACGCTACATTACCACAGTCATAGTCTTCAAACAGAATTTCCATAACAACATTATATAAGTAGTCATTATAATTACATTATATATAGTAAAGGTAAACACATTAAACACCAACTTCCCTCGTCAACTTTTCTGTGCTAACCTATCACTGCATCTGAACTAAATAGTTACGGGCTGCTATACGTTAGTTATGGAGATTTGCGTGAGTAATGACTAGCAGGGGGAGTTTATTCAACACATAGGTGATCATTTTATAAGTACATATACATATTTACGTTTATTAAACACATAGGTGATCATTTTATAAGTACATATACATATTTAAGTTTATTAAACACATAGGTGATCATTTTATAAGTACATATACATATTTACGTTTATTAAACACATAGGTGATCATTTTATAAGTACATGTACATATTTACGTTTATTTATAAACCTCTAGTGACGTCACTCTATTGTTCTATTAGGTTCTTCTTTAACCGGGTAAACCTCTATTGTCAGTTTGCCGGGCGTTCTCCGAGAATGCCCGGGGCATTCTCTAGGAATGCCCGGGGCTTACTCTAGAATTTATCGAAAATTTATTTTGATTGGGAATTATACACGTTTTGAAATACTTTGATTCAAAGTCCTTCTTCGAATAAATACCATCACAAAATATCACATTTTTGACAAATCACAAAACACAAACCTGGTTTCGAAACCTGCATCACCCGGTTAGTAAATTGGCGCCTTTGACAACTCGGCTATAAAGGCCGGCAGAACAATGATGTATTTTCCACAGTGACAATCATGTGAACTCCACGAGGCAGATAGCGCATGCAGCACGTGCGTTTCGTGCGGATGTGCTTCCCGCGTATTTAGCGATTCGCGTCAGTATATACCAATGAAACCACGTGAAGACAAAATATTGAAATTATATCTAAATCATAATTTCTATCGGTTCATAAGTAAGATCAAAACCTGGTCCTCGGCTTTGTTTGTGGAGTATGCCCTTTGGGTCGGGAAAGGGGGGCGGGCCTATCGGCCCTTCCCCCTTTCCCTCCCCCGCGGGCATACTCCACAAACAAAGCCTCTGACACGGTTTTGATCCATTACTTAACACATAGGTGATCATTTTATAAGTACATATACATATTTACGTTTATTAAACCCATAGGTGATCATTTTATAAGTACATGTACATATTTACGTTTATTAAACACATAGGTGATCATTTTATAAGTACATATACATATTTACGTTTATTAAACACATAGGTGATCATTTTATAAGTACATATACATATTTACGTTTATTAAACACATAGGTGATCATTTTATAAGTACATATACATATTTACGTTTATTAAACACATAGGTGATCATTTTATAAGTACATGTACATATTTACGTTTATTAAACACATAGGTGATCATTTTATAAGTACATGTACATATTTACGTTTATTAAACACATATGTGATCATTTTATAAGTACAGATACATATTTAAGTTTATTAAACACATAGGTGTTTATTTTATAAGTACATGTACATATTTACGTTTATTAAACACATGGGTGTTTATTTTATAAGTACATGTACATATTTACGTTTATTAAACACATAGGTGATCATTTTATAAGAATATGTACATATATACGTTTATTAAACACATAGGTGATCATTTTATAAGTACATATACATATTTACGTTTATTAAACACATAGGTGTTTATTTTATAAGTACATGTACATATTTACGTTTATTAAACACATAGGTGATCATTTTATAAGTATATATACATATTTACGTTTATTAAACACATAGGTGATAATTTTATATGTACATATACATATTTACGTTTATTAAACACATAGGTGATCATTTTATAAGTACATATACATATTTACGTTTATTAAACACATAGGTGATACTTTTATAAGTACATATACATATTTAAGTTTATTAAACACATAGGTGATCATTTTATTTGTATATGTACATATATACGTTTATTAAACACATAGGTGATCATTTTATAAGTACATATACATATTTAAGTTAATTAAACACATAGGTGTTTATTTTATAAGTACATGTACATATTTACGTTTATTAAACACATAGGTGATCATTTTATAAGTACATATACATATTTACGTTTATTAAACACATAGCTGATCGTTTTATAAGTAATTGTACATATTTACGTTTATCAAACACATAGGTGATCATTTTATAAGTATATGTACATATTTACGTTTATTAAACACATAGGTGATCATTTAATAAGTAATTGTACATATTTACGTTTATTAAACACATAGGTGATCATTTTATAAGTACATATATTTATTTAAGTTTCTTAAACACATAGGTGATCATTTTATAAGTACATGTACATATTTACGTTTATTAAACACATGGGTGTTTATTTTATAAGTACATGTACATATTTAAGTTTCTTAAACACATAGGTGATCATTTTATAAGTACATGTACATATTTACGTTTATTAAACACATAGGTGAGCATGTATACGATGTTACAAACAAAGAGGTGTAGTGATAGCACCACAGCAGTTACTTCATGGGTGACCGGATTTTATTTGTTTGCCGTCTCTTGATTCTTTTTATCCGCCGTCAGTGATTGATCCCCTATAGGAGGCAGTGCCAGCAATCATTATGTTATCATAGTGGAATATCACACCTTCACTGTCGGCAATTTGCCTTGACAATCCCGCTATTGATCACATCATGTCTCCAACAAAGTGATCTTATTTCGTGTTAACATTTTGAAGGAATAGTGTATAGCTGAATGCCTTCGCGAGGAATTAGTCTGTCATCAAGGCCCAAGAGCAGAAAAAGGTAAAACAAGTTCCTGAATAAACTCTAAAACCTACCAACCTAAACTTGGACTTTAGATCGATGATTTTATCGTGACTGTAGGATATCATTAAACGAGCCAGAAAGCCATATTCCACTCTCCCTCTGCAAGCCCGGTTAAAGAAATTACAAAACCACGTTTTTAAAAGCGGTGTTTTTTACAGGTACACATTAAGTTCAGTTGCTTCTAGATCGACGGTGTATCTATGTTTCTTGGCTGTTCAACACTGATCCAGTACAATAGTTTGCAAGTATGTTGGTATCGTTTCTATTGCTCCTTGGTGTACATGTTCGAGTAGGTCGTGTGGATGTGTTTGTAGGTCGTGTGGATGTGTTTGTAGGTCGTGTGGATGTGTTTGTAGGTCGTGTGGATGTGTTTGTAGGTCGTGTGGATGTGTTTGTAGGTCGTGTGGATGTGTTTGTAGGTTGTGTGGATGTGTTTGTAGGTTGTGTGGATGTGTTTGTAGGTCGTGTGGATGTGTTTGTAGGTCGTGTGGATGTGTTTGTAGGTCGTGTGGATGTGTTTGTCGGTCGTGTGGATGTGTTTGTAGGTCGAATGGATGTTTGTAGGTCGTGTGGATGTGTTTGTAGTTCGTGTGGATGTGTTTGTAGGTCGTGTGGATGTGTTTGTAGGTCGTGTGGATGTGTTTGTAGGTCGTGTGGATGACTTTGTAGGTCGTGTGGATGTGTTTGTAGTTCGTGTGGATGTGTTTGTAGGTCGTGTGGATGTGTTTGTAGGTCGTGTGAATGTGTTTGTAGGTCGTGTGGATGTGTTTGTAGGTCGTGTGGATGTGTTTGTAGGTCGTGTGGATGTGTTTGTAGGTCGAATGGATGTTTGTAAGTCGTGTTGATGTGTTTGTAGGTCGTGTGGATGTGTTTGTAGGTCGTGTGGATGTGTTTGTAGTTCGTGTGGATGTGTTTGTAGGTCGTGTGGATGTGTTTGTAGGTCGTGTGGATGTGTTTGTAGGTCAAATGGATGTTTGTAGGTCGTGTGGATGTGTTTGTAGTTCGTGTGGATGTGTTTGTAGGTCGTGTGGATGTGTTTGTAGGTCGTGTGAATGTGTTTGTAGGTCGTGTGGATGTGTTTGTAGGTCGTGTGGATGTGTTTGTAGGTCGTGTGGATGTGTTTGTAGGTCGAATGGATGTTTGTAAGTCGTGTTGATGTGTTTGTAGGTCGTGTGGATGTGTTTGTAGGTCGTGTGGATGTGTTTGTAGGTCGTGTGGATGTGTTTGTAGGTCGTGTGAATGCGTTTGTAGGTCGTGTGGATGCGTTTGTAGGTCGTGTGGATGTGTTTGAAGGTCGTGTGGATGTGTTTGTAGGTCGTGTGGATGTGTTTGTAGGTCGTGTGGATGTGTTTGTAGTTCGTGTGGATGTGTTTGTAGGTCGTGTGAATGTGTTTGTAGGTCGTGTGGATGTGTTTGTAGGTCGTGTGGATGTGTTTGTAGGTCGTGTGGATGTGTTTGTTGGTCGGATGGATTTTTATTTAGGTCGTGTTGATGTGTTTGTAGGTCGTGTGGATGTGTTTGTAGGTCGTGTGGATGTGTTTGTAGGTCGTGTGGATGTGTTTGTAGGTCGTGTGGATGTGTTTGTAGGTCGTGTGGATGTGTTTGTAGGTCGTGTGGATGTGTTTGTAGGTCGTGTGAATGCGTTTGTAGGTCGTGTGGATGCGTTTGTAGGTCGTGTGGATGTGTTTGTAGGTCGTGTGGATGTGTTTGTAGGTCGTGTGGATGTGTTTGTAGGTCGTGTGGATGTGTTTGTAGTTCGTGTGGATGTGTTTGTAGGTCGTGTGGATGTGTTTGTAGGTCGTGTTGATGTGTTTGTTGGTCGTGTGGATGTGTTTGTAGGTCGTGTGGATGTATTTGTAGGTCGTGTGGATGTGTTTGAAAGTCGTGTGGATGTGTTTGTAGGTCGTGTGGATGTGTTTGTAGGTCGTGTGGATGTGTTTGTAGGTCGTTGGGATGTGTGTGTAGGTTGTTGGGATGTGTTTGTAGGTCGTTGGGATGTGTTTGTAGAACTATGTCTCTGCGTTGTAGGCTCTTACCAAATGTTGATCTTTCAGGCAGATGCAATATGGTATGTTAGTACATAATTAAGCATTGGCCAGAGAGTTTAATTATCCTCTTAACATTATCCATTATCCCATTATACATTCCATCATTCCAAGTACAGTTGTACTTGTGACATTACTAGCATATTTTAAAAAAAAAGTTTTATTTTTGAAACTCCATACATGACAACTTATTACAAGAAGCATTTAATCTTTAACATGAGTGTATAAATAGAATCTTCAAAATGTACATAGGGTTTGATTAACAAGCATGTGGGCAGGTACATGGAATATTTGATATACAACATTGTTAATTCAAAATATGTTATGACAGATCGACCAGAATTTAATGAAGCTGTCATATTTGCAATTTGAATAGGAGTTAAACAGATTATTATATTTCATTTATATTAATTTTCAAAATGTTGTGATTATTGAAAAAGGTTATTATATTTCATATTAATCTAAGTTTTTTTAAGAACATGCTTTTGAAACAGGTTATTATAATTCTTTAAAATAATAATATAGTTTTCTAAATGCTATGCTATTGAAACAGGTATAAAATTTCACATTTATATTAGTTTTCTACATAATATGCTACTTTAATAGGTTATTATATTTCATATTTATATTAGTTTTAAAAAAACCCCATTAAGACCAAGTACTATATTAACCGTTTCAATAAGAATGAAATGTATTATACACGTCTCTGTAATATACGGGAGAAGAATGACTCGAGACAGTTTAGATCTATCTTAAGAGAAATTTTAAGTTCGATTGACAATCTTATGAAATAAAAGTCACATTGCAATATCTATTAAATACAGCGTGAAAACTGCCGTTTCACATCAAACAAAAGCGATTTTAAACGTTTGTCAGACCTATGATACGTAAGGAACATTTTCCCAGAGCCCCTGTTACTGTTAATAACAAGGTTATCCACAACACCATCATACGTGTAGATATAAGATAAAACGCTTCATTATACGTGTATTAACAGTGTTAGTTTCTAGTAATCCCCTGTATTGATGTTCACCAGACTACCTTATCTCTCACTGCATCACATGCCGTGACATTGAATCAGTATTGGTTTGTATCATCATGTTTCCCTATCAACATCCGATCACTGATACAAACCTTATCTGCAAGGATCCTAGTCCACTCAATCTTAGTATAGTCCACCCAATCTCAGTATAGTCCACTCAATCTCAGTATAGTCCACCCAATCTCAGTATAGTTCACCCAATCTCAGTATAGTCCACTCAATCTCAGTATAGTCCACACAATCTCAGTATAGTCCACTCAATCTCAGTATAGTCCACTCAATCTCAGTACAGTCCACACAATCTCAGTACATTCCACACAATCTCAGTATAGTCCACCCAATCTCAGTATAGTCCACTCAATCTCAGTATAGTCCACTCAATCTCAGTATAGTCCACTCAATCTCAGTATAGTCCACTCAATCTCAGTATAGTCCACTCAATCTCAGTATAGTCCACTAAATCTCAGTATAGTCCACACAATCTCAGTATAGTCCACTCAATCTCAGTATAGTCCACTCAATCTCAGTACAGTCCACACAATCTCAGTACATTCCACACAATCTCAGTATAGTCCACTCAATCTCAGTATAGTCCACTAAATCTCAGTATAGTCCACACAATCTCAGTATAGTCCACCCAATCTCAGTATAGTCCACTCAATCTGAGAATAGTCCACTCAATCTTAGTATAATCCACTCAATCTCAGTATAGTCCACCCAATCTCAGTATAGTCCACTCAATCTCAGTATAGTCCACTCAATCTCAGTATAATCCACTCAATCTCAGTATAGTCCACACAATCTCAGTATAGTCCACTCAATCTCAGTATAGTCCACTAAATCTCAGTATAGTCCACACAATCTCAGTATAGTCCACACAATCTCAGTATAGTCCACTCAATCTCAGTATAGTCCACTCAATCTCAGTATAGTCCACTCAATCTCAGTATAGTCCACTCAATCTCAGTATAGTCCACTCAATCTCAGTATAGTCCACTCAATCTCAGTATAGTCCACCCAATCTCAGTATAGTCCACTCAATCTCAGTATAGTCCACTAAATCTCAGTATAGTCCACACAATCTCAGTATAGTCCACTCAATCTCAGTATAGTCCACTCAATCTCACTACAGTCCACACAATCTCAGTACATTCCACACAATCTCAGTATAGTCCACTCAATCTCAGTATAGTCCACTAAATCTCAGTATAGTCCACACAATCTCAGTATAGTCCACCCAATCTCAGTATAGTCCACACAATCTCAGTATAGTCCACACAATCTCAGTATAGTCCACTCAATCTCAGTATAGTCCACTCAATCTCAGTATAGTCCACTCAATCTCAGTATAGTCCACACAATCTCAGTATAGTCCACTCAATCTCAGTATAGTCCACTCAATCTCAGTATAGTCCACTCAATCTCAGTATAGTCCACTCAATCTCAGTATAGTCCACTCAATCTCAGTATAGTCCACTCAATCTCAGTATAGTCCACACAATCTCAGTATAGTCCACTCAATCTCAGTATAGTCCACTCAATCTCAGTATAGTCCACTAAATCTCAGTATAGTCCACACAATCTCAGTATAGTCCACCCAATCTCAGTATAGTCCACCCAATCTCAGTATAGTCCACACAATCTCAGTATAGTCCACTCAATCTCAGTATAGTCCACTCAATCTCAGTATAGTTCACTCAATCTCAGTATAGTCCACACAATCTCAGTATAGTCCACTCAATCTCAGTATAGTCCACCCAATCTCAGTATAGTCCACTCAATCTCAGTATAGTCCACACAATCTCAGTATAGTCCACACAATCTCAGTATAGTCCACTCAATCTCAGTATAGTCCACTCAATCTCAGTATAGTCCACTCAATCTCAGTATAGTCCACACAATCTCAGTATAGTCCACTCAATCTCAGTATAGTCCACTCAATCTCAGTATAGTCCACTCAATCTCAGTATAGTCCACACAATCTTAGTATAGTCCACACAATCTCAGTAAAGTCCACTCAATCTCAGTATAGTCCACACAATCTTAGTATAGTCCACACAATCTCAGTATAGTCCACACAATCTCAGTATAGTCCACTCAATCTCAGTATAGTCCACTCAATCTCAGTATAGTCCACTCAATCTCAGTATAGTCCACACAATCTCAGTATAGTCCACACAATCTCAGTATAGTCCACTCAATCTCAGTATAATCCACTCAATCTCAGTATAGTCCACTCAATCTCAGTATAGTCCACTCAATCTCAGTATAGTCCACACAATCTCAGTATAGTCCACCCAATCTTAGTATAGTCCACCCAATCTCAGTATAGTCCACTCAATCTCAGAATAGTCCACTCAATCTCAGTATAGTCCACTCAATCTCAGTATAGTCCACTCAATCTCAGTATAGTCCACACAATCTCAGTATAGTCCACCCAATCTTAGTATAGTCCACCCAATCTCAGTATAGTCCACTCAATCTCAGTATAGTCCACTCAATCTCAGTATAGTCCACTCAATCTCAGTATAGTCCACTCAATCTCAGTATAGTCCACACAATCTCAGTATAGTCCACCCAATCTTAGTATAGTCCACCCAATCTCAGTATAGTCCACTCAATCTCAGTATAGTCCACTCAATCTCAGTATAGTCCACTCAATCTCAGTATAGTCCACACAATCTCAGTATAGTCCACCCAATCTTAGTATAGTCCACCCAATCTCAGTATAGTCCACTCAATCTCAGAATAGTCCACTCAATCTCAGTATAGTCCACTCAATCTCAGTATAGTCCACTCAATCTCAGTATAGTCCACACAATCTCAGTATAGTCCACCCAATCTTAGTATAGTCCACCCAATCTCAGTATAGTCCACTCAATCTCAGTATAGTCCACTCAATCTCAGTATAGTCCACTCAATCTCAGTATAGTCCACTCAATCTCAGTATAGTCCACTCAATCTCAGTATAATCCTCTCAATCTGAGGATAGTCCACTCAATCTCAGTATAATCCACTCAATCTTAGTATAATCCACTCAATCTTAGTATAGTCCACTCAATCTCAGTATAGTCCACTCAATCTCAGTATAGTCCACTCAATCTCAGTATAGTCCACTCAATCTCAGTATAATCCACTCAATCTTAGTATAGTCCACTCAATCTCAGTATAGTCCACTCAATCTCAGTATAGTCCACTCAATCTCAGTAAAGTCCACTCAATCTCAGTATAATCCACTCAATCTCAGTATAGTCCACCCAATCTCAGTATAGTCCACTCAATCTCAGTATAGTCCACTCAATCTCAGTATAGTCCACTCAATCTTAGTATAGTCCACACAATCTCAGTATAGTCCACCCAATCTCAGTATAGTCCACACAATCTCAGTATAGTCCACTCAATCTCAGTATAGTCCACTAAATCTCAGTATAGTCCACACAATCTCAGTATAGTCCACACAATCTCAGTATAGTCCACTCAATCTCAGTATAGTCCACTCAATCTCAGTATAGTCCACTCAATCTCAGTATAGTCCACACAATCTCAGTATAGTCCACTCAATCTCAGTATAGTCCACTAAATCTCAGTATAGTCCACACAATCTCAGTATAGTCCACCCAATCTCAGTATAGTCCACCCAATCTCAGTATAGTCCACACAATCTCAGTATAGTCCACTCAATCTCAGTATAGTCCACTCAATCTCAGTATAGTTCACTCAATCTCAGTATAGTCCACACAATCTCAGTATAGTCCACCCAATCTTAGTATAGTCCACCCAATCTCAGTATAGTCCACTCAATCTCAGTATAGTCCACTCAATCTCAGTATAGTCCACTCAATCTCAGTATAGTCCACACAATCTCAGTATAGTCCACCCAATCTTAGTATAGTCCACCCAATCTCAGTATAGTCCACTCAATCTCAGAATAGTCCACTCAATCTCAGTATAGTCCACTCAATCTCAGTATAGTCCACTCAATCTCAGTATAGTCCACACAATCTCAGTATAGTCCACCCAATCTTAGTATAGTCCACCCAATCTCAGTATAGTCCACTCAATCTCAGTATAGTCCACTCAATCTCAGTATAGTCCACTCAATCTCAGTATAGTCCACTCAATCTCAGTATAGTCCACTCAATCTCAGAATAGTCCACACAATCTCAGTATAGTCCACACAATCTCAGTATAGTCCACTCAATCTCAGTATAGTCCACTCAATCTCAGTATAGTCCACTCAATCTCAGTATAGTCCACACAATCTTAGTATAGTCCACTCAATCTCAGTATAGTCCACACAATCTCAGTATAGTCCACCCAATCTTAGTATAGTCCACCCAATCTCAGTATAGTCCACTCAATCTCAGTATAGTCCACTCAATCTCAGTATAGTCCACTCAATCTCAGTATAATCCACTCAATCTGAGGATAGTCCACTCAATCTCAGTATAGTCCACTCAATCTCAGTATAATCCACTCAATCTTAGTATAGTCCACTCAATCTCAGTATAGTCCACTCAATCTCAGTATAGTCCACTCAATCTCAGTATAGTCCACTCAATCTCAGTATAGTCCACTCAATCTCAGTATAATCCACTCAATCTCAGTATAGTCCACTCAATCTCAGTATAGTCCACTCAATCTTAGTATAGTCCACTCAATCTCAGTAAAGTCCACTCAATCTCAGTATAATCCACTCAATCTCAGTATAATCCACTCAATCTTAGTATAGTCCACTCAATCTCAGTATAGTCCACCCAATCTCAGTATAGTCCACTCAATCTCAGTATAGTCCACTCAATCTCAGTATAGTTCACTCAATCTGAGGATAGTCCACTCAATCTCAGTATAGTCCACCCAATCTCAGTATAGTCCACTCAATCTCAGTATAGTCCACTCAATCTCAGTACATTCCACACAATCTCAGTATAGTCCACTCAATCTCAGTATAATCCACTCAATCTCAGTATAGTCCACTCAATCTCAGTATAGTCAACACAATCTCAGTATAGTCCACCCAATCTCAGTATAGTCCACTCAATCTCAGTATAGTCCACCCAATCTCAGTACATTCCACACAATCTCAGTATAGTTCACCCAATCTCAGTATAGTCCACTCAATCTCGTATAGTCCACTCAATCTAAGTATAGTCCACCCGATCTCAGTATAGTCCACTCAATCTCAGAATAGTCCACTCAATCTTAGTATAGTCCACACAATCTCAGTATAGTCCACCCAATCTCAGTATAGTCCACTCAATCTCAGTATAGTCCACTCAATCTCAGTATAATCCACTCAATCTCAGTATAATCCACTCAATCTCAGTATAGTCCACACAATCTCAGTATAGTCAACCCAATCTCAGTATAGTCCACTCAATCTCAGTATAGTCCACCCAATCTCAGTACATTCCACACAATCTCAGTATAGTTCACCCAATCTCAGTATAGTCCACTCAATCTCGTATAGTCCACTCAATCTAAGTATAGTCCACCCAATCTCAGTATAGTCCACTCAATCTCAGAATAGTCCACTCAATCTTAGTATAGTCCACCCAATCTCAGAATAGTCCACACAATCTCAGTATAGTCCACACAATCTCAGTATAGTCCACACAATCTCAGTATAATCCACTCAATCTCAGTATAGTCCACTCAATCTCAGTATAGTCCACTCAATCTCAGTATAATCCACTCAATCTCAGTATAGTTCACTCAATCTGAGGATAGTCCACTCAATCTCAGTATAATCCACTCAATCTCAGTATAGTCCACCCAATCTCAGTATAGTCCACTCAATCTCAGTATAGTCCACTCAATCTCAGTATAATCCACTCAATCTCAGTATAGTTCACTCAATCTGAGGATAGTCCACTCAATCTCAGTATAGTCCACTCAATCTCAGTAAAGTCCACTCAATCTCAGTATAGTCCACTCAATCTCAGTATAGTCCACTCAATCTCAGTATAGTCCACTCAATCTCAGTATAGTCCACTCAATCTCAGTACAGTCCACTCAATCTCAGTATAGTCCACCCAATCTCAGTATAGTCCACTCAATCTCAGTATAGTCCACACAATCTCAGTAAAGTCCACACAATCTCAGTATAATCCACTCAATCTCAGTACATTCCACACAATCTCAGTATAGTTCACCCAATCTCAGTATAGTCCACTCAATCTCGTATAGTCCACTCAATCTCAGTATAGTCCACCCAATCTCAGTATAGTCCACTCAATCTCAGAATAGTCCACTCAATCTTAGTATAGTCCACCCAATCTCAGAATAGTCCACACAATCTCAGTATAGTCCACACAATCTCAGTATAATCCACTCAATCTCAGTATAGTCCACTCAATCTCAGTATAGTCCACCCAATCTTAGTATAGTCCACTCAATCTCAGTATAGTCCACTCAATCTCAGTATAGTCCACTCAATCTTAGTATAGTCCACTCAATCTTAGTATAGTCCACTCAATCTTACTATAGTCCAATCAATCTCAGTACATTCCACACAATCTCAGTATAGTTCACCCAATCTCAGTACATTCCACACAATCTCAGTATAGTTCACCCAATCTCAGTATAGTCCACACAATCTCAGTATAGTCCACTCAATCTCAGTATAGTCCACTCAATCTCAGTATAGTCCACACAATCTCAGTATAGTCCACTCAAACTCAGTATAATCCACTCAATCTCAGTATAGTCCACCCAATCTCAGTATAATCCACTCAATCTCAGTATAGTCCACCCAATCTCAGTATAGTCCACTCAATCTCAGTACATTCCACACAATCTCAGTATAGTTCACCCAATCTCAGTATAGTCAACTCAATCTCAGTATAGTCCACTCAATCTCAGTACATTCCACACAATCTCAGTATAGTCCACTCAATCTCAGAATAGTCCACTCAATCTTAGTATAGTCCACCCAATCTCAGAATAGTCCACACAATCTCAGTATAGTCCACACAATCTCAGTATAGTCCACTCAATCTCAGTATAGTCCACTCAATCTCAGTATAGTCCACTCAATCTTAGTATAGTCCACTCAATCTTACTATAGTCCAATCAATCTCAGTATAGTCCACCCAATCTCAGTATGGTCCACACAATCTCAGTATAGTCCACTCAATCTCAGTACATTCCACACAATCTCAGTACATTCCACACAATCTCAGTATAGTTCACCCAATCTCAGTATAGTCCACACAATCTCAGTATAGTCCACTCAATCTCAGTATAGTCCACTCAATCTCAGTATAGTCCACTCAATCTCAGTATAGTCCACTCAATCTCAGTATAGTCCACTCAATCTCAGTATAGTCCACTCAATCTCAGTAAAGTCCACTCAATCTCAGTATAGTCCACTCAATCTCAGTATAGTCCACCCAATCTCAGTATAGTCCACACAATCTCAGTATGGTCCACTCAATCTCTGTATAGTCCACTCAATCTCAGTATGGTCCACACAATCTCAGTATAATTCACTCAATCTGAGGATAGTCCACACAATCTCAGTAAAGTCCACCCAATCTCAGTATAGTCCACTCAATCTCAGTATAGTCCACTCAATTTCAGTATAATCCACTCAATCTCAGTATAGTCCACTCAATCTCAGTATAGTCCACTCAATCTCAGTATAGTCCACTCAATTTCAGTATAATCCACTCAATCTCAGTATAGTCCACTCAATCTCAGTATAATCCACTCAATCTCAGTATAGTCCACTCAATCTCAGTATAGTCCACTCAATCTCAGTATAGTCCACTCAATCTCAGTATAGTCCACTCAATCTTAGTATAGTCCACTCAATCTCAGTATAGTCCACTCAATCTCAGTATAGTCCACTCAATCTCAGTATAGTTCACCCAATCTCAGTATAGTCCACCCAATCTCAGTATAGTCCACTCAATCTCAGTATAGTCCACTCAATTTCAGTATAGTCCACTCAATCTCAGTATAGTCCACTCAATCTCAGTAAAGTCCACTCAATCTCAGTATAGTCCACTCAATCTCAGTATAGTCCACTCAATCTCAGTATAGTCCACTCAATCTCAGTATAGTCCACTCAATCTCAGTATAGTCCACTCAATCTCAGTATAGTCCACTAAATGTCAGTATAGTCCACCCAATCTCAGTATAATACACTCAATCTCAGTACACTCCACTCAATCTCAGTATAGTCCACTCAATCTTAGTATAGTCCACCCAATCTCAGTATAGTCCACACAATCTCAGTATAGTCCACACAATCTCAGTATAGTCCACTCAATCTCATTATAGTCCACTCAATCTCAGTATAGTCCACCCAATCTCAGTATAGTCCACTCAATCTCAGTATAGTCCACTCAATCTCAGTATAGTCCACTCAATCTCAGTATAGTTCACCCAATCTCAGTATAGTCCACTCAATCTCAGTATAGTCCACTCAATCTCAGTACATTCCACACAATCTCAGTATAGTCCACTCAATCTCAGTAAAGTCCACACAATCTCAGTATAGTCCACCCAATCTCAGTATAGTCCACTCAATCTCAGTATAGTCCACTCAATCTCAGTATAGTCCACTCAATCTCAGTATAGTCCACTCAATCTCAGTATAGTCCACTCAATCTCAGTATAGTCCACTCAATCTCAGTATAGTCCACCCAATTTCAGTATGGTCCACACAATCTTAGTATAGTCCACTCAATCTCAGTATAGTCCACTCAATCTCAGTATAGTCCACTCAATCTTAGTATAGTCCACTCAATCTCAGTATAGTCCACCCAATCTCAGTATAGTCCACACAATCTCAGTATAGTCCACTCAATCTCAGTATAGTCCACTCAATCTCAGTATAGTCCACACAATCTCAGTATAGTCCACTCAATCTCAGTATAGTCCACTCAAACTCAGTATAATCCACTCAATCTCAGTATAGTCCACCCAATCTCAGTATAGTCCACACAATCTCAGTATAGTCAACACAATCTCAGTATAGTCCACTCAATCTCAGTATAATCCACTCAATCTCAGTATAGTCCACTCAATCTCAGTATAATCCACTCAATCTCAGTATAGTCCACTCAATCTCAGTATAGTCCACACAATCTCAGTATAATCCACTCAATCTCAGTATAGTCCACTCAATCTCAGTATAGTCCACCCAATTTCTGTATGGTCCACACAATCTTAGTATAATCCACTCAATCTCAGTATAGTCCACTCAATCTCAGTATAGTCCACACAATCTCAGTATAGTCCACTCAATCTCAGTATAGTCCACTCAAACTCAGTATAATCCACTCAATCTCAGTATAGTCCACCCAATCTCAGTATAGTCCACACAATCTCAGTATAGTCAACACAATCTCAGTATAGTCCACTCAATCTCGGTATAATCCACTCAATCTCAGTATAGTCCACTCAATCTCAGTATAATCCACTCAATCTCAGTATAGTCCACTCAATCTTAGTATAGTCCACTCAATCTCAGTATAGTCCACTCAATCTCAGTATAGTCCACTCAATCTTAGTATAGTCCACTCAATCTCAGTATAGTCCACTCAATCTCAGTACAGTCCACTCAATCTCAGTATAGTCCACTCAATCTTAGTATAGTCCACTCAATCTTAGTATAGTCCACCCAATCTCAGTATAGTCCACTCAATCTCAGTATAGTCCACTCAATCTCAGTATAGTCCACCCAATTTCAGTATAGCCCACCCAATCTCAGTATAGTCCACCCAATCTCAGTATAGTCCACTCAATCTCAGTATAAACCACCCAATCTCAGTATAGTCCACTCAATCTCAGTATAGTCCACTCAATCTTAGTATAGTCCACTCAATCTCAGTATTGTCCACTCAATCTCAGTATAGTCCACTCAATCTCAGTATAGTCCACACAATCTCAGTATAGTCCACTCAATCTCAGTATAGTCCACTCAAACTCAGTATAGTCCATTCAATCTCAGTATAGTCCACCCAATCTCAGTATAGTCCACTCAATCTCAGTATAGTCCACCAATCTCAGTATAGTCCACTCAATCTCAGTATAGTCCACTCAATCTTAGTATAGTCCACTCAATCTTAGTATAATCCACCCAATCTCAGTATAGTCCACTCAATCTTAGTATAGTCCACTCAATCTCAGTATAGTCCACTCAATCTCAGTATAGTCCACTCAATCTCAGTATAATCCACTCAATCTCAGTATAGTCCACCCAATCTCAGTATAGTCCACTCATTCTCAGTATAGTCCACACAATCTCAGTATAGTCCACTCAATCTCAGTATAGTCCACTCAATCTCAGAATAGTCCACTCAAACTCAGTATAATCCACTCAATCTCAGTATAGTCCACCCAATCTCAGTATAGTCCACTCATTCTCAGTATAGTCCACACAATCTCAGTATAGTCCACTCAATCTCAGTATAGTCCACACAATCTCAGTATAGTCCACTCAATCTCAGTATAGTCCACTCAATCTCAGTATAATCCACTCAATCTCAGTATAATCCACTCAATCTCAGTATAGTCCACTCAATCTCAGTATAGTCCACTCAATCTCGTATAGTCCACTCAATCTCAGTATAGTCCACCCAATCTCAGTATAGTCCACTCAATCTCAGAATAGTCCACTCAATCTTAGTATAGTCCACCCAATCTCAGAATAGTCCACACAATCTCAGTATAGTCCACACAATCTCAGTATAATCCACTCAATCTCAGTATAGTCCACTCAATCTCAGTATAGTCCACTCAATCTCAGTATAGTCCACTCAATCTCAGTATAGTCCACACAATCTCAGTATAGTCCACTCAATCTCAGTATAGTCCACTCAATCTCAGTATAGTCCACTCAATCTTAGTATAGTCCACTCAATCTTACTATAGTCCAATCAATCTCAGTACATTCCACACAATCTCAGTATAGTTCACCCAATCTCAGTATAGTCCACACAATCTCAATATAGTCCACTCAATCTCAGTATAGTCCACACAATCTCAGTATAGTCCACTCAATCTCAGTATAGTCCACTCAATCTTAGTATAGTCCACCCAATCTCAGTATAGTCCACTCAATCTCAGTATAGTCCACTAAATCTCAGTATAATCCACTCAATCTCAGTATAGTCCACTCAAACTTAGTATAATCCACTCAATCTTAGTATAGTCCACTCAATCTCAGTATAGTCCACTCAATCTCGTATAGTCCACCCAATCTCAGTATAGTCCACTCAATCTCAGTATAGTCCAACCAATCTCGTATAGTCCACCCAATCTCAGTATAGTCCACTCAATCTCAGTATAGTCCACCCAATCTCAGTATAGTCCACTCAATCTCAGTATAATCCACTCAATCTCAGTATAATCCACTCAATCTCAGTATAGTCCACTCAATCTCAGTATAGTCCAACCAATCTCAGTATAGTCCACACAATCTCAGTATAGTCCACTCAATCTCAGTATAGTCCACTCAATCTCAGTATAGTCCACACAATCTCAGTATAGTCCACTCAATCTCAGTATAGTCCACTCAATCTCAGTATAGTCCACTCAATCTCAGTATAGTCCACTCAATCTCAGTATGGTCCACACAATCTCAGTATAATTCACTCAATCTGAGGATAGTCCACACAATCTCAGTAAAGTCCACCCAATCTCAGTATAGTCCACTCAATCTCAGTATAGTCCACTCAATTTCAGTATAATCCACTCAATCTCAGTATAGTCCACTCAATCTCAGTATAATCCACTCAATCTCAGGATAGTCCACACAATCTCAGTATAGTCCACTCAATCTCAGTATAGTCCACTCAATCTCAGTATAGTCCACTCAATCTTAGTATAGTCCACTCAATCTCAGTATAGTCCACTCAATCTCAGTATAGTCCACTCAATCTCAGTATAGTTCACCCAATCTCAGTATAGTCCACCCAATCTCAGTATAGTCCACTCAATCTCAGTATAGTCCACTCAATTTCAGTATAGTCCACTCAATCTCAGTATAGTCCACTCAATCTCAGTAAAGTCCACTCAATCTCAGTATAGTCCACTAAATCTCAGTATAATCCACTCAATCTCAGTATAGTCCACTCAATCTCAGTATAGTCCACTCAATCTCAGTATAGTCCACTCAATCTCAGTAAAGTCCACTCAATCTCAGTATAGTCCACTCAATCTCAGTATAGTCCACTCAATCTCAGTATAGTCCACTAAATCTCAGTATAGTCCACCCAATCTCAGTATAATCCACTCAATCTCAGTACATTCCACTCAATCTCAGTATAGTCCACTCAATCTTAGTATAGTCCACCCAATCTCAGTATAGTCCACACAATCTCAGTATAGTCCACACAATCTCAGTATAGTCCACTCAATCTCAGTATAGTCCACTCAATCTCAGTATAGTCCACCCAATCTCAGTATAGTCCACTCAATCTCAGTAAAGTCCACACAATCTCAGTATAGTCCACCCAATCTCAGTATAGTCCACTCAATCTCAGTATAGTCCACCCAATCTCAGTAAAGTCCACACAATCTCAGTATAGTCCACTCAATCTTAGTATAGTCCACTCAATCTTAGTATAGTCCACTCAATCTCAGTATAGTCCACTCAATCTCAGTATAGTCCACTCAATCTCAGTATAGTCCACTCAATTTTAGTATAGTCCACTCAATCTTAGTATAGTCCACTCAATCTCAGTATAGTCCACTCAATCTCAGTATAGTCCACTCAATCTCAGTATAGTCCACTCAATCTTAGTATAGTCCACTCAATCTCAGTATAGTCCACCCAATCTCAGTATAGTCCACTCAATCTTAGTATAGTCCACTCAATCTCAGTATAATCCACTCAATCTCAGTATAGTCCACCCAATCTCAGTATAGTCCACACAATCTCAGTATAGTCAACACAATCTCAGTATAGTCCACTCAATCTCAGTATAATCCACTCAATCTCAGTATAGTCCACTCAATCTCAGTATAATCCACTCAATCTCAGTATAGTCCACTCAATCTCAGTATAGTCCACACAATCTCAGTATAATCCACTCAATCTCAGTATAGTCCACTCAATCTCAGTATAGTCCACCCAATTTCAGTATGGTCCACACAATCTTAGTATAATCCACTCAATCTCAGTATAGTCCACTCAATCTCAGTATAGTCCACACAATCTCAGTATAGTCCACTCAATCTCAGTATAGTCCACTCAAACTCAGTATAATCCACTCAATCTCAGTATAGTCCACCCAATCTCAGTATAGTCCACACAATCTCAGTATAGTCAACACAATCTCAGTATAGTCCACTCAATCTCAGTATAATCCACTCAATCTCAGTATAGTCCACTCAATCTCAGTATAATCCACTCAATCTCAGTATAGTCCACTCAATCTTAGTATAGTCCACTCAATCTCAGTATAGTCCACTCAATCTCAGTACAGTCCACTCAATCTCAGTATAGTCCACTCAATCTTAGTATAGTCCACTCAATCTTAGTATAATCCACCCAATCTCAGTATAGTCCACTCAATCTCAGTATAGTCCACTCAATCTCAGTACAGTCCACTCAATCTCAGTATAGTCCACTCAATCTTAGTATAGTCCACTCAATCTCAGTATAGTCCACTCAATCTCAGTATAGTCCACTCAATCTTAGTATAGTCCACTCAATCTCAGTATAGTCCACTCAATCTCAGTATAGTCCACTCAATCTCAGTACAGTCCACTCAATCTCAGTATAGTCCACTCAATCTTAGTATAGTCCACTCAATCTTAGTATAATCCACCCAATCTCAGTATAGTCCACTCAATCTCAGTATAGTCCACTCAATCTTAGTATAGTCCACTCAATCTCAGTATAGTCCACTCAATCTCAGTATAGTCCACTCAATCTCAGTACAGTCCACTCAATCTCAGTATAGTCCACTCAATCTCAGTATAGTCCACTCAATCTTAGTATAGTCCACTCAATCTTAGTATAATCCACCCAATCTCAGTATAGTCCACTCAATCTCAGTATAGTCCACTCAATCTCAGTACAGTCCACTCAATCTCAGTATAGTCCACTCAATCTTAGTATAGTCCACTCAATCTCAGTATAGTCCACTCAATCTCAGTATAGTCCACTCAATCTTAGTATAGTCCACTCAATCTCAGTATATTCCACTCAATCTCAGTATAGTCCACTCAATCTTAGTATAGTCCACTCAATCTCAGTATAGTCCACTCAATCTCAGTATAGTCCACTCAATCTCAGTACAGTCCACTCAATCTCAGTATAGTCAACTCAATCTCAGTATAGTCCACTCAATCTTAGTATAGTCCACTCAATCTCAGTATAGTCCACTCAATCTCAGTATAGTCCACTCAATCTCAGTATAATCCACTCAATCTCAGTATAGTCCACCCAATCTCAGTATAATCCACTCAATCTCAGTATAGTCCACTCAATCTCAGTATAGTCCACACAATCTCAGTATAGTCAACACAATCTCAGTATAGTCCACTCAATCTCAGTATAATCCACTCAATCTCAGTATAGTCCACTCAATCTCAGTATAATCCACTCAATCTCAGTATAGTCCACTCAATCTTAGTATAGTCCACTCAATCTCAGTATAGTCCACTCAATCTCAGTACAGTCCACTCAATCTCAGTATAGTCCACTCAATCTTAGTATAGTCCACTCAATCTTAGTATAGTCCACTCAATCTCAGTATAGTCCACTCAATCTCAGTACAGTCCACTCAATCTCAGTATAGTCCACTCAATCTTAGTATAGTCCACTCAATCTTAGTATAGTCCACTCAATCTCAGTATAGTCCACACAATCTCAGTATAATCCACTCAATCTCAGTATAGTCCACTCAATCTCAGTATAATCCACTCAATCTCAGTATAGTCCACTCAATCTCAGTATAATCCACTCAATCTCAGTATAGTCCACTCAATCTTAGTATAGTCCACTCAATCTCAGTATAGTCCACTCAATCTCAGTACAGTCCACTCAATCTCAGTATAGTCCACTCAATCTTAGTATAGTCCACTCAATCTTAGTATAATCCACCCAATCTCAGTATAGTCCACTCAATCTCAGTATAGTCCACTCAATCTTAGTATAGTCCACTCAATCTTAGTATAATCCACCCAATCTCAGTACAGTCCACTCAATCTCAGTATAATCCACTCAATCTCAGTATAGTCCACTCAATCTTAGTATAGTCCACTCAATCTCAGTATAGTCCACTCAATCTCAGTACAGTCCACTCAATCTCAGTATAGTCCACTCAATCTTAGTATAGTCCACTCAATCTTAGTATAATCCACCCAATCTCAGTATAGTCCACTCAATCTCAGTATAGTCCACTCAATCTTAGTATAGTCCACTCAATCTTACTATAGTCCAATCAATCTCAGTACATTCCACACAATCTCAGTATAGTTCACCCAATCTCAGTATAGTCCACACAATCTCAGTATAGTCCACTCAATCTCAGTATAGTCCACACAATCTCAGTATAGTCCACTCAATCTCAGTATAGTCCACTCAATCTTAGTATAGTCCACCCAATCTCAGTATAGTCCACTCAATCTCAGTATAGTCCACTCAATCTCAGTATAATCCACTCAATCTCAGTATAGTCCACTCAATCTCAGTATAGTCCAACCAATCTCAGTATAGTCCACACAATCTCAGTATAGTCCACTCAATCTCAGTATAGTCCACTCAATCTCAGTATAGTCCACACAATCTCAGTATAGTCCACTCAATCTCAGTATAGTCCACTCAATCTCAGTATAGTCCACTCAATCTCAGTATAGTCCACTCAATCTCAGTATAGTCCACTCAATCTCAGTATAGTCCACTCAATCTCAGTATAGTCCACTCAATCTCAGTATAGTCCAACCAATCTCAGTATAATCCACTCAATCTCAGTATAGTCCACTCAATCTCAGTATAGTCCACTCAATTTTAGTATAGTCCACTCAATCTCAGTATAGTTCACTCAATCTCAGTATAGTCCACCCAATCTCAGTATAGTCCACTCAATTTCAGTATAGTCCACTCAATCTCAGTATAGTTCACTCAATCTCAGTATAGTCCACCCAATCTCAGTATAGTCCACTCAATCTCAGTATAATCCACTCAATCTCAGTATAGTCCACTCAATCTCAGTATAGTCCACTCAATCTCAGTATAGTCCACTCAATCTCAGTATAATCCACTCAATCTCAGTATAGTCCACTCAATCTCAGTATAATCCACTCAATCTCAGTATAGTCCACTCAATCTCAGTATAGTCCACTCAATCTCAGTATAGTCCACTCAATTTTAGTATAGTCCACTCAATCTCAGTATAGTCCACTCAATCTCAGTATAGTCCACCCAATCTCAGTATAGTCCACTCAATCTCAGTATAGTCCACTCAATCTCAGTATAGTCCACTCAATCTTAGTATAGTCCACCCAATTTCAGTATAGTTCACTCAATCTCAGTACAGTCCACACAATCTCAGTATAGTCCACCCAATCTCAGTATAATCCACACAATCTCAGTATAATCCACTCAATCTCAGTATAGTCCACCCAATCTCAGTATAGTCCACACAATCTCAGTATAGTCCACTCAATCTTAGTATAGTCCACCCAATCTCAGTATAGTCCACTCAATCTCAGTATAGTCCACTCAATCTCAGTATCGTCCACTCAATCTCAGTATAGTCCACTCAATCTCAGTATAGTCCACCCAATCTCAGTATAGTCCACACAATCTCAGTATAGTCCACTCAATCTCAGTATAGTCCACACAATCTCAGTATAGTCCACTCAATCTCAGTACATTCCACACAATCTCAGTATAGTTCACCCAATCTCAGTATAGTCCACCCAATCTCAGTATAGTCCACTCAATCTCAGTATAGTCCACCCAATCTCAGTATAGTCCACTCAATCTCAGTATAGTCCACTCAATCTCAGTATAGTCCACTCAATCTCAGTATAGTCCACTCAATCTCAGTATAGTCCACTCAATTTCAGTATAGTCCACTCAATCTCAGTATAGTCCACTCAATCTCAGTATAGTCCACTCAATCTCAGTATAGTCCACTCAATCTCAGTATAGTCCACTCAATCTCAGTATAGTCCACACAATCTCAGTATAGTCCACTCAATCTCAGTATAGTCCACCCAATCTCAGTATAGTCCACACAATTTCAGTATAGTCCACTCAATCTCAGTATAGTCAACTCAATCTCAGTATAGTCCACTCAATCTCAGTACATTCCACACAATCTCAGTATAGTCCACTCAATCTCAGTATAGTCCACCCAATCTCAGTATAGTTCACCCAATCTCAGTATAGTCCACTCAATCTCGTATAGTCCACTCAATCTCAGTATAGTCCACCCAATCTCAGTATAGTCCACTCAATCTCAGTATAGTCCACACAATCTCAGTATAGTCCACTCAAACTCAGTATAATCCACTCAATCTCAGTATAGTCCACCCAATCTCAGTATAATCCACTCAATCTCAGTATAGTCCACCCAATCTCAGTATAGTCCACACAATTTCAGTATAGTCCACACAATCTCAGTATAGTCCACTCAATCTCAGTATAGTCAACTCAATCTCAGTATAGTCCACTCAATCTCAGTACATTCCACACAATCTCAGTATAGTCCACTCAATCTCAGTATAGTCCACCCAATCTCAGTATAGTTCACCCAATCTCAGTATAGTCCACTCAATCTCGTATAGTCCACTCAATCTCAGAATAGTCCACCCAATCTCAGTATAGTCCACTCAATCTCAGAATAGTCCACTCAATCTTAGTATAGTCCACCCAATCTCAGAATAGTCCACACAATCTCAGTATAGTCCACACAATCTCAGTATAATCCACTCAATCTCAGTATAGTCCACTCAATCTCAGTATAGTCCACTCAATCTCAGTATAGTCCACCCAATCTCAGAATAGTCCACACAATCTCAGTATAGTCCACACAATCTCAGTATAATCCACTCAATCTCAGTATAGTCCACTCAATCTCAGTATAGTCCACTCAATCTCAGTATAATCCACTCAATCTCAGTATAGTCCACACAATCTCAGTATAGTCCACTCAATCTCAGTATAGTCCACTCAATCTCAGTATAGTCCACCCAATCTCAGTATAATCCACCCAATCTCAGTATAGTCCACTCAATCTCAGTACATTCCACTCAATCTCAGTATAGTCCACTCAATCTCAGTATAGTCCACACAATCTCAGAATAGTCCACTCAATCTCAGTATAGTCCACTCAATCTCAGTATAGTCCACCCAATCTCAGTATAGTCCACTCAATCTCAGTATAATCCACTCAATCTCAGTATAGTCCACTCAATCTCAGTATAGTCCACTCAATCTTAGTATAGTCCACTCAATCTTACTATAGTCCAATCAATCTCAGTACATTCCACACAATCTCAGTATAGTTCACCCAATCTCAGTATAGTCCACACAATCTCAGTATAGTCCACTCAATCTCAGTATAGTCCACTCAATCTCAGTATAGTCCACCCAATCTCAGTATAGTCCACACAATCTCAGTATGGTCCACTCAATCTCAGTATAGTCCACCCAATCTCAGTATCGTCCACACAATCTCAGTATAGTCCACTCAATCTCAGTACATTCCACACAATCTCAGTATAGTTCACCCAATCTCAGTATAGTCCACCCAATCTCAGTATAGTCCACTCAATCTCAGAATAGTCCACTCAATCTTAGTATAGTCCACCCAATCTCAGAATAGTCCACACAATCTCAGTATAGTCCACACAATCTCAGTATAATCCACTCAATCTCAGTATAGTCCACTCAATCTCAGTATAATCCACTCAATCTCAGTATAGTCCACTCAATCTCAGTATAGTCCACTCAATCTTAGTATAGTCCACTCAATCTCAGTATAGTCCACTCAATCTCAGTATAGTCCACTCAATCTCAGTATAGTCCACTCAATCTCAGTATAGTCCACCCAATCTCAGTATAGTCCACACAATCTCAGTATAGTCCACTCAATCTCAGTACATTCCACACAATCTCAGTATAGTTCACCCAATCTCAGTATAGTCCACCCAATCTCAGTATAGTCCACACAATCTCAGTATAGTCCACACAATCTCAGTATAGTCCACTCAATCTCAGTATAGTCCACTCAATCTCAGTATAGTCCACTCAATCTCAGTATAGTCCACTCAATCTCAGTATAGTCCACTCAATCTCAGTATAATCCACTCAATCTCAGTATAGTCCACTCAATCTCAGTATAGTCCACTCAATCTCAGTATAGTTCACCCAATCTCAGTATAGTCCACTCAATCTCAGTATAGTCCACTCAATTTCAGTATAGTCCACCCAATCTCAGTATAGTCCACACAATCTTACTATAGTCCACTCAATCTCAGTACATTCCACCCAATCTCAGTATAGTCCACCCAATCTCAGTATAGTCCACTCAATCTCAGTATAGTCCACCCAATCTCAGTATAGTTCACACAATCTCAGTATAGTCCACCCAATCTCAGTATAGTCCACTCAATCTCAGTATAGTCCACCCAATCTCAGTATAGTCCACTCAATCTTAGTAAAGTCCACTCAATCTTACTATAGTCCACTCAATCTCAGTACATTCCACACAATCTCAGTATAGTCCACCCAATCTCAGTATAGTCCACTCAATCTCAGTATAGTCCACCCAATCTCAGTATAGTCCACTCAATCTCAGTATAGTCCACTCAATCTCAGTATAGTCCACTCAATCTCAGTATAGTCCACTCAATCTCAGTATAGTCCACTCAATCTCAGTATAGTCCACTCAATCTCAGTATAGTCCACTCAATCTCAGCATAGTCCACTCAATCTTACTATAGTCCACTCAATCTCAGTACATTCCACACAATCTCAGTATAGTTTACCCAATCTCAGTATAGTCCACTCAATCTCAGTATAGTCCACCCAATCTCAGTATAGTCCACTCAATCTCAGTATAATCCACTCAATCTCAGTATAGTCCATTCAATCTCAGTATAGTCCACTCAATCTCAGTATAGTCCAGCCAATCTCAGTACAGTCCAACCAATCTCAGTATAGTCCATTCAATCTCAGAATAGTCCACTCAATCTTAGTATAGTCCACTCAATCTCAGTATAGTCCACCCAATCTCAGTATAGTCCACCCAATCTCAGTATAGTCCACTCAATCTTAGTAAAGTCCACTCAATCTTACTATAGTCCACTCAATCTCAGTACATTCCACACAATCTCAGTATAGTTTACCCAATCTCAGTATAGTCCACTCAATCTCAGTATAGTCCACTCAATCTCAGTAAAGTCCACTCAGTCTCAGTATAGTCCACACAATCTCAGTATAGTCCACTCAATCTCAGTATAGTCCACTCAATCTCAGTATAGTCCACTCAATCTCAGTATAGTCCACTCAATCTTAGTATAGTCCACTCAATCTTACTATAGTCCACTCAATCTCAGTACATTCCACACAATCTCAGTATAGTTCACCCAATCTCAGTATAGTCCACTCAATCTCGTATAGTCCACTCAATCTCAGTATAGTCCACCCAATCTCAGAATAGTCCACACAATCTCAGTATAGTCCACACAATTTCAGTATAGTCCACACAATTTCAGTAAAGTCCACTCTATCTCAGTAAAGTCCACTCTATCTCAATATAGTCCACTCAATCTCAGTAAAGTCCACTCTATCTCAGTATAGTCCACACAATTTCAGTATAGTCCACTCAATCTCAGTATAGTCCACTCAATCTCAGTATAGTCCACTCAATCTCAGTATAGTCCACTCAATCTCAGTATAGTCCACTCAATCTCAGTATAGTCCACTCAATCTTAGTATAGTCCACTCAATCTCAGTATAGTCCACCCAATCTCAGTATAGTCCACACAATCTCAGTATAGTCCACCCAATCTCAGTATAGTCCACTCAATCTCAGTATAGTCCACTCAATCTCAGTATAGTCCACACAATCTCAGTATAGTCCACTCAATCTCAGTATAGTCCACTCAATCTCAGTATAGTCCACTCAATCTCAGTATAGTCCACTCAATCTCAGTATAGTCCACTCAATCTTAGTATAGTCCACTCAATCTCAGAATAGTCCACACAATCTCAGTATAGTCCACACAATCTCAGTATAATCCACTCAATCTCAGTATAGTCCACTCAATCTCAGTATAGTCCACTCAATCTCAGTATAATCCACTCAATCTCAGTATAGTCCACTCAATCTCAGTATAGTCCACTCAATCTCAGTATAGTCCACTCAATCTCAGTATAGTCCACTCAATCTCAGTATAGTCCACTTAATCTCTGTAGAGTCCACTCAATCTCAGTATAGTCCACTCAATCTCAGTATAGTCCACTCAATCTCAGTAAAGTCCACACAATCTCAGTATAGTCCACTCAATCTCAGTATAGTCCACACAATTTCAGTATAGTCCACACAATTTCAGTAAAGTCCATTCAATCTCAGTAAAGTCCACTCTATCTCAGTATAGTCCACACAATTTCAGTATAGTCCACTCAATCTCAGTATAGTCCACTCAATCTTACTATAGTCCACTCAATCTCAGTACATTCCACACAATCTCAGTATAGTTTACCCAATCTCAGTATAGTCCACTCAATCTCAGTATAGTCCACTCAATCTCAGTAAAGTCCACTCAGTCTCAGTATAGTCCACACAATCTCAGTATAGTCCACTCAATCTCAGTATAGTCCACTCAATCTCAGTATAGTCCACTCAATCTCAGTATAGTCCACTCAATCTTAGTATAGTCCACTCAATCTTACTATAGTCCACTCAATCTCAGTACATTCCACACAATCTCAGTATAGTTCACCCAATCTCAGTATAGTCCACTCAATCTCGTATAGTCCACTCAATCTCAGTATAGTCCACCCAATCTCAGAATAGTCCACACAATCTCAGTATAGTCCACACAATTTCAGTATAGTCCACACAATTTCAGTAAAGTCCACTCTATCTCAGTAAAGTCCACTCTATCTCAGTATAGTCCACTCAATCTCAGTAAAGTCCACTCTATCTCAGTATAGTCCACACAATTTCAGTATAGTCCACTCAATCTTAGTATAGTCCACTCAATCTCAGTACAGTCCAACCAATCTCAGTATAGTCCACTCAAACTCAGTATAATCCACTCAATCTCAGTATAGTCCACTCAATCTCAGTATAGTCCACTCAATCTCAGTATAGTCCACTCAATCTCAGTATAGTCCACACAATTTCAGTATAGTCCACACAATTTCAGTAAAGTCCACTCTATCTCAGTAAAGTCCACTCTATCTCAGTATAGTCCACTCAATCTCAGTAAAGTCCACTCTATCTCAGTATAGTCCACACAATTTCAGTATAGTCCACTCAATCTTAGTATAGTCCACTCAATCTCAGTACAGTCCAACCAATCTCAGTATAGTCCACTCAAACTCAGTATAATCCACTCAATCTCAGTATAGTCCACTCAATCTCAGTATAGTCCACTCAATCTCAGTATAGTCCACTCAATCTCAGTATAGTCCACACAATTTCAGTATAGTCCACACAATTTCAGTAAAGTCCACTCTATCTCAGTAAAGTCCACTCTATCTCAGTATAGTCCACTCAATCTCAGTAAAGTCCACTCTATCTCAGTATAGTCCACACAATTTCAGTATAGTCCACCCAATCTCAGTATAGTCCACTCAATCTCAGTATAGTCCACACAATTTCAGTATAGTCCACACAATTTCAGTAAAGTCCACTCAATCTCAGTATAGTCCACTCAATCTCAGTATAGTCCACACAATTTCAGTATAGTCCACACAATTTCAGTAAAGTCCACTCTATCTCAGTAAAGTCCACTCAATCTCAGTATAATCCAGCCAATCTTAGTATAGTCCACACAATCTCAGTATAGTCCACTCAATCTCAGTATAGTCCACTCAATCTCAGTATAGTCCACTCAATCTCAGTATAGTCCACTCAATCTTACTATAGTCCACTCAATCTCAGTATAGTCCACTCAATCTCAGTATAGTCCACTCAATCTCAGTATAGTCCACTCAATTTCAGTACAGTCCACTCAATCTCAGATTAGTCCACTCAATCTCAGTATAGTCCACTCAATCTCAGTATAGTCCACTCAATCTTACTATAGTCCACTCAATCTCAGTATAGTCCACTCAATATCAGTATAGTCCACTCAATCTCAGTATAGTCCACTCAATCTCAGTATAGTTCACCCAATCTCAGTATAGTCCACCCAATCTCAGTATAGTCCACTCAATCTCAGTACATTCCACACAATCTCAGTATAGTCCACACAATCTCAGTATAATCCACTCAATCTCAGTACATTCCACACAATCTCAGTATAGTCCACTCAATCTCAGTATAGTCCACTCAATCTCAGTATAGTCCACTCAATCTCAGTATAGTCCACTCAATCTTACTATAGTCCACCCAATCTTAGTATAGTCCACTCAATCTCAGTATAATCCACTCAATCTTAGTATAGTCCACCCAATCTCAGTATAGTCCACACAATCTCAGTATAGTCCACACAATCTCAGTATAGTCCACTCAATCTCAGTATAGTCCACTCAATCTCAGTATAATCCACTCAATCTCAGTATAGTCCACTCAATCTCAGTATAGTCCACTCAATCTCAGTATAATCCACTCAATCTCAGTATAGTCCACACAATCTCAGTATAGTCCACACAATCTCAGTATAGTCCACTCAATCTCAGTATAGTCCACTCAATCTTAGTATAGTCCACCCAATCTCAGTATAGTCCACTCAATCTCAGTATAGTCCACTCAATCTCAGTATAGTCCACTCAATCTCAGTACATTCCACACAATCTCAGTATAGTCCACACAATCTCAGTATAATCCACTCAATCTCAGTACATTCCACACAATCTCAGTATAGTCCACTCAATCTCAGTATAGTCCACTCAATCTCAGTATAGTCCACTCAATCTCAGTATAGTCCACTCAATCTTACTATAGTCCACCCAATCTTAGTATAGTCCACTCAATCTCAGTATAATCCACTCAATCTTAGTATAGTCCACCCAATCTCAGTATAGTCCACACAATCTCAGTATAGTCCACACAATCTCAGTATAGTCCACTCAATCTCAGTATAGTCCACTCAATCTCAGTATAATCCACTCAATCTCAGTATAGTCCACTCAATCTCAGTATAGTCCACCCAATCTCAGTATAGTCCACTCAATCTCAGTATAGTCCACTCAATCTCAGTATAGTCCACACAATCTCAGTATAGTCCACTCAATCTCAGTATAGTCCACTCAATCTCAGTATAGTCCACTCAATCTCAGTACATTCCACACAATCTCAGTATAGTCCACTCAATCTCAGTATAGTCCACCCAATCTCAGTATAGTCCTCTCAATTTCAGAATAGTCCAGCACAGGTCCCCACGGTTGCTCTAACAAAATAATAATAATGTGATATGTTATACAGCACCGAGTTTCTACTTGGCTGTTCGCAAACGGTTTTACTATCGTCTTTATTCCCCTGGTCTCACCCATGTTATCATGCAAGTTGTTTGAATGTCATCTCCAACACATCCGCTTCCAGGTACCCATTTGTACTGCTGGGTGGACAGAGACACGTTTTAAATAAGGTCATTTACCCAGGGTGACACCACAAGTCTCGCAACTCATCTATCAGTTTGAGTCATCCTTCAAACTATCAATTTATCAAGCAATAAAGCGGGTCACCCACTCATTCGGCAAATCGAGCGCATTGTTGCTGAACTTCAGTGATATCGATCATCTCAGCTATGCAAAGGACTACATGCAGCCACATGAAACTGTACCTTACGAAACATGACATATTTAGAATTCGTATGGTATCTGTGAATGATACTTTCACCTGGTTAAAGAGTAGGATGTATTCCGAATCTTTATGTCTGTTCGCAATAAAAAAAATGGTTGTCCAGGATATCTTGCTTTTCTTATGTATTCCGCTCAATAGAACTGTAATCTTTAATCTACTATCAGATGACCACATGCACAGCAAATCCTTCTCCGAGTTTGTCTGAAATTAACCTTCGGAGAATGTTATCTAAGTTGGATAACTTGTTCCTACTCCCTTTCGTCATTCAATGAAATATGTTTAAATCAAGTCAAATCATCGTGATATACATGTTGAACGCTGTCTCTTTCAGATCGGTACCGTGCTTGTTGGGGGGGAACTCTTTGTGGTGAAACCTAAGGAGGAAGACAGCCCAGGTTCCACTCCCGGTGTCGTCAATGAATATATACTCGCAGTTATAGAACATATTTATTTTGGAGCAGATGCAAAACCTACTGGTGAGCGTAGTATGGTTGGGTCTTAGAACTGGTTTTACTTTATAACAGTGTGTATACATGTTACCAGGTACATATGAACTGCATCGTGGGTAGGAGCATTAGTTTCACGTAGTTTACCCTTTTAAAAATTGGTAAAGTGCTCACTATTTGGGTGATATGTATATAATAGGCGACACCATATCCAACGGAAGGTACAGTTTTTTAATATCACGGATATGGAATATGTGATGTTTTTGTTTTTAAATAATTTTATCAAAAAATGTAAAGATAGATTAAAATAACTATGATATTGCATATTGACAACAATCCCAGAAACATGCTTCAACTCTCGTCACAATCAACTATGAGTGACAAGAGAAACCTTCAGCATTGTTTAGACAGAAGGATACATTAATACTGGAATGAATAACTGGACTGGAAATTTGGATAATGTTCAGTTTGATTCATTACACACTATGTAACAGCACATAAGTTTTATCAATTCATTTGAAAACTGATGATTATGAACAACTTCAAGTTCTGTTTACCTTATATATTATAAAAGATTTAACTATCTACTATGGAATGGCCTGCTTCAGTGTCGCTCGTACGTTATTTAACGACGTCACAGACGATAAATGACGATAACACTGATATTTGCACAAGCGAATATATGAAATATATATAGGCACTGGTTATGAGTTACCGTTAAATTTGTTATTATGAAAACAGAAGATACAGACGATACAGAGGATACAGAGGATACAGAGGATACAGAAGAAACAGAAGATAAAGAAGATACAGATTCTGAAGATGAAGCCATTCCATCATCTACACCACCTACAGAATCTACACCAACTGCAGCAGAGAAAGATCTGCCCCCGGGTGCTGTTCCACACTACAGGAGAAAGAAGCGAGACAGTACATCTATCCAGTCGTATAATGTGGATTTACTCGCTGTCGTCGACTATGGAATTTACGACGAGTATGTATATTTTTATGATTGAGAAATAGACCAAGCTTATGTAACGTTGATAATTACTGTACCTTCGTTCCTATGAGTTTATGTCTTTGAGCTTGTAGTGTAGATCTGTTGAATAAGGATGGAGATTGTATTAAAGGTTAGATGTCATGCCACTTGGTCACATTCACGGTCACGGATTCATTAAAAATGGGATTTTAATTTGGCAATTACTCGATTTGAAATTTCTGAAATCGGCCCGTAAATAACTTATATACGGCTTTTTGAAAAACCGCCTAATTTAGCACCGGCGGTCAGAATGCAAAACTGCGGGGGTGTGGTCCCTGAAGCGAATCCTCCAGTGACGTCAAAAGAGGAATCTCATTATCGACAATAGTCATAATTCCACGTGATTTCGCAACATTTTGATCGTTAATTTCACTAACAAATCTTCAATAAAACAACTTAAATTTTCCATATTTCGAATGTTTAGATACTCAACTAGGTCATTCCGGAGATGACACTTACATAATTATTGTATAAACATTTGCCTTTTGACGAATTAACACATCTGATAAATTCATCTAGCGGTAGTCATTCAATAATTAATGAGGTTCTGCGAACAAGTTGTCTAGCGGACCAAGTTTGTGGCTAAATCACAGTCACGCCTCAAGGATTGACTTCAAAGCGGATCGCCGCGCTGATGGCGGCATTGTTAAATGCGTCAATTAAAATGGCCTTAATAATCATTTGCAAATGTAAGTTGTCTCGACGTTATGCCCAATTGATTCCGATATATAACGCACGTAGAGATAATAATCTGTCATTCTTGAGAAAATTGCATAACACTTGAACTTTAAAGGCTCTTTTTACACACGGTCGATTGACAGGACTAGTTGGGAGCCTCTTTACTAGTTGTCTTCTTTTGATTATTGTTTAAGGAAACTTACGTTATAAGTACTCCACATATTGAAAATAAAACAAGAACATTAAACTATAGTTTATTGTACTAAGAAATGCCATACATCTTACATCATCTGTAGCGGACCTGATCAATAAATATACATGACTATATGGTATATTATATGATGATTGTAATACAGTATTGTGTAAACCAGACAGAGTAAGAGTGACGTCAACAGTTTCGTATTTGGCAAATACGAAACTGCAAACTAGTTTATACATTTAGTTTCGTACAATAACTACAGTTCTCTTCTTTAATGTAATCAATGACATTTATGTGGATTGACACTGTATGCATGTAATTTACATCATCATTTCCCCCTGGTCATCTTCACTGCGTGTATGTAGGCCTTGATCAACACACAGCCACTAGAACATTCCTCAAGTGATCGTCCGTTTGATATGTAGCGTAAAACATTGCCATTATCTTTTCTACATAGACGATCACTACTTGCATAAGGCTAGTTTAGATACCTTCGTATTTCAATTTGGTAGATATAAGTTCCATAAACCGTTTTAAAATTTCAAAAATGAACTCCATGTTCCAGCACACACGACACGTCTCTACTTGTCTATAAATGTGTCATCAACATATTCGTTATTCCAGAGTTTTATAAATTAACGCAAATGTTTTACACAGGTTTTATCAGGCAAGTACGATGACAACAGCTGCACAGAAACGCGAGGATGCCTTGAAGGAAATAAAGTTATATTATGCCCACATTATCAATGGCGTAAGTATGTCCTCTTGTGATAAGGAATATAGTTTACCTTATCAGCATATTATTTTACTATTCTATATTCCACTCTTATCCATACTTTAACAGAGTGACTGTTAAACATTATTCGAAACATCATCAACACTGACTAGTTACCATAAACTACCATTCTTGTATTGATAACTGTCCTGGGGTAAGTTGAGCGGGTTTCGAAATGTTTTGACATGGATGTGAGACGTCGATAGCATAGCTTCTAAATGGTTATTTTCTAACTGAAAACCAAAATCATTAAAACTGTAAATTAGAGTTAGATAGTAGAAACATGGCACAGTGTGTGTGTGGTTGAGGTCTCGGTGGCTAAGTGGTTGAGCCGACAGTGTGTACGTGAGAGATATACCCATACTTTTCCGAGTGTATCGAATGATACCCTACACTTTTCCCCGTGGGGCCCTTACGAGGCGGAGCCGAGTAAGGCTCCAACGGGGAAAAGTGTAGGGTATCATTTGATACACGAGGAAAAATATGGGTATATCTGTCTTATACCCCACTTAAAGTCGAGTGTAAGCGGATACTATTTCATAATATTTCTAAACAAATACAGCTGTAAACAAGCTTGTGCATGAAACGCACAACCCAAATACGGCCTCGTCTGTGACAACACAGCCCGTGCTGCGTTGTATGGTTACCCATGTTTGGGGCTCGAAATCTAATTGATATGGCCCAATGACGACATTGTCAACGCAGATGCACGTGCATTTTGCTGAAATATACAGCTAACGCTATAAACAGCTTGGCTAATGTCAACGTGGCCAAAGTTTAGAGAAAACAGAAACAACTTTCAGTATGTTAAGACATTTTGCACCCAAAATTAAATTACATTCTTATATAAAAAGAAAAACATAAATTGTGATATTATTTCATGCATTATAAGAACCGTATTCATTTGGTGTTCAAAAAATGTTCAGAGTTTCAACTGGCTTCGTGGTGTAATGGTTAGGTCGTTCGGCCAGAAAGCAACAGGATACGGGTTCGATCCCAGGTTCCTTATATGACAGAGTGATGTCTCGTGATCGACAGGACGTGTTAGTGACGGGTTTACTACTGGGAAACAATTCATTTGGTATTTGGAAGGATATAGTTGCCAAAAGTGACTATAATTACTAATCTACCTCTGAACCTAACGACAGCTCAAATTATACATAAATGTATGGCTAGGAATTGTAAAACGTGACTCAAACGCATATATATCAACAATAGGAATTGTAAAACGTGACTCAAACACATATATCAACAATAGGAATTGTAAAACGTGACTCAAACGCATATATCAACACTAGGAATTGTAAAACGTGACTCAAACGCATATATCAACAATAGGAATTGTAAAACGTGACTCAAACACATATATCAACAAAACAATAGTCAAAACAATATGAAGTTCAGAAAGTTGAGAAATGTAAATTTTAAATAAAGTTTGCTAATGAAAGAATTAGACCACTATCAGCTGTAATGGGCGCTCTGAAGCAGTGAACAGTAAGTCGTAAATGAACTTATAAAGAATTTTACTCAAAATTGTTTATTAAATGTATTTCAACACGCGACTACATCATTTTTGAAAAAAAATCTATGTTAATGCAAAAGTCAACTTGCCTCCAATTGTTGATAAACCATTTCAGGAATGCTTCCACACATCATCGCGTTATAAACACAACGAAAAAAGTTAAGCACCCCCTGATATTTTCATATAGCTGAATGTCAGAAACACGTAAGCTCTGATATGACCCTAAATTAGTCTGAGATTATTTTTTCAGATAAAACAGCCATCTGGCAAGACAGTATGTAGCTTTATTTAATAGAGACGACGTCATGTTTAGACAGGTACTGTTTTTACTATGAAACGATGTCCACAAAAGTATGAAGCTGCAAGTGAAACAAAACACATTCGCATTGGTATTGTTACTTCTAAATGTTCTTTGTAGACCCTAGTGTACATGTTCAATAAGAATGATCAGTATCTGGTAGGACCGCCACGTACTCGGATGACACACTGCACCCTACGTCTCATGCCTCCAGTCAGACCTCGGATCTGTTATTGTGTCAATAACATCAACTCAGCGTGCAGAGCTGCCTCCAACTCATGTAAATTCTGTACTGGAGGGTTCCGAGCCTGGAGTCGCCACCCCAGAGGGTTCAGATATGGGCTTACTCCTTGCCAGGGTTAAGTTGTCACTGCGTTAGCTCGCATGTAATCGACAACGGCACGTGATCGGTGAGGCCGGGCGTTGTCGTCCATGTACTGTGGTCGTGTAGCAAGTGCATGGCTATCGAAATGAGGAAAAACGACCAGCTGTAGCACGGCCCGGATGTATTGAGCTCCCGTTAAGTTGCCCCTGATAGTGACCAAATCCAGCTTGCAGTCATGAGACAGGCATCCCCATACCATAACAGAGCCATCTCCATACGCAACAGTTCGCTGGATGTTCCTGGGGGTATAAGCTGTATTCTTCCGTCTCCAAACACGTGCGAGCCCATCAGTAACATGGAGCAAGAATCGACTCTCGTCAGACCAATGGAGTTTCCGCCAGGTCTTCAGATTCCAATGTTGTCTGTCCAAAGACCATGCCAAACGTGCACGTTTATGATGGTCTCTCAACAAGGGACGTTTAATTACTCTTCTTGCCTTTAGTCCTGCCGATTTGAGGCGATTTCTGACTGTTCTTGGGCTGATGTTTCGATTTGTTAACCACAGACGTTTCAGCTGAGGACAGGAAGGGTTCTCGGCTTACATGTCGAAGAAGGTGCCGGTCCTCTCGAGGTGTAGTGACAGTAGGTCTTCCATTGGTCGGTCCATTGCACTTCCTGTCTGCGCATGCTACCGGACTAAACGACTAACAACAATGTAATCGAAGTCCAGATTTCGTCCTTTCGCCTTAAATGACATTCCTGCAGAGTGCATAACAATAATCCATTGACAATCGTCTTCGTGCCATAATCATTAGTCACTGGTTGGAACTTATCGCACAAACAATACTCTTCTCATAAATGAACCTTATTAATATGAACCTTTAACTATTTAAAATTTTCTCGAAAAGATATCATCACAAATATCAAATATATTAACTTTTTTCTTTGTGTATAGTTTGGAAATATTATCATTGCGATACTCTTGCTATTTGTGCATGTTTCTAGTTTTGTATGACAACCATTTCACTGAGCTAGGACTTCAAGACACTTCCCGACTCTAGCCGACTTTTCGACATGGATCGTGGAATATCTGGGGTAAAATTGTCAAATTTGATATGTCTAGGAGTTACCTACGAGTCACATGCGACTTACCCGCGATATACAAGAACAACACACGAGAAACTCCCGATCGACCCGGAAATACTCCCGTCAACTCACCCGAGGAACTTACGAATTTACGATTGATACCGACCCCTTTACGACTCACAACCGATTCTTTCCCGACACTACAACTACTGCCATAACAGCTCGGACGAGGACTCTTTCCCGACCCACTAATGACATTAACGACTATTTTACGACTCGTTCACGACGATGACGACTCATCACGACCCAGATACAGCAAACATACGAGTCAAATATATTTGATATAGGGTTAAATCCGAAATGCCGATTTTCGATCGGACCCACCTAGAAAGAAGAAAGAAAAATTATCATGGGAAATTATAACCTGCTTGAAGACCGTGTGACCACCACAACTCAATACAACTATAAGACTCACACATACGAGTGTCTATAACTATCGCGGCTCAATACAACTATAAGACTCACACATACGAGTGTCTATAACTATCGCGGCTCAATACAACTATAAGACTCACACATACGAGTGTCTATAACTATCGCGGCTCAATACAACTATAAGACTCACACATACGAGTGTCTATAACTATCACGACTCAATACAACTATAAGACTCACACATACGAGTGTCTATAACTATCGCGACTCAATACATCTATATGACTCACACATACGAGTGTCTATAACTATCGCGACTCAATACAACTATAAGACTCACACATACGAGTGTCTATAACTATCGCGACTCAATACAACTATAAGACTCACACATACGAGTGTCTATAACTATCGCGACTCAATACAACTATAAGACTCACACATACGAGTGTCTATAACTATCGCGACTCAATGGAATTTCAGGAATTTCCGATCGAAAAATACGAACTTCGCACGAAGTCGAGAGGGAGTTTTCTTTTACTGCCGACTCTTCCCGACTCAACTACGCTTCAGGCCGACATAGAGGACTCGCACAGGCTTCATTATGGGTCACTGACGACTCTCCACCTAGCATCATGATCAGTCGTCCACGACTCGTAGCTCAGTGACATGGGGATATAATCGTGAATTTGCTTCTCCAATAATTAAAAAAAAAAGACTTTTGGTAAATTCCACTTGTCACTGGTTATATTGCGTTAATTATGACAGGTATTGCTAATAACCTAAATACAACAGTACTACAATTATCGTTCAAGCATATATAACTTGCCAACAACAAAGACAGAAAGAAAGGGAAAAAATTATTCTCTTAATCTGTCGTCGAACACGCTCGACTTAACACTATATGCAGCCAGGTTACAATCTAGTAGGAGCTAATTAGTGTAGAATCCTAGTCAAGAATTATCTGTGTATCTCCAGTCAGTGTTGTCTCAGCATACTTTGTTAGACAATGGAAACTTGATATTCTAGAGATACTTTAGAGCTTTGTTATGCTTCATGTCAAGACGACCAATGTGACACCGAACTAAAAGATCCCCATGTAAAGTTAAAGTATGGAATTTCATCATTATCCTACAAGGGAAAAAACTACAGCAACTTTTGTCTTCAACAGCTATCAATGTATTGAAAGGCATTGTATTTGAAACGAAATCTATACGTAAAATGATGATGATGATGTTTTTTTCCCCATGAGATAATTACATGTTGTGTAGCAATTGATGTATCATCTCTGTACAATATATTATAATATGATATTGTAAGTATATGTATTACTAAGCTTTCCACACAAATTTGTTTTCAACACTGTTGTACTCCTGGCCACGTGGCCTGCGAGATGAATAAAGACTTTGACTTTGAATATAGAATTTAACTACGACATCTTTATGGAAATACACCCATGTTTAATGTAACGACGTTTCGGTATTTACCGTTTCGCAACACATAGGAAGTAAAGAGGTAAAGGGTTTACACGCAATATATGTTTGGGTATATATAAAGTCACAGGAACTCGATATCATACGCAACTTGTAGGTAAACAGGTTAAGCGTAAACATTCATAAGAATGTGTTATGTCTGTACGTCTACGATGCCTCCCATACAGAATAAAGAATTAATATATTATTTGAAAAACAAACGTGTCCTGCCTGCGCACTTAAAGCCGATCTCTTTGCATGGTGACTAAGGTTGGTGCCTGTTCAAGTACAATCAAATACAATCACATTTATTGTCACAAATCTTATCAGTAAAACAAAAACAATATTTTAATAAGTATATTATTCTACATAACTGAAGCCCCTAGTCATATAAATAATAACAGGTCACAAAAAGGGCATATTACCCACATAACTCTATTGTCATATGTAACGTTGTAAGGTTGTGATGGTTCTCTGTTTCAGATCACAATGCGCTATGATGACGTCGAGTTATCTCCCCCAATAGTGATTCGTCTGGCAGGCTACTTTGTTGCCGAGGTGAGGGAATATGTTTATATACATTCAAAGGTTTATTGCATCCATTAGGTGCACAAGGTTAGAGCGACATGCCCATATGTACGAGTCACCAATAGCTGGATGGACTGAGACACAGTGACAGCTGTTTGTCATGGTATACTGAACGTTTCAACACAGTAACAGCTGTTGTCATGGTATACTGAACGTTTCAACACAGTAACAGCTGTTGTCATGGTATACTGAACGTTTCAACACCCATAGATATGTGTCTGTACGTATTCATTTGGACACCATCTGGTCATTTACCATACAATACATACACATTGGCTGAGACATGATTTTAAAAAGATGTATGGCAAGCTACGCTGTTTAATTGTCTTCGGTACTCTTGGAGATTTTACGAGCGCTTTCAAGATGAGCTGATTTCGCACTCGAAGTTTAAATATCGTTCGTGTTCACCCGTCAGTACAAGTGGGTACCTGGTGAACGTCACGTGGAACGCAGAGTCCATGAAGCGACATAAATAGCAGTTCGGGTTAAACCATCCTCAGTTAACCTTGAGCTTATACAATTAATATTAAGGTTTGAAAACTAAACTATACCATGTACTACTATAACGATTACAGACCGCTGATGCTGCTGTGTGGAGTGAGGGGGTAGCATCTTACATCCCTTATCTAGGTTATTATACCATGTACTACTATAACCATTACAGACTGCTGATGCTGCTGTGTGGAGTGAGGGGGTAGCATCTTACATCCCTTATCTAGGTTATTATACCATGTACTACTATAACGATTACCGAATGCTGATGCTGCTGTGTCGAGTGAGTGGGTAGCATCTTACATCCCTTATCTAGGTTATTATACCATGTACTACTATAACGATTACCGACTGCTGCTGCTGCTGTGTGGAGTGAGTGGGTAGCATCTTACATCCCTTATCTAGGTTATTATACCATGTACTACTATAACGATTACAGACTGCTGATGCTGCTGTGTGGAGTGAGTGGGTAGCATCTTACATCCCTTATCTAGGTTATCATACCATGTACTACTATAACGATTACAGACTGCTGATGCTGCTGTGTGGAGTGAGTGGGTAGCATCTTACATCCCTTATCTAGGTTATTATACCATGTACTACTATAACGATTACAGACTGCTGATGCTGCTGTGTGGAGTGAGTGGGTAGCATCTTACATCCCTTATCTAGGTTATTATACCATGTACTACTATAACGATTACAGACTGCTGATGCTGCTGTGTGGAGTGAGGGGGTAGCATCTTACATCCCTTATCTTGGTTATTATACCATGTACTACTATAACGATTACAGACTGCTGATGCTGCTGTGTGGAGTGAGGGGGTAGCATCTTACATCCCTTATCTAGGTTATTATACCATGTACTACTATAACGATTACAGACTGCTGATGCTGCTGTGTGGAGTGAGGGGGTAGCATCCTACATCCCTTATCTAGGTTATTATACCTTGGACGTGGACTCTGCTATAGATCTACTGGTGGAGTGGAACAACGACACGGTCGGCCTACCTGTACACGATCATGCCATGCTCTTCACAAGGTGAGGAGCGATTTAAATCACGTTATGGCGGAACGTGAAAGGTTACACACAGATCACAAGAAATGACCCCTGTCGATTAGTAACGATCAGGTTGTAATGCAGTTAGATATCGGTCTGCCCAATAGTAACGATCAGGTTGTAATGCAGTTAGATATCGGTCTGCCCAATAGTAACGATCATGTTGTAATGCAGTTAGATATCGGTCTGCCCAATAGTAACGATCAGGTTGTAATGCAGTTAGATATCGGTCTGCCCAATAGTAACGATCAGGTTGTAATGCAGTTAGATAACGGTCTGCCCAATAGTAACGATCAGGTTGTAATGCAGTTAGATATCGGTCTGCCCAATAGTAACGATCATGTTGTAATGCAGTTAGATATCGGTCTGCCCAATAGTAACGATCAGGTTGTAATGCAGTTAGATATCGGTCTGCCCAATAGTAACGATCAGGTTGTAATGCAGTTAGATATCGGTCTGCCCAATAGTGACGATCAGGTTGTAATGCAGTTAGATATCGGTCTGCCCAATAGTAACGATCAGGTTGTAATGCAGTTAGATATCTGTCTGCCCAATAGTAACGAGCAGGGTGTAATGCAGTTAGATATCGGTCTGCCCAATAGTAACGATCAGGTTGTAATGCAGTTAGATATCGGTCTGCCCAATAGTAACGATCATGTTGTAATGCAGTTAGATATCGGTCTGCCCAATAGTAACGATCAGGTTGTAATGCAGTTAGATATCGGTCTGCCCATTAGTAACGATCAGGTTGTAATGGAGTTAGATATCGGTCTGCCCAATAGTAACGATCAGGTTGTAATGCAGTTAGATATCGGTCTGCCCAATAGTAACGATCAGGTTGTAATGCAGTTAGATATCGGTCTGCCCAATAGTAACGATCAGGTTGTAATGCAGTTAGATATCGGTCTGCCCAATAGTAGCGATCATGTTGTAATGCAGTTAGATATCGGTCTGCCCAATAGTAACAATCAGGTTGTAATGCAGTTAGATATCGGTCTGCCCAATAGTAACGATCATGTTGTAATGCAGTTAGATATCGGTCTGCCGAAAAGTGACGATCAGGTTGTAATGCAGTTAGATATCGGTCTGCCCATTAGTAACGATCAGGTTGTAATGCAGTTAGATATCGGTCTGCCCAATAGTAACGATCATGTTGTAATGCAGTTAGATATCGGTCTGCCCAATAGTAACGAGCAGGGTGTAATGCAGTTAGATATCGGTCTGCCCAATAGTAACGATCAGGTTGTAATGCAGTTAGATATGGGTCTGCCCAATAGTAACGATCAGGGTGTAATGCAGTTAGATATGGGTCTGCCCAATAGTGACGATCATGTTGTAATGCAGTTAGATATCGGTCTGCCCAATAGTAACGATCAGGTTGTAATGCAGTTAGATATCGGTCTGCCCAATAGTAACGATCAGGGTGTAATGCAGTTAGATATCGGTCTGCCCAATAGTAACAATCAGGTTGTAATGCAGTTAGATATCGGTCTGCCCAATAGTAACGATCAGGTTGTAATGCAGTTAGATATCGGTCTGCCCAATAGTAACGATCAGGTTGTAATGCAGTTAGATATCGGTCTCCCGAAAAATGACGATCAGGTTGTAATGCAGTTAGATATCGGTCTGCCCAATAGTAACGATCAGGTTGTAATGCAGTTAGATATCGGTCTGCCCAATAGTAACGATCAGGGTGTAATGCAGTTAGATATCGGTCTGCCCAATAGTAACGATCAGGTTGTAATGCAGTTAGATATCGGTCTGCCCAATAGTAACGATCAGGTTGTAATGCAGTTAGATATCGGTCTGCCCAATAGTAACGATCAGGTTGTAATGCAGTTAGATATCGGTCTCCCGAAAAATGACGATCAGGTTGTAATGCAGTTAGATATCGGTCTGCCCATTAGTAACGATCAGGTTGTAATGCAGTTAGATATCGGTCTTCCCAATAGTAATGATCAGGTTGTAATGCAGTTAGATATCGGTCTGCCCAATAGTAACGATCAGGTTGTAATGCAGTTAGATATCGGTCTGCCCATTAGTAACGATCAGGTTGTAATGCAGTTAGATATCGGTCTGCCCAATAGTAACGATCAGGTTGTAATGCAGTTAGATATCGGTCTGCCCAATAGTAACGATCATGTTGTAATGCAGTTAGATATCGGTCTGCCCAATAGTAACGATCATGTTGTAATGCAGTTAGATATCGGTCTGCCGAAAAGTGACGATCAGGTTGTAATGCAGTTAGATATCGGTCTGCCCAATAGTAACAATCAGGTTGTAATGCAGTTAGATATCGGTCTGCCCAATAGTAACAATCAGGTTGTAATGCAGTTAGATATAGGTCTGCCCAATAGTAACGATCATGTTGTAATGCAGTTAGATATCGGTCTGCCCAATAGTAACGATCAGGTTGTAATGCAGTTAGATATCGGTCTGCCGAATAGTAACGATCAGGTTGTAATGCAGTTAGATATCGGTCTGCCCAATAGTAACGATCAGGTTGTAATGCAGTTAGATATCGGTCTGCCCAATAGTAACGATCATGTTGTAATGCAGTTAGATATCGGTCTGCCGAAAAGTGACGATCAGGTTGTAATGCAGTTAGATATCGGTCTGCCCATTAGTAATGATCAGGTTGTAATGCAGTTAGATATCGGTCTGCCCAATAGTAACGATCAGGTTGTAATGCAGTTAGATATCGGTCTGCCCAATAGTAACGATCAGGTTGTAATGCAGTTAGATATCGGTCTGCCCAATAGTAACGATCAGGTTGTAATGCAGTTAGATAACGGTCTGCCCAATAGTAACGATCAGGTTGTAATGCAGTTAGATATCGGTCTGCCCAATAGTAACGATCAGGTTGTAATGCAGTTAGATATCGGTCTGCCCAATAGTAACGATCAGGTTGTAATGCAGTTAGATATCGGTCTGCCCAATAGTAACGATCAGGTTGTAATGCAGTTAGATATCGGTCTGCCCAATAGTAACGATCAGGTTGTAATGCAGTTAGATATCGGTCTGCCCAATAGTAACGATCATGTTGTAATGCAGTTAGATATCGGTCTGCCGAAAAGTGACGATCAGGTTGTAATGCAGTTAGATATCGGTCTGCCCATTAGTAACGATCAGGTTGTAATGCAGTTAGATATCGGTCTGCCCAATAGTAACAATCAGGTTGTAATGGAGTTAGATATCGGTCTGCCCATTAGTAACGATCAGGTTGTAATGCAGTTAGATATCGGTCTGCCCAATAGTAACGATCAGGTTGTAATGCAGTTAGATATCGGTCTGCCCAATAGTAACGATCATGTTGTAATGCAGTTAGATATCGGTCTGCCCAATAGTAACGATCAGGGTGTAATGCAGTTAGATATCGGTCTGCCCAATAGTAACGATCAGGGTGTAATGCAGTTAGATATCTGTCTGCCCAATAGTAACGATCAGGGTGTAATGCAGTTAGATATCTGTCTGCCCAATAGTAACGATCAGGTTGTAATGCAGTTAGATATCGGTCTGCCCAATAGTAACGATCAGGTTGTAATGCAGATAGATATCGGTCTGCCCAATAGTAACGATCATGTTGTAATGCAGTTAGATATCGGTCTGCCCAATAGTAACGATCAGGTTGTAATGCAGTTAGATATCGGTCTGCCCAATAGTAACGATCAGGTTGTAATGCAGTTAGATATCTGTCTGCCCAATAGTAACGATCATGTTGTAATGCAGTTAGATATCTGTCTGCCCAATAGTAACGATCATGTTGTAATGCAGTTAGATAACGGTCTGCCCAATAGTAACGAGCAGGGTGTAATGCAGTTAGATATCGGTCTGCCCAATAGTAACGATCAGGGTGTAATGCAGTTAGATATCGGTCTGCCCATTAGTAACGATCATGTTGTAATGCAGTTAGATATCGGTCTGCCCATTAGTAACGATCATGTTGTAATGCAGTTAGATATCGGTCTGCCCAATAGTAACGAGCAGGGTGTAATGCAGTTAGATATCGGTCTGCCCAATAGTAACGAGCAGGGTGTAATGCAGTTAGATATCGGTCTGCCCAATAGTAACGATCAGGTTGTAATGCAGTTAGATATCGGTCTGCCCAATAGTAACGATCAGGTTGTAATGCAGTTAGATATGGGTCTGCCCAATAGTGACGATCATGTTGTAATGCAGTTAGATATCGGTCTGCCCAATAGTAACGAGCAGGGTGTAATGCAGTTAGATATCGGTCTGCCCAATAGTAACGATCAGGTTGTAATGCAGTTAGATATCGGTCTGCCCATTAGTAACGATCAGGTTGTAATGCAGTTAGATATCGGTCTGCCCATTAGTAACGATCAGGTTGTAATGCAGTTAGATATCGGTCTGCCCAATACTGACGATCAGGTTGTAATGCAGTTAGATATCGGTCTGCCCAATAGTGACGATCATGTTGTAATGCAGTTAGATATCGGTCTGCCCAATAGTAACGATCAGGTTGTAATGCAGTTAGATATCGGTCTGCCCAATAGTAACGATCATGTTGTAATGCAGTTAGATATCGGTCTGCCCAATAGTAACGATCAGGTTGTAATGCAGTTAGATATCGGTCTGCCCAATAGTGACGATCATGTTGTAATGCAGTTAGATATCGGTCTGCCCAATAGTAACGATCAGGTTGTAATGCAGTTAGATATCGGTCTGCCCAATAGTAACGATCATGTTGTAATGCAGTTAGATATCGGTCTGCCCAATAGTAACGATCATGTTGTAATGCAGTTAGATATCGGTCTGCCCAATAGTGACGATCAGGTTGTAATGCAGTTAGATATCGGTCTGCCCAATAGTGACGATCATGTTGTAATGCAGTTAGATATCGGTCTGCCCAATAGTGACGATCATGTTGTAATGCAGTTAGATATCGGTCTGCCCAATAGTAACGATCAGGTTGTAATGCAGTTAGATATCGGTCTGCCCAATAGTAACGATCAGGTTGTAATGCAGTTAGATATCGGTCTGCCCATTAGTAACGATCAGGTTGTAATGCAGTTAGATATCGGTCTGCCCAATAGTAACGATCAGGTTGTAATGCAGTTAGATATCGGTCTGCCCAATAGTAACGATCATGTTGTAATGCAGTTAGATATCGGTCTGCCCAATAGTAACGATCAGGGTGTAATGCAGTTAGATATCGGTCTGCCCAATAGTAACGATCAGGGTGTAATGCAGTTAGATATCTGTCTGCCCAATAGTAACGATCAGGGTGTAATGCAGTTAGATATCTGTCTGCCCAATAGTAACAATCAGGTTGTAATGCAGTTAGATATCGGTCTGCCCAATAGTAAGGATCAGGTTGTAATGCAGTTAGATATCGGTCTGCCCAATAGTAACGATCATGTTGTAATGCAGTTAGATATCGGTCTGCCCAATAGTAACGATCAGGTTGTAATGCAGTTAGATATCGGTCTGCCCAATAGTAACGATCATGTTGTAATGCAGTTAGATATCTGTCTGCCCAATAGTAACGATCAGGTTGTAATGCAGTTAGATATCGGTCTGCCCAGACCGGTTGGTCACCAAGCAGAGTGACAATGGTGAGTGATAATAATCAATAATAGTAATAGTAAATCTTGATATTCAACTGTAGAGAACTGCCACACACGCAGCAATGTTTACAATATCGCCATGGTTCCGTATTTCCAACCGATACTTACAGGTTTCACATCAATTGATGCTATAATGTGTCATAATGGTGTTGCTGGTATTCCCCTCGGCATATAGATTCAAACTTTGATATTTAAGCGATAAGCTCTCTGCTTGTTGGATTAAAAAAGGTCATGTGACCGGTATGCATTCTCATAAACTCGATATTGAAAGTAAAATCAGACTTTGAAATTTAAGCGATATGCTCTCTGCTATCACATACTGAATTCTTGTATACTTTTTAAACACATTCAAGTGGGAATTCTATTTGTAGTTTGGTTAAAGGTTAGGTTAATACAGTACGTTAGAACAATTAATTAAATACTTTAATTATCTTCCCTGATCTTTACAAATCTAAATATGTGTTTTAACACTGTACATATATTTATTTTCAAATTTTATTTACGAATTAAATTATACCTTCAATCACAACCTTTGAATATTTTAAGAAATATACTCAAATTAAACTAATGATTTTTGCGGCTTTACATCCGTATACACGTGATGCAACGTGCATGTGAGGTTGTGTTTTGTCAACGGTTTTAACGGTTTGCGTTTGTCTCAATTTTAAAGCCATTTTCACTCCCGAAATATTTTACTTAGGAATGACGTCAATGTCAATGAGAGATAATGCCATAAAATGTCTTCAAGGATCCTTGAAAAAACTGCAGTGTGTATTAGTTTTAACGTCTGACTAAAACATATGCATGTTCTGAACTTCCAGAGTGTCGCATTACTTTTGGAGTTCAGTATATATTTCATAATGTATACAAACTCCGGCATATATACCAGTTTAACTTGCACATTTCAAACCGTTTATACGTCAGTGAACAAATACCTTATGAAATCTGTTTCTGGGGTTTATGAGGCTGTGTAATACAAGATGTCGTGTTATAAGTGGAGAAGTGAAGAAGTGAAGAAGTGAAGTGAAGAAGTGAAAAAGTGAGGAAGTGAGAAAGTGAGGATTTAAATATTTAAGAAGAAATAACAAAACTACAAACTGCGTCTTTTTAATATTATTTCAGTGGATATAAGGATATGTCTAAAATAAGCTTGAAGGACTGACTCATTATGGTTTAATTTATTTGTTTCAGATACGATCTCTCCTCATTGGATAACACGGGCGCTTTGAGTACAGGGGTTGTGGGTAAGAGTTCATTATCACTAGATAACGCGGGCGCTGTGAGAACAGGGGTTGTGGGTAAGAGCTCATTATCACTAGATAACACGGGCGCTGTGAGTACAGGGGTTGTGGGTAAGAGTTCATTATCACTAGATAACACGGGCGCTGTGAGTACAGGGGTTGTGGGTAAGAGTTCATTATCACTAGATAACACGGGCGCTGTGAGTACAGGGGTTGTGGGTAAGAGTTCATTATCACTAGATAACACGGGCGCTGTGAGTACAGGGGTTGTGGGTAAGAGTTCATTATCACTAGATAACACGGGCGCTGTGAGTACAGGGGTTGTGGGTAAGAGCTCATTATCACTAGATAACACGGGCGCTTTGAGTACAGGGGTTGTGGGTAAGAGTTCATTATCACTAGATAACACGGGCGCTTTGAGTACAGGGGTTGTGGGTAAGAGTTCATTATCACTAGATAACACGGGCGCTTTGAGTACAGGGGTTGTGGGTAAGAGTTCATTATCACTAGATAACACGGGCGCTGTGAGTACAGGGGTTGTGGGTAAGAGTTCATTATCACTAGATAACACGGGCGCTTTGAGTACAGGGGTTGTGGGTAAGAGTTCATTATCACTAGATAACACGGGCGCTTTGAGTACAGGGGTTGTGGGTAAGAGTTCATTATCACTAGATAACACGGGCGCTGTGAGTACAGGGGTTGTGGGTAAGAGTTCATTATCACTAGATAACACGGGCGCTTTGAGTACAGGGGTTGTGGGTAAGAGTTCATTATCACTAGATAACACGGGCGCTTTGAGTACAGGGGTTGTCAACGTTGTCTTTCCTGTCTGAAGTGTGACCAGACCAGTGACAAAGATATGTCCACTTGAATGGAATAGCACTGATTAGTGCCAGTAAAGCTTCCTTCAAGTACTGATTTATTCATGTAAATACACTGTACGTTATGTACATATTTTTCGGGAATTGTAGGGTTGGTATGCAACTGCAAATCGTTTACTTTTATTTGATAGGGTTCTATCAACAGAGAGGGGTATGTTCTGAAGGTATTGATTAGTTTCATCATATTTAGTTCCTTGAGTTTTTAGTTTACCAGTTTATTTCGCCAATACAAGCTTCCACTGCAAAACAAAACTGGTAGCAAAGCGTGGTTTGTTTATTTCACACATTAGATTTTGAATCAGTCGCCATGGGTTAGATTTCAATGCTTCACTATCACATTCTTTTCGTGTTAGTTGTAACCATTTGGTTACAATTGAGTGTTAAGGCAGGTATGGCTGAATCTGGCACTTCGAAGGTTGAGAAGCCACTAAATGAGGATTTAGGGGCAAAGATAGTTCTACTTAAAAAACAGAAGGCTAGTGCAAAGTCGGCTTTAACAAAACAGAAGAACAAGCTAATAGATTTAGTTGAATCGGAACTTCCTTCACGGAAATCAGTTAGGAAAGCAATTGATCAGGTCTGTTCTTTACAATGTAAAGCGATTGACATTATTGCTGAACTAGTACACGTGTACAATAAGGCAGGTGAATCTGCATTGGCTACAAAAACAGTGAAAGAGTTAGATGAAGTGGTTGAGAGTACAGAGGAAACTGTTGATTTAGCACAAGTGTTTCTGAAAAACACACTGGACACGGGTTCAGAAGGATCGGTTGTCTCGGGGATATCTAAGCTCTACAAAACACCAAGTAATGCTACAAATGTAGCAGGTGATGCTGTTGGTAATGGCAGTGCTAACAAGAGCAAAGCAACTGCTTACGGTAATAAGCATAAACAAGCAAAAACTTGCATTCCTTCTGCACATTCTTCACACACCCCTCTCACAAACGTTGATCATCCAGCTCCGGTTTCAGGCGTTGCTTTTTCCAGATCTACTCGCCATAATATTGGTGATGATCTTTGGAAACAACTGAAACGAGTTTCAATTCCTACTTTCTCGGGTGACATGAAAGAATATGAAGGTTGGAAGGCTGCATTTGTTGCTTGTGTAGATAGTGCTCCTGCAACAAACGAGTATAAATTGTTGCAGCTAAAACAATCACTTGCGGGTGAAGCTGCACAGCTTGTGTCAAAGCTTGGGCATAGCTCCATTGCATATGACATTGCGCTTGAGAGACTAGAGCGTAAATATGGTGGTAAAAGGCGCCAAATAGCTTTAAAGATGGAGGAAATTTCTAATTTCAAGCCCTTACGCCCTGACAATGCAAAAGATTTAGACAAATTTGCAGATGTGCTTGATGTGGCGGTTGCTTCTCTTGAAGAGGCTGATAAGATAGAGGAGTTAGGGGATGGGTGTTTCTATTCACTTTTGCTGAAAAAATTGACAGAGCATATGATCACTCAATACAAAAGATGGGTTTATGAGCAACAGCGGCAGGAATCTGTTATCACATTGCGGGAATGGGTTCTTTTAGAGTCGGATTTTCAGACTGTGGCATCTGAGGCAAAGTATGGTGTCTCAAAGTCAGATGTTAGGCACAGGCACAAATCAGAGTCCTTCTATGGCACACCAGATAGTACTCAGTCTCACATGTGTGTTATCTGTCATCAAAATCACAAAATATGGCAGTGTAAAGATTTCAAGTCTTTGTCCATTTCACAACGCTGGCAGAAAGCAAAGGATCTTTATCTTTGTTTTCGTTGCTTAAGTGCAGATCACCAAGGCAAATTCTGCACAAGGTCGGAAAAGTGTGGCATTCAAAAGTGTCCATCAACTCACAATCAGCTTTTGCACAACAGCAAACCAAATGCACAACATCGAGCTACACCTAGTATTGCACAAAACATTAGTACCAAAACAAAAATCCCTGAGAATGTGCAACAAACAACGATGTCCACAACTAAACAACAGAACAAATTCTCAGCACTTCGGACTATCCCTGTAGTACTCAAAAACGGCAATCGTAGAATAGTTGTAAATGCACTTCTTGATGACGCGAGCACTCAGACGTATATCAATGAAGATGTGGCATCAGAATTGGGTCTACAGGGACGAGCAGAATCAGTATCTGTTAACGTTTTGAACAGCAAAACAGAAACGTTTAACAGTATGTCTGTTTCATGCCAGTTAGAAAGCCTTGATGGTACAGTGGATGTCAACATAGTCGCGTTGACAACAACCAAGGTCACTGGCAACATGAGAATAATTGATTGGCAAAAATATGCAAAACGGTGGGCACATTTGCGAGACATCTCATTTCCTAATGTAGGACCACGTCCAATTGTGGACATACTTATCGGCATGGACTATTTAGAGCTTCATTGTTCACAAGGTGATGTTTCTGGTAAACCAGGAGATCCTGTAGCGAGATTGACACCTCTTGGTTGGACTTGTGTGGGCAGTGTTTCGGATCACACACACAATCAAACAGGAACATACTTTGTCGGGGGCATAGCAAATGAAGTAAATGTTGAACATGATATGGATGTTCTCATACAGAGGTTCTGGGAAACAGAATCCATTTCTACCAAAAAAAACTGTCAGAAGTGAGAATAATCCTCTGGCAATTGATGCTGTTGATTCTTCACTCACTTACAGCAATGGTAGATACAAAGTTGGAATTCCTTGGAAACGCACAGCTGCTGATCTTCCTGACAACTATGACATGGCATTTAGTCGGTTGTTGAGCACTGAAAAGAAATTGTCAAAAGATAAATCAATTTTGGAGGCATACAACAAAACAATTGAGCAGTACATCACCAAAGGTTACATTAGAAAGGTACCTGAAAGTGAAAAGCAAAGCAAATGGTACTTACCTCATTTTCCTGTTGTGAAACTTGATCGGACAACAACAAAGGTTAGAATAGTGTTTGATGCGTCAGCCAGTTGTAAAGGTTTGTCATTGAATGACACAATCCATCATGGTCCTAAACTGCAGAACGATTTGTTCGAGATCTTGATCCGTTTTCGGAAACATCCAGTTGCAATCATTTGTGATGTGGCCGAGATGTATATGCAGATAGAAATCTCTGAGGTAGATCGACCACATTTCAGATTTTTGTGGCGGTCAATGGACCAGACTGCAAAACCTTCTGTATACGAGTTTTCCAGAGTTGTCTTTGGCATGAATTGTTCTCCTTTCTTGGCACAGTATATATCACAGGAACATGCTAGAGTACATGCACAAGAGTATCCTCTGGCTGCTGAAACGATACAAAAATCCACTTACATGGATGACAACATGGACTCTGTGGAAACTGATAGTCAAGCAATAGAGTTGTACGAGCAGTTAAATGCATTGTAGAGTTCTGCAGGCATGCATGCAAGGAAGTGGGTATCGAACTCACATCGTGTCCTTGATCACATTCCGGTTGGTGAAAGGTTGAAAGAAATCAACATTCACATGAGCGAGTTACCTTCAGTAAAAGCATTGGGGCTCAGATGGAATGCTGACAGTGATGAGTTCCACTTTCAGTACGAAGCTCAATCAAAACCACGCTCTGCTACCAGTTTTGTTTTGCAGTGGAAGCTTGTATTGGCGAAATAAACTGGTAAACTAAAAACTCAAGGAACTAAACGTGATTCTCTTAATGAAGCAGGGAACTAAACGTGATTCTCTTAATATGAACTAACGAAATGAGCTATATGTGAACTGATAATGTAAAGCTATATGATGTCTATTTGTCCTTCCGATAAGGACACTATAACTAATTGTTCTATTTGTCCTTCCGATAAGGACACTATAACTAATTGTTTTCTATGAACTCAAACGAACAGGCTTTTCTATAGCACTTTTAGGAAGGCAGATCAAGCTACAAGTGCTTGTTTGTATGTCTAGACAATGTCTGGGTAACCAGACACAAGAAAAATGCTAAAGCACGTGCATCTCTGAAACCTGATGCACGTGCAGAATGAAAAGAGATGAAATCAAACCACTGTTGTGTTTTGGCGAATGTTTCTATGTTTTGGAACTAAATATGATGAAACTAATCAATACCTTCAGAACAGTGGGTAAGAGTTCATTATCACTAGATAACACGGGCGCTTTGAGTACAGGGGTTGTGGGTAAGAGTTCATTATCACTAGATAACACGGGCGCTGTGAGTACAGGGGTTGTGGGTAAGAGTTCGTTATCACTAGATAACACGGGCGCTTTGAGTACAGGGGTTGTGGGTAAGAGTTCATTATCACTAGATAACACGGGCGCTTTGAGTACAGGGGTTGTGGGTAAGAGTTAATTATCACTAGATAACACGGGCGCTTTGAGTACAGGGATTGTGGGTAAGAGTTCATTATCACTAGATAACACGGGCGCTTTGAGTACAGGGGTTGTGGGTAAGAGTTCATTATCACTAGATAACACGGGCGCTTTGAGTACAGGGGTTGTGGGTAAGAGTTCATTATCACTAGATAACAGGTGCGCTTTGAGTACAGGGGTTGTGGGTAAGAGTTCATTATCACTAGATAACACGGGCGCTTTGAGTACAGGGGTTGTGGGTAAGAATTCATTATAACTGGATAACACGGGCGCTGTGAGTACAGGGGTTGTGGGTAAGAGTTCATTATCACTAGATAACACGGGCGCTTTCAGTACAGGGGTTGTGGGTTAGAGTTCATTATCACTAGATAACACGGGCGCTTTGAGTACAGGGATTGTGGGTAAGAGTTCATTATCACTAGATAACACGGGCGCTTTGAGTACAGGGGTTGTGGGTAAGAATTCATTATAACTGGATAACACGGGCGCTGTGAGTACAGGAGTTGTGGGTAAGAGTTCATTATCACTGGATAACACGGGCGCTTTGAGTACAGGGGTTGTGGGTAAGAGTTCATTATCACTAGATAACACGGGCGCTGTGAGTACAGGGGTTGTGGGTAAGAGTTCATTATCACTAGATAACACGGGCGCTGTGAGTACAGGGGTTGTGGGTAAGAGTTCATTATCACTAGATAACACGGGCGCTGTGAGTACAGGGGTTGTGGGTAAGAGTTCATTATCACTAGATAACACGGGCGCTTTGAGTACAGGGGTTGTGGGTAAGAATTCATTATAACTGGATAACACGGGCGCTGTGAGTACAGGAGTTGTGGGTAAGAGTTCATTATCACTGGATAACACGGGCGCTTTGAGTACAGGGGTTGTGGGTAAGAGTTCATTATCACTAGATAACACGGGCGCTGTGAGTACAGGGGTTGTGGGTAAGAGTTCATTATCACTAGATAACACGGGCGCTGTGAGTACAGGGGTTGTGGGTAAGAGTTCATTATCACTAGATAACACGGGCGCTGTGAGTACAGGGGTTGTGGGTAAGAGTTCATTATCACTAGATAACACGGGCGCTGTGAGTACAGGGGTTCTGGGTAAGAGTTCATTACCACTGGATAACACGGGCGCTTTGAGTACAGGGGTTGTGGGTAAGAGTTCATTATCACTTGATAACACGGGCGCTGTGAGTACAGGGGTTGTGGGTAAGAGTTCATTATCACTAGATAACACGGGCGCTGTGAGTACAGGGGTTGTGGGTAAGAGTTCATTATCACTAGATAACACGGGCGCTTTGAGTACAGGGGTTGTGGGTAAGAGTTCATTATCACTAGATAACACGGCCGCTGTGAGTACAGGGGTTGTGGGTAAGAGTTCATTATCACTAGATAACACGGGCGCTTTGAGTACAGGGGTTGTGGGTAAGAGTTCATTATCACTAGATAACACGGGCGCTTTGAGTACAGGGGTTGTGGGTAAGAGTTCATTATCACTAGATAACACGGGCGCTGTGAGTACAGGGGTTGTGGGTAAGAGTTCATTATCACTAGATAACACGGGCGCTGTGAGTACAGGGGTTGTGGGTAAGAGTTCATTATCACTAGATAACACGGGCGCTTTGAGTACAGGGGTTGTGGGTAAAAGTTCATTATCACTAGATAACACGGGCGCTGTGAGTACAGGGGTTGTGGGTAAGAGTTCATTAACACTAGATAACACGGGCGCTTTGAGTACAGGGGTTGTGGGTAAGAGTTCATTATCACTAGATAACACGGGCGCTTTGAGTACAGGAGTTGTGGGTAAGAGTTCATTAACACTAGATAACAAGGGCGCTTTGAGTACAGGGGTTGTGGGTAAGAGTTCATTATCACTAGATAACACGGGCGCTGTGAGTACAGGGTTTGTGGGTAAGAGTTCATTATCACTAGATAACACGGGCGCTGTGAGTACAGGGGTTGTGGGTAAGAGTTCATTATCACTAGATAACACGGGCGCTGTGAGTACAGGGGTTGTGGGTAAGAGTTCATTATCACTAGATAACACGGGCGCTGTGAGTACAGGGGTTGTGGGTAAGAGTTCATTATCACTAGATAACACGGGCGCTTTGAGTACAGGGGTTGTGGGTAAGAGTTCATTATCACTAGATAACACGGGCGCTGTGAGTACAGGGGTTGTGGGTAAGAGTTCATTATCACTAGATAACACGGGCGCTTTGAGTACAGGGGTTGTGGGTAAGAGTTCATTATCACTAGATAACACGGGCGCTGTGAGTACAGGGTTTGTGGGTAAGAGTTCATTATCACTAGATAACACGGGCGCTGTGAGTACAGGGGTTGTGGGTAAGAGTTCATTATCACTAGATAACACGGGCGCTTTGAGTACAGGGGTTGTGGGTAAGAGTTCATTATCACTAGATAACACGGGCGCTGTGAGTACAGGGGTTGTGGGTAAGAGTTCATTATCACTAGATAACACGGGCGCTGTGAGTACAGGAGTTTTGGGTAAGAGTTCATTATCACTAGATAACACGGGCGCTTTGAGTACAGGGGTTGTGGGTAAGAGTTCATTATCACTAGATAACACGGGCGCTGTGAGTACAGGGGTTGTGGGTAAGAGTTCATTATCACTAGATAACACGGGCGCTTTGAGTACAGGGGTTGTGGGTAAGAGTTTATTATCATTAGATAACACGGGCGCTGTGAGTACAGGGGTTGTGGGTAAGAGTTCATTATCACTAGATAACACGGGCGCTTTGAGTACAGGGGTTGTGGGTAAGAGTTCATTATCACTAGATAACACGGGCGCTTTGAGTACAGGGGTTGTGGGTAAGAGTTCATTATCACTAGATAACACGGGCGCTGTGAGTACAGGGGTTGTGGGTAAGAGTTCATTATCACTAGATAACACGGGCGCTTTGAGTACAGGGGTTGTGGGTAAGAGTTCATTATCACTAGATAACACGGGCGCTGTGAGTACAGGGGTTGTGGGTAAGAGTTCATTATCATTAGATAACACGGGCGCTGTGAGTACAGGGGTTGTGGGTAAGAGTTCATTATCACTAGATAACACGGGCGCTTTGAGTACAGGGGTTGTGGGTAAGAGTTTATTATCACTAGATAACACGGGCGCTTTGAGTACAGGGGTTGTGGGTAAGAGTTCATTATCACTAGATAACACGGGCGCTTTGAGTACAGGGGTTGTGGGTAAGAGTTCATTATCACTAGATAACACGGGCGCTGTGAGTACAGGGGTTGTGGGTAAGAGTTCATTATCACTAGATAACACGGGCGCTGTGAGTACAGGGGTTGTGGGTAAGAGTTCATTATCACTAGATAACACGGGCGCTTTGAGAACAGGGGTTGTGGGTAAGAGTTCATTATCACTAGATAACACGGGCGCTTTGAGTACAGGGGTTGTGGGTAAGAGTTCATTATCACTAGATAACACGGGCGCTTTGAGTACAGGGGTTGTGGGTAAGAGTTCATTAACACTAGATAACACGGGCGCTTTGAGTACAGGGGTTGTGGGTAAGAGTTCATTATCACTAGATAACACGGGCGCTTTGAGTACAGGAGTTGTGGGTAAGAGTTCATTAACACTAGATAACAAGGGCGCTTTGAGTACAGGGGTTGTGGGTAAGAGTTCATTATCACTAGATAACACGGGCGCTGTGAGTACAGGGTTTGTGGGTAAGAGTTCATTATCACTAGATAACACGGGCGCTGTGAGTACAGGGGTTGTGGGTAAGAGTTCATTATCACTAGATAACACGGGCGCTGTGAGTACAGGGGTTGTGGGTAAGAGTTCATTATCACTAGATAACACGGGCGCTGTGAGTACAGGGGTTGTGGGTAAGAGTTCATTATCACTAGATAACACGGGCGCTTTGAGTACAGGGGTTGTGGGTAAGAGTTCATTATCACTAGATAACACGGGCGCTGTGAGTACAGGGGTTGTGGGTAAGAGTTCATTATCACTAGATAACACGGGCGCTTTGAGTACAGGGGTTGTGGGTAAGAGTTCATTATCACTAGATAACACGGGCGCTGTGAGTACAGGGTTTGTGGGTAAGAGTTCATTATCACTAGATAACACGGGCGCTGTGAGTACAGGGGTTGTGGGTAAGAGTTCATTATCACTAGATAACACGGGCGCTTTGAGTACAGGGGTTGTGGGTAAGAGTTCATTATCACTAGATAACACGGGCGCTGTGAGTACAGGGGTTGTGGGTAAGAGTTCATTATCACTAGATAACACGGGCGCTGTGAGTACAGGAGTTTTGGGTAAGAGTTCATTATCACTAGATAACACGGGCGCTGTGAGTACAGGGGTTGTGGGTAAAAGTTCATTATCACTAGATAACACGGGCGCTGTGAGTACAGGGGTTGTGGGTAAGAGTTCATTATCACTAGATAACACGGGCGCTGTGAGTACAGGGGTTGTGGGTAAGAGTTTATTATCATTAGATAACACGGGCGCTGTGAGTACAGGGGTTGTGGGTAAGAGTTCATTATCACTAGATAACACGGGCGCTTTGAGTACAGGGGTTGTGGGTAAGAGTTCATTATCACTAGATAACACGGGCGCTTTGAGTACAGGGGTTGTGGGTAAGAGTTCATTATCACTAGATAACACGGGCGCTGTGAGTACAGGGGTTGTGGGTAAGAGTTCATTATCACTAGATAACACGGGCGCTTTGAGTACAGGGGTTGTGGGTAAGAGTTCATTATCACTAGATAACACGGGCGCTGTGAGTACAGGGGTTGTGGGTAAGAGTTCATTATCATTAGATAACACGGGCGCTGTGAGTACAGGGGTTGTGGGTAAGAGTTCATTATCACTAGATAACACGGGCGCTTTGAGTACAGGGGTTGTGGGTAAGAGTTTATTATCACTAGATAACACGGGCGCTTTGAGTACAGGGGTTGTGGGTAAGAGTTCATTATCACTAGATAACACGGGCGCTTTGAGTACAGGGGTTGTGGGTAAGAGTTCATTATCACTAGATAACACGGGCGCTGTGAGTACAGGGGTTGTGGGTAAGAGTTCATTATCACTAGATAACACGGGCGCTGTGAGTACAGGGGTTGTGGGTAAGAGTTCATTATCACTAGATAACACGGGCGCTTTGAGAACAGGGGTTGTGGGTAAGAGTTCATTATCACTAGATAACACGGGCGCTTTGAGTACAGGGGTTGTGGGTAAGAGTTCATTATCACTAGATAACACGGGCGCTTTGAGTACAGGGGTTGTGGGTAAGAGTTCATTATCACTAGATAACACGGGCGCTGTGAGTACAGGGGTTGTGGGTAAGAGTTCATTATCACTAGATAACACGGGCGCTTTGAGAACAGGGGTTGTGGGTAAGAGTTCATTATCACTAGATAACACGGGCGCTTTGAGTACAGGGGTTGTGGGTAAGAGTTCGTTATCACTAGATAACACGGGCGCTTTGAGTACAGGGGTTGTGGGTAAGAGTTCATTATCACTAGATAACACGGGGGCTTTGAGTACAGGGGTTGTGGGTAAGAGTTCATTATCACTAGATAACACGGGCGCTGTGAGTACAGGGGTTGTGGGTAAGAGTTCATTATCACTATATAACATAGGCGCTTTGAGTACAGGGTTGTGGGTAAGAGTTCATTATCACTAGATAACACGGGCGCTTTGAGTACAGGGGTTGTGGGTAAGAGTTTATTATCACTAGATAACACGGGCGCTTTGAGTACAGGGGTTGTGGGTAAGAGTTCATTATCACTAGATAACACGGGCGCTGTGAGTACAGGGGTTGTGGGTAAGAGTTCATTATCACTAGATAACACGGGCGCTGTGAGTACAGGGGTTGTGGGTAAGAGTTCATTATCACTAGATAACACGGGCGCTGTGAGTACAGGGGTTGTGGGTAAGAGTTCATTATCACTAGATAACACGGGCGCTTTGAGTACAGGGATTGTGGGTAAGAGTTCATTATCACTAGATAACACGGGCGCTGTGAGTACAGGGGTTGTGGGTAAGAGTTCATTATCACTAGATAACACGGGCGCTGTGAGTACAGGGGTTGTGGGTAAGAGTTCATTATCACTAGATAACACGGGCGCTGTGAGTACAGGGGTTGTGGGTAAGAGTTCATTATCACTAGATAACACGGGCGCTGTGAGTACAGGGGTTGTGGGTAAGAGTTCATTATCACTAGATAACACGGGCGCTGTGAGTACAGGAGTTGTGGGTAAGAGTTCATTATCACTGGATAACACGGGCGCTTTGAGTACAGGGGTTGTGGGTAAGAGTTCATTATCACTAGATAACACGGGCGCTTTGAGTACAGGGGTTGTGGGTAAGAGTTCATTATCACTAGATAACACGGGCGCTGTGAGTACAGGGGTTGTGGGTAAGAGTTCATTATCACTAGATAACACGGGCGCTTTCAGTACAGGGGTTGTCGGTAAGAGTTCATTATCACTAGATAACACGGGCGCTGTGAGTACAGGGGTTGTGGGTAAGAGTTCATTATCACTAGATAACACGGGCGCTTTGAGTACAGGGGTTGTGGGTAAGAGTTCATTATCACTAGATAACACGGGCGCTTTGAGTACAGGGTTTGTGGGTAAGAGTTCATTATCACTAGATAACACGGGCGCTTTGAGTACAGGGGTTGTGGGTAAGAGTTCATTAACACTAGATAACACGGGCGCTGTGAGTACAGGGGTTGTGGGTAAGAGTTCATTATCACTAGATAACACGGGCGCTTTGAGTACAGGGGTTGTGGGTAAGAGTTCATTATCACTAGATAACACGGGCGCTTTGAGTACAGGGGTTGTGGGTAAGAGTTCATTATCACTAGATAACACGGGCGCTGTGAGTACAGGGGTTGTGGGTAAGAGTTCATTATCACTAGATAACACGGGCGCTTTGAGTACAGGGGTTGTGGGTAAGAGTTCATTATCACTAGATAACACGGGCGCTTTGAGTACAGGGGTTATGGGTAAGAGTTCATTATCACTAGATAACACGGGCGCTGTGAGTACAGGGGTTGTGGGTAAGAGTTCATTATCACTAGATAACACGGGCGCTTTGAGTACAGGGGTTGTGGGTAAGAGTTCATTATCACTAGATAACACGGGCGCTGTGAGTACAGGGGTTGTGGGTATGAGTTCATTATCACTAGATAACACGGGCGCTTTGAGTACAGGGGTTGTGGGTAAGAGTTCATTATCAATAGATAACACGGGCGCTGTGAGTACAGGGGTTGTGGGTAAGAGTTCATTATCACTAGATAACACGGGCGCTTTGAGTACAGGGGTTGTGGGTAAGAGTTCATTATCACTAGATAACACGGGCGCTGTGAGTACAGGGGTTGTGGGTAAGAGTTCATTATCACTAGATAACACGGGCGCTGTGAGTACAGGGGTTGTGGGGAAGAGTTCATTATCACTAGATAACACGGGCGCTGTGAGTACGGGGGTTGTGGGCAAGAGTTCATTATCACTAGATAACACGGGCGCTGTGAGTACAGGGGTTGTGGGCAAGAGTTCATTATCACTAGATAACACGGGCGCTTTGAGTACAGGGGTTGTGGGTAAAAGTTCATTATCACTAGATAACACGGGCGCTGTGAGTACAGGGGTTGTGGGTAAGAGTTCATTAACACTAGATAACACGGGCGCTTTGAGTACAGGGGTTGTGGGTAAGAGTTCATTATCACTAGATAACACGGGCGCTGTGAGTACAGGGGTTGTGGGTAAGAGTTCATTATCACTAGATAACACGGGCGCTTTGAGTACAGGGGTTGTGGGTAAGAGTTCATTATCACTAGATAACACGGGCGCTGTGAGTACAGGGGTTGTGGGTAAGAGTTCATTATCACTAGATAACACGGGCGCTTTGAGTACAGGGGTTGTGGGTAAGAGTTCATTATCACTAGATAACACGGGCGCTTTGAGTACAGGGGTTGTGGGTAAGAGTTCATTATCACTAGATAACACGGGCGCTGTGAGTACAGGGGTTGTGGGTAAGAGTTCATTATCACTAGATAACACGGGCGCTTTGAGTACAGGGGTTGTGGGTAAGAGTTCATTATCACTAGATAACACGGGCGCTGTGAGTACAGGGGTTGTGGGTAAGAGTTCATTATCACTAGATAACACGGGCGCTTTGAGTACAGGGGTTGTGGGTAAGAGTTCATTATCACTAGATAACACGGGCGCTTTGAGTACAGGGGTTGTGGGTAAGAGTTCATTATCACTAGATAACACGGGCGCTGTGAGTACAGGGGTTGTGGGTAAGAGTTCATTATCACTAGATAACACGGGCGCTTTGAGTACAGGGGTTGTGGGTAAGAGTTCATTATCACTAGATAACACGGGCGCTGTGAGTACAGGGGTTGTGGGTATGAGTTCATTATCACTAGATAACACGGGCGCTTTGAGTACAGGGGTTGTGGGTAAGAGTTCATTATCAATAGATAACACGGGCGCTGTGAGTACAGGGGTTGTGGGTAAGAGTTCATTATCACTAGATAACACGGGCGCTTTGAGTACAGGGGTTGTGGGTAAGAGTTCATTATCACTAGATAACACGGGCGCTGTGAGTACAGGGGTTGTGGGTAAGAGTTCATTATCACTAGATAACACGGGCGCTGTGAGTACAGGGGTTGTGGGTAAGAGTTCATTATCACTAGATAACACGGGCGCTGTGAGTACGGGGGTTGTGGGCAAGAGTTCATTATCACTAGATAACACGGGCGCTGTGAGTACAGGGGTTGTGGGCAAGAGTTCATTATCACTAGATAACACGGGCGCTTTGAGTACAGGGGTTGTGGGTAAAAGTTCATTATCACTAGATAACACGGGCGCTGTGAGTACAGGGGTTGTGGGTAAGAGTTCATTAACACTAGATAACACGGGCGCTTTGAGTACAGGGGTTGTGGGTAAGAGTTCATTATCACTAGATAACACGGGCGCTGTGAGTACAGGGGTTGTGGGTAAGAGTTCATTATCACTAGATAACACGGGCGCTTTGAGTACAGGGGTTGTGGGTAAGAGTTCATTATCACTAGATAACACGGGCGCTTTGAGTACAGGGGTTGTGGGTAAGAGTTCATTATCACTAGATAACACGGGCGCTGTGAGTACAGGGGTTGTGGGTAAGAGTTCATTATCACTAGATAACACGGGCGCTGTGAGTACAGGGGTTGTGGGTAAGAGTTCATTATCACTAGATAACACGGGCGCTTTGAGTACAGGGGTTGTGGGTAAGAGTTCATTATCACTAGATAACACGGGCGCTGTGAGTACAGGGTTTGTGGGTAAGAGTTCATTATCACTAGATAACACGGGCGCTGTGAGTACAGGGGTTGTGGGTAAGAGTTCATTATCACTAGATAACACGGGCGCTTTGAGTAAAGGGGTTGTGGGTAAGAGTTCATTATCACTAGATAACACGGGCGCTGTGAGTACAGGGGTTGTGGGTAAGAGTTCATTATCACTAGATAACACGGGCGCTGTGAGTACAGGAGTTTTGGGTAAGAGTTCATTATCACTAGATAACACGGGCGCTTTGAGTACAGGGGTTGTGGGTAAAAGTTCATTATCACTAGATAACACGGGCGCTGTGAGTACAGGGGTTGTGGGTAAGAGTTCATTATCACTAGATAACACGGGCGCTTTGAGTACAGGGGTTGTGGGTAAGAGTTCATTATCACTAGATAACACGGGCGCTTTGAGTACAGGGGTTGTGGGTAAGAGTTCATTATCACTAGATAACACGGGCGCTGTGAGTACAGGGGTTGTGGGTAAGAGTTCATTATCACTAGATAACACGGGCGCTGTGAGTACAGGGGTTGTGGGTAAGAGTTCATTATCACTAGATAACACGGGCGCTTTGAGTACAGGGGTTGTGGGTAAGAGTTCATTATCACTAGATAACACGGGCGCTGTGAGTACAGGGTTTGTGGGTAAGAGTTCATTATCACTAGATAACACGGGCGCTGTGAGTACAGGGGTTGTGGGTAAGAGTTCATTATCACTAGATAACACGGGCGCTTTGAGTAAAGGGGTTGTGGGTAAGAGTTCATTATCACTAGATAACACGGGCGCTGTGAGTACAGGGGTTGTGGGTAAGAGTTCATTATCACTAGATAACACGGGCGCTGTGAGTACAGGAGTTTTGGGTAAGAGTTCATTATCACTAGATAACACGGGCGCTTTGAGTACAGGGGTTGTGGGTAAAAGTTCATTATCACTAGATAACACGGGCGCTGTGAGTACAGGGGTTGTGGGTAAGAGTTCATTATCACTAGATAACACGGGCGCTTTGAGTACAGGGGTTGTGGGTAAGAGTTTATTATCATTAGATAACACGGGCGCTGTGAGTACAGGGGTTGTGGGTAAGAGTTCATTATCACTAGATAACACGGGCGCTTTGAGTACAGGGGTTGTGGGTAAGAGTTCATTATCACTAGATAACACGGGCGCTTTGAGTACAGGGGTTGTGGGTAAGAGTTCATTATCACTAGATAACACGGGCGCTGTGAGTACAGGGGTTGTGGGTAAGAGTTCATTATCACTAGATAACACGGGCGCTTTGAGTACAGGGGTTGTGGGTAAGAGTTCATTTTCACTAGATAACACGGGCGCTGTGAGTACAGGGGTTGTGGGTAAGAGTTCATTATCATTAGATAACACGGGCGCTGTGAGTACAGGGGTTGTGGGTAAGAGTTCATTATCACTAGATAACACGGGCGCTTTGAGTACAGGGGTTGTGGGTAAGAGTTTATTATCACTAGATAACACGGGCGCTGTGAGTACAGGGGTTGTGGGTAAGAGTTCATTATCACTAGATAACACGGGCGCTTTGAGTACAGGGGTTGTGGGTAAGAGTTCATTATCACTAGATAACACGGGCGCTGTGAGTACAGGGGTTGTGGGTAAGAGTTCATTATCACTAGATAACACGGGCGCTGTGAGTACAGGGGTTGTGGGTAAGAGTTCATTATCACTAGATAACACGGGCGCTTTGAGAACAGGGGTTGTGGGTAAGAGTTCATTATCACTAGATAACACGGGCGCTTTGAGTACAGGGGTTGTGGGTAAGAGTTCATTATCACTAGATAACACGGGCGCTTTGAGTACAGGGGTTGTGGGTAAGAGTTCATTATCACTAGATAACACGGGCGCTTTGAGTACAGGGGTTGTGGGTAAGAGTTCATTATCACTAGATAACACGGGCGCTTTGAGTACAGGGGTTGTGGGTAAGAGTTCATTATCACTAGATAACACGGGCGCTGTGAGTACAGGGGTTGTGGGTAAGAGTTCGTTATCACTAGATAACACGGGCGCTTTGAGTACAGGGGTTGTGGGTAAGAGTTCATTATCACTAGATAACACGGGCGCTTTGAGTACAGGGGTTGTGGGTAAGAGTTCATTATCACTAGATAACACGGGCGCTTTGAGTACAGGGGTTGTTTGTAAGAGTTCATTATCACTAGATAACACGGGCGCTGTGAGTACAGGGGTTGTGGGTAAGAGTTCTTTATCACTAGGTAACACGGGCGCTTTGAGTACAGGGGCTGTGGGTAAGAGTTCATTATCACTAGATAACACGGGCGCTGTGAGTACAGGGGTTGTGGGTAAGAGTTCATTATCACTAGATAACACGGGCGCTTTGAGAACAGGGGTTGTGGGTAAGAGTTCATTATCACTAGATAACACGGGCGCTTTGAGTACAGGGGTTGTGGGTAAGAGTTCATTATCACTAGATAACACGGGCGCTGTGAGTACAGGGGTTGTGGGTAAGAGTTCATTATCACTAGATAACACGGGCGCTTTGAGAACAGGGGTTGTGGGTAAGAGTTCATTATCACTAGATAACACGGGCGCTGTGAGTACAGGGGTTGTGGGTAAGAGTTCGTTATCACTAGATAACACGGGCGCTTTGAGTACAGGGGTTGTGGGTAAGAGTTCGTTATCACTAGATAACACGGGCGCTTTGAGTACAGGGGTTGTGGGTAAGAGTTCATTATCACTAGATAACACGGGCGCTGTGAGTACAGGGGTTGTGGGTAAGAGTTCATTATCACTATATAACATAGGCGCTTTGAGTACAGGGTTGTGGGTAAGAGTTCATTATCACTAGATAACACGGGCGCTTTGAGTACAGGGGTTGTGGGTAAGAGTTCATTATCACTAGATAACACGGGCGCTTTGAGTACAGGGGTTGTGGGTAAGAGTTCATTATCACTAGATAACACGGGCGCTGTGAGTACAGGGGTTGTGGGTAAGAGTTCATTATCACTAGATAACACGGGCGCTGTGAGTACAGGGGTTGTGGGTAAGAGTTCATTATCACTAGATAACACGGGCGCTTTCAGTACAGGGGTTGTCGGTAAGAGTTCATTATCACTAGATAACACGGGCGCTGTGAGTACAGGGGTTGTGGGTAAGAGTTCATTATCACTAGATAACACGGGCGCTTTGAGTACAGGGGTTGTGGGTAAGAGTTCATTATCACTAGATAACACGGGCGCTTTGAGTACAGGGTTTGTGGGTAAGAGTTCATTATCACTAGATAACACGGGCGCTTTGAGTACAGGGGTTGTGGGTAAGAGTTCATTATCACTAGATAACACGGGCGCTGTGAGTACAGGGGTTGTGGGTAAGAGTTCATTATCACTAGATAACACGGGCGCTGTGAGTACAGGAGTTTTGGGTAAGAGTTCATTATCACTAGATAACACGGGCGCTTTGAGTACAGGGGTTGTGGGTAAGAGTTCATTATCACTAGATAACACGGGCGCTGTGAGTACAGGGGTTGTGGGTAAGAGTTCATTATCACTAGATAACACGGGCGCTTTGAGTACAGGGGTTGTGGGTAAGAGTTCATTATCATTAGATAACACGGGCGCTGTGAGTACAGGGGTTGTGGGTAAGAGTTCATTATCACTAGATAACACGGGCGCTTTGAGTACAGGGGTTGTGGGTAAGAGTTCATTATCACTAGATAACACGGGCGCTTTGAGTACAGGGGTTGTGGGTAAGAGTTCATTATCACTAGATAACACGGGCGCTGTGAGTACAGGGGTTGTGGGTAAGAGTTCATTATCACTAGATAACACGGGCGCTTTGAGTACAGGGGTTGTGGGTAAGAGTTCATTTTCACTAGATAACACGGGCGCTGTGAGTACAGGGGTTGTGGGTAAGAGTTCATTATCATTAGATAACACGGGCGCTGTGAGTACAGGGGTTGTGGGTAAGAGTTCATTATCACTAGATAACACGGGCGCTTTGAGTACAGGGGTTGTGGGTAAGAGTTTATTATCACTAGATAACACGGGCGCTGTGAGTACAGGGGTTGTGGGTAAGAGTTAATTATCACTAGATAACACGGGCGCTTTGAGTACAGGGGTTGTGGGTAAGAGTTCATTATCACTAGATAACACGGGCGCTGTGAGTACAGGGGTTGTGGGTAAGAGTTCATTATCACTAGATAACACGGGCGCTGTGAGTACAGGGGTTGTGGGTAAGAGTTCATTATCACTAGATAACACGGGCGCTTTGAGAACAGGGGTTGTGGGTAAGAGTTCATTATCACTAGATAACACGGGCGCTTTGAGTACAGGGGTTGTGGGTAAGAGTTCATTATCACTAGATAACACGGGCGCTTTGAGTACAGGGGTTGTGGGTAAGAGTTCATTATCACTAGATAACACGGGCGCTTTGAGTACAGGGGTTGTGGGTAAGAGTTCATTATCACTAGATAACACGGGCGCTTTGAGTACAGGGGTTGTGGGTAAGAGTTCATTATCACTAGATAACACGGGCGCTGTGAGTACAGGGGTTGTGGGTAAGAGTTCGTTATCACTAGATAACACGGGCGCTTTGAGTACAGGGGTTGTGGGTAAGAGTTCATTATCACTAGATAACACGGGCGCTTTGAGTACAGGGGTTGTGGGTAAGAGTTCATTATCACTAGATAACACGGGCGCTTTGAGTACAGGGGTTGTTTGTAAGAGTTCATTATCACTAGATAACACGGGCGCTGTGAGTACAGGGGTTGTGGGTAAGAGTTCTTTATCACTAGGTAACACGGGCGCTTTGAGTACAGGGGCTGTGGGTAAGAGTTCATTATCACTAGATAACACGGGCGCTGTGAGTACAGGGGTTGTGGGTAAGAGTTCATTATCACTAGATAACACGGGCGCTTTGAGAACAGGGGTTGTGGGTAAGAGTTCATTATCACTAGATAACACGGGCGCTTTGAGTACAGGGGTTGTGGGTAAGAGTTCATTATCACTAGATAACACGGGCGCTGTGAGTACAGGGGTTGTGGGTAAGAGTTCATTATCACTAGATAACACGGGCGCTTTGAGAACAGGGGTTGTGGGTAAGAGTTCATTATCACTAGATAACACGGGCGCTGTGAGTACAGGGGTTGTGGGTAAGAGTTCGTTATCACTAGATAACACGGGCGCTTTGAGTACAGGGGTTGTGGGTAAGAGTTCATTATCACTAGATAACACGGGGGCTTTGAGTACAGGGGTTGTGGGTAAGAGTTCATTATCACTAGATAACACGGGCGCTGTGAGTACAGGGGTTGTGGGTAAGAGTTCATTATCACTATATAACATGGGCGCTTTGAGTACAGGGTTGTGGGTAAGAGTTCATTATCACTAGATAACACGGGCGCTTTGAGTACAGGGGTTGTGGGTAAGAGTTCATTATCACTAGATAACACGGGCGCTGTGAGTACAGGGGTTGTGGGTAAGAGTTCATTATCACTAGATAACACGGGCGCTTTGAGAACAGGGGTTGTGGGTAAGAGTTCATTATCACTAGATAACACGGGCGCTGTGAGTACAGGGGTTGTGGGTAAGAGTTCGTTATCACTAGATAACACGGGCGCTTTGAGTACAGGGGTTGTGGGTAAGAGTTCATTATCACTAGATAACACGGGGGCTTTGAGTACAGGGGTTGTGGGTAAGAGTTCATTATCACTAGATAACACGGGCGCTGTGAGTACAGGGGTTGTGGGTAAGAGTTCATTATCACTATATAACATAGGCGCTTTGAGTACAGGGTTGTGGGTAAGAGTTCATTATCACTAGATAACACGGGCGCTTTGAGTACAGGGGTTGTGGGTAAGAGTTTATTATCACTAGATAACACGGGCGCTTTGAGTACAGGGGTTGTGGGTAAGAGTTCATTATCACTAGATAACACGGGCGCTGTGAGTACAGGGGTTGTGGGTAAGAGTTCATTATCACTAGATAACACGGGCGCTGTGAGTACAGGGGTTGTGGGTAAGAGTTCATTATCACTAGATAACACGGGCGCTTTCAGTACAGGGGTTGTCGGTAAGAGTTCATTATCACTAGATAACACGGGCGCTGTGAGTACAGGGGTTGTGGGTAAGAGTTCATTATCACTAGATAACACGGGCGCTTTGAGTACAGGGGTTGTGGGTAAGAGTTCATTATCACTAGATAACACGGGCGCTTTGAGTACAGGGTTTGTGGGTAAGAGTTCATTATCACTAGATAACACGGGCGCTTTGAGTACAGGGGTTGTGGGTAAGAGTTCATTATCACTAGATAACACGGGCGCTGTGAGTACAGGGGTTGTGGGTAAGAGTTCATTATCACTAGATAACACGGGCGCTGTGAGTACAGGCGTTGTGGGTAAGAGTTCATTATCACTAGATAACACGGGCGCTTTGAGTACAGGGGTTGTGGGTAAAAGTTCATTATCACTAGATAACACGGGCGCTGTGAGTACAGGGGTTGTGGGTAAGAGTTCATTATCACTAGATAACACGGGCGCTTTGAGTACAGGGGTTGTGGGTAAGAGTTTATTATCATTAGATAACACGGGCGCTGTGAGTACAGGGGTTGTGGGTAAGAGTTCATTATCACTAGATAACACGGGCGCTTTGAGTACAGGGGTTGTGGGTAAGAGTTCATTATCACTAGATAACACGGGCGCTTTGAGTACAGGGGTTGTGGGTAAGAGTTCATTATCACTAGATAACACGGGCGCTGTGAGTACAGGGGTTGTGGGTAAGAGTTCATTATCACTAGATAACACGGGCGCTTTGAGTACAGGGGTTGTGGGTAAGAGTTCATTTTCACTAGATAACACGGGCGCTGTGAGTACAGGGGTTGTGGGTAAGAGTTCATTATCACTAGATAACACGGGCGCTGTGAGTACAGGGGTTGTGGGTAAGAGTTCATTATCACTAGATAACACGGGCGCTTTGAGTACAGGGGTTGTGGGTAAGAGTTTATTATCACTAGATAACACGGGCGCTGTGAGTACAGGGGTTGTGGGTAAGAGTTAATTATCACTAGATAACACGGGCGCTTTGAGTACAGGGGTTGTGGGTAAGAGTTCATTATCACTAGATAACACGGGCGCTGTGAGTACAGGGGTTGTGGGTAAGAGTTCATTATCACTAGATAACACGGGCGCTGTGAGTACAGGGGTTGTGGGTAAGAGTTCATTATCACTAGATAACACGGGCGCTTTGAGAACAGGGGTTGTGGGTAAGAGTTCATTATCACTAGATAACACGGGCGCTTTGAGTACAGGGGTTGTGGGTAAGAGTTCATTATCACTAGATAACACGGGCGCTGTGAGTACAGGGGTTGTGGGTAAGAGTTCATTATCACTAGATAACACGGGCGCTTTGAGTACAGGGGTTGTGGGTAAGAGTTCATTATCACTAGATAACACGGGCGCTTTGAGTACAGGGGTTGTGGGTAAGAGTTCATTATCACTAGATAACACGGGCGCTGTGAGTACAGGGGTTGTGGGTAAGAGTTCGTTATCACTAGATAACACGGGCGCTTTGAGTACAGGGGTTGTGGGTAAGAGTTCATTATCACTAGATAACACGGGCGCTTTGAGTACAGGGGTTGTGGGTAAGAGTTCATTATCACTAGATAACACGGGCGCTTTGAGTACAGGGGTTGTTTGTAAGAGTTCATTATCACTAGATAACACGGGCGCTGTGAGTACAGGGGTTGTGGGTAAGAGTTCTTTATCACTAGGTAACACGGGCGCTTTGAGTACAGGGGCTGTGGGTAAGAGTTCATTATCACTAGATAACACGGGCGCTGTGAGTACAGGGGTTGTGGGTAAGAGTTCATTATCACTAGATAACACGGGCGCTTTGAGAACAGGGGTTGTGGGTAAGAGTTCATTATCACTAGATAACACGGGCGCTTTGAGTACAGGGGTTGTGGGTAAGAGTTCATTATCACTAGATAACACGGGCGCTGTGAGTACAGGGGTTGTGGGTAAGAGTTCATTATCACTAGATAACACGGGCGCTTTGAGAACAGGGGTTGTGGGTAAGAGTTCATTATCACTAGATAACACGGGCGCTGTGAGTACAGGGGTTGTGGGTAAGAGTTCGTTATCACTAGATAACACGGGCGCTTTGAGTACAGGGGTTGTGGGTAAGAGTTCATTATCACTAGATAACACGGGGGCTTTGAGTACAGGGGTTGTGGGTAAGAGTTCATTATCACTAGATAACACGGGCGCTGTGAGTACAGGGGTTGTGGGTAAGAGTTCATTATCACTATATAACATGGGCGCTTTGAGTACAGGGTTGTGGGTAAGAGTTCATTATCACTAGATAACACGGGCGCTTTGAGTACAGGGGTTGTGGGTAAGAGTTTATTATCACTAAATAACACGGGCGCTTTGAGTACAGGGGTTGTGGGTAAGAGTTCATTATCACTAGATAACACGGGCGCTGTGAGTACAGGGGTTGTGGGTAAGAGTTCATTATCACTAGATAACACGGGCGCTGTGAGTACAGGGGTTGTGGGTAAGAGTTCATTATCACTAGATAACACGGGCGCTTTCAGTACAGGGGTTGTCGGTAAGAGTTCATTATCACTAGATAACACGGGCGCTGTGAGTACAGGGGTTGTGGGTAAGAGTTCATTATCACTAGATAACACGGGCGCTTTGAGTACAGGGGTTGTGGGTAAGAGTTCATTATCACTAGATAACACGGGCGCTTTGAGTACAGGGTTTGTGGGTAAGAGTTCATTATCACTAGATAACACGGGCGCTTTGAGTACAGGGGTTGTGGGTAAGAGTTCATTAACACTAGATAACACGGGCGCTGTGAGTACAGGGGTTGTGGGTAAGAGTTCATTATCACTAGATAACACGGGCGCTTTGAGTACAGGGGTTGTGGGTAAGAGTTCATTATCACTAGATAACACGGGCGCTTTGAGTACAGGGGTTGTGGGTAAGAGTTCATTATCACTAGATAACACGGGCGCTGTGAGTACAGGGGTTGTGGGTAAGAGTTCATTATCACTAGATAACACGGGCGCTTTGAGTACAGGGGTTTTGGGTAAGAGTTCATTATCACTAGATAACACGGGCGCTTTGAGTACAGGGGTTGTGGGTAAGAGTTCATTATCACTAGATAACACGGGCGCTGTGAGTACAGGGGTTGTGGGTAAGAGTTCATTATCACTAGATAACACGGGCGCTTTGAGTACAGGGGTTGTGGGTAAGAGTTCATTATCACTAGATAACACGGGCGCTGTGAGTACAGGGGTTGTGGGTATGAGTTCATTATCACTAGATAACACGGGCGCTTTGAGTACAGGGGTTGTGGGTAAGAGTTCATTATCAATAGATAACACGGGCGCTGTGAGTACAGGGGTTGTGGGTAAGAGTTCATTATCACTAGATAACACGGGCGCTTTGAGTACAGGGGTTGTGGGTAAGAGTTCATTATCACTAGATAACACGGGCGCTGTGAGTACAGGGGTTGTGGGTAAGAGTTCATTATCACTAGATAACACGGGCGCTGTGAGTACAGGGGTTGTGGGTAAGAGTTCATTATCACTAGACAACACGGGCGCTGTGAGTACGGGGGTTGTGGGCAAGAGTTCATTATCACTAGATAACACGGGCGCTGTGAGTACAGGGGTTGTGGGCAAGAGTTCATTATCACTAGATAACACGGGCGCTTTGAGTACAGGGGTTGTGGGTAAAAGTTCATTATCACTAGATAACACGGGCGCTGTGAGTACAGGGGTTGTGGGTAAGAGTTCATTAACACTAGATAACACGGGCGCTTTGAGTACAGGGGTTGTGGGTAAGAGTTCATTATCACTAGATAACACGGGCGCTGTGAGTACAGGGGTTGTGGGTAAGAGTTCATTATCACTAGATAACACGGGCGCTTTGAGTACTGGGGTTGTGGGTAAGAGTTCATTATCACTAGATAACACGGGCGCTTTGAGTACAGGGGTTGTGGGTAAGAGTTCATTATCACTAGATAACACGGGCGCTGTGAGTACAGGGGTTGTGGGTAAGAGTTCATTATCACTAGATAACACGGGCGCTGTGAGTACAGGGGTTGTGGGTAAGAGTTCATTATCACTAGATAACACGGGCGCTGTGAGTACAGGGGTTGTGGGTAAGAGTTCATTATCACTGGATAACACGGGCGCTGTGAGTACAGGGGTTGTGGGTAAGAGTTCATTATCACTAGATAACACGGGCGCTTTGAGTACAGGGGTTGTGGGTAAGAGTTCATTATCACTGGATAACACGGGCGCTTTGAGTACAGGGGTTGTGGGTAAGAGTTCATTATCACTAGATAACACGGGCGCTTTGAGTACAGGGTTTGTGGGTAAGAGTTCATTATCACTAGATAACACGGGCGCTGTGAGTACAGGGGTTGTGGGTAAGAGTTCATTATCACTAGATAACACGGGCGCTTTGAGTACAGGGGTTGTGGGTAAGAGTTCATTATCACTAGATAACACGGGCGCTGTGAGTACAGGGGTTGTGGGTAAGAGTTCATTATCACTAGATAACACGGGCGCTTTGAGTACAGGGGTTGTGGGTAAGAGTTCATTATCACTAGATAACACGGGCGCTGTGAGTACAGGGGTTGTGGGTAAGAGTTCATTATCACTAGATAACACGGGCGCTGTGAGTACAGGGGTTGTGGGTAAGAGTTCATTATCACTAGAAAACACGGACGCTTTGAGAACAGGGGTTGTGGGTAAGAGTTCATTATCACTAGATAACACGGGCGCTTTGAGTACAGGGGTTGTGGGTAAGAGTTCATTATCACTAGATAACACGGGCGCTTTGAGTACAGGGGTTGTGGGTAAGAGTTAATTATCACTAGATAACACGGGCGCTTTGAGTACAGGGGTTGTGGGTAAGAGTTCATTATCACTAGATAACACGGGCGCTTTGAATACAGGGGTTGTGGGTAAGAGTTCATTATCACTAGATAACACGGGCGCTGTGAGTACAGGGGTTGTGGGTAAGAGTTCGTTATCACTAGATAACACGGGCGCTTTGAGTACAGGGGTTGTGGGTAAGAGTTCATTATCACTAGATAACACGGGCGCTTTGAGTACAGGGGTTGTGGGTAAGAGTTCATTATCACTAGATAACACGGGCGCTTTGAGTACAGGGATTGTTTGTAAGAGTTCATTATCACTAGATAACACGGGCGCTTTGAGTACAGGGGTTGTGGGTAAGAGTTCATTATCACTAGATAACACGGGCGCTGTGAGTACAGGGGTTGTGGGTAAGAGTTCTTTATCACTAGGTAACACGGGCGCTTTGAGTACAGGGGCTGTGGGTAAGAGTTCATTATCACTAGATAACACGGGCGCTGTGAGTACAGGGGTTGTGGGTAAGAGTTCATTATCACTAGATAACACGGGCGCTTTGAGTACAGGGGTTGTGGGTAAGAGTTCATTATCACTAGATAACACGGGCGCTGTGAGTACAGGGGTTGTGGGTAAGAGTTCATTATCACTAGATAACACGAGCGCTGTGAGTACAGGGGTTGTGGGTAAGAGTTCATTATCACTAGATAACACGGGCGCTGTGAGTACAGGGGTTGTGGGTAAGAGTTCATTATCACTAGATAACACGGGCGCTTTGAGTACAGGGGTTGTGGGTAAGAGTTCATTATCACTAGATAACACGGGCGCTGTGAGTACAGGGGTTGTGGGTAAGAGTTCATTATCACTAGATAACACGGGCGCTGTGAGTACAGGGGTTGTGGGTAAGAGTTCATTATCACTAGATAACACGGGCGCTGTGAGTACAGGGATTGTGGGTAAGAGTTCATTATCACTAGATAACACGGGCGCTGTGAGTACAGGGGTTGTGGGTAAGAGTTCATTATCACTAGATAACACGGGCGCTGTGAGTACAGGGGTTGTGGGTAAGAGTTCATTAACACTAGATAACACGGGCGCTTTGAGTACAGGGGTTGTGGGTAAGAGTTCATTATCACTAGATAACATGGGCGCTTTGAGTACAGGGGTTGTGGGTAAGAGTTCATTATCACTATATAACATGGGCGCTTTGAGTACAGGGGTTGTGGGTAAGAGTTCATTATCACTAGATAACACGGGCTCTGTGAGTACAGGGGTTGTGGGTAAGAGCTCATTATCACTAGATAACACGGGCGCTGTGAGTACAGGGGTTGTGGGTAAGAGTTCATTATCACTAGATAACACGGGCGCTGTGAGTACAGGGGTTGTGGGTAAGAGTTCATTATCACTAGATAACACGGGCGCTGTGAGTACAGGGGTTGTGGGTAAGAGTTCATTATCACTGGATAACACGGGCGATGTGAGTACAGGGGTTGTGGGTAAGAGTTCATTATCACTAGATAACACGGGCGCTGTGAGTACAGGAGTTGTGGGTAAGAGTTCATTATCACTGGATAACACGGGCGCTTTGAGTACAGGGGTTGTGGGTAAGAGTTCATTATCACTAGATAACACGGGCGCTTTGAGTACAGGGGTTGTGGGTAAGAGTTCATTATCACTAGATAACACGGGCGCTGTGAGTACAGGGGTTGTGGGTAAGAGTTCATTATCACTAGATAACACGGGCGCTTTCAGTACAGGGGTTGTCGGTAAGAGTTCATTATCACTAGATAACACGGGCGCTTTGAGTACAGGGGTTGTGGGTAAGAGTTCATTATCACTAGATAACACGGGCGCTTTGAGTACAGGGTTTGTGGGTAAGAGTTCATTATCACTAGATAACACGGGCGCTGTGAGTACAGGGGTTGTGGGTAAGAGTTCATTATCACTAGATAACACGGGCGCTTTGAGTACAGGGGTTGTGGGTAAGAGTTCATTATCACTAGATAACACGGGCGCTGTGAGTACAGGGGTTGTGGGTAAGAGTTCATTATCACTAGATAACACGGGCGCTTTGAGTACAGGGGTTGTGGGTAAGAGTTCATTATCACTAGATAACACGGGCGCTGTGAGTACAGGGGTTGTGGGTAAGAGTTCATTATCACTAGATAACACGGGCGCTGTGAGTACAGGGGTTGTGGGTAAGAGTTCATTATCACTAGAAAACACGGACGCTTTGAGAACAGGGGTTGTGGGTAAGAGTTCATTATCACTAGATAACACGGGCGCTTTGAGTACAGGGGTTGTGGGTAAGAGTTCATTATCACTAGATAACACGGGCGCTTTGAGTACAGGGGTTGTGGGTAAGAGTTAATTATCACTAGATAACACGGGCGCTTTGAGTACAGGGGTTGTGGGTAAGAGTTCATTATCACTAGATAACACGGGCGCTTTGAATACAGGGGTTGTGGGTAAGAGTTCATTATCACTAGATAACACGGGCGCTGTGAGTACAGGGGTTGTGGGTAAGAGTTCGTTATCACTAGATAACACGGGCGCTTTGAGTACAGGGGTTGTGGGTAAGAGTTCATTATCACTAGATAACACGGGCGCTTTGAGTACAGGGGTTGTGGGTAAGAGTTCATTATCACTAGATAACACGGGCGCTTTGAGTACAGGGGTTGTTTGTAAGAGTTCATTATCACTAGATAACACGGGCGCTGTGAGTACAGGGGTTGTGGGTAAGAGTTCTTTATCACTAGGTAACACGGGCGCTTTGAGTACAGGGGCTGTGGGTAAGAGTTCATTATCACTAGATAACACGGGCGCTGTGAGTACAGGGGTTGTGGGTAAGAGTTCATTATCACTAGATAACACGGGCGCTTTGAGAACAGGGGTTGTGGGTAAGAGTTCATTATCACTAGATAACACGGGCGCTGTGAGTACAGGGGTTGTGGGTAAGAGTTCATTATCACTAGATAACACGAGCGCTGTGAGTACAGGGGTTGTGGGTAAGAGTTCATTATCACTAGATAACACGGGCGCTGTGAGTACAGGGGTTGTGGGTAAGAGTTCATTATCACTAGATAACACGGGCGCTTTGAGTACAGGGGTTGTGGGTAAGAGTTCATTATCACTAGATAACACGGGCGCTGTGAGTACAGGGGTTGTGGGTAAGAGTTCATTATCACTAGATAACACGGGCGCTGTGAGTACAGGGGTTGTGGGTAAGAGTTCATTATCACTAGATAACACGGGCGCTGTGAGTACAGGGATTGTGGGTAAGAGTTCATTATCACTAGATAACACGGGCGCTGTGAGTACAGGGGTTGTGGGTAAGAGTTCATTATCACTAGATAACACGGGCGCTGTGAGTACAGGGGTTGTGGGTAAGAGTTCATTAACACTAGATAACACGGGCGCTTTGAGTACAGGGGTTGTGGGTAAGAGTTCATTATCACTAGATAACATGGGCGCTTTGAGTACAGGGGTTGTGGGTAAGAGTTCATTATCACTATATAACATGGGCGCTTTGAGTACAGGGGTTGTGGGTAAGAGTTCATTATCACTAGATAACACGGGCTCTGTGAGTACAGGGGTTGTGGGTAAGAGCTCATTATCACTAGATAACACGGGCGCTGTGAGTACAGGGGTTGTGGGTAAGAGTTCATTATCACTAGATAACACGGGCGCTGTGAGTACAGGGGTTGTGGGTAAGAGTTCATTATCACTAGATAACACGGGCGCTGTGAGTACAGGGGTTGTGGGTAAGAGTTCATTATCACTGGATAACACGGGCGATGTGAGTACAGGGGTTGTGGGTAAGAGTTCATTATCACTAGATAACACGGGCGCTGTGAGTACAGGAGTTGTGGGTAAGAGTTCATTATCACTGGATAACACGGGCGCTTTGAGTACAGGGGTTGTGGGTAAGAGTTCATTATCACTAGATAACACGGGCGCTTTGAGTACAGGGGTTGTGGGTAAGAGTTCATTATCACTAGATAACACGGGCGCTGTGAGTACAGGGGTTGTGGGTAAGAGTTCATTATCACTAGATAACACGGGCGCTTTCAGTACAGGGGTTGTCGGTAAGAGTTCATTATCACTAGATAACACGGGCGCTTTGAGTACAGGGGTTGTGGGTAAGAGTTCATTATCACTAGATAACACGGGCGCTTTGAGTACAGGGGTTGTGGGTAAGAGTTCATTATCACTAGATAACACGGGCGCTTTGAGTACAGGGGTTGTGGGTAAGAGTTAATTCTCACTAGATAACACGGGCGCTTTGAGTACAGGGGTTGTGGGTAAGAGTTCATTATCACTAGATAACACGGGCGCTTTGAATACAGGGGTTGTGGGTAAGAGTTCATTATCACTAGATAACACGGGCGCTGTGAGTACAGGGGTTGTGGGTAAGAGTTCGTTATCACTAGATAACACGGGCGCTTTGAGTACAGGGGTTGTGGGTAAGAGTTCATTATCACTAGATAACACGGGCGCTTTGAGTACAGGGGTTGTGGGTAAGAGTTCATTATCACTAGATAACACGGGCGCTTTGAGTACAGGGGTTGTTTGTAAGAGTTCATTATCACTAGATAACACGGGCGCTGTGAGTACAGGGGTTGTGGGTAAGAGTTCTTTATCACTAGGTAACACGGGCGCTTTGAGTACAGGGGCTGTGGGTAAGAGTTCATTATCACTAGATAACACGGGCGCTGTGAGTACAGGGGTTGTGGGTAAGAGTTCATTATCACTAGATAACACGGGCGCTTTGAGAACAGGGGTTGTGGGTAAGAGTTCATTATCACTAGATAACACGGGCGCTTTGAGTACAGGGGTTGTGGGTAAGAGTTCATTATCACTAGATAACACGGGGGCTTTGAGTACAGGGGTTGTGGGTAAGAGTTCATTATCACTAGATAACACGGGCGCTGTGAGTACAGGGGTTGTGGGTAAGAGTTCATTATCACTATATAACATGGGCGCTTTGAGTACAGGGTTGTGGGTAAGAGTTCATTATCACTAGATAACACGGGCGCTTTGAGTACAGGGGTTGTGGGTAAGAGTTTATTATCACTAGATAACACGGGCGCTTTGAGTACAGGGATTGTGGGTAAGAGTTCATTATCACTAGATAACACGGGCGCTTTGAGTACAGGGATTGTGGGTAAGAGTTCATTATCACTAGATAACACGGGCGCTGTGAGTACAGGGGTTGTGGGTAAGAGTTCATTATCACTAGATAACACGGGCGCTGTGAGTACAGGGGTTGTGGGTAAGAGTTCATTATCACTAGATAACACGAGCGCTGTGAGTACAGGGGTTGTGGGTAAGAGTTCATTATCACTAGATAACACGGGCGCTGTGAGTACAGGGGTTGTGGGTAAGAGTTCATTATCACTAGATAACACGGGCGCTTTGAGTACAGGGGTTGTGGGTAAGAGTTCATTATCACTAGATAACACGGGCGCTGTGAGTACAGGGGTTGTGGGTAAGAGTTCATTATCACTAGATAACACGGGCGCTGTGAGTACAGGGGTTGTGGGTAAGAGTTCATTATCACTAGATAACACGGGCGCTGTGAGTACAGGGTTTGTGGGTAAGAGTTCATTATCACTAGATAACACGGGCGCTGTGAGTACAGGGGTTGTGGGTAAGAGTTCATTATCACTAGATAACACGGGCGCTGTGAGTACAGGGGTTGTGGGTAAGAGTTCATTAACACTAGATAACACGGGCGCTTTGAGTACAGGGGTTGTGGGTAAGAGTTCATTATCACTAGATAACACGGGCGCTTTGAGTACAGGGGTTGTGGGTAAGAGTTCATTATCACTATATAACATGGGCGCTTTGAGTACAGGGGTTGTGGGTAAGAGTTCATTATCACTAGATAACACGGGCTCTGTGAGTACAGGGGTTGTGGGTAAGAGCTCATTATCACTAGATAACACGGGCGCTGTGAGTACAGAGGTTGTGGGTAAGAGTTCATTATCACTAGATAACACGGGCGCTGTGAGTACAGGGGTTGTGGGTAAGAGTTCATTATCACTAGATAACACGGGCGCTGTGAGTACAGGGGTTGTGGGTAAGAGTTCATTATCACTGGATAACACGGGCGATGTGAGTACAGGGGTTGTGGGTAAGAGTTCATTATCACTAGATAACACGGGCGCTGTGAGTACAGGAGTTGTGGGTAAGAGTTCATTATCACTGGATAACACGGGCGCTTTGAGTACAGGGGTTGTGGGTAAGAGTTCATTATCACTAGATAACACGGGCGCTTTGAGTACAGGGGTTGTGGGTAAGAGTTCATTATCACTAGATAACACGGGGGCTTTGAGTACAGGGGTTGTGGGTAAGAGTTCATTATCACTAGATAACACGGGCGCTTTGAGTACAGGGGTTGTGGGTAAGAGTTCATTATCACTATATAACATGGGCGCTTTGAGTACAGGGTTGTGGGTAAGAGTTCATTATCACTAGATAACACGGGCGCTTTGAGTACAGGGGTTGTGGGTAAGAGTTTATTATCACTAGATAACACGGGCGCTTTGAGTACAGGGATTGTGGGTAAGAGTTCATTATCACTAGATAACACGGGCGCTTTGAGTACAGGGATTGTGGGTAAGAGTTCATTATCACTAGATAACACGGGCGCTGTGAGTACAGGGGTTGTGGGTAAGAGTTCATTATCACTAGATAACACGGGCGCTGTGAGTACAGGGGTTGTGGGTAAGAGTTCATTATCACTAGATAACACGGGCGCTGTGAGTACAGGGGTTGTGGGTAAGAGTTCATTATCACTAGATAACACGGGCGCTGTGAGTACAGGGGTTGTGGGTAAGAGTTCATTATCACTAGATAACACGGGCGCTTTGAGTACAGGGGTTGTGGGTAAGAGTTCATTATCACTAGATAACACGGGCGCTGTGAGTACAGGGGTTGTGGGTAAGAGTTCATTATCACTAGATAACACGGGCGCTGTGAGTACAGGGGTTGTGGGTAAGAGTTCATTATCACTAGATAACACGGGCGCTGTGAGTACAGGGATTGTGGGTAAGAGTTCATTATCACTAGATAACACGGGCGCTGTGAGTACAGGGGTTGTGGGTAAGAGTTCATTATCACTAGATAACACGGGCGCTGTGAGTACAGGGATTGTGGGTAAGAGTTCATTATCACTAGATAACACGGGCGCTGTGAGTACAGGGGTTGTGGGTAAGAGTTCATTATCACTAGATAACACGGGCGCTGTGAGTACAGGGGTTGTGGGTAAGAGTTCATTAACACTAGATAACACGGGCGCTTTGAGTACAGGGGTTGTGGGTAAGAGTTCATTATCACTAGATAACATGGGCGCTTTGAGTACAGGGGTTGTGGGTAAGAGTTCATTATCACTATATAACATGGGCGCTTTGAGTACAGGGGTTGTGGGTAAGAGTTCATTATCACTAGATAACACGGGCTCTGTGAGTACAGGGGTTGTGGGTAAGAGCTCATTATCACTAGATAACACGGGCGCTGTGAGTACAGAGGTTGTGGGTAAGAGTTCATTATCACTAGATAACACGGGCGCTGTGAGTACAGGGGTTGTGGGTAAGAGTTCATTATCACTAGATAACACGGGCGCTGTGAGTACAGGGGTTGTGGGTAAGAGTTCATTATCACTGGATAACACGGGCGATGTGAGTACAGGGGTTGTGGGTAAGAGTTCATTATCACTAGATAACACGGGCGCTGTGAGTACAGGAGTTGTGGGTAAGAGTTCATTATCACTGGATAACACGGGCGCTTTGAGTACAGGGGTTGTGGGTAAGAGTTCATTATCACTAGATAACACGGGCGCTTTGAGTACAGGGGTTGTGGGTAAGAGTTCATTATCACTAGATAACACGGGGGCTTTGAGTACAGGGGTTGTGGGTAAGAGTTCATTATCACTAGATAACACGGGCGCTGTGAGTACAGGGGTTGTGGGTAAGAGTTCATTATCACTATATAACATGGGCGCTTTGAGTACAGGGTTGTGGGTAAGAGTTCATTATCACTAGATAACACGGGCGCTTTGAGTACAGGGGTTGTGGGTAAGAGTTTATTATCACTAGATAACACGGGCGCTTTGAGTACAGGGATTGTGGGTAAGAGTTCATTATCACTAGATAACACGGGCGCTTTGAGTACAGGGATTGTGGGTAAGAGTTCATTATCACTAGATAACACGGGCGCTGTGAGTACAGGGGTTGTGGGTAAGAGTTCATTATCACTAGATAACACGGGCGCTGTGAGTACAGGGGTTGTGGGTAAGAGTTCATTATCACTAGATAACACGAGCGCTGTGAGTACAGGGGTTGTGGGTAAGAGTTCATTATCACTAGATAACACGGGCGCTGTGAGTACAGGGGTTGTGGGTAAGAGTTCATTATCACTAGATAACACGGGCGCTTTGAGTACAGGGGTTGTGGGTAAGAGTTCATTATCACTAGATAACACGGGCGCTGTGAGTACAGGGGTTGTGGGTAAGAGTTCATTATCACTAGATAACACGGGCGCTGTGAGTACAGGGGTTGTGGGTAAGAGTTCATTATCACTAGATAACACGGGCGCTGTGAGTACAGGGATTGTGGGTAAGAGTTCATTATCACTAGATAACACGGGCGCTGTGAGTACAGGGGTGGTGGGTAAGAGTTCATTATCACTAGATAACACGGGCGCTGTGAGTACAGGGGTTGTGGGTAAGAGTTCATTAACACTAGATAACACGGGCGCTTTGAGTACAGGGGTTGTGGGTAAGAGTTCATTATCACTAGATAACATGGGCGCTTTGAGTACAGGGGTTGTGGGTAAGAGTTCATTATCACTATATAACATGGGCGCTTTGAGTACAGGGGTTGTGGGTAAGAGTTCATTATCACTAGATAACACGGGCTCTGTGAGTACAGGGGTTGTGGGTAAGAGCTCATTATCACTAGATAACACGGGCGCTGTGAGTACAGAGGTTGTGGGTAAGAGTTCATTATCACTAGATAACACGGGCGCTGTGAGTACAGGGGTTGTGGGTAAGAGTTCATTATCACTAGATAACACGGGCGCTGTGAGTACAGGGGTTGTGGGTAAGAGTTCATTATCACTGGATAACACGGGCGATGTGAGTACAGGGGTTGTGGGTAAGAGTTCATTATCACTAGATAACACGGGCGCTGTGAGTACAGGAGTTGTGGGTAAGAGTTCATTATCACTGGATAACACGGGCGCTTTGAGTACAGGGGTTGTGGGTAAGAGTTCATTATCACTAGATAACACGGGCGCTTTGAGTACAGGGGTTGTGGGTAAGAGTTCATTATCACTAGATAACACGGGCGCTGTGAGTACAGGGGTTGTGGGTAAGAGTTCATTATCACTAGATAACACGGGCGCTTTCAGTACAGGGGTTGTCGGTAAGAGTTCATTATCACTAGATAACACGGGCGCTTTGAGTACAGGGGTTGTGGGTAAGAGTTCATTATCACTAGATAACACGGGCGCTGTGAGTACAGGGGTTGTGGGTAAGAGTTCATTATCACTAGATAACACGGGCGCTGTGAGTACAGGGGTTGTGGGTAAGAGTTCATTATCACTGGATAACACGGGCGATGTGAGTACAGGGGTTGTGGGTAAGAGTTCATTATCACTAGATAACACGGGCGCTGTGAGTACAGGAGTTGTGGGTAAGAGTTCATTATCACTGGATAACACGGGCGCTTTGAGTACAGGGGTTGTGGGTAAGATTTCATTATCACTAGATAACACGGGCGCTTTGAGTACAGGGGTTGTGGGTAAGAGTTCATTATCACTAGATAACACGGGCGCTGTGAGTACAGGGGTTGTGGGTAAGAGTTCATTATCACTAGATAACACGGGCGCTTTCAGTACAGGGGTTGTGGGTAAGAGTTCATTATCACTAGATAACACGGGCGCTTTGAGTACAGGGGTTGTGGGTAAGAGTTCATTATCACTAGATAACACGGGCGCTTTGAGTACAGGGGTTGTGGGTAAGAGTTCATTATCACTAGATAACACGGGCGCTTTGAGTACAGGGGTTGTGGGTAAGAGTTCATTAACACTAGATAACACGGGCGCTTTGAGTACAGGGGCTGTGGGTAAGAGTTCATTATCACTAGATAACACGGGCGCTGTGAGTACAGGGGTTGTGGGTAAGAGTTCATTATCACTAGATAACACGGGCGCTTTGCGAACAGGGGTTGTGGGTAAGAGTTCATTATCACTAGATAACACGGGCGCTTTGAGTACAGGGGTTGTGGGTAAGAGTTCATTATCACTAGATAACACGGGCGCTGTGAGTACAGGGGTTGTGGGTAAGAGTTCATTATCACTGGATAACACGGGCGCTGTGAGTACAGGGGTTGTGGGTAAGAGTTCATTATCACTAGATAACACGGGCGCTGTGAGTACAGGAGTTGTGGGTAAGAGTTCATTATCACTGGATAACACGGGCGCTTTGAGTACAGGGGTTGTTGGTAAGAGTTCATTATCACTAGATAACACGGGCGCTTTGAGTACAGGGGTTGTGGGTAAGAGTTCATTATCACTAGATAACACGGGCGCTGTGAGTACAGGGGTTGTGGGTAAGAGTTCATTATCACTAGATAACACGGGCGCTTTCAGTACAGGGGTTGTCGGTAAGAGTTCATTATCACTAGATAACACGGGCGCTGTGAGTACAGGGGTTGTGGGTAAGAGTTCATTATCACTAGATAACACGGGCGCTTTGAGTACAGGGGTTGTGGGTAAGAGTTCATTATCACTAGATAACACGGGCGCTTTGAGTACAGGGGTTGTGGGTAAGAGTTCATTATCACTAGATAACACGGGCGCTTTGAGTACAGGGGTTGTGGGTAAGAGTTCATTAACACTAGATAACACGGGCGCTGTGAGTACAGGGGTTGTGGGTAAGAGTTCATTATCACTAGATAACACGGGCGCTTTGAGTACAGGGGTTGTGGGTAAGAGTTCATTATCACTAGATAACACGGGCGCTTTGAGTACAGGGGTTGTGGGTAAGAGTTCATTATCACTAGATAACACGGGCGCTTTGAGTACAGGGGTTGTGGGTAAGAGTTCATTAACACTAGATAACACGGGCGCTTTGAGTACAGGGGCTGTGGGTAAGAGTTCATTATCACTAGATAACACGGGCGCTGTGAGTACAGGGGTTGTGGGTAAGAGTTCATTATCACTAGATAACACGGGCGCTTTGCGAACAGGGGTTGTGGGTAAGAGTTCATTATCACTAGATAACACGGGCGCTTTGAGTACAGGGGTTGTGGGTAAGAGTTCATTATCACTAGATAACACGGGCGCTGTGAGTACAGGGGTTGTGGGTAAGAGTTCATTATCACTGGATAACACGGGCGCTGTGAGTACAGGGGTTGTGGGTAAGAGTTCATTATCACTAGATAACACGGGCGCTGTGAGTACAGGAGTTGTGGGTAAGAGTTCATTATCACTGGATAACACGGGCGCTTTGAGTACAGGGGTTGTTGGTAAGAGTTCATTATCACTAGATAACACGGGCGCTTTGAGTACAGGGGTTGTGGGTAAGAGTTCATTATCACTAGATAACACGGGCGCTGTGAGTACAGGGGTTGTGGGTAAGAGTTCATTATCACTAGATAACACGGGCGCTTTCAGTACAGGGGTTGTCGGTAAGAGTTCATTATCACTAGATAACACGGGCGCTGTGAGTACAGGGGTTGTGGGTAAGAGTTCATTATCACTAGATAACACGGGCGCTTTGAGTACAGGGGTTGTGGGTAAGAGTTCATTATCACTAGATAACACGGGCGCTTTGAGTACAGGGGTTGTGGGTAAGAGTTCATTATCACTAGATAACACGGGCGCTTTGAGTACAGGGGTTGTGGGTAAGAGTTCATTAACACTAGATAACACGGGCGCTGTGAGTACAGGGGTTGTGGGTAAGAGTTCATTATCACTAGATAACACGGGCGCTTTGAGTACAGGGGTTGTGGGTAAGAGTTCATTATCACTAGATAACACGGGCGCTTTGAGTACAGGGGTTGTGGGTAAGAGTTCATTATCACTAGATAACACGGGCGCTGTGAGTACAGGGGTTGTGGGTAAGAGTTCATTATCACTAGATAACACGGGCGCTTTGAGTACAGGGGTTGTGGGTAAGAGTTCATTATCACTAGATAACACGGGCGCTTTGAGTACAGGGGCTGTGGGTAAGAGTTCATTATCACTAGATAACACGGGCGCTGTGAGTACAGGGGTTGTGGGTAAGAGTTCATTATCACTAGATAACACGGGCGCTTTGCGAACAGGGGTTGTGGGTAAGAGTTCATTATCACTAGATAACACGGGCGCTTTGAGTACAGGGGTTGTGGGTAAGAGTTCATTATCACTAGATAACACGGGCGCTGTGAGTACAGGGGTTGTGGGTAAGAGTTCATTATCACTGGATAACACGGGCGCTGTGAGTACAGGGGTTGTGGGTAAGAGTTCATTATCACTAGATAACACGGGCGCTGTGAGTACAGGAGTTGTGGGTAAGAGTTCATTATCACTGGATAACACGGGCGCTTTGAGTACAGGGGTTGTTGGTAAGAGTTCATTATCACTAGATAACACGGGCGCTTTGAGTACAGGGGTTGTGGGTAAGAGTTCATTATCACTAGATAACACGGGCGCTGTGAGTACAGGGGTTGTGGGTAAGAGTTCATTATCACTAGATAACACGGGCGCTTTCAGTACAGGGGTTGTCGGTAAGAGTTCATTATCACTAGATAACACGGGCGCTGTGAGTACAGGGGTTGTGGGTAAGAGTTCATTATCACTAGATAACACGGGCGCTTTGAGTACAGGGGTTGTGGGTAAGAGTTCATTATCACTAGATAACACGGGCGCTTTGAGTACAGGGGTTGTGGGTAAGAGTTCATTATCACTAGATAACACGGGCGCTTTGAGTACAGGGGTTGTGGGTAAGAGTTCATTAACACTAGATAACACGGGCGCTGTGAGTACAGGGGTTGTGGGTAAGAGTTCATTATCACTAGATAACACGGGCGCTTTGAGTACAGGGGTTGTGGGTAAGAGTTCATTATCACTAGATAACACGGGCGCTTTGAGTACAGGGGTTGTGGGTAAGAGTTCATTATCACTAGATAACACGGGCGCTGTGAGTACAGGGGTTGTGGGTAAGAGTTCATTATCACTAGATAACACGGGCGCTTTGAGTACAGGGGTTGTGGGTAAGAGTTCATTATCACTAGATAACACGGGCGCTTTGAGTACAGGGGTTGTGGGTAAGAGTTCATTATCACTAGATAACACGGGCGCTGTGAGTACAGGGGTTGTGGGTAAGAGTTCATTATCACTAGATAACACGGGCGCTTTGAGTACAGGGGTTGTGGGTAAGAGTTCATTATCACTAGATAACACGGGCGCTTTGAGTACAGGGGTTGTGGGTAAGAGTTCATTATCACTAGATAACACGGGCGCTTTGAGTACAGGGGTTGTGGGTAAGAGTTCATTATCAATAGATAACACGGGCGCTGTGAGTACAGGGGTTGTGGGTAAGAGTTCATTATCACTAGATAACACGGGCGCTTTGAGTACAGGGGTTGTGGGTAAGAGTTCATTATCACTAGATAACACGGGCGCTGTGAGTACAGGGGTTGTGGGTAAGAGTTCATTATCACTAGATAACACGGGCGCTGTGAGTACAGGGGTTGTGGGTAAGAGTTCATTATCACTAGATAACACGGGCGCTGTGAGTACGGGGGTTGTGGGTAAGAGTTCATTATCACTAGATAACACGGGCGCTTTGAGTACAGGGGTTGTGGGTAAGAGTTCATTATCACTAGATAACACGGGCGCTTTGAGTACAGGGGTTGTGGGTAAAAGTTCATTATCACTAGATAACACGGGCGCTGTGAGTACAGGGGTTGTGGGTAAGAGTTCATTAACACTAGATAACACGGGCGCTTTGAGTACAGGGGTTGTGGGTAAGAGTTCATTATCACTAGATAACACGGGCGCTGTGAGTACAGGGGTTGTGGGTAAGAGTTCATTATCACTAGATAACACGGGCGCTTTGAGTACAGGGGTTGTGGGTAAGAGTTCATTATCACTAGATAACACGGGCGCTTTGAGTACAGGGGTTGTGGGTAAGAGTTCATTATCACTAGATAACACGGGCGCTGTGAGTACAGGGGTTGTGGGTAAGAGTTCATTATCACTAGATAACACGGGCGCTTTGAGTACAGGGGTTGTGGGTAAGAGTTCATTATCACTAGATAACACGGGCGCTTTGAGTACAGGGGTTGTGGGTAAGAGTTCATTATCACTAGATAACACGGGCGCTTTGAGTACAGGGGTTGTGGGTAAGAGTTCATTATCACTGGATAACACGGGCGCTGTGAGTACAGGGGTTGTGGGTAAGAGTTCATTATCACTAGATAACATGGGCGCTTTGAGTACAGGGGTTGTGGGTAAGAGTTCATTATCACTAGATAACACGGGCGCTTTGAGTACAGGGGTTGTGGGTAAGAGTTCATTATCACTAGATAACACGGGCGCTGTGAGTACAGGGGTTGTGGGTAAGAGTTCATTATCACTAGATAACACGGGCGCTTTGAGTACAGGGGTTGTGGGTAAGAGTTCATTATCACTAGATAACACGGGCGCTTTGAGTACAGGGGTTGTGGGTAAGAGTTCATTATCACTAGATAACACGGGCGCTTTGAGTACAGGGGTTGTGGGTAAGAGTTCATTATCACTGGATAACACGGGCGCTGTGAGTACAGGGGTTGTGGGTAAGAGTTCATTATCACTAGATAACATGGGCGCTTTGAGTACAGGGGTTGTGGGTAAGAGTTCATTATCACTAGATAACACGGGCGCTTTGAGTACAGGGGTTGTGGGTAAGAGTTCATTATCACTAGATAACACGGGCGCTTTGAGTACAGGGGTTGTGGGTAAGAGTTCATTATCACTAGATAACACGGGCGCTTTGAGTACAGGGGTTGTGGGTAAGAGTTCATTATCACTGGATAACACGGGCGCTGTGAGTACAGGAGTTGTGGGTAAGAGTTCATTATCACTAGATAACACGGGCGCTTTGAGTACAGGGGTTGTGGGTAAGAGTTCATTATCACTAGATAACACGGGCGCTGTGAGTACAGGGGTTGTGGGTAAGAGTTCATTATCACTAGATAACACGGGCGCTTTGAGTACAGGGGTTGTGGGTAAGAGTTCATTATCACTAGATAACACGGGCGCTTTGAGTACAGGGGTTGTGGGTAAGAGTTCATTATCACTAGATAACACGGGCGCTTTGAGTACAGGGGTTGTGGGTAAGAGTTCATTATCACTGGATAACACGGGCGCTGTGAGTACAGGGGTTGTGGGTAAGAGTTCATTATCACTAGATAACACTGGCGCTTTGAGTACAGGGGTTGTGGGTAAGAGTTCATTATCACTAGATAACACGGGCGCGGTGAGTACAGGGGTTGTGGGTAAGAGTTCATTATCACTAGATAACACGGGCGCTGTGAGTACAGGGGTTGTGGGTAAGAGTTCATTATCACTAGATAACACGGGCGCTTTGAGTACAGGGGTTGTGGGTAAGAGTTCATTATCACTAGATAACACGGGCGCTTTGAGTACAGGGGTTGTGGGTAAGAGTTCATTATCACTAGATAACACGGGCGCTTTGAGTACAGGGGTTGTGGGTAAGAGTTCATTATCACTGATGCTGCTGTATGGAGTGAGGGAAGTTATTTCTTTTGTTTGAGTTGCAGGTTATATGCCATAATCACCATCTGCGCAGGTTGGTTATTTCATAACCACCATGGTCGGTTATGAGATATTCAACCTACGGAAACAGTTGGACTTGAACAATTTTGGCAGCTTTGTCATATTAGAAATGAAAATTTTGTAAGTAACGAAAGTGGGATTCGAACCCTAGACCTCTATATCATCGATCAGCGCCTTTACCACTATAGCTACCGATGATCCATACCAATAAGTGTTCATTCTGTTGTGTCTTGGCTGTATTTATATATTTTCTAGTATTATATATACATATGTTTATATGGGTACCAATTTATGTCTACTTTGTGTATGGAATGAATGATTTAAGTTTGAAACCTTCCTTTCGAGTCAGTCATGGGTGTATTGGGAATATTTCACTGATATAGTTTGATCATGTCGTATAAATCAACAAAATACTCCTTTTAAAATGCATATATACAATTAGTTTATAAATAGAATGTTCCGCGGGAGTGTAAGGCAAATAATGACCTGGTGCCTCGCGTTATGGCAATAAACTCTGTTATCACTGGATAACACGGGCGCGGTGAGTACAGGGGTTGTGGGTAAGAGTTCGTTATCACTGGATAACACGGGCGCGGTGAGTACAGGGGTTGTGGGTAAGAGTTCGTTATCACTGGATAACACGGGCGCGGTGAGTACAGGGGTTATGGGTAAGAGTTCATTATCCCTCACACAATAGCCCTAATACACAGGGTTTGGTACAGGAAATTGAGTTGACAAAACCCCAGCTTAAATGAAAAATTAATTGATTCATGAGATAGTGCAGCCCGCGGCTCAGTGATCAAACGCGGCTACCAATGATCCAATGCGGCTATCAATAATTTTCAACGATGTTTCATGAAACATAAATTTGATCATATTTTCAAATGGTTTGTATTCTTTGCCACAAAATCACCACTGTGCGACAGAGTGATGAGAGTGTGAAATAAATGAAATAATGAAAAAAATAAATGTACATTTGCAGGGTACGCGTTCCTGGGGACGACCTGCACGACGAGCAGTGTGTCGCTGATTGAAGAGAACTACGATAGGTTCGAGGGGACCACAGCCACTGCCGCTCACGAACTGGGCCACAAGTAGGTCTCACAGATCATGCCACCTTAAGGGCAACGTTTCTGCAGAACAATATTTATCACAAATTCAAATTATTCACATTAATCATAAAATAAAGTTCCTAATCACTCATGATTGATCAATTAAAAACAGAAAACTTGGCAATTATTCATCTTATGTGTAGAACTGGAACAGATAAATGGTTTTACTTCCATATACCAAAACATAAAAACGCCAGAATTAAGAATAAGCGCCGTTTATCCAGTGATTGTAAATGTCAGTTTAATCATGTGTGTGAGTTAATGAAAAAAAGTAAGCATTGGCATACAACACCAAGGAAAATTATAATGTCAGATAAGTATACTTATGAAATGTATTTGGGACAACTCATAGCGCATATACGGACTAAATTGCGCGTATATAATATCGCTCTTTTGATGATGAAATAAGGAATAACATCTTGTTTGGTGTTTATGAACATTATGGTGACACTTAGAAAATCGCATACTGCACGGCCATTCTTTCGTTTTGAACAGAACTTGTAGAAGCGCCATAAAAGGCAGGTTCAAGCATTATAAAAAATAGTTATCTATATATTGTTATCATTTCCTTGCAGTTTTAATGCACGACACGACGGAGATTTGAATATCTGCCATAAAGACGAGAAGTTCCTGATGTGGCCCTTCCTGACTGAAGTCAACACCTACCATGTGTGGTTCTTCTCCAAGTGCTCCGTCGACTACTTCGAACATTTTTTCGACAAGCTATCTAAAACAGAGTGGGTATTCAGACAAAATAACTTTGTTTAGAAATACACACGACGTGACCAAGATAACATACTTGATTTATAAAAAAAGGTGTGTGATGGCTGTCGTGTTCAGCGAGAAACAGTAAGTTGGTTACAATGATAACGTGGGTTATGTTGTGAGAATGCACCATTTGTCTGTTTTCTAGTTCAATGATATTACATCTTTCTATGTATTACTTACATCTGTCAATTTCCAGTGTATGGTTACATCCATCTATTTACAAGCAATGGTTACATATATGTATTTCCCAGTTTATATTACATTTCTCTGTTCCAAGTTACGGTTACACATGTCTGTTTACAAGCATATTTTACTTCTATCTATATCCCAGTTAATATGTCATGTCTGTATTCCCAGTTACGGCTACACATGTCTGTTTACAAGCATATGTTACTTCTATCTATATCCCAGTTAATATATCATGTCTGAATTCCCAGTTACAGGTACACATGTCTGTTTACAAGCATATGTTACTTCTATCTATATCCCAGTTAATATGTCATGTCTGTATTCCTAGTTACGGCTACACATGTCTGTTTACAAGCATATGTTACTTCTATCTATATCCCAGTTAATATGTCATGTCTGTATTCCTAGTTACGGCTACACATGTCTGTTTACAAGCATATGTTACTTCTATCTATATCCCAGTTAATATATCATGTCTGCATTCCCAGTTACGACTACACATGTCTGTTTACAAGCATATGTTACTTCTATCTATATCCCAGTTAATATATCATTTCTGTATTCCCAGTTACAGGTACACATGTCTGTTTACAAGCATGTGTTACTTCTATCTATATCCCAGTTAATATGTCATGTCTGTATTCCTAGTTACGGCTACACATGTCTGTTTACAAGCATATGTTACTTCTAACTATATCCCAGTTAATATGTCATGTCTGTATTCCTAGTTACGGCTACACATGTCTGTTTACAAGCATATGTTACTTCTATCTATATCCCAGTTAATATGTCATGTCTGTATTCCTAGTTACGGCTACACATGTCTGTTTACAAGCATATGTTACTTCTAACTATATCCCAGTTAATATGTCATGTCGGTATTCCTAGTTACGGCTACACATGTCTGTTTACAAGCATATGTTACTTCTATCTATATCCCAGTTAATATGTCATGTCTGTATTCCTAGTTACGGCTACACATGTCTGTTTATAAGCATATGTTACTTCTATCTATATCCCAGTTAATATATCATGTCTGCATTCCCAGTTACGGCTACACATGTCTGTTTACAAGCATATGTTACTTCTATCTATATCCCAGTTAATATATCATGTCTGTATTCCTAGTTACGGCTACACATGTCTGTTTACAAGCATATGTTACTTCTATCTATATCCCAGTTAATATATCATGTCTGCATTCCCAGTTACGGCTACACATGTCTGTTTACAAGCATATGTTACTTCTATCTATATCCAAGTTAATATATCATGTCTGTATTCCCAGTTACGGCTACACATGTCTGTTTACAAGCATATGTTACTTCTATCTACATCCCAGTTAATATATCATGTCTGTATTCCGAGTTACGGCTACACATGTCTGTTTACAAGCATATGTTACTTCTATCTATATCCCAGTTAATATGTCATGTCTGTATTCCCAGTTACAGGTACACATGTCTGTTTACAAGCATATGTTACTTCTATCTATATCCCAGTTAATATGTCATGTCTGTATTCCTAGTTACGGCTACACATGTCTGTTTACAAGCATATGTTACTTCTAACTATATCCCAGTTAATATGTCATGTCTGTATTCCCAGTTACGGCTACACATGTCTGTTTACAAGCATATGTTACTTCTATCTATATCCCAGTTAATATGTCATGTCTGTATTCCTAGTTACGGCTACACATGTCTGTTTACAAGCATATGTTACTTCTAACTATATCCCAGTTAATATGTCATGTCTGTATTCCTAGTTACGGCTACACATGTCTGTTTATAAGCATATGTTACTTCTATCTATATCCCAGTTAATATATCATGTCTGCATTCCCAGTTACGACTACACATGTCTGTTTACAAGCATATGTTACTTCTATCTATATCCCAGTTAATATATCATTTCTGTATTCCCAGTTACAGGTACACATGTCTGTTTACAAGCATGTGTTACTTCTATCTATATCCCAGTTAATATGTCATGTCTGTATTCCTAGTTACGGCTACACATGTCTGTTTACAAGCATATGTTACTTCTAACTATATCCCAGTTAATATGTCATGTCTGTATTCCTAGTTACGGCTACACATGTCTGTTTACAAGCATATGTTACTTCTATCTATATCCCAGTTAATATGTCATGTCTGTATTCCTAGTTACGGCTACACATGTCTGTTTACAAGCATATGTTACTTCTATCTATATCCCAGTTAATATGTCATGTCTGTATTCCTAGTTACGGCTACACATGTCTGTTTACAAGCATATGTTACTTCTAACTATATCCCAGTTAATATGTCATGTCTGTATTCCTAGTTACGGCTACACATGTCTGTTTATAAGCATATGTTACTTCTATCTATATCCCAGTTAATATATCATGTCTGCATTCCCAGTTACGACTACACATGTCTGTTTACAAGCATATGTTACTTCTATCTATATCCCAGTTAATATATCATTTCTGTATTCCCAGTTACAGGTACACATGTCTGTTTACAAGCATGTGTTACTTCTATCTATATCCCAGTTAATATGTCATGTCTGTATTCCTAGTTACGGCTACACATGTCTGTTTACAAGCATATGTTACTTCTATCTATATCCCAGTTAATATGTCATGTCTGTATTCCTAGTTACGGCTACACATGTCTGTTTACAAGCATATGTTACTTCTATCTATATCCCAGTTAATATGTCATGTCTGTATTCCTAGTTACGGCTACACATGTCTGTTTACAAGCATATGTTACTTCTAACTATATCCCAGTTAATATGTCATGTCTGTATTCCTAGTTACGGCTACACATGTCTGTTTACAAGCATATGTTACTTCTATCTATATCCCAGTTAATATGTCATGTCTGTATTCCTAGTTACGGCTACACATGTCTGTTTATAAGCATATGTTACTTCTATCTATATCCCAGTTAATATATCATGTCTGCATTCCCAGTTACGGCTACACATGTCTGTTTACAAGCATATGTTACTTCTATCTATATCCCAGTTAATATATCATGTCTGTATTCCTAGTTACGGCTACACATGTCTGTTTACAAGCATATGTTACTTCTATCTATATCCCAGTTAATATATCATGTCTGCATTCCCAGTTACGGCTACACATGTCTGTTTACAAGCATATGTTACTTCTATCTATATCCAAGTTAATATATCATGTCTGTATTCCCAGTTACGGCTACACATGTCTGTTTACAAGCATATGTTACTTCTATCTACATCCCAGTTAATATATCATGTCTGTATTCCGAGTTACGGCTACACATGTCTGTTTACAAGCATATGTTACTTCTATCTATATCCCAGTTAATATGTCATGTCTGTATTCCCAGTTACAGGTACACATGTCTGTTTACAAGCATATGTTACTTCTATCTATATCCCAGTTAATATGTCATGTCTGTATTCCTAGTTACGGCTACACATGTCTGTTTACAAGCATATGTTACTTCTAACTATATCCCAGTTAATATGTCATGTCTGTATTCCTAGTTACGGCTACACATGTCTGTTTACAAGCATATGTTACTTCTATCTATATCCCAGTTAATATGTCATGTCTGTATTCCTAGTTACGGCTACACATGTCTGTTTACAAGCATATGTTACTTCTAACTATATCCCAGTTAATATGTCATGTCTGTATTCCTAGTTACGGCTACACATGTCTGTTTATAAGCATATGTTACTTCTATCTATATCCCAGTTAATATATCATGTCTGCATTCCCAGTTACGGCTACACATGTCTGTTTACAAGCATATGTTACTTCTATCTATATCCCAGTTAATATATCATGTCTGTATTCCCAGTTACGGCTACACATGTCTGTTTACAAGCATATGTTACTTCTATCTATATCCCAGTTAATATGTCATGTCTGTATTCCTAGTTCCGGCTACACATGTCTGTTTACAAGCATATGTTACTTCTATCTATATCCCAGTTAATATATCATGTCTGTATTCCCAGTTACGGCTACACATGTCTGTTTACAAGCATATGTTACTTCTATCTATATCCCAGTTAATATATCATGTCTGCATTCCCAGTTACGGCTACACATGTCTGTTTACAAGCATATGTTACTTCTATCTATATCCCAGTTAATATATCATGTCTGTATTCCAAGTTACAGGTAAACATGTCTGTTTACAAGCATATGTTACTTCTATCTATATCCCAGTTAATATATCATGTCTGTATTCCCAGTTACAGGTACACATGTCTGTTTACAAGCATATGTTACTTCTATCTATATCCCAGTTAATATATCATGTCTGTATTCCCAGTTACGGCTACACATGTCTGTTTACAAGCATATGTTACTTCTATCTATATCCCAGTTAATATATCATGTCTGTATTCCAAGTTACAGGTAAACATGTCTGTTTACAAGCATATGTTACTTCTATCTATATCCCAGTTAATATATCATTTCTGTATTCCCAGTTACAGGTACACATGTCTGTTTACAAGCATGTGTTACTTCTATCTATATCCCAGTTAATATGTCATGTCTGTATTCCTAGTTACGGCTACACATGTCTGTTTACAAGCATATGTTACTTCTATCTATATCCCAGTTAATATGTCATGTCTGTATTCCTAGTTACGGCTATACATGTCTGTTTACAAGCATATGTTACTTCTATCTATATCCCAGTTAATATATCATGTCTGTATTCCCAGTTACAGGTACACATGTCTGTTTACAAGCATATGTTACTTCTATCTATATCCCAGTTAATATGTCATGTCTGTATTCCTAGTTACGGCTACACATGTCTGTTTACAAGCATATGTTACTTCTAACTATATCCCAGTTAATATGTCATGTCTGTATTCCTAGTTACGGCTACACATGTCTGTTTACAAGCATATGTTACTTCTATCTATATCCCAGTTAATATGTCATGTCTGTATTCCTAGTTACGGCTGCACATGTCTGTTTACAAGCATATGTTACTTCTAACTATATCCCAGTTAATATGTCATGTCTGTATTCCTAGTTACGGCTACACATGTCTGTTTACAAGCATATGTTACTTCTATCTATATCCCAGTTAATATGTCATGTCTGTATTCCTAGTTACGGCTACACATGTCTGTTTACAAGCATATGTTACTTCTATCTATATCCCAGTTAATATATCATGTCTGCATTCCCAGTTACGGCTACACATGTCTGTTTACAAGCATATGTTACTTCTATCTATATCCCAGTTAATATATCATGTCTGTATTCCCAGTTACGGCTACACATGTCTGTTTACAAGCATATGTTACTTCTATCTATATCCCAGTTAATATGTCATGTCTGTATTCCTAGTTACGGCTATACATGTCTGTTTACAAGCATATGTTACTTCTATCTATCTCCCAGTTAATATGTCATGTCTGTATTCCCAGTTACAGGTACACATGTCTGTTTACAAGCATATGTTACTTCTATCTATATCCCAGTTAATATGTCATGTCTGTATTCCTAGTTACGGCTACACATGTCTGTTTACAAGCATATGTTACTTCTAACTATATCCCAGTTAATATGTCATGTCTGTATTCCTAGTTACGGCTACACATGTCTGTTTACAAGCATATGTTACTTCTATCTATATCCCAGTTAATATGTCATGTCTGTATTCCTAGTTACGGCTACACATGTCTGTTTACAAGCATATGTTACTTCTAACTATATCCCAGTTAATATGTCATGTCTGTATTCCTAGTTACGGCTACACATGTCTGTTTACAAGCATATGTTACTTCTATCTATATCCCAGTTAATATGTCATGTCTGTATTCCTAGTTACGGCTACACATGTCTTTTTACAAGCATATGTTACTTCTATCTATATCCCAGTTAATATATCATGTATGTATTCCCAGTTACGGCTACACATGTCTGTTTACAAGCATATGTTACTTCTATCTATATCCCAGTTAATATATCATGTCTGCATTCCCAGTTACGGCTACACATGTCTGTTTACAAGCATATGTTACTTCTATCTATATCCCATTGAATATATCATGTCTGTATTCCCAGTTACAGGTACACATGTCTGTTTACAAGCATATGTTACTTCTATCTATATCCCAGTTAATATGTCATGTCTGTATTCCTAGTTACGGCTACACATGTCTGTTTACAAGCATATGTTACTTCTATCTATATCCCAGTTAATATATCATGTCTGCATTCCCAGTTACGGCTACACATGTTTGTTTACAAGCATATGTTACTTCTATCTATATCCCAGTTAATATGTCATGTCTGTATTCCTAGTTACGGCTACACATGTCTGTTTACAAGCATATGTTACTTCTATCTATATCCCAGTTAATATATCATGTCTGCATTCCCAGTTACGGCTACACATGTCTGTTTACAAGCATATGTTACTTCTATCTATATCCCAGTTAATATGTCATGTCTGTATTCCTAGTTACGGCTACACATGTCTGTTTACAAGCATATGTTACTTCTATCTATATCCCAGTTAATATGTCATGTCTGTATTCCTAGTTACGGCTACACATGTCTGTTTACAAGCATATGTTACTTCTATCTATATCCCAGTTAATATATCATGTCTGCATTCCCAGTTACGGCTACACATGTCTGTTTACAAGCATATGTTACTTCTATCTATATCCCAGTTAATATATCATGTCTGCATTTCCAGTTACGGCTACACATGTCTGTTTACAAGCATATGTTACTTCTATCTATATCCCAGTTAATATGTCATGTCTGCATTCCTAGTTACGGCTACACATGTCTGTTTACAAGCATATGTTACTTCTATCTATATCCCAGTTAATATATCATGTCTGCATTCCCAGTTACGGCTACACATGTCTGTTTACAAGCATATGTTACTTCTATCTATATCCCAGTTAATATGTCATATCTGTATTCCCAGTTACAGGTACACATGTCTGTTTACAAGCATATGTTACTTCTATCTATATCCCAGTTAATATGTCATGTCTGTATTCCTAGTTACGGCTACACATGTCTGTTTACAAGCATATGTTACTTCTATCTATATCCCAGTTAATATATCATGTCTGTATTCCGAGTTACGGCTACACATGTCTGTTTACAAGCATATGTTACTTCTATCTATATCCCAGTTAATATATCATGTCTGCATTCCCAGTTACGGCTACACATGTCTGTTTACAAGCATATGTTACTTCTATCTATATCCCAGTTAATATGTCATGTCTGTATTCCTAGTTACAGATACACATGTCTGTTTACAAGCATATGTTACTTCTATCTATATCCCAGTTAATATGTCATGTCTGTATTCCTAGTTACGGCTACACATGTCTGTTTACAAGCATATGTTACTTCTATCTATATCCCAGTTAATATATCATGTCTGCATTCCCAGTTACGGCTACACATGTCTGTTTACAAGCATATGTTACTTCTATCTATATCCCAGTTAATATATCATGTCTGTATTCCCAGTTACAGGTACACATGTCTGTTTACAAGCATATGTTACTTCTATCTATATCCCAGTTAATATGTCATGTCTGTATTCCTAGTTACGGCTACACATGTCTGTTTACAAGCATATGTTACTTCTAACTATATCCCAGTTAATATGTCATGTCTGTATTCCTAGTTACGGCTACACATGTCTGTTTACAAGCATATGTTACTTCTATCTATATCCCAGTTAATATATCATGTCTGCATTCCCAGTTACGGCTACATATGTCTGTTTACAAGCATATGTTACTTCTATCTATATCCCAGTTAATATATCATGCCTGCATTCCAAGTTACGGCTACACATGTCTGTTTACAAGCATATGTTACTTCTATCTATATCCCAGTTAATATGTCATGTCTGTATTCCTAGTTACAGATACACATGTCTGTTTACAAGCATATGTTACTTCTATCTATATCCCAGTTAATATGTCATGTCTGTATTCCTAGTTACGGCTACACATGTCTGTTTACAAGCATATGTTACTTCTATCTATATCCCAGTTAATATATCATGTCTGCATTCCCAGTTACGGCTACACATGTCTGTTTACAAGCATATGTTACTTCTATCTATATCCCAGTTAATATATCATGTCTGTATTCCCAGTTACAGGTACACATGTCTGTTTACAAGCATATGTTACTTCTATCTATATCCCAGTTAATATGTCATGTCTGTATTCCTAGTTACGGCTACACATGTCTGTTTACAAGCATATGTTACTTCTAACTATATCCCAGTTAATATGTCATGTCTGTATTCCTAGTTACGGCTACACATGTCTGTTTACAAGCATATGTTACTTCTATCTATATCCCAGTTAATATATCATGTCTGCATTCCCAGTTACGGCTACACATGTCTGTTTACAAGCATATGTTACTTCTATCTATATCCCAGTTAATATATCATGCCTGCATTCCAAGTTACGGCTACACATGTCTGTTTACAAGCATATGTTACTTCTATCTATATCCCAGTTAATTTATCATGTCTGTATTCCCAGTTACAGGTACACATGTCTGTTTACAAGCATATGTTACTTCTATCTATATCCCAGTTAATATGTCATGTCTGTATTCCTAGTTACGGCTACACATGTCTGTTTACAAGCATATGTTACTTCTAACTATATCCCAGTTAATATGTCATGTCTGTATTCCTAGTTACGGCTACACATGTCTGTTTACAAGCATATGTTACTTCTATCTATATCCCAGTTAATATATCATGTCTGCATTCCCAGTTACGGCTACACATGTCTGTTTACAAGCATATGTTACTTCTATCTATATCCCAGTTAATATATCATGCCTGCATTCCAAGTTACGGCTACACATGTCTGTTTACAAGCATATGTTACTTCTATCTATATCCCAGTTAATATGTCATGTCTGTATTCCTAGTTACAGATACACATGTCTGTTTACAAGCATATGTTACTTCTATCTATATCCCAGTTAATATGTCATGTCTGTATTCCTAGTTACAGATACACATGTCTGTTTACAAGCATATGTTACTTCTATCTATATCCCAGTTAATATATCATGTCTGCATTCCCAGTTACGGCTACACATGTCTGTTTACAAGCATATGTTACTTCTATCTATATCCCAGTTAATATATCATGTCTGTATTCCCAGTTACAGGTACACATGTCTGTTTACAAGCATATGTTACTTCTATCTATATCCCAGTTAATATGTCATGTCTGTATTCCTAGTTACGGCTACACATGTCTGTTTACAAGCATATGTTACTTCTAACTATATCCCAGTTAATATGTCATGTCTGTATTCCTAGTTACGGCTACACATGTCTGTTTACAAGCATATGTTACTTCTATCTATATCCCAGTTAATATATCATATCTGTATTCCGAGTTACGGCTACACATGTCTGTTTACAAGCATATGTTACTTCTATCTATATCCCAGTTAATATATCATGTCTGCATTCCCAGTTACGGCTACACATGTCTGTTTACAAGCATATGTTACTTCTATCTATATCCCAGTTAATATATCATGTCTGCATTCCCAGTTACGGCTACACATGTCTGTTTACAAGCATATGTTACTTCTATCTATATCCCAGTTAATATATCATGTCTGTATTCCTAGTTACGGCTACACATGTCTGTATTCCCAGTTACGGCTACACATGTCTGTATTCCCAGTTACGGCTACACATGTCTGTATTCCCAGTTACGGCTACACATGTCTGTATTCCCAGTTACGGCTACACATGTCTGTATTCCCAGTTACGGCTACACATGTCTGACTGACCCGTATGTGAAGGAGGATGATGTGGAGGATGTGTCTGGTACAGTCCACGCGGCCAACATGACCTTCGACCAGCAGTGTGAGTTCAATTACGGAGCTGGCTCTGTGGTGTGCCAGGTGAGAATTGCATAATAATCCCCTATATCAAGTAGGCATCCTACCCAAACAGAGCTTACTCCCTTCGGATTGTCTACCGTAACCTCTCGCACATATAGAACACGTTCTCGGCTGGAAATAGATAATCTGCATGCTAGCATCAGCAATTAGTTTAGCAACCGGCGGCGTTGTTTCAAACTGAAATGACTTTAGTTGCTTCATCTGTATTGTTCACAACGACCGCAGATGTAAAACGATGTTTGATTGGGCAGAAATAAGGACGTTTTGCTGCAAACTTTCACCGTGAGAGGATTATGGGAGAATAGTGAAATGTCGCATATATGCAACAGAGGTTCAGATAGAAGATATCATATGTTAACATACATTAAAAGTTTTTAAGCATTAAGTCTTGATATACCTCGACTGGCTGTTCTTGTACATATATATATATATACACAAAGAAAAAAGTTAAATACCCCCTGATATTTTCATATAGCTGAATGTTAGAAACACGTAAGCTCTGCTATGACCCTAAATTAGTCTGAAATTATTTTGTTCAGATAGAACAGCCATCTGGCAAGACAGAAACGTGACAATATGTAGCTGTTATCATTATTTACTAGTGATGACGTCATGTTTCAACAGGTACTGTTTTTACCATGAAACAATGTCCACAAAAGTATGGAGCTGCAAGTGAAACAAAACAAATTATGCCTGCGCCCTACGTCTAATGCCTCCAGTCGGACGACGGGTCTGTTCTTGTGTCAATAACATGCACTCAGCGTGCAGAGCTGCCTCCAACTCGTCAAAATTCTGTACTGGAGGGTTCCGAGCCTTGAGTCGCCGCCCTAGAATATCCCACACATGCTCCAGAGGGTACAGATCTGGGCTCAATGCTGGCCAGGGTAAAGTTGTCACTGCGTTGGCTCGCATGTAATCGACAACGGCACGTGTTCGGTGAGGCCGGGCGTTGTCGTACGCAACAGTTGGCTGAATGTTCCTGGGGGTATAAGCTGTATTATTCTGTCTCCAAACACGTGCACGCCCATCAGTAACATGGAACAAGAATCGACTCTCGTCAGACCAATTGATTTTCCGCCAGGTCCTCAGATTCCAGTGTTGTCTGTCCAAACACCATGCCAAACGTGCACGTTTATGATGATCTCTCAACAAGGGACGTTTAATTACCTTTCATGCCTGTAATCCTGCCGATTTGAGGCGATTTCTGACTGTTTTGGTGCTGATGTTTCCATTTGGTAACCACAGATGTTTCAGCTGAGGACTTGTCAGGAAGGGTTCTCGGCGTACATGTCGAGGAGGTGCCGGTCCTCTCGAGTTTTAGTGATAGTAGGTCTTCCAGACCTTGGACGGTCCATTGCACTTCCTGTCTGCGCATGCTTCCGGACTTAACGACTAACACCAGTGTAATGGTAGCGCAGATTGTGTCCTATCGCCTTAAAGGACATTCCTGCAGAGTGCATACCAATAATTTGATTTCTGAGATCCATTGACAATCGTCTTCGTGCCATGTTCATTATATATGCTTGAATGGCTATGGAAAGCAACGTTACATACCACCAAATGCAGTTGAGCCATACTGCTTTTTATGCCCCCGAATCGGAGATTCCGGGGGTATATTGTTTTTCACCTGTCTGTCTGTCTGTCCGTCTGTCCGTCCTTCTGTCTGTGTGTTTGTCCACAAAAACTTTAACCTTGGCAATAACTTTGGATTGCTCAGGGCTAGGGCTTTCATACTTTGCATGTGCATACCTTGTGATGAGACCTTTCAGATGAGGTCATCATATTTGACCTTGTGACTTTGACCTTGCCGCAATTGACATTTTCAGAAAACCTTAACCTTGGCCATAACGTTGGATTGCTCAGAGAAAGGGCTTCCATACTTGGCATGTGCATACCTTGTGATTAGACCGTTCAGATGAGGTCATCATATTTGACTTTGTGACCTTGACCTTGCCACAGTGGACAATATTCATAAAACTTTAACCTTGGCCACAACTTTGGTATATCCGGGGGCATCCGTGTTTAACAAACACATCTTGTTTGTGATCCTCGAGCGAAGCATGTTGCACGTTCATGCCCCGAACGTGTAGGCGCGACTGTCACGCATCACTGGTTGGAACGTATCGTACAAACACTACTCTTCTCATAAATGAACCTCGTTTAACTATTCAAAATATTCCGAAAATATATCATCACAAATATCAGGGGGTGCTTAACTTTTTTCTTTGTGTTTAGGAAAGAGGGTGCGACACTTACTTCAAACCATCTTCTATCCCAATGCATTTGTAAATATAATAATAATAATGTAATATATAGAGTTATAGTGTAAGAGCAAATGATGAGACTGAATAGGGCTCGAAGTGACCCATACCTCAAATTTAATTGGCTGACCATAGTTGCAACATTATTAGTACACTCAGCACATGTACAACTTTCCAGGGACTAACAGATGTGCAGTCTATATGCGGGCTACTGTACTGTACTCTGCCAGCCTTCCCCGGATACTGTCAGGCCTTCTACCCGGCCCTTGGAAGTCACTGTGGGGCCAACAGTGTGAGCATACAGATTAACTTACACACATATTTAGATATTCCTGAAACTGTAACATGCTGTGCTCAGCTGAAGAAATAAACGCATTAAGAATAAATATCAATGAAACAGCGAACGTTTTTCATCAAACTAAGAATGCAGAGGTAAAGCAATTTTAGTTATTTCAATTCAACCTCATCATTTGAGGTATTTGTAGTTTGAATAACAAACAGTATTATCACGGATATAGGTGACAGTATTGTCAAACGACATGTAGAGAAACCTTCAGGAGGCTTTACGGTAATAACTAATGACCTTACGTGTACCGTTGAAACTGCCGTATGGAGTCCAACAGAAACATATACTGTTTGACATTTCCCCAGAAATAGATTGTTGTCGCAAAAAGCTGCCTGCAGTATGAAGTGTCACATTAGAAGAAGACATATAACATTAAATGTACATACACCGAGGGGCAAAATAAACAGATATAAACAACATAGTCAAACACGAAATATTTCTAATGTATACACAATTTCATTCATGAGAGTATGATACTTAATATTATATCTGTTCAAATAAACATGGGGTGCTAAACTGGCTATTTCAAAGGGGTTTTCTAGACATAATGTTTGGTATTTAAGATAAAGTTTTAAGAAATATAGAAATTATGTGTAAATATGAAGATGAAGTCGACATAATGTACTTTCTTGGACTTCAATTTCTTTCATCATTACTGTAAGAAGACATGAAACAGGTCGAACTCGATTTCACAAAACGTTTGTCCCTCAGAAATATGAACAGAAACTGATGATGTTTTAAAATTTTAAATTTAGTTTAGTTGACTTCTGAAGACATTATGTAACTCCATTTCAATCGTATGTATCGCCCGTGGATTGAAGTAAAGTGTTTTGTATGGTATTGTTTCTCTTGCCCCATAGGTGTATTTCTATTGAGAGACACAAGTTGTGAACAAACCTTTCAGATTCATACATGTATATTGTTGACCGAGCTGTCTACATGTGAACATAGATGACTTTTCAATGACATTGTTTAAGAAGTGAATGGATTATTCACATCAGCAACTGATAACAAATGATTGAAGCTGTCCAACATTTCAGTGGTGCATGGGAGGACAGTGTGTGGAGACAACTGACCCATCCATACCAAACAGTAAGTACCCGTATGTCACGTGTTGACTCTGATCGACCCATCCATACCAAACAGTAAGTACCCGTATGTCACGTGTTGACTCTGACCCTTCCATACCAGACGGTAAGTACCCGTATGTCACGTGTTGACTCTGATCGACCCATCCATACCAGACAGTAAGTACCCGTATGTCACGTGTTGACTCTGACCCATCCATACCAAACAGTAAGTACCCGTATGTCACGTGTTGACTCTGATCCATCCATACCAGACAGTAAGTACCCGTATGTCACGTGTTGACTCTGACCCTTCCATACCAGACAGTAAGTACCCGTATGTCACGTGTTGACTCTGACCCATCCATACCAGACGGTAAGTACCCGTATGTCACGTGTTGACTCTGACCCATCCATACCAGACAGTAAGTACCCGTATGTCACGTGTTGACTCTGATCCATCCATACCAGACAGTAAGTACCCGTATGTCACGTGTTGACTCTGACCCATCCATACCAGACAGTAAGTACCCGTATGTCACGTGTTGACTCTGATCGACCCATCCATACCAGACAGTAAGTACCCGTATGTCACGTGTTGACTCTGACCCATCCATACCAGACAGTAAGTACCCGTATGTCACGTGTTGACTCTGATCGACCCATCCATACCAGACAGTAAGTACCCGTATGTCACGTGTTGACTCTGACCCATCCATACCAAACAGTAAGTACCCGTATGTCACGTGTTGACTCTGATCGACCCATCCATACCAAACAGTAAGTACCCGTATGTCACGTGTTGACTCTGATCGACCCATCCATACCAAACAGTAAGTACCCGTATGTCACGTGTTGACTCTGATCGACCCATCCATACCAAACAGTAAGTACCCGTATGTCACGTGTTGACTGATCGACCCGTCCATACCAGACAGTAAGTACCCGTATGTCACGTGTTGACTCTGGCCCATCCATACCAGACGGTAAGTACCCGTATGTCACGTGTTGACTCGGACCCATCCATACCAGACAGTAAGTACCCGTATGTCACGTGTTGACTCTGACCCATCCATACCAGACAGTGAGTACCCGTATGTCACGTGTTGACTCTGACCCTTCCATACCAGACAGTAAGTACCCGTATGTCACGTGTTGACTCTGACCTATCTATACCAAACAGTAAGTACCCGTATGTCACGTGTTGACTCTGACCCATCCATACCAAACAGTAAGTACCCGTATGTCACATGTTGACTCTGACCCATCCATACCAGACAGTAAGTACCCGTATGTCACGTGTTGACTCTGATCCATCCATACCAGACGGTAAGTACCCGTATGTCACGTGTTGACTCTGACCCATCCATACCAGACAGTAAGTACCCGTATGTCACGTGTTGACTCTGACCCATCCATACCAGACAGTAAGTACCCGTATGTCACGTGTTGACTCTGACCCATCCATACCAAATAGTAAGTACCCGTATGTCACGTGGAGACAACTGACCCATCCATACCAGACAGTAAGTACCCGTATGTCACGTGGAGACAACTGACCCATCCATACCAGACAGTAAGTACCCGTATGTCACGTGTTGACTCTGACCCAACCATACCAGACAGTAAGTACCCGTATGTCACGTGTTGACTCTGACCCATCCATACCAGACAGTAAGTACCCGTATGTCACGTGTTGACTCTGACCCATCCATACCAGACAGTAAGTACCCGTATGTCACGTGGAGACAACTGACCCATCCATACCAGACAGTAAGTACCCGTATGTCACGTGTTGACTCTGACCCAACCATACCAGACAGTAAGTACCCGTATGTCACGTGTTGACTCTGACCCATCCATACCAGACAGTAAGTACCCGTATGTCACGTGTTGACTCTGACCCATCCATACCAGACAGTAAGTACCCGTATGTCACGTGTTGACTCTGACCCATCCATACCAGACAGTAAGTACCCGTATGTCACGTGTTGACTCTGACCCATCCATACCAGACAGTAAGTACCCGTATGTCACGTGTTGACTCTGACCCATCCATACCAAACAGTAAGTACCCGTATGTCACGTGTTGACTCTGACCCATCCATACCAAACAGTAAGTACCCGTATGTCACGTGTTGACAACTGACCCATCCATACCAGACAATAAGTACCCGTATGTCACGTGGAGACAACTGACCCATCCATACCAGACAGTAAGTACCCGTATGTCACGTGTTGACAACTGACCCATCCATACCAGACAGTAAGTACCCGTATGTCACGTGTTGACTCTGACCCATCCATACCAAATAGTAAGTACCCGTATGTCACGTGGAGACAACTGACCCATCCATACCAGACAGTAAGTACCCGTATGTCACGTGGAGACAACTGACCCATCCATACCAGACAGTAAGTACCCGTATGTCACGTGTTGACTCTGACCCATCCATACCAGACAGTAAGTACCCGTATGTCACGTGTTGACTCTGACCCATCCATACCAGACAGTAAGTACCCGTATGTCACGTGTTGACAACTGACCCATCCATACCAAACAGTAAGTACCCGTATGTCACGTGTTGACAACTGACCCATCCATACCAGACAGTAAGTACCCGTATGTCACGTGTTGACTCTGACCCATCCATACCAAATAGTAAGTACCCGTATGTCACGTGGAGACAACTGACCCATCCATACCAGACAGTAAGTACCCGTATGTCACGTGTTGACTCTGACCCATCCATACCAAACAGTAAGTACCCGTTTGTCACGTGTTGACTCTGACCCATCCATACCAAACAGTAAGTACCCGTATGTCACGTGTTGACAACTGACCCATCCATACCAGACAGTAAGTACCCGTATGTCACGTGTTGACTCTGACCCATCCATACCAAATAGTAAGTACCCGTATGTCACGTGGAGACAACTGACCCATCCATACCAGACAGTAAGTACCCGTATGTCACGTGTTGACTCTGACCCATCCATACCAAACAGTAAGTACCCGTATGTCACGTGTTGACTCTGACCCATCCATACCAGACAGTAAGTACCCGTATGTCACGTGTTGACTCTGATCCATCCATACCAGACAGTAAGTACCCGTATGTCACGTGGAGACAACTGACCCATCCATACCAAACAGTAAGTACCCGTATGTCACGTGTTGACTCTGACCCATCCATACCAGACAGTAAGTACCCGTATGTCACGTGTTGACTCTGACCCATCCATACCAGACAGTAAGTACCCGTATGTCACGTGTTGACTCTGATCGACCCATCCATACCAGACAATAAGTACCCGTATTGACCTGACCCATCCATACCAGACAGTAAGTACCCGTATGTCACATGTTGACTCTGACCCATCCATACCAGACAGTAAGTACCCGTATGTCACGTGTTGACTCTGACCCATCCATACCAAACAGTAAGTACCCGTATGTCACGTGTTGACTCTGACCCATCCATACCAGACAGTAAGTACCCGTATGTCACGTGTTGACTCTGATCGACCCATCCATACCAGACAATAAGTACCCGTATTGACCTGACCCTTCCATACCAGACGGTAAGTACCCGTATGTCACATGTTGACTCTGACCCTATCATGCCAGACGGTAAGTACCCGTATGTCACGTGTTGACTCTGACCCTATCATACCAGACGGTAAGTACCCGTATGTCACGTGTTGACCCTTCTCCATATCTGTTCCAAGGGGCGTTCAGGAAACAGGTATAATGAAACTTGGTCACCAATCAGATCGAAAGTAACAGCACCATTAAGGTCATGTCATCCAATCAGCGACGAGACTAGAAATTCATCGGACCGACTGGAGTTAGCATGGGAATGACCACATTTAACTTCATATCTAACATGGCCTCTGATTGGCTAAATTCATTGAAGATGAAAGGTCACCTGACATGACCTCTTCGGGGTGGTACTCCGATAATAAACAAACGAGTGGTACGTTTGATCTCGTTTAATTGAGTTTGCTCAGTCACTTTCTGTGGACTGTTCATCATCTCATTCATAACTGATTTAACTGCGTTTAACACCATTAAAGAATTGGGTAAATATTCGGCCTAAGAGTAATTGAAGGGTCCCAATGACAGGGTGTCTAAAATAGCCATGAAATGCAACCAAACTCTTCAAAATTGCTCAGAAGATGTTTTTCTGATAGCTGAAATTACTATAGCATGATATATAACATGATGTATTTGAATTTGGTTGCAGATTATAACTTCACATTGAAATCGGGTCATTTCTGAATTTGGTAGCAGTCCCAATAGGCAACTGCAACCACACTTTTTAAACCATCAAAATACATGTTTTCATCGATTATAATGGAAGCAATGGAAGTGCAGCCACAAGTCAAGTATGAGCTGTCAGGCATCGGCAACTCGTCAATGGCATCGGTATTTAACTCGCTTTCGCTCGTTAGAATACCAAACCATTCACTCATTTCATGAACATGTTATCAAACGGGACATCGTATAGTAATCTATATGTATCTATTTATTGTCAATATAAGTTTTTAGTACTTTTTTCCGAGGACTTTTTTTCCTAGGTAAATTTAGGACTTTTTTACCGATACTTTTTTTCCGAGGACTTTTTTTCCGAACACTTTTTCATCAAACAGAACAGCCTTGACTTGATACAATTTGGTTGCAGAAGGAAAATATCATGATCTGACGAATGTTGGAACTTACTTTTCAATATATTACAGTTAGCGGAAACGTCTTAGCGATCGTGTCATATTATCATGTTGCTGTCATTTCTAATGCTATAGATAGAAACTACCCATTAAACTTGTTTAATTTAACATTTCCTTCCATAAGGCATGTCTTGGTAAGCACTCCTGACACATTTTGTCCAAATTTAAGCATTAATTTACTTTTTTGTTTACAACCAGCTGACAACGTGGCCGCGAGATGAATTCGATTGTTGTCAAATCTTATCACAATTCTGATTGGTTGTCATAGATATCTTTGATTGTTAATTTAGTTTTATAGGAAATAAACAGCATTAAGTTATTTTAATGAATAGTTTCTATCTAGAACGTGATTAAATGCAACCAGAATTAATAAACATGAATTTATATTTTTTGTTAGAAATGGTTGATACGGAATGAGCCAAAAGGGAGGATGCGTTACATACATTGGTTTCATTAAGTCATACACTTAGCGAGAGAGTACTTGCCGAAATGATTCAGAAAACGTCATCGTGTTTTTGTCAAATTTAGTAAATTTGAAAACCTCTGATCCCTATAAGGGACTGCAACCAAATTCACTAAATACGATGTTTCAAGCACATTTCTGTCCTGCAACCAACTTTTCTGATGTCAGATATGATATGTAATGTTATAGAAAATCCTCTCTGCTATTTTGATCACTTTGTATAATCAGTTTCTATCACTTCAGTAGAATTTAAACATCATTATGGAGCCCCCGTCATTTGGACCCTTCAATTACTCTTAGGCAAAGTATTCTGATATCAAAGGCATCATCATGTATTGTTCAAAATGGGCATTTACCAACATTTTTTTCAAAATGAAAGAGGATGTTAGCAGGGAGATCCACTATATGTGATATTATTAGCCAAAAGTCATATATTCATCATGGTATCAAAGGTTTGAAACCACGTTTCACATTGTATACTAGAAATTTAAAAGATGACTTTTTGCCATTGAGAAATATATCGCTCGAGGAAATGGGAGTTTCTTAAGGATGTCATCAAATGGTATTGAACGAAACATTTCTCGATGAGGTAAACCAACGATCGATATATCTTTTCCATGTTCTGTTTTATTCCACTGTGGTTTGTAACAAAAATGCCAATTGTAATATGCTTGTTGTATCATATCAATTGTTCCTATATGTTGTACTAAATACTGACAATTGTATCAAAATGAAGAGAATAAAAAGTACATTTTGTTACAAACAAACTAAAATAAAACTATAATGAAAAAAAGCATTTTTGAGAGTATCATCAAAGCAAATGAAGACACCAAACAGTTGTTGACTTCTAAAGTGCAAAACGTGTCATTTCGACATCAACCTTCATTTGTTCTGAGCTTTAAGAAATAGTGATTTTTTTCACTTAACACTTTGTGATTATTTTCTTTTGCTCGTTCCTTTGGTGGAAAGATAACATACGTGAACTACAATAGTACGAGGTGTATTGGGTATCTGACGGAGTATGACAATCACAGCTGACTTTGGGCCATGATTTATCTAACTTATAAATCGATAAAACGTTTAATTTTGTCCTTAAATCTACGTCCAGACCACATGTTGCAGCACCAGGGTATGTACGGTGTTTCTTCAGCAGTACGTCAGACCTCAGTCCCGTCTTCAAGTTCGCTAGAGACAGCGAGAACTTGCTAGAGGTTGACGTGTTATAAAGCATAGGCGCGATCTCGCTAGAAGCAGCCCTCTTGAACACGGCACATTCAGTGATTTGTCTAACTTACAAACCATTATTTTATACAAAGGCCCGTGTCCCTTCGGAGAGACGACGACGGACGTGTACTACAGCGGATTGGAGTGCACTGGGTATCTGGAGGAGTACGACATCTTCTCCTGCTATGATCAGACGGTGAGGGGTGAGTGCTGCGAGACTTGCTGGACCTTCCATACAGGGATAGTTGGTAAGTTGGTGTATAGCCACGAAATATGCGCTTGTCATCATTTTGCATTTTTACCACTTATACTTCATTTCTTTTGGCATATTAATTACATATCGGCGCTCAAGTATCGTTAAGGGAGACACACAACTACGACGCCAATGAGCAGCGCAAATCTACCATGCGGTGCGATGTTGTTGACAGCCAATAACCTGTCCTGCACATGTTCTTAAAGTAACCAATTGTTAACGTAATAAATTGACGCCGCCACTATAATTTAATCAAATATTAAGAAATATAAAATTTAATCACAACATTTCATCGATTAAAGTTATACGCATAAAATATGTATCACCAGTACTATTTATCTACACCAAAATTTGATTTGCACAGTATGACGACATTCTCTTCCCACAGAGGTTAGTCCCTTCAGATTTCCGATCCTACCCTCTGTTGTTTTTCGCTTGAAAACGAGAGCAGAAGTAAATTCCCCAAGCGGAGGAAAGCTGAACTTCATCCACTATCACTTCTTCCAAACCAATGAAACCTCAACTTTCAGCGGCCAAATCGATCGAGTGATTTCAAAGATCTTAGCATAAGGGTATTGCTCATTAGCATGTGTTACACAAATGAACTATGTTTAGTAGTTGTCACTGATTTGGTCCTCTTTATTTATAAGCATGTTTATGATCAATACTTTTCACAAAATTAAATATAATATTTCGAGGAAAACACATTAAACGAGAAAACGTTGGTCTGACGTTTATGTTATCATTATGACGTGTCATTGGCAAATGTCACTTTTACAACGGCGTTGCTGATTGCACAACTAGATTCAATTGCAACGTATCAGGACACTCCCGTTCTGCCCCCGATTTCAAGCGTAACACAACAGAGGGTAGGATCGGAAATCTGAAGGGTAACCTCTGTGGGAAGAGAATGAGTATGACGAATGTCATTAGTTCAACGTGTACAAAATCAGAACGAATGGGTATCGACTGCGGAATAACGTTCACAGGGGAGGTTTTTGTGGTCAATTTCCAAGTTTGAAGAGCTATGAAAGTTATCTCAGGGGTGACATGGTGAAAATTAGCCTGGTTTTGCGAAGAAATGTATAAGTGATAGGTACGTGCGTTCATTTGTGAATGTCACCAATTCTTAGGTTCACTTGTGACCTAATGTTGAATGGACTGCCCTTGCTCATTAAGTTCCTGTGGTTGATTCCCAGATACCATGCGTATCTAGAGTTTCACAAAGGAAATTTTTTACAAGGATGTTGACAAAGTAAAACTATTCAAAACTCAGCATAAGAGGTACATAGAACATATATGCATTTATACAATACACAATATAATAGGTATGTACAGCTGTACAGTAAAGGTAGATATGAGGATCATAAAACGTATTTCTTGAACAAAGACACAATGATTTCACAAAATATCTTCTTAAAGTTCCTAGCTTATTAGAATTAAATAAATATTACTTTTGTACATATTATTATAATATTTGTGAATATAGTTTTTTTTATTGTAATATAGGACATACAAATATATAATGAAATTCGTCCCCAAGATCATCTAAATTACAAAGAGTACATTTTCTTTCATGAACTGGGATATTTTTCCATCAACCGGTCTCTATTGGCAGAAAGTGAATAGCTGTTCGAAATTTTAACAAGTTATTTTAATTCAGAAAATGTTGGTATTGTTCAAAATGGAGAGATGCATTTTTACAGATATTGTATATAGTTGCTTTGGAAGAATTTGCAATTGTTGATAACCAATTTTGCTGAAAAATATCTTTTAATTTAAGAACAGGAAGATTTTCTGGATAACAACTTCTTTAATGTGAAAATACACGACGTTTCGGAGTACATACTCACTCCTTCATCAGGTGGAATGTAAGGAAATAACAAAATATAGTACATTTATATAGCAAACAAAACAATGGTGAAGGAAGTCAATCAGGGAGATTAACATACATGAGAATGGTATACAATGGGGATTTGCAATATAAACATGATGGAGATGAAGCATGAGAATGAGGAGGATTTGCAATACAAACATGAATGGGAGTAAGTAGATAAACAAAGGCCTGTAGGCTTTATTGAAGATGTAAATAAACACACATGATGAAACGAGGGAGGCCAATTGGCTTTATTGAAATTGTTAAGCAAATACTAATTATAGTTGATTGGAGGAGAGGCCAATTGTTGATGAGGGTGGCTTTGAAGTTGTTGCATGGTGATTGGAGCTGATAGGCGTTGATTGGTGGGGACTCCTCGGATAATTTGCTCCGACAGGAGGGGATGGAAGGTAGGGATACTTGGATTTGGTTTGGTTGAGTTCTCCTCGGATATTTCCTCCGACAGGAGATGGAAGTTCTAGATCAGTGAATCCCATGCACATGGTAGGAAGATGCCTTGATCGCGGTTTATTGCAGGTTTTTCCCTTCGAATATCAATCGCTTCTTGGAGTTTTCTTTGGCGCCAGTTCTTGTTGTTGGTCGACAGGACTTTGGTAGCTTCCCAATCGATGATGTGATCCTTGTTTTTCAGGGTATGCTCAGATAGGGCGGATTTCTGGTCAAGTTTGTTGACGGACGCTTGGTGTTCTTTGATCCTTGTGTTGATAGGTCGTAGCGTTTCTCCGATGTACTCTTGGCCACAATGACATGGAATTTTGTAGATGCATCCTCTTGGGTTGGGGCTTGCGGTGCTGGTTCCTCTGCCGTTTGCTTTTGAGTAGTTGCTTGAGGGTTAATGTATGTACTCCGAAACGTCGTGTATTTTCACATTAAAGAAGTTGTTATCCAGAAAATCTTCCTGTTCTTATGTATACCACTTCTAAATGCCCTTCAAAGACCTGATCATTTAACTTTGCTTTTAACTACAGATTTTAGCCAAATGATACTTTTGAAATTTTGGGATTTCAATACAAAACTCAGTCCAAGATCATAAAATAATTCGTTTGATATAACACAACAACACCAACAGTCATAGTATTAACGAACACAAATGGCTAAGGTACAATTAAAGTCGAATAAACATTGTCGATCAATCTGTTATTCACCTGTACAATGTATATACGTTATGTTTACACAGCAACCCAGTCGATTTGATATAAAACGATGTGAGACATTATTGTCCCTGTGACAATCAGTAAGTCACCTGTATGTTCAAAATCTATATATCACACATCGACCCACTAGCACATGTCCTCATTCTACATGTAGGTATGTCTGTATTGAAGGTTGTGAGTACGGAGACAAGATCGTGCCGTGTAAGGAGGACTACTGTGACCCGGGTCTCAATGAGACGTTCAGTGACGGCACCCCGTACAGCGAGATGTGCTGTCTCACGTGTCTTAATGACGGCCACACCCAGCTACCGGATAACCTCGCCTCGTCCTTGACCTTGTCATTCACCCTTCGTCTTGCTTTGCAGTTAGCTAGTCTATTAGTTTTTAGTTTTTATTTGGCATGATTTAAAAAAGTCGATTTTTTTTCGACGTTCTAAGACCAAGATATTTTGGCCGGTTACACAACTTATTTTGAATTGTTCGTCATATAGGTAGGTATATATGTTGGTCATATCGTAGGTAATATGTTCTGTAACGTTTGTTGAAGTTACTTCATGGATGAAACCTGCTAGAAATTTCCCATTCTTCTCCAAGGCCATTATTTACAATTCAAAAATAAATATCTTTAAAAGCAATTTGAGAACGTGAAATTTATGTTCTTTTCTTTAATTTATCTCATTTTATACATAAATGAATGTGCTGGAGCGTTTCGACATATTATATGTGCCAGCAGTCTCAATTGCAACGACATACAACTCTCGGACATCATGTAAATAGCGAGAATCACTTGAATAACTGAATTAGGTTACATTTAATTTATTTTTCTGTTGAAATCTTATCATAATAATACAATAATAGTGATCTAATTTATGTTGTTTAAAAATGGCGCTTCACTATTACCCTTTAACTCATCCATGCCGATCGAAAGTGACAGTGGCCGTGATAGAGATGTATCCATTAACTTTTATATGATTGCAGGTCAAATACCGGGATCTATCAATGAAAATAAACCATGTTATCAGTCACCAGTGGAAATAAAAATGGAACGTGTTATTAGTCACTAGTGACTGATATAAGAATGACCTGACGTCATAAAACAATGCTCCGACGTCATGACACGTTCATGACGTCACACTGTTGCTGAGGCGACAGATTCATTCTGGAGCCGACGTAACGTAAATGTAAGTCGATATCGGTGAATATGCAAGGAATGAGTCATATAATAAATAGAAAAGGTGTCTTTTCTTGACAAATACCATGTTTATCTCATCTTGTGAGGTAGAAACTTTAAATATTTTCACTCGTGGCTGCGCCTATCGTGATGATATAAACTTTATGCCTCAGTCGATGATATAAACGTGGTATTTGTCAAGAAAAGCCAAATATCTTATATTTATTGTCGGTTCAGTGTAACTAAGGCAGCTATTAACGTTGTTAACGTAACTGTTTAAAGGCGTTTTAGCACGCCTTTCTTACTGAATAAAGTGCTCTCACAAAAACAATATGAATACGTTTCCACAATTGCTAAATGATACTCTTCAATCAATAAAAAGAGTTCTGAAACGAATGTTCATGGTTCAGTTAAGCCATGCGAGTCAATTTCGAATAGAGCGGCCATTTTTAATGTGTTCACATAATAAATAATAAATGGTACCACAATTATTATACAAAAAGTGTGTTACAGCGCCTTTAAGGACTTGTCATTTAAATTTCCGTCTGTATGAAATGAAAGTTCTTATCTGTACACTGTCCCTCTGTAACGAGATTATTTGGTTTTCTCTTAAGGGACTTTGTTTTGTTACACTATATGACACATGATTGTATACAAGATGTATTTCTTTGAATGGAAGATGCCAATTCGGTTGTCTCATATTATCATTATATATTGACATATGTTAGTGCCCTCTCATGTATATAGCATTTGTATATTGAATACATAACGGTTTTTTTTAAAGATTGACCAATGATGCTTGAATATGATGTAGTTTGTATCTGCATTTACCGAAGACGACATGAATTGAATTTATTGACTCACATGAATGTATATTCGAAATAAAATATGTTTTCAAATATAAACTCTCGTACTGTTATTCCGTGACGAGTTGTGTCTTTTGTCAGTGTCTACTGAGCTTCTTTCTGAGTGTAGAACGTTTGCGCAAAGTACATTGATACATAACAAACGTTACCGCTGTGTTGACTAAATGTGATTGAGAGTAAAGATACACTAGATATCAGACCCTCCGAGGCAAGCAAGTATCGCCCTTTTCATTGTTGTATCAAGGAATACGTCATCTTTGCGAATTCATTTTATAAATGCTGGTGTTTCGATTAGCAGGATGAAGTTCCAACAGGAAAGAAAGAAAGAAAAGTATTTTATTTCGGTGTCACATGCATGCATACATTTCACATATGGCATAATAAAACAATATTCACATGATATATAAACATTGCAGATAAAAATATAGCACCCGGCCTACAAAGGCCTATGCGACACCATATTACTTTGTTCATATTAAAATATAGATAAATATGGATATAAAATATTGAATATACAAGAATGGAAAAAACATTAAAATTAAATGAGGCGCAACCTCCGTCTGTACATGTTATATGTTAAGGCAGCCAGTGGCTTACATAGCCTACTGCTAGATAGTAAATATACAGCCTGGTCAGTCGGATTGTGATGTAGAAAGGGTCAGCAGAAGATACAGATTTCCAAAATTCATACCTTAAATCTGAGTTGAAATTACAAACAGTGAGAAAGTGAGAACACATTCCACCTGATGAAGGAGTGAGTATGTACGTCGTGTATTTTCACATTAAAGAAGTCGTTAACCAGAAAATATTCCTGTTCTTATGTATACCACTGCTAAATGCCCTTCAAAGACTAGAGTGAGAAAGTGAATTTCATCCTCTATACAATTACTGTTACAGAAGTTACTTAATCTTTGTTCAAGAGGTACTTTAGGACGGGAAAAGCTACCTAATTCTATTTCTCAGGGAAGAGTGCCACATCGTAATTTGCTGAGTATACTGAGGTGTGAACGCTGAATAGAAGCAGAAACATAAGATACAGTATTAAGGGAAGCGGTAAGTCCGCAACTTATTGCCATTACACTGACCACTATAATTCCATAGTTGAAGTAACCAACCCTTTCTATCCTTATTCATTAAATAACAGGAAACCAAACAGTATTCTAAACGGATTAGCAATATATATTTTCAATGGAATCGATACAGTGATACAGATATTAGTAAATACACTTGTTTATAGCCAAGAATAGACCGAGAAATACCGAATGGGTATTGACAAATTCATAAATAAAAGTTCATTATCCAATTTATCAAGGAAGAACCCAATAGTATAGACACCCTCTCCTGAGAGTCCTATTTATAGAAAAACTAGTCCCTGAATGGTAGAGAAAATAAAAAAATATTTGTTTTTTAAACACCGGAAAGAAGACAGTTTTGAACCACACTGTAACAACTAATTTTAAGTCCCTTTATTGAAGTCTACTATTTTCCAACGCAAAGCATTGTGGGAGACACTGTAAGCAAAGACAAAACAAGAGAGAAAAGAGTCTTTAGTACACGTTGTAATTGAGATATAATGGGTTTTGTTCGCCTTAATCACTGGAGTTGGTTTAAGGTGCGTTTACACCTTACAATTTTCCATCCGCATTTCAATACCTCATTTGCGTGTCAATGCGTGAAGCATTGTTTATATAATTTGTTTACATAACCATTCGCGCACACTTCACGTATATGTTGCGCATTTGACGCGCAAAATTGCACACAAAGTGCCACGAATTGACCCCGCATTGCACACAATATTCACTGAACTTCATCCAGACTATGAAATGTTTCTACGTACAGGTATTCCAAGAAAGTGTTGATAAGTTATCTCCTCACCTGGAGAAGAAAAAGACTTTCGTGAGAGAACCACTTGAGGGTTGGCTAAACTAGCAAACACATTTCGCTTCCATACCACTGGTGATAGCAACACAAGTCTACAATAATTCTTCAGAAGTATTGTTTTTAGAATCTGCAAGTTGCTACCCGAGGTTTGCAGAGTCATCATTGATGTGTTCAAGGTGGAATTACTAAGGTTCCCCAGAACCCCACAAGGTGGTAGAAAGTGGCCCATGTCTACAGTTCAAGGTGGAACTACCACAAATGCTGGGGAGCTTTGAATGGGAAAAAATTGCCACGAAGAAGCCATCCCGTGCTGGGTCCTTCTGCTACAACTACAAGGGAGTCCATAGCATTGTACTAATGGCCCTTGTAGATTCTGTCTACAAATCCTTATATGTGTAGGGTGTTGGGAATGAAATGGTTGTCCATTCCTGAGACACCTATTTATACGGGGGTGCACGATGCGTGCTTATTGCTGACTGGTTCGGCCATGTGGTTGAAATATAGACTTTTGCAGTGCGCCAAGTGTGAGATTGTGTACTTGAAATGCGTGCAACAAATAAACACATCATGTTACACATACTAATAATATGACGATAATGTGCATCATAAGTGAATGATAAGAGCAATCTACACATCTGTAAGACATTAAGTGTTATCTGTAAGACATTAAGTGTTATCTGTAAGACATTAAATGTTATCTGTAAGACATTAAGTGTTCAAGTTAATATCGCTTATGTCACAATCAACAATGGACAACAAGGGCACAATGAATTCTCGAGGCTGCGAGCTTGTCTACTGTACAGTGAATATAACAAAGCACATGCAAATGTATCACCTTGTTCGTGTATTGTAAAACTAAATGACGTAGAATACAAGACATCCAAATAAGTATAATGGTTTTATTACTGTTTAACAGTTAAAATATCCTAGAAATTGAAAACCTTTCGATGTATATTTTCTACGCATTTGTACATAGAAACCATATTGTCTCATGAACGCTAATAAAGTACTACAGGCCTGTGGCGTTTTTGTGTACCAGAAATAAAGACTAAAAATCATATTACAAGACAGGAAAACCAGTGAAGCGCGCTAATCGAGAGAATGGAATACTTTGAAGGCGCTAATCGAGAGGATAGGATACTTTGAGGTCGGATTGTCCTGATACGAACATCACTTCTCACATATTGTAGGTGGTATATTACCCTATCGATTGATATCATTCATATGTGGAAACTGTTTTCCCTACCGATTGATATCATTCATATGTGGAAGCTGATTTCGCAATAAGAAACTTGATACCCTCTTATGACTGTATCGAGTCAATAAGTTGTTCAGTATTAAAATATAAACAATTAACAGTTAATGAGATCGATGGAGAAATTAAGTTTTTGTAATTAGTTCGCCAGTGCAAATTCATCGATTGCAAGTGATTTATCCATAACGAAATATAACACATGTAAATCAATGAGCCTATGCTGAGAAACTGTTCATATCCTACCCCATGTCTCACGATGAGGAAACAACGTAGGTCTGTCAGCTATGTTTTGAATATTTGAATGTTTTGAGTTATTGTTTAACGCAGCCTCGGCAGTATCGCAGCTATTAAAGGAGATACATTTAGGTTAATTGAATAATTCATAAAACAATTGCAAAAGCAGAAGGTTACGACACAAAAGCCGCATCATTACAGCATGAAGGATGAAGCTATTTCAATAAGGCTAGGAAATATTGTGAAAAGGAGATGTATGACGCCTTAAGCAATACGTACAAGAAAACTGCAAGACCGTCTGTGATGGAATACAGCCATTTCACATCGAGCGGCAATTTTAATGTGTTCACATTAAAATGGCCGCTCGAAGGTAGTTCAAGTGATTGGACTGATGGTGATACCTAAAGGTGAAGTGATACCTAAACACTCAGAGTAGAGTTTTAAATATGGTACAATGATGGAATGGTCAAACATCTTGCTGTCCGAACTCATGGGACCTACAACTCTACCTCTCACACTGAAGAGTTGCACACCACTGTCGCTTTATACGACGCAACAATTTCTTCGAATAACAATAACCGCTTTCTATTCATACGGCGGTCGTGTAAAGAGATGTTTTACCCATTAATTGTACCAATATATTATATACACTTTAATAATAAATGGAAAATTTGAGAAAACACAATATCCAGAAAACGTGCTACAGCGCCGTTAATGTATAGATGTTGTATATTCATTCACTAGGATGATGGAACCAACACTGGACAGGGCTTATACCACTGCATGTCCTGACACCGACCAGTGTCGTGACTCTTCAAGTTGTGAAACTTTTGGAATTTGGAAAGTTTATTATGTACAAAACAGACAGAAAATCCAGAAACATTCCAGATAAGAGAAGATACACTAAAAAAACAATGAGAATATCTTAATGTAATCAGGCCGTCAGGCCCCTGGTTATGTTGTTTGGGGTTCGATTCCTATCAGCCATGTATGTGTCCAGCAGGTTAAGGTCTTGTGCTGTGCTATGGTTTAAAACCACCCTTGACCCGTTCGTTCCAGAATGTATTGACACAATGGTTGTCAGGTTCGTTCCAGAATGTATTGACACAATGGTTGTCAGGCTCGTTCCAGAATGTATTGACACAATGATTGTCAGGTTCGTTCCAGAATGTATTGACACAATGATTGTCAGGTTCGTTCCAGAATGTATTGACACAATGGTTGTCAGGTTCGTTCCAGAATGTATTGACACAAGGCATATGGTTGTCAGGTTCGTTCCAGAATGTATTGACACAATGATTGTCAGGTTCGTTCCAGAATGTATTGACACAATGATTGTCAGGTTCGTTCCAGAATGTATTGACACAATGGTTGTCAGTTTCGTTCCAGAATGTATTGACACAAGGCATATGGTTGTCAGGTTCGTTCCAGAATGTATTGACACAATGGTTGTCAGGTTCGTTCCAGAATGTATTGACACAATGGTTGTCAGGTTCGTTCCAGAATGTATTGACACAATGGTTGTCAGGTTCGTTCCAGAAGGTATTGACACAATGATTGTCAGGTATTTCCCACTTCATTTCTTGGAGTGACGTCTAACCACAGATCACATCAGATCAATTCACGTTGTTACGCGAATCTCTTTCACAAGTTGTCTTCGAAATTGGTAAGATTGTCGATGACATTAACGTATAACACTTATTATAGCTTTCATTTTCAAGACTTGTTGAGAAGAAATAGTACAATTCTGCCAAGGAATCAGACACCACCGTTCTTCAAGTCTATGTAGCACATACAGGACTCACAACATCCCCATCAGCAACACCTGTGGTAAGATCATACTTGTTTTAAATGTAGTTCTTTATTCAGTGTAATCCAACACCTTTATAGGATATCTCTGAAAACATTGCTCTTTTAAACATGAATGTGTTTTATCGAAATCCATTTGGGCAGTGTTTAAATGTTATTAAAGAATGTCAGTGCGTTCCGAACATTGTATTTCCTTTCACTTAACCTGAAGAAGAAAGAAACAAACTCGACGGATTATCAACGTTTTGCGGTGAATGCAATGTTTCATTTTAGATAAAACATATAACATATATATAGAGAAATAGGGAAACTACAGGAACACAGTTTTAGACCGACTTTTCAAAGCTTGTACTATCCATGTAAAATAATGTTTTTAGTTTATTACTCACGGTCATTTCCTGCCAACTCGACAAACATATTTCCTGCATAACACCCGCCACAATCTCCCCCACACCAGATGTTGATGAGCTGGTTAGAAAACTCTCTAGTAACCACTGGTTGGAACGATTTCTCTCCTAACGCTTGCCACTTGACCTGTCACGATAATGGCTATACAAACACGTGAATCACAAAAGCTGCTTATTAGAAAGTCAGTTACTGTACGTCCTAAAATGTGTAGCATTACAAACTCAGCCTGTCACGATAATGGTTATATCTTTAACTAATAGACAAATGGTTCACACAATTTGTTTATCGGAAATTCAGTTACTGTATATCTAAAATATGTGTAACATGAAAGATTCCATGTTTTGAAATGTGAGATTTGACATTACCAATCGTGTATAAAAGAAATGTCACCTTTTCACTGAGAGCAAGTCCCGTCCCCCTGAGATCTATGACTGCATGTCCCTTGGGTCCACACGAGTTGTCGGGTGCAGTGTAGCAGTCTCTTACCTCCCCAACATTGATGCCTGCTGCACCATCAGTTTCTTGAAATGTTTTATCATTTTTTAGAAATCGCATTGTCTGAAGAAGAACACAACGAGCATGTACTGAGTGTGTAGAGAGAAAACATTAACCTTACCCATTAAACTATCGCCAGTTATAATTTTGCATATTCATAATGCACACATTGACACTTTCGGTTGCAATGAGGCCGACAATATACATTATTACTCTTGTGAACAGAGTGGTGCAACTTAACGTTATTGTTTTATTTTTATTTTTTATTTTCCCTGTTGTCGATGAACTTCAATAATCAGATAATAAACTGTGCTTAGCTTCACCAATCTGGTTATAATCCATGTCCATTGTTGTAGACTGCTACCCATCCTATTATATGACATTATAAAAGTGCCCATGGTTGTAAAGCTTCACCCATCTAGCGATATGTTGTACCCATGGTTGTAAAGCTTCACCTATCTGGTGATATGTTGTACCCATGGTTGTAAAGCTTCACCCATCTAGTGATATGTTGTACCCATGGTTGTAAAGCTTCACCTATCTCGTGATATGGTGTGCCCGTGGTTGTAAAGCTTCACCAATCTGATGATATGCTGTGCCCATGGTTTTAAAGCTTCACCTATCTCATGATATGTTGTGCCCATGGTTTTAAAGCTTCACCTATCTAGTGATATGTTGTACCCATGGTTGTAAAGCTTCACCTTCTTAAGCACGAGGCAGGGACAATATACAGTTGGTTCCACTCCGCTGGACATGATGAAAACGTACCATCCGTGTACACGTTATCTGCTGACTGCAGACGAATCAACTGCTCGTAATCGGAAAACACCTTGTCTTCGCCGTCACCATCATTAAACAATTGTCTCAGAAGTTTGAAAATGGGAATGATTCAACCATTTTAGACGGCATGTTTTGGTTGTTTGCACTGCTCACAGTGTCTTCTAACATCATAGCTCTGGACTGTTTTCCTATTTAGTCTGACAGAAACTGTAGAGGAACGAGTTGCCACGTTGCCACGTCATGATGTAGGGTGAGCAGGCGCCGATGCATTCATGTAACAGTTTGGTACAAGTGTGACATCTTGCTTCACCATTGCATGATGCGCAGACATTATCGAAACAGAGGCAAAGCACACACTGTATGACTTTAGGACCGTGTTCCCAAATAAAGAGAGCACCACGACTTTCGTGTTTACCCCCTGACTTTGATGTTATGTTATGTTGGGGTTTAGTTTAAACATATTCAGTTCTTTAAAGAATTGGATTTTCGGATCTGAATATCACTCCAGGATACTCATAATGACAAAACATATGTCATAGTGAAATTATTATACTTGCTAAATTTACAAAGCCAACATTATTACAATAAATGATGAATTCATGGTTCTTACAATAAAATATACTTACAATGACAAGTACAGTATTACCAAAGAAAACGTCAGTACCATCACACTTCATTCCATCATTCATGAATTTGCATATAGTGGAATTTTATTTTAATGAATTAGTCGCTAAGTAAACAAGTGTTATGTCTGGGTTGCTTAATCATTGTTCAAGTGTATATGACCATATAAACTAAATACTTTTTTCCCCAAAAAATTAAAACCACATAGTATTTTTCCCTGGCTGATGACTAAACGTCTGCACTTTTCAGTTTTAGAGTACGGCTTCGAAAACATAAGATATTTGGAATTGAAAATCAAACATATATATATATATATATATATATATATATATATATATATATATATATATATATATATATATATATATATATATATATATATATATATATATATATATATATATATATATATATATATATATATATATATATATATATGATAAAACCAACTGTGGTGTAAACTTTCTTTTGTACCTCAGTTTTTATTTCCATAAATTTCAGTCCCGGAAGTGATATACCATCAATCTTTTACTGACAATGAACGTGGTAATTACACCGGGGGTCTGATGTCAGATATAAATTCAAATCAGTGTGAACAAAAGGGTAGTTTGAATTCAATTTACATACACAAAACGTATTACAATTCCTCACCAAAATAGCCTACCTTATTTTATATATTGCCTACCTACCGTGTTCTTTATCAAATGTTGAATAAACCGTTGATAATAGTTCATAATTCCTACGTGACCTGTCATATAAGCTCACATAATCATCATTGGCGTCACTAAAATCGTGAAACGAACAAGAGAACTTGTAGTTGGCACTTATGTGCAGCTCCCGTTGCTAATTATTTTGTAACGTATCTATATAAATGAGTTAAAAAAACTAACTTTAATCACGACTCTGAATTTTGTGAAGATAACCTTTCCTAGATAATCGCGATCATAAGGCTCTTCTCCATCACAGTTAAGGTTCCTCAGTCTGGGAGCGTCCATGAAGTAGGGGGTGGGGAGAGATATGAACTCAGAAGGTGTGCTGTCCATACCATGACAGTACACCTTCAAACGAGCACCGTTCAAAACTCCAGGGTACAGCCAGTATTCGCCGTCGGTGTGGTTGGAGTTTAGATTCTGAACATCAAGACATGATTCCAAACCTGGAAAGTTACATAGCATTCAGTTGCAAACATTTAATAGAAAATAACGAAATAATGTAAATAACACATGTAAATATCTGATTTGATATGCAATATGTTCACACCAGGCCATGGTTAAGCGTCATTACGATGTGACTTAATGTTTTGGTTAATATTGGTTAATATTGATTATCAAGGGATGCATACTATATCCACAATATGCTAGCACAGTGGTGTAGTGGTTAGCGTGCTAGCCTCTCACGCCAGAGACCCGGGTTCGAATCCTGGTGAGGGCACCGACAATTTGTGACCTGGGTCTCACACTGTGTTGTGCCCTTGGGCAAGACACTTCATCCACACTGCACTCAGTCTACCCAGCTGTTTAAATGGGTACCTGAACATTGGAAAGTACGAAGCGCTTAGTGGCAGCCTGAAAGTACACTTCCTTCAGGGTAATAATATTTGTAGCGCTTAGAGCATGCTAAGCATGGATTTAGCGCAATATAAATATGCATTTATTATTATTATATAGTTTCGATCTTAGCAGTTTCAAATGCTCTAACACAATATGATAAGTTTTCTTACAAATCCATATCCGACCTGTCACGATTCCATAATGGAGAATCTGCCAGTATCAGTTTGTATCATATAACCAACAAACAGACACAGGTATATTTACAGACTTTAGTGTGTTCGAATAAGATTGGTCTGTTCGACAGATAAAATTGTTGTTCCATTTACAAATACAATATTAGCATATTATGTGTAAGCAATGTTGTTTGATAAATAGTTGATTATTATAATAAGACTAACATCAAGTATGCCATGAAATAGTTTAAAGATAACTGGTACTGATAACTGGTACAAAAGGTACACGTTATAAAGCCACCAGATACATACGCTTGCAGATCATGTTGGACCACGAGGTATCTGAGAGACACGTGACCTTCCCACAAGGGACATAACCCTCTTGACACGTGTACTCCAGTGATTGGTTGATTAGAGTGACCCCGGGTGATGTGACCAGGTCAGCATTGGGAATGTTGGGAGGATCTACGCAGTCTGTGTTAAATAACCATGAAATGCTTCAGTTTTTACTGTTGTAAGAAAGGTTATCTGATTACATGTTCTACTATACACTAACCCTGCAATGATTTAGTCAATGAAGTCAAACAGTTTTTTAAAAGTTTGTTGAAGTGTTGTTCGAATATATTGCTTAATAAGTGAATACATTGATTTTCTATCTGTATTGCATTATTCAAATTCATGACAGTTTCTATGTACAGAAAATATAAATACTGAGCAGCTCAAACCATTGACTAGGATACCCTTCTAAGATGGCGGTTATGAATGTGTTGTCCATGTTGCAGGGGCACTTATATATCAAGGGCTGTGTTTGCTTTGATAGGACTAGTATTGAGGTCAAGAATTTACTGCACATCAGTTCAAGTAGCTGTTGATATTGATAACGGTTAGTTTAAACGAACAACTTACATCCAATGCACTCTCCACCATCCTCAGTTTCGACACACTTGCTGTTTGTAGGACAGTCGAGCTTTGCACATGGTCCTGGTATCCTCTGATGATGAAATATCAAGATTGTGTCAAATTAAATGTGTAAAACCATACAGTATCCATCAATAAATACACGATAAAGGACATTTATAGACTATTAATTGAATGATCAAACGAACAGATCCCTTTTCTAATTGTCTGTAATATTCTGAGAAGTTATTCGCCAAACAATATGACCTGTCTTGATAAGACACATATATTCATCTGTCTTTCATTTCATCAGTTTAGTGTTGAAAAAATAACGTATAACCTCTTTCCAGTGTTCGGCCTCCGAGAACACAAAACCAGAAGAGGACATCATGTTGCCTGTTGAAGCTGTGTTGATTTCACAGAGACCATCGTCCAGGTTGAAGTTGAAGGAGAGACACGCGGAGATGGAGAGACACTCCCTAGCGCACATCAGAACTCCCTCAGTGACGACAGTCAGAGCGACCACTCCATCCAACCTCTGGTGTTCAGAAACTGGCAGGTGCTGTACAGGTGTGCATCTCCTCTCAGCAGCAGATACTAAATATACAAGACTCAAGAAGAAGAGGAACACCATGTTGAGACGTATCTCGGACTGCATACACTTCAGCAATAGTCTTGGAAATGAACCTGGGTAAACTGAAGTCAGAGAAAATGAATCTTTTATTTATTTGACTGTTGTTAATTTCAATTTGCGCATGACAAGCTGCTGTTGACTATAGTCAGATCGGTATTGATTGTGTTAATTACTGACAAAATGATATTGATTGTATCTCATGTTTTGAGTTTTATTGATTTGAATCTCTGGATACGGTGTTTAACTAACCATGACATTCAAAATGTAAAATGCGAACCCCTTACGCATTATGTTGATTGCTGTTATGTTTGTTGTTAAGCCAAAGTTAGATTACTTGAAGCAGAGATATAAACCAACATTTTCAATTAAAGTGATTTAAACTGATTAAGGCATATTTAAAAAAAACTATTTTGCATGTTTTGTAACTTGACTTCTTTTAAGTGATTATTTCATACACATGCAGAATGGATGCATGCATTCCTCGCCTCATTGACGATGTCAAGTGTGCATGACGTTAGCAGAGACTTGGCGCCATCCCTCTGTCATAGCTTGCTTAAGTTCCTGAAGGTTTTATTGAAGGTTTTGCCGATGTCGATGTCGTAGTCGTCTGTCCAACTCGTCCCACAAAGATAAATAGTTGTCGAGGGAACAAGCTGGCCAAGAAATAACCTTCACATTGAAGAACTCTTGCATTATGGGGTCCCGAGTTGTCGTGCCGAAACAACGTTCCTTGTAAACGACCCGTAAATTAGGCCTATTTATATATGCCTTTTTAAAACAAAGTGCCTAATTAAGCCAGGCTCTTTGAATGAAAGTGGGCAGGGCGGTTGTCCCTGAAGCGTATCCTGCATTTGTCAGATTTCTTTTTTTAATACATTGATAATATTTGATTTGATAAACCACACATTTGATTGAAAACATTATTTTATTATTTTTAAGATTCTGAATGTATTCCTGAGTCGACAACCAACAAAACTTTTGGGTAACAACGAACCAAATTGAACTCAATGTAATTGACGATTGTTATTTGGGCGTCATTTAACATAAACTATAAACTTGTTTGGCCATCAGTTTTGTTTCCTTAAAAAATGTTATTAACGCTTAAACATTAAAAAAAAAATGTTCATGATAATTTCAATTAGTGCTACTGATTTATCGTGACTTAATATATGTGACAATCTAATACGGTGATTTTGGAGATGCGGTGGATTTGTAGACGGTGAATTCGTAGAAGGATTATCATTGTTTATAACCAAGTACTTTTGATGTTATAAACTTGTATTTAATGCACATGTATCTCATGTTGTTTTGGGATACTTGTAAAGGGAAACTTGATAACCACGATTACTCGAACTGTTTATGTGGCAGAGTGTATATTTTAATATTTTATGTTTTAATTGTATATATATATGTTCTAATGCATCATTATATTTCAGGGTATCTTATTGTAACTAAATAGTTACAATGTTCATGGCCTGTCAAATCAAGCCTTCAATCAAGCAGCTAACATTCATTCTTTTGTTCTCTGGTGTGACTGCTTTCTCAGTTCGCCAGCTCAGTTCTCTTTCCTTTGTTCTATCTATGGTTAGGTAAGCGCACTCCTTGCAATGCATGCTTTCAAAGTTTATAAAGTTAACCAGCACACATATTTCATTGCACTGCAATATTACACTGATGTGAAGCACAGCAAGACAAGTAGACACAGCTCACTAGACAGACATTCAACGCTCTCTATCACCCTTACATCTCCTACAGGTACATGACATGACGTAACATGTGACGTCATCAGGGGATAATCTGTATCACCTGAATACCACATATTTGGGTGTTATAAACAGACCTACTAGTTATCACCCCCGTGGGGTGCCAGGGTTAGAATAGGCCCTCAGTTCCTCCTGCTTGTCGTAAGAGGCGACTAAAAGGGGGCAGTCTGTTTGCCGTGGACTGCGACCTGTACGGGTGGAGGAAGGATGCCTGGTGGTTGAGGGTTGTGTGTAGCAGAATGCTACCACTGACCAATACACTGCTTCGGCCCCGACTTCATCTAGACAGGTGGCCAGATTGGTCCGGTCTGGTCACTTGGTTGCGCACATCTTTGCTATCCTTCTTCTTACGCTGCTACCTCTCTTTACAATTATTTTCTTTACTTTCTTGGTGCTCTCTTGCATACCTTCACCACCTTTCTACAATGCTTTCCTTCCTGATGTACTATCCCTACTCTCTGCACTCTTTCTTAGTGCTCTCTTGCACACATTCATCAACTTTACTCGGCTTCCAAGATAGCGGTGGCCCATGGGCCAATCCAGTGAAACATTGGCAACGTTTTTAGTGGAGTATATCATCCTGGTATCCCCGGTGCTGTCAGCAGGACACCCGCTGACATACAGCATTGCCCTTGTTGGTGCTCCGTGGTGGGTGGGGATCCAGGTTGATGAATATTTACCAACCGAACATGACTCGTTCAGCAAAAAACAAGAGAAATTTGTCAACAGATGATTGTCCCTCTTCTATCATCAAAATCTACTAAAATTTCGAAATCATCCAAACCAAAACCTTCAACTACAACTTCTAATTCAAATTCCAGCACCTTTCCTCGATTTCTCGTCATATCATCCACTGATGATAAACCTCTCCGTCTTAATCCTTTCGCCACCGCCAAGACCATTTAAGGTCTAGCTAGTGATGTGAAGGACGTCAAGAAGATACGGAATGGGTACCTTCTTGTGGAAGCAAGAACAAAACAACAGGCAACATCACTTCTCACCTTGCAGAAAATTATTGACAAACCTGTTAAGGTTTCTCCTCATACATCACTAAACAGCAGCAAAGCCATTATCCGGGATAAGGATTGCTGTCTCGATGATTCCTCTGAACAAGAGCTCCTTGATAACCTGAAGAGCCAGGCAGTGACTGCTGTCAAGCGCTTCACTATCAAGAAGGAGGACAACATCATCAAGACGCGCACCTATCTCCTGACATTTTCAACTCCACAAGCTCCAAAAACTGTGTATGCAGGGTATTACAAACTCCCCATGGAACTGTATATCCCTAACCCCCTCCGTTGCTACCGGTGCCAGAAGTTTGGCCATGGAAGCAATTCCTGCAAATTGGCTGAGCGAGTTTGTCCACAGTGTGGCAAACCCGACGATGAAAGCCATCCAGACAAATGCAAGGAGTTGCCGAAATGCGCCAACTCTGCTGGTGAACTCCTGGCTTCCTCAAAGGAGTGTCCACGGTGGCAACAGGAGTCTAAAATACTAAAACTTAAATTCACGCAGAATATCTCTTTCCCGGAAGCAAAACGCCTCGTTCTTGAGGGTCCTAAATCCTCATACTCAACCATAGTATCATCGGCAACTGCCACTAAATGCTCTGTATCAACCCAGACAGACATTCAGTGGGTGAGTGATCCCCCAACTCAATACAAACTCCGCAATTCAACTTCTTCCACAATAGGTACCATGACATTCCCTCTTCTGTCCCTTACAGAGCCTGTCAAGCCGAAAGGATCTAAAATACCTCCAACTGCAACCAAAAATCCAAAACATTCAACTTCAAAACATACTGCCAACAATTCTAAATCCAAAACAGCATCCCGCTCACCCAAAGGCCTAAGGAATTTCGGTAGAGGTCGTCAACAAGTATGGATCTCTTGACCTTGAGTCTGATGACGTCCTTATGGACGCATCAGACACAGCGTCTCTTAAAAACTCGCCCAAAAAGGGACAAAGGGTTCGGTCCAATGACCATCGCTTCTCCCAGGTAAAACATCCGCCATGAGGCTTTTAATATTATATTTTATCCTCGCATCTATGGCGATTCTCCAGTGGAATTGTCGAGGCTTTAAGGTCAATTTTAATGAATTGGGCTTGTTGGCCCAACAATACAATCCCCAAGCTATTTGCCTTCAAGAAACTCATCTTAAAGAATCTGATAAAGTTGCAATGAGACCATTCACTTTTTATAATTCTTTCTCCCCTTCTGCTGATAGGGCTAAGGGGGGTGCATCAATTTTAGTACGTGATGGAATTATCCACAGAGTAATTCCATTAAAAACACAATTACAAGCTGTTGCTGTCAGCTTATCATTATTTGAAACTTTAACCCTCTGTTCTATATATATTCCACCATCTCAAGATCTAAATATAAAAGATCTTGATCAACTTACCCAATTACCTAAACCTTTTATTATCATGGGTGACTTCAACGGTCACAATACCCTCTGGGGTAGTAATACCCTAGACTCTAGGGGTAAAATACTTGAAAGTTTCCTCACCCAAAATGATTTATGTCTATTCAATGATGGTTCAAACACATATCTACATCCTGCTACAGGATCATATACAGCTATAGATTTATCATTAACTGACGCATCCCTTTTACATGACTTTTCATGGTCAGTCCATGAGGATACATGTGGAAGTGACCACTTCCCCATTGTATTAGAACCCTCATCACCTATTCCCGAGGAGCACAATCCTTGTTGGAAATTTTCCAAGGCAAGGCAAAGGTTCTAAATCTACAATAAAACATCTTAAGGTCAATGATGACCTTCTCACATCAAAATCTGACATTGCCAATAAGTTGGCTGAAACAATCTCTAAAAATTCCTCATCTGCAAATTATGTCCCTGCTTTCCAAAAGTACCAAAAGGTACAGGAAAAAGACCACTTAATTTCAAATCTGACAATGGAGAAGATTATTGTAATGAACACTTCTCCTTGTCAGAGCTAAAAACTGCACTTTCTAAAGCTCATGATACAGCAACCGGCCCTGATGAAATCCTTTATCAACTTCTAAAACATTTACCGGAACCTTGCCAGGAGGTTCTACTTCAGGTATTTAATCATATATGGGAAACAGGTGAATTTCCATCTTGTTGGCACAATGCTACTATTGTGCCTATCCCAAAACCTGGGAAGGATCATACAGACCCTTCCAACTACCGTCCTATAGCCTTAACAAGTTGCGTATGTAAAACTATGGAACGGATGATCATTATCGTCTAGTTTGGTACTTGGAAACTAATAAATTACTAACTGATATTCAATGTTGTTTTCGCAAACAACGCAGTACCACTGATCATCTTGTTCGTTTAGAATCATTTATTCGTGATGCATTTATTTATAAACATCATGCTGTGTCTATCTTTTTTTATTTAGAAAAAGCTTACGACACTACATGGAAGCATGGCATCCTAAAAGATTTATTTGAATTTGGCTTGCGAGGTCGTATGACTCATTTTATATCAAATTTTTTACATGACCGCCAATTTAAATTCCACCCTTTCTGATTTCTTTGATCAAGAAATGGGTGTCCCACAAGGTAGCATTTTATCTGTCACATTATTTAGCATTAAAATCAACAGCTTGGCTAAAGTCTTGAATGACCATACAGATGGTTCACTGTTTGTTGACGATTTTGGAGTTTCCTGCAGAGGCAAAAATATGCCATCAATCGAGCGCCAATTGCAGCTATGCCTCAATAAAATACACAAATGGTCGTTGGAAAACGGCTTTAAATTTTCCAAAGCCAAAACATCTTGTGTGCATTTTTGCAATATGCGCAAAATGCACAAAGATCCAGAATTATTCCTTGATAAAACTCCAATTAAAGTCGTTCCTGAGGCCAAGTTTCTTGGTCTCACATTTGATAGTAAATAATCATTTATCCCACATATTAAAAACCAAAAAGCTAAATGCTTAAAGGCATTGGACCTTTTAAAGGTTGTAACAAATAATAAATGGGGTGGAGATGAAGAAACGCTTCATCTCTATCGATCACTCATCCGCTCCAAACTAGATTATGGATCCATAATATATGGATCTGCTCGCCCCTAGACACAATCCATCACCAGGGTCTCAGGCTTTGTCTTTGTCTATTCAATCCTGAATACCAGCAGTTGTATAACTCAAAACCTAAAGCAATTCCACCACCCGGTATCCGACTTCAACAACATGTTGAAGATTTTGATATCGACCTAACAACAATAGCAGAGCACGGTTTGCTTGCAACTCCGCCATGGCAGCTGGTGAGGCCCCGTGTCAACCTCTCTCTATCTACTCATAAAAAAAGCAAATACAGACCAATTAATATTTCAACAGGCATTTTTTGAACTACGTGATTTTTTCGCAGATTATAAATCAATTTACACAGACGGTTCTAAGGATGGACCCACAGTTGCAGCAGCAACTGTGACTCCTTCAAAAACATATGCTTCAAGGCTGCATGATGGCAGCAGCATCTTTACTGCAGAAGCTAAGGCCATCGTTAAGGCCGTCCATCACATTACAAACTCAACTCCGAATAATTACATTATTTTTTCTGATTCACTTTCTTGCCTACAAGCAATTAAAAACTGTAAGAGTGATCACCCAATTATCAGGGATATTTTATTACTTCATAATTCTTGTCTCCAATGCGACATCGTCTTCTGCTGGCTTCCTAGCCATATGGGTATAAGAGGTAATGACAAAGCTGACTCGGTAGCTAAATCAGCATTAAACCTCAAACATATTTCTCCCACTGAAGTTCCATATACGGATTCTAAACCTGCTATTAAATCTTACATTAAACAACGTTGGAAGTCCCAATGGGACCAACAACATCATAACAAACTTCACACTATTCAACCTCATTTAGGATACAAATCTCTATCATCTTTTACCCGGCAGGAAGCTTGTGTCCTACGACGATGTCGTATTGGACACTCTCATCTTACACACTCATATCTTTTAAAGGGGGAAGATCCCCCGGTATGTATACCCTGTCAGTGTCCTCTCACAATCAAACACATTCTATGTGAGTGTTGGGACACTGCACATATCAGGGAAACTTTTTATCCTTCTATTTCAATCAACCAAGTTTTTACTCATTTCGGTGAGCATCGTGTTTTAGATTTTTTAAAGGCTATACACCTTATTGACAAATTTTAACTTTTCATTATCAGCTTTTATTCAACCTGTGATAATACGCTAATGTTTTTGCGGCCTTCGTGCCGTGTTTTGTTTTTCAATTGCAATTTTTTTTTTAAAATTAGGCAAATAAATTAAATATCTCGCCGCTAATGGCTGCAATACTGACGAAGCGGCGTTAAACAATAACTCACTCACTACTAGTTATCACCATATAACTACTGTTGATAAAACTCCTGCAGAACCCAACCAGCAGCACTTGTTGTCTTGACCAAGTCCACCCTGCTACATTTACAACAGAACAGCGGTGTGGCATTATTGCAAAGCGTATATATAACAGATCGACTAACCGCTTCCCAAGAATTTGCCATTGTAAATAGTAAGCGAATATTTACACCCCATTCCTCCACGTATGTCACTTCCGGTTACCTCCAACTCTGTTAGCCCCACCCCATTTTCGTTTGTCGTTGGTCATTGAAAAGCAGACGATGTTTACACAATGTTTTATCGCTTTAGTTTAATATAGGAACAACATATTACTTTTTTGGGGGGTCTCATTTTCACAAAATAGTGTAATGAACCAACTGTACATTGGAATTCAATAGAAAATAGTATATTTCGGCTACCCTTTAAAATCTTTATTCATTGTGACATTATGGAGCAAATAACATCTTCGGCGCAACAGCATTAACAATTGATCATAAAGTACAAGAGATCAATGAAGACATTTTCTTTGTGTTTCAGATCCATTTGTTGTTCTCAGTACCGATGTATGGATTTCTATAACCAAATATAAAACGTATAAGCTAATTAGATCGTAAAGACTAATTACTGTGAAACCACTCCTGCTAGGGTTTGGTACTACACAAGACCTAGTCGCCATAACAACCCATGTGCTGCACGTGATGCACGTGCTTCTCTTGCAAGTTACCCTTGTCATACATTACCGAATGTGACGATGTGACGATTGTTTTACAAACAATGTTTCTAAATGTCCTGAGCACAGGGGTTTGTATTGTCGAAACTAGCGATTACAACGAATATGAAGTCGACGATCCAGCCCCATATACTATAAAAAAAGTAAAGGGATGTAACGGGGTCAACACCCCATGTCCGTTTGAAATTATATTTCAGAATGTTGTCATCATATTATCATTCAATTTTATATATCACGGCAAAGCCAATACATTTGTCTTTAAAACAAGCCATCAAACGTAAAAATCGAACGGATAATAACAAGGATATGCTTTTTCAAAGCCAAAAATATTAGCACATTGCTCATGTGAGCCATTTGCCTAGCCCACCAAAATGATAAAATATTCGCTTGAACAAATTATTATTAAATTGAATGATAATATGATGACAACATTCTGAAATATAATTTCAAACGGACATGGGGTGTTGACCCCGTTACATCCCTTTATTTTTTTATAGTATATTAGGCTGGATCGTCGACTTCATATTCGTTGTAATCGCTAGTTTCGACAATACACACCCCTGTGGTCCTGAGAATATACAAATTATTGCCTGTTTAATGTACTTTTTATTGAGTTAAGACCAGCAAATTATGAAATTATTTTACTCTCATTAATTATAAAATTCAAGCAAAATACCTAGTTGGGTAAAACAATTATTCCAATATCTGTAGCAAATACATAATTAAATGAAATGGTAAATAAATAACGCCATAATTTTTTATATTCTTTAGTGTCTTTGTTTCCTGTGTGTGAGCAAGACCATAATGCTTTGCGCTTGAAAATAATAGACTGGAAAACACCTTTACTAATTAATGCAATTCTCGGCTTATTTTAGGTTGAAAAAAATTTGGAAAAATAAGTGTATTTCTTTCACGGGGATAGATTTTTGGAAGATTTTCGATATGTTCATGAACATCCTTGATGGCTCTTTAAAGACTTCTCAAAAGCCATATATATATATTTTCAGTAAAATGTAATTTAATGTAGTTTTTCATTGTTAAATCTAAGCTAGAGATGATTTACATTTATGATTTCGAATCAGTGTGTGCAGCAATAAAGGGACATCGATTGTGTTGCTGGGGTCACATATGTCATTCTTTTTAAAGGGTGTTATTTTATCAAGATATTCTGACTGTTGCTAACAATTACCATTTTGTTGATAGTCGACTCTGTATAGTGGCCACATCAAGCTTAAAGTATGATCTGATCGAAAACCGGACATACACTGAGGTTAGCGCACGTCATGCAGTTAGTCAAAGCTTATTTTGGAAACCTTTTTACAAGAGACAAAAAGACAAATGTGGGTTGATAATGTTAAAAGGTAATATAACTACTGTGCATGCATATGGACGTGTAGGCTCGGTTTCGGTACATGTGTTATAATGTTTCAACTTTTGCATTGGATTCGTAATAATGATATACATGTATTTTGCGCTTGGGAATGAATATTGACCATGAGTGAAATTATTTGAACTTAAATTAGCATATGTTATGTTTTGACACGTATTAAAGCAGAATAACATAGTGAAACGCAATATATGTCACTTTAAATGATATAACAGAATTGCACTGTGTTCATAATATTCTTATTACATGAACATAATCTATTTCGTCTAACTTTTCCTGAAAGTGAAAGAAAAAAACCTACGGATTGTCAACGTTTTGCAATGAAATGAACGTTAAGTTTTAAATAAACCAGTGTGAAAGGACATTCAACACATTTTTAAAACTCGACGGATTATCAACGTTTCATTTTAGATACAACATATAACATTTATATATATAGGGAAATAGGGAAACTACAGGAACATAGTTTTAGACCGACTTTTCAAAGCTTGTACTATCCATGTAAAATAATGTTTTTAGTTTATTACTCACGGTCATTTCCTGCCAACGCGACAAACATATTTCCTGCATAACACCCGCCACAATCTCCTCCACACCAGATGTTGATGAGCTGGTTAGAAAACTCTCTAGTAACCACTGGTTGGAACAAAGTGTCTCCTTAGGCTTGCCACTTAACCTGCAACGATAATGGCTATACGTTTAACGAACAGACACATGAATCACAAAAGCTTCTTATTAGAAAGTCAGTTACCGTATGTCCTAAAAAATTTCAATTGTCAATTGTTAATTTTTATTCATTTAACTAACAGAACATGGTTAACACAATTTGTTTATAAGAAAGTCAGTTACTGTATGTCTTAATTTGTTCAGCATGAACAACTCTATATTCAAATAACTTTCATTACGGCTTCAGATTATCCTCATAACTTCAACATTCATTACGACTTCATGTTTTGAGATGAACAAAGTTGATAATATCATTCGTATCAAACCTTTCACTGAGAGTAAGTCCCGTCCCCCTGAGTTCTATGACTGCATGTCCCTTGGGTCCACCACGAGTCTCCTACCGCCCCAACATTGATGCTTGCTGCACCATCAGTTTCTTGAAATGTTTTATCATCTTTTAGAAAGAAGAAGAACACAATGAGCATGTACTGAGTGTGTAGAGAGAAAACATTAACCTTATAAAACTATCGCCAGTTATGATTTTGCGTATTCATAATGCACACATTGATACTTTCGATTGCAATGAGGTCGACAATACACATTAGACCGTCACCCTTCTTACTATTGGCTGCGCTTGTGGTTGCAGACCGCCATCCATCTTATTATTGGTTGTTCTCGTGGTTGCAGACCGCCACGCATATTCTTATTGGCTGTGCCCGTGTTTGCAGACCGCCATCGATCTTATTATTGGCTGTGCCCGTGGTTGCAGACCGCAATCCATCTTATTATTGGCTGTGCCCGTGGTTGCATACCAACACCCATCTTATTATTGGCTGTTCTCGTGGTTGCAGACCGCCACGCATATTCTTATTGGCTGTGCCCGTGTTTGCAGACCGCCATCAATCTTATTATTGGCTGTGCCCGTGGTTGCAGACCGTCACCCATGTTATTATTGGCTGTGCCCGTGTTTGCAGGCCGCCATCCATCTTATAATTGGTTTTACCCGTGGTTGCAGACCGCCATCCATCTTATTATTGGCTGTGCCCGTGGTTGCAGACCAACACCCATCTTATTATTGGCTGTGCCCGTGTTTGCAGGCCGCCATCCATCTTATAATTGGCTGTTCTCTTGGTTGCAGACCTTCACCCTTCTTATTAATCGCTGTGCCCGTGGTTGCAGACCGCCACCCATCCTGTTATTGGCTGTGCCCATGGTTGCAGACCGCCACCCATCCTATTATTGGCTGTGCCCGTGGTTGCAGACCGCCACCCATCCTATTATTGGCTGTGCCCGTGGTTGCAGACCGCCACCCATCCTATTATTGACTGTGCCCGTGGTTGCAGACCGCCACCCATCCTATTATTGACTGTGCCCGTGGTTGCAGACCGCCACCCATCCTATTATTGGCTGTGCCCGTGGTTGCAGACTGCCACCCATCTTACTATAGGCTGTGCCCGTGGTTGCAGACCGCCACCCATCCTATTATTGGCTGTGCCCGTGGTTGCAGACCGCCACCCATCCTATTATTGACTGTGCCCGTGGTTGCAGACCGCCACCCATCCTATTATTGCCTGTGCCCGTGGTTGCAGACTGCCACCCATCTTACTATATGCTGTGCCCATGGTTGCAGACCGCCACCCATCCTATTATTGGCTGCGCCCGTGGTTGCAGACCGCCACCCATCCTATTATTGGCTGTGCCCGTGGTTGCAGACTGCCACCCATCTTACTATAGGCTGTGCCCGTGGTTGCAGACCGCCATCCAATCTATTATTGGCTGTGCCCGTGGTTGCAGACCGCCATCCATCTTATTATTGGCTGTGCCCGTGTTTGCAGGCCGCCATCCATCTTATAATTGGCTGTTCTCTTGGTTGCAGACCGTCACCCTTCTTATTAATAGCTGTGCCCGTGGTTGCAGACCGCCACCCATCCTATTATTGGCTGTTCTGAAGGTATTGATTAGTTTCATCATATTTAGTTCCAAAACATAGAAACATTCGCCAAAACACAACAGTGGTTTGATTTCATCTCTTTTCATTCTGCACGTGCATCAGGTTTCAGAGATGCACGTGCTTTAGCATTTTTCTTGTGTCTGGTTACCCAGACATTGTCTAGACATACAAACAAGCACTTGTAGCTTGATCTGGCTTCCTAAAAGTGCTATAGAAAAGCCTGTTCGTTTGGGTTCATAGAAAACAATTAGTTATAGTGTCCTTATCGGAAGGACAAATAGACATCATATAGCTTAACATTATCAGTTCACATATAGCTCATTTCGTTAGTTCATATTAAGAGAATCACGTTTAGTTCCCTGCTTCATTAAGAGAATCACGTTTAGTTCCCTGCTTCATTAAGAGAATCACGTTTAGTTCCTTGAGTTTTTAGTTTACCAGTTTATTTCGCCAATACAAGCTTCCACTGCAAAACAAAACTGGTAGCAGAGCGTGGTTTGTTTATTTCACACATTAGATTTTGAATCAGTCGCCATGGGTTAGATTTCAATGCTTCACTATCACATTCTTTTCGTGTTAGTTGTAACCATTTGGTTACAATTGAGTGTTAAGGCAGGTATGGCTGAATCTGGCACTTCGAAGGTTGAGAAGCCACTAAATGAGGATTTAGGGGCAAAGATAGTTCTACTTAAAAAACAGAAGGCTAGTGCAAAGTCGGCTTTAACAAAACAGAAGAACAAGCTAATAGATTTAGTTGAATCGGAACTTCCTTCACGGAAATCAGTTAGGAAAGCAATTGATCAGGTCTGTTCTTTACAATGTAAAGCGATTGACATTATTGCTGAACTAGTACAAGTGTACAATAAGGCAGGTGAATCTGCATTGGCTACAAAAACAGTGAAAGAGCTAGATGAAGTGGTTGAGAGTACAGAGGAAACTGTTGATTTAGCACAAGTGTTTCTGAAAAACACACTGGACACGGGTTCAGAAGGATCGGTTGTCTCGGGGATATCTAAGCTCTACAAAACACCAAGTAATGCTACAAGTGTAGCAGGTGATGCTGTTGGTAATGGCAGTGCTAACAAGAGCAAAGCAACTGCTTACGGTAATAAACATAAACAAGCAAAAACTTGCATTCCTTCTGCACATTCTTCACACACCCCTCTCACAAACGTTGATCATACAGCTCCGGTTTCAGGCGTTGCTTTTTCCAGATCTACTCGCCATAATATTGGTGATGATCTTTGGAAACAACTGAAACGAGTTTCAATTCCTACTTTCTCGGGTGACATGAAAGAATATGAAGGTTGGAAGGCTGCATTTGTTGCTTGTGTAGATAGTGCTCCTGCAACAAACGAGTATAAATTGTTGCAGCTAAAACAATCACTTGCGGGTGAAGCTGCACAGCTTGTGTCAAAGCTTGGGCATAGCTCCATTGCATATGACATTGCGCTTGAGAGACTAGAGCGTAAATATGGTGGTAAAAGGCGCCAAATAGCTTTAAAGATGGAGGAAATTTCTAATTTCAAGCCCTTACGCCCTGACAATGCAAAAGATTTAGACAAATTTGCAGATGTGCTTGATGTGGCGGTTGCTTCTCTTGAAGAGGCTGATAAGATAGAGGAGTTAGGGGATGGGTGTTTCTATTCACTTTTGCTGAAAAAATTGACAGAGCATATGATCACTCAATACAAAAGATGGGTTTATGAGCAACAGCGGCAGGAATCTGTTATCACATTGCGGGAATGGGTTCTTTTAGAGTCGGATTTTCAGACTGTGGCATCTGAGGCAAAGTATGGTGTCTCAAAGTCAGATGTTAGGCACAGGCACAAATCACAGTCCTTCTATGGCACACCAGATAGTACTCAGTCTCACATGTGTGTTATCTGTCATCAAAATCACAAAATATGGCAGTGTAATGATTTCAAGTCTTTGTCCATTTCACAACGCTGGCAGAAAGCAAAGGATCTTTATCTTTGTTTTCGTTGCTTAAGTGCAGATCACCAAGGCAAATTCTGCACAAGGTCGGAAAAGTGTGGCATTCAAAAGTGTTCATCTACCCACAATCAGCTTTTGCACAACAGCAAACCAAATGCACAACATCGAGCTACACCTAGTATTGCACAAAACATTAGTACCAAAACAAAAATCCCTGAGAATGTCCAACAAACAACAATGTCCACAACTAAACAACAGAACAAATTCTCAGCACTTCGGACTATCCCTGTAGTACTCAAAAACGGCAATCGTAGAATAGTTGTAAATGCACTTCTTGATGACGCGAGCACTCAGACGTATATCAATGAAGATGTGGCATCAGAATTGGGTCTACAGGGACGAGCAGAATCAGTATCTGTTAACGTTTTGAACAGCAAAACAGAAACGTTTAACAGTATGTCTGTTTCATGCCAGTTAGAAAGCCTTGATGGTACAGTTGATGTCAACATAGTCGCGTTGACAACAACCAAGGTCACTGGCAACATGAGAGTAATTGATTGGCAAAAATATGCAAAACGGTGGGCACATTTGCGAGACATCTCATTTCCTAATGTAGGACCACGTCCAATTGTGGACATACTTATCGGCATGGACTATTTAGAGCTTCATTGTTCACAAGGTGATGTTTCTGGTAAACCAGGAGATCCTGTAGCGAGATTGACACCTCTTGGTTGGACTTGTGTGGGCAGTGTTTCGGATCACACACACAATCAAACAGGAACATACTTTGTCGGGGGCATAGCAAATGAAGTAAATGTTGAACATGATATGGATGTTCTCATACAGAGGTTCTGGGAAACAGAATCCATTTCTACCACAAAAACTGTCAGAAGTGAGAATGATACTCTGGCAATTGATGCTGTTGATTCTTCACTCACTTACAGCAATGGTAGATACAAAGTTGGAATTCCTTGGAAACGCACAGCTGCTGATCTTCCTGACAACTATGACATGGCATTTAGTCGGTTGTTGAGCACTGAAAAGAAATTGTCAAAAGATAAATCAATTTTGGAGGCATACAACAAAACAATTGAGCAGTACATCACCAAAGGTTACATTAGAAAGGTACCTGAAAGTGAAAAGCAAAGCAAATGGTACTTACCTCATTTTCCTGTTGTGAAACTTGATCGGACAACAACAAAGGTTAGAATAGTGTTTGATGCGTCAGCCAGTTGTAAAGGTTTGTCATTGAATGACACAATCCATCATGGTCCTAAACTGCAGAACGATTTGTTCGAGATCTTGATCCGTTTTCGGAAACATCCAGTTGCAATCATTTGTGATGTGGCCGAGATGTATATGCAGATAGAAATCTCTGAGGTAGATCGACCACATTTCAGATTTTTGTGGCGGTCAATGGACCAGACTGCAAAACCTTCTGTATACGAGTTTTCCAGAGTTGTCTTTGGCATGAATTGTTCTCCTTTCTTGGCACAGTATATATCACAGGAACATGCTAGAGTACATGCACAAGAGTATCCTCTGGCTGCTGAAACGATACAAAAATCCACTTACATGGATGACAACATGGACTCTGTGGAAACTGATAGTCAAGCAATAGAGTTGTACGAGCAGTTAAATGCATTGTGGAGTTCTGCAGGCATGCATGCAAGGAATAATAATAATAATAATAATAGATTTGTAAAGCGCCTAATATCCACCTTAAAGATGCTCAGTGGCGCTGATACAGTGATAAAACTGGAAAATATATACATATATACATGAATGAGAGTCTACTGGAACACTGATGAAAACAGATAGGTCTTCAGCTGAGATTTAAAAACGTCCTTAGTGGTTATGATTCTGAGGTCTTGGGGAAGTGAGTTCCAGAGTTGTGGGCTGACGAAGGAGAAGGAGCGTTCAAAAAGTCCGTTAAGTGATTTTGGTTGAGTCAAGAGAGAGTCACTAGAGGATCTGAGGCTTCGCTGAGGTGAGTAGGGTGAGATCAGTTCTTTGAGGTAGGATGGAAAGTCGTCATTGTAGAGGCAGTCGTGAGTAAGAACAAGCAGTTTGAAGGTGATTCTTGCAGAGATGGGGAGCCAGTGAAGTGAATGAAGCACAGGGGTGATGTGATCATAGCGGGAAGAGCGGGAGATACATCGGGCAGCAGAATTCTGGATTCTTTGAAGCTTCTGTATAGATTTGGATGGCATGTTGGCGTACAGGGAGTTGCAGTAGTCCAGCTTTGTGGTTACTAGGCAGTGCATCAATGTTTTGCAGGTTTTAATGTCAAGGTAGTGGCGTACTCTGCTGATGTTGAATATGCTGTAGTAGCAAGCTTTGCTGACAGATACAATATGGGCTTCCATGGACATAGTTGAGTCAAGAATGATTCCCAGATTCCGCGCACTTTGTGTGGGCAAAATTTCTGCATCGCCAATGTGAAGGCACTTAGAGTTGGGATCTAACTTTCTGAGCTGGTGTTTGGATCCAAAAAGAAGAAATTCGGTCTTGTCTTCATTTAACATGAGGAAGTTTGATACCATCCACACTCTGATTTCCTGGATGCATTCTTCTAGTTTCGAGATGTTGCATGAGAGTTCAGGTGATTTGAAGCTGATATACAGTTGTGTGTCATCTGCATAAATATGGAATTCCAGAGAATATTTCCGAATAATGTCTCCAACAGGAAGGATGTAAATTGTAAAAAGCAGTGGTCCCAAAACCGAACCTTGAGGCACACCAAACAACAGAGCTGACTTTTGAGAGTAGATGTCATTAACTTTGACTGATTGGGTGCGATCAGTAAGATAGGACCGAATCCACTTTAGAGCAGTGCCAGTTATGCAAGGAAGTGGGTATCGAACTCACATCGTGTCCTTGATCACATTCCAGTTGGTGACAGGTTGAAAGAAATCAACATTCACATGAGCGAGTTACCTTCGGTAAAAGCATTGGGGCTCAGATGGAATGCTGACAGTGATGAGTTCCACTTTCAGTACGAAGCTCAATCAAAACCTTTTCTCATGACAAAGCGAAACTTTCTGAGAGAGACTGCAAGATTGTTTGATCCTCTTGGATTAGTGTCGCCATTCATCATTAGAGCAAAGATGCTCTTGCAAGAGATCTGGACATCAGGTTCTGATTGGGATGAAACCATGGCACCACATCTGGAGCAGAAAGCTTGGCAATGGTTTCAGGAGATAGAGCAATTGGGCATGGTTTGCATTCCTAGATGTATCCAGTTTGATTTAAAAGCAACCCTTCATGTTTTTGTTGATGCTTCAGAAGCAGCGTTCGGAGCTGTTATTTATGCTGTTAAATCTCACGATGACAGTGTAATATCAAGCAATCTTGTGGCATCAAAGTCTCATGTGGCACCCTTGAAAGCTGTGAGCATTCCGAGAATGGAATTACTTGCAGCAGTTCTTGGTGTCAAAGTTCTTTGTGTTGTTGCAAAGGCTTTAACCATATCACAACATTCTGCAATCATGTGGTCGGATAGTCAAAATGTGTTGTGGTGGGTGAAAAGTCCAAGCAGAAGTTTCAAGTCTTTTGTAGCTAATCGCATAGGTTACATCCAAGAAAACACTGTTCCTCAGCAATGGAAATATGTTAAGTCACAACAAAATGCTGCAGACATCCTTTCACGAGGTGCAAAAGTCCAAGAACTTTGCACAGACAACTGGCGAAATGGTCCTGAGTTCCTCCTGTTAGGGGAGAGTCATTGGCCAGAACAAGTCTTGGACTTTTCTCAGTCTGAGAGCCTAGAAAGGAAAAGAGTCATACCTCAAGTCAATGTTTCAATGTTCGTAGATATACAAGATGAGTCCTGGCGTTTGAAGCCATCTCGATTTTCAGACTGGAAGAAGCTGTGTAGAATCCTAGCCTGGGTTTACCGCTTCCTTCACAACTCTCAAATACCTACCTGTCTTCGGAAAACTGGGTCATTGGATGTCGAGGAGATTGAAGATGCCGAAACAAAGCTGTTGATTCAGACACAAAAAGCAGCATTTCCTACAGAGTATTCTGCTCTGCAGAGTGGCAAATCAGTCTTGAACTCGAGTAGAATTGCAGCTCTTCGCCCGGTCCTGGATGCAAATGGCCTCCTAAGATCAGGTGGAAGGTTGAAATTTGCTGACATGTTATCTCCAGATGCAAGATCTCCAATCATACTCCCTCGACGTCATGACACCACCAGGTTGATAGTCAAATATTTCCATGAGAATGTCAAGCACATGGGCACCAACAGCACACTAGCCGCAATTTCGTCAAGATTTTGGATTGTCTCTGCCCGTGAAGAGATTCGTGAATGGGAGAGACAATGTGCTTGGTGTCGACGTCAGAAGGCAAAACCATCTCATCAAGTCATGGCGGATCTTCCTGCAGTCAGAGTAACCAGTTCGCTCCGGGCTTTCACACAAGTCGCGGTGGACTTCGCAGGTCCGTTTCTCACAGTTCAAGGACGTGGAAAGAGTCGTCAGAAGAGGTATCTGTGCTTGTTCACTTGTCTTGCAACTCGGGCGGTTCATCTCGAAATAGCATTTGGGCTTTACACAGATTCTTTTCTGAATGCATTATTTAGAATGACTCACAGGCGTGGAATGCCACAAACAGTCATCTCGGACAATGGCACAAACTTTGTTGGTGCTTCAAAAGAGTTGAAGACACTTGTGTCTGGTCTGAATTCAAAACAGATCACATCATCTTTGGCAAACAAGGGCATTGTGTGGCGATTTAATCCTCCACAAGCACCACATTTTGGTGGAGTTTTCGAATCCCTTATCAAATCTGCCAAGCGTGCTATTTTCTCCATCTTGACAAATGGCGATGTCACTGATGAGGAACTAATGACAGCATTCACAGGAGCTGAAGACCTCATCAATTCAAGACCTCTGACATATCAAAGCGCGCACCCTGATGATGAAACACCTCTTACCCCAAACCATTTTTTGCATGGTCAAATGGGAGGTGCCTTTGCCCCGGAGATTGATGCTTCATTCAACCCCAGAAAGCGTTGGAGACGAATCCAGGAACTTCTTCGTCACATCTGGAAGCGTTGGATGCAAGAATGGCTCCCAACACTCAATGTTCGAAAGAAATGGTTTAGTCCAACCCGAGATGTTCGTGTTGACGATGTTGTGGTAATAGTATCACCTGACACACCTCGCGGTTGTTGGCCACTTGGCAGGATCATCAAAACACATCCTGGCCAAGATGGTCATGTACGGGTGGTCACACTTCAGACAGGAAAGACAACGTTGACCAGACCAGTGACAAAGATATGTCCACTTGAATGGAATAGCACTGATTAGTGCCAGTAAAGCTTCCTTCAAGTACTGATTTATTCATGTAAATACACTGTACATTATGTACATATTTTTCGGGAATTGTAGGGTTGGTATGCAACTGCAAATCGTTTACTTTTATTTGATAGGGTTCTATCAACAGAGAGGGTATGTTCTGAAGGTATTGATTAGTTTCATCATATTTAGTTCCAAAACATAGAAACATTCGCCAAAACACAACAGTGGTTTGATTTCATCTCTTTTCATTCTGCACGTGCATCAGGTTTCAGAGATGCACGTGCTTTAGCATTTTTCTTGTGTCTGGTTACCCAGACATTGTCTAGACATACAAACAAGCACTTGTAGCTTGATCTGGCTTCCTAAAAGTGCTATAGAAAAGCCTGTTCGTTTGGGTTCATAGAAAACAATTAGTTATAGTGTCCTTATCGGAAGGACAAATAGAACAATTAGTTATAGTGTCCTTATCGGAAGGACAAATAGACATCATATAGCTTAACATTATCAGTTCACATATAGCTCATTTCGTTAGTTCATATTAAGAGAATCACGTTTAGTTCCCTGCTTCATTAAGAGAATCACGTTTAGTTCCCTGCTTCATTAAGAGAATCACGTTTAGTTCCTTGAGTTTTTAGTTTACCAGTTTATTTCGCCAATACAAGCTTCCACTGCAAAACATTGGCTGTGCCCTTGGTTGCAGACCGCCACCCATCCTATTATTGGCTGTGCCCGTGGTTGCAGACCGCCACCCATCCTATTATTGGCTGTGCCCGTGGCTGTAGACCGCCACCCATCCCATGATTGACTGTGCCCGTGGTTGCAGACCGCCACCCATCCTATTATTGGCTGTGCCCGTGGTTGCAGACTGCCACCAATCTTACTATAGGCTGTGCCCGTGGTTGCAGACCGCCACCCATCCTATTATTGACTGTGCCCGTGGTTGCAGACCGCCACCCATCCTATTATTGACTGTGCCCGTGGTTGCAGACCGCCACCCATATTATTATTAGCTGTGCCCGTGGTTGCAGACTGCCACCCATCTTACTATAGGCTGTGCCCGTGGTTGCAGACCGCCACCCATCCTATTATTGGCTGTGCCCGTGGTTGCAGACCGTCACCCATCTTATTATTGACTGTGCCCGTGGTTGCAGACCGCCACCCATCCTATTATTGACTGTGCCCGTGTTTGCAGGCCGCCATCCATCTTATAATTGGTTTTACCCGTGGTTGCAGACCGCCATCCATCTTATTATTGGCTGTGCCCGTGGTTGCAGACCAACACCCATCTTATTAATGGCTGTGCCCGTGTTTGCAGGCCGCCATCCATCTTATAATTGGCTGTTCTCTTGGTTGCAGACCGTCACCCTTCTTATTAATCGCTGTGCCCGTGGTTGCAGACCGCCACCCATCCTATTATTGGCTGTGCCCGTGGTTGCAGACCGCCACCCATCCTATTATTGGCTGTGCCCGTGGTTGCAGACCGCCACCCATCCTATTATTGGCTGTGCCCGTGGTTGCAGACCGCCACCCATCCTATTATTGACTGTGCCCGTGGTTGCAGACCGCCACCCATCCTATTATTGACTGTGCCCGTGGTTGCAGACCGCCACCCATCCTATTATTGGATGTGCCCGTGGTTGCAGACTGCCACCCATCTTACTATAGGCTGTGCCCGTGGTTGCAGACCGCCACCCATCCTATTATTGGCTGTGCCCGTGGTTGCAGACCGCCACCCATCCTATTATTGACTGTGCCCGTGGTTGCAGACCGCCACCAATCCTATTATTGCCTGTGCCCGTGGTTGCAGACTGCCACCCATCTTACTATAGGCTGTGCCCATGGTTGCAGACCGCCATCCATCCTATTATTGGCTGCGCCCGTGGTTGCAGACCGCCACCCATCCTATTATTGGCTGTGCCCGTGGTTGCAGACTGCCACCCATCTTACTATAGGCTGTGCCCGTGGTTGCAGACCGCCATCCATCTTATAATTGGCTGTGCCCGTGTTTGCAGGCCGCCATCCATCTTATAATTGGCTGTTCTCTTGGTTGCAGACCGTCACCCTTCTTATTAATAGCTGTGCCCGTGGTTGCAGACCGCCACCCATCCTATTATTGGCTGTGCCCGTGGTTGCAGACCGCCACCCATCCTATTATTGACTGTGCCCGTGGCTGTAGACCGCCACCCATCCTATTATTGACTGTGCCCGTGGTTGCAGACCGCCACCCATCCTATTATTGGCTGTGCCCGTGGTTGCAGACTGCCACCAATCTTACTATAAGCTGTGCCCGTGGTTGCAGACCGCCACCCATCCTATTATTGACTGTGCCCGTGGTTGCAGACCGCCACCCATCCTATTATTGACTGTGCCCGTGGTTGCAGACCGCCACCCATATTATTATTAGCTGTGCCCGTGGTTGCAGACTGCCACCCATCTTACTATAGGCTGTGCCCGTGGTTGCAGACCGCCACCCATCCTATTATTGGCTGTGCCCGTGGTTGCAGACCGTCACCCATCTTATTATTGACTGTGCCCGTGGTTGCAGACCGCCACCCATCCTATTATTGACTGTGCCCGTGGTTGCAGACCGCCACCCATCCTATTATTGGCTGTGCCCGTGGTTGCAGACCGCCATCCATCCTATTATTGGCTGCGCCCGTGGTTGCAGACCGCCACCCATCCTATTATTGGCTGTGCCCGTGGTTGCAGACTGCCACCCATCTTACTATAGGCTGTGCCCGTGGTTGCAGACCGCCATCCAACCTATTATTGGCTGTGCCCGTGGTTGCAGACTGCCACCATTCTTACTATAGGCTGTGCCCGTGGTTGCAGACCGCCATCCAACCTATTATTGGCTGTGCCCGTGGTTGCAGACCGCCACCCATCCTATTATTGGCTGTGCCCGTGGTTGCAGACTGCCACCCATCTTACTATAGGCTGTGCCCGTGGTTGCAGACCGCCACCCATCCTATTATTGGCTGTGCCCGTGGTTGCAGACTGCCACCACTCTTACTATAGGCTGTGCCCGTGGTTGCAGACCGCCACCCATCCTATTATTGGCTGTGCCCGTGGTTGCTGACCGTCACCCATCTTATTATTGACTGTGCCCGTGGTTGCAGACCGCCACCCATCCTATTATTGGCTGTGCCCGTGTTTGCAGGCCGCCATCCATCTTATAATTGGCTGTTCTCTTGGTTGCAGACCTTCACCCTTCTTATTAATCGCTGTGCCCGTGGTTGCAGACCGCCACCCATCCTATTATTGGCTGTGCCCGTGGTTGCAGACCGCCACCCATCCTATTATTGGCTGTGCCCGTGGTTGCAGACCGCCACCCATCCTATTATTGGCTGTGCCCGTGGTTGCAGACCGCCACCCATCCTATTATTGGCTGTGCCCGTGGTTGCAGACCGCCACCCATCCTATTATTGGCTGTGCCCTTGGTTGCAGACCGCCACCCATCCTATTATTGACTGTGCCCGTGGTTGCAGACCGCCACCCATCCTATTATTGACTGTGCGCGTGGTTGCAGACCGCCACCCATCCTATTATTGGCTGTGCCCGTGGTTGCAGACTGCCACCCATCTTACTATAGGCTGTGCCCGTGGTGGCAGACCGCCACCCATCCTATTATTGGCTGTGCCCGTGGTTGCAGACTGCCACCCATCTTACTATAGGCTGTGCCCGTGGTTGCAGACCGCCACCCATCCTATTATTGGCTGTGCCCGTGGTTGCAGACTGCCACCCATCTTACTATAGGCTGTGCTCGTGGTTGCAGACCGTCACCCTTCTAACTATTGCCTGTGCCCGTGGTTGAAGACCGTCATCCATCTTATTATTGGCTGTTCTCGTGGTTGCCTACCGCCACCCATATTCTAATTGGCCATGCCCGTGTATGCATACTGCCATCCATCTTATTATTGGCTGTGCCCGTGGTTGCAAACTGCCACCCATCTTATTATTGACTGTGCCCGTGGTTGCAGACCGTCACCCATCTTATTATTGGCTGTGCCCGTGGTTGCAGACCGTCACCCATCTTAGTATTGGCTGTGCCCGTGGTTGCAAACCGCCACACATCTTATTATTGGCTTTGCCCGTTGTTGCAAAACGCCACCCATCTGGTGATATGTTGTGCCCATGGTTGTAAAGCTTCAGCCATCTGGTGATGTGTTGTTCCCGTGGTTGTAAAGCTTCAGCCATCTGGTGATATGTTGTGCCCGTGGTTGTAAAGCTTCACCCATCTGGTGATATGTTGTACCCATGGTTGTAATGCTTCACCCATCTGGTGATATGTTGTGCCCTTGGTTGTAATGCTTCACCCATCTGGTGATATGTTGTGCCCTTGGTTGTAAAGCTTCACCTATCTGGTGATATACTGTGCCCATGGTTGTAAAGCTTCACCCATCTGGTGATGTGTTGTGCCCATGGTTGTAAAGCTTCACCCATCTGGTCATATGAAGTGCCCATGGCTCACCGGATCCTACCGGATTCTTCCGGTATCACGTGACTTTCTGAAAAGGTTCCTTCAGTCACACACCAGCATCGGAGTAGATAGATTATTGGCTCAAAGTGTTAACCAATCGACATCGTTCAGTCTAAAATTTGTCTGACAGTAAGCGAGATGGGACACAGTGGACCTACAGAAGATGTACGGTATAATACGTAAGAACACCCCGTTCATCTTTTTATATAGCAGGTTGCTTTTTGTAAGTAAAATGAAAAAGCACAAACAACAGGTTTGCATAAACAACACATACAGGAGGGTTGCGTCCTGGGGCAGATAGCCCAATAATACCAGTGCATATATTTTGCACCTGTCACCTTCATCTACCTGTATAATTTGATACTCAGGCTGTTATTTCAAGGTAAACTATGTTATTTCAATATTCTAACTGAATGTAAACTGAGGTCGAAAGAAACTTTACACCCTATTGTTTCACCCATACAGTAAAAATAACAAAACAAATTGATATGATAGAACCGGGATTTTGTGTAGAGGGTAATGTCCGAGTAACTCTCCATTCCTTGAAAATAATGGATCCGAGGTCCATTGTTTTTAAGGAATGGAGAGTTACGAGGATATTACCCTACTTAAATTACACTTAAAGTATTGCTCTTATCAAAATTTATTTAAAAAGTTAAAGAAATTAAATTTCTACTTAAAAAAATATGATGTGATGTACACATATCCTTAACTGGAAAATTTAATTCAACTCATTGTGAAAAAAGGAGTAGTTTGAATTCAATTTACAGACACAAAACGTAAAACAATTCTTCACCAAAATTGCCTACCTCAACGATTTGTGTTCTTTATCACATGTTGAATAAACCGTTGATAATAGTTCATAATTCCTACGTGACCTGTCCTATAAGCTTACATAATCATCATTGGCGTCACTAAAATCGTGAAACGAACAGGTTTCCTCAACAATGTGCAGCTCCCGTTGCTTATTATGTAACATATAAGCAGCATATGAGAGATATGAACTCTGATGATGTGCTGTCCATACCATGACAGTACACCTTCAAACTTCTGTCCCAAAACTGTGGGGTACAGCCATTAGTCACCATCGGTGTAGTTGGAGTTTCATCAACGTGAAAATTACATAGCATTCAGTTACATAAGTAGAGAAAAAAGGAAGACAAGTATATCACACAATGGACTATCGAAAAACAGGATATGATGAAACATCAAATCTATGATGTCTGATGTTAATTCACTATGATTAGACATAAATAAAATGCAACTAGTGCTATATCTTCATTATCATAGGATGTAAACTTTATTTTCGCTGTTTTGATCTTTAACAGTTTCAATTGCTTTAAAAGAATAGGATATGCTTTCTAATAAATTCATATCCGATCTATCACGATTCCATATGTATATATATATATATATATATATATATATATATATATATATATATATATATATATATATATATATATATATATATATATATATATATATATATTCCAAAGATATATTCCAAAGATATATTAGAAAGTGCCAGTTTTCAATTAAATTCATCACGATATCCAAGACACAAACCAGGCTATATTTCCAGACTTTAGTACGTTGACATAAGATTGGCTCTGTCCGATAAATATCCCTGTTGTTCCATTTACATATACACTTTAAGCCTGTATGTGAGTGTACACTGATACCAATGGTGTTTGATAAATAGTTCATAATTATTACAAGAATAACATAAACAGGCATATTTCAAAGTAAGCCATATAAGTAAGTAGTTTTTCCTTAAGATAATGCGCAATGTTCTTTATTCAGTTATAAAGTTATAAAGGCATTAGATACATACGAATGCATGTCATGGCGGACCATGAGGTAACTGAGAGACACGTGACCTTCCCACAAGGGACATAACCCTCTTGACACGTGTACTCCAGTGATTGGTTGATTTGAATGATCACGGGTGATGTGATGTGATGTGAATGTTGGGAGGATCAACACAGTCTGTATTAAATAATGATTAAATGCATAAGAATAGTTGTTTATCCTATCGATTGATATCATTCATATGTGGAAGCTGTTTTCCCTATCGATTGATATCATTCACATGTGGAAGCTGTTTTCCCTATCGATTGATATCATTCATATGTGGAAGCTGTTTTCCCTATCGATTGATATCATTCATATGTTGAAGCTGTTTTCCCTATCGATTGATATCATTCATATGTGGAAGCTGTTTTCCTATCGATTGATATCATTCACATGTGGAAGCTGTTTTCCCTATCGATTGATATCATTCATATGTGGAAGCTGTTTTCCCTATTGATTGATATTATTGACATGTGGAACCTGTTTTCCCTATCGATTGATATCATTCATATGTGGAAGCTGTTTTCCCTATCGATTGATATCATTCATATGTTGAAGCTGATTTCGCAATAAGAAACTTGATACCTTCTAATGACTGTATCGAGTCAATAAGTTGTTCAGTGCGAAAATATAAACAATTAACAGTTAATGAGATCAATGGAAAAATTAAGTTTTTGTAATTCTTTCGCCAGTGCAGATTCATCGATGCAAGTGATTTATCCATAACGAAATATAACACATGTAAATCAATGAGCCTATGCTGAGAAACTTTTCATATCCTACCCCATGAGGGAACAACGCAGGTCTGTCAGCTATGCTTTGAATAAACATGTCAGATGCATTACAGAAGAAGAAGAAGAAGAAAATTGTTTTATTTCTGTGTGACGTTATACAATATATATATCAATTAAAAGAAACACAATACATTCAATAAAAGAAAGTACCACCCGGCCATACGGCCTATGAGACACATAAATGTATAAAATATGCATATATAAAAATAATGTTACACGTTACAACACAAACATGTACAAGAGATAATATTATTATGATAGTTATTTATTGAGGATGTTGATTGCATGTTTTCGCCTATTATACATTTTTTAATGCTAGAGCGGCAAGAGGCTTCACAAACCTTTCATTGCGTAATATGGATACAGATTGGGCTGTTTTTGACAACTGAGTAAAGAAAGGGTTAACAAGAGTAATATCCTGCCATAAATTATACCTAAGATCAGAATAAAAGTCACACTCAGTGAGAAAATGTATTTCATTTTCAATTACATTGCTGTTGCAAAATTTACAAATCCTATTTTCTGAAGGTGTTTTAGGGCGGGTATACCTGCCGACTTATATTTATAGTGGTAATGTGCCACAGCGTAACTTACTCAGTACACTACCTTGACATCTTGTTAACATAGTAGTGACATGTAATTCCGGGATCAAAAGTTTCTTGAATAATCTATAGGTACGTAATGTATTACCATTCTGTTGACCTCTGTCATTATATAAATCGTTATACCAGCATTGACTATCAATGTACTCTATCCAAATTCTGATATGAGAAAGCTAAATTCTAAAAATATCACTAAAATCAAATGGCAAATTAATTTTTTCAACAAGTTTCAGGATTGCATTATTCCAGGACTTAGGGAATTGACCCGACCATCTGAATATTAAACTAGGCATTCTAGAACGGTCCATTTTTTAAGCTTACTCCAAAAAGACAAAATTTAAAAAAAATTATTTGTAAAAGGCAGAACCCAGCCCATCTTTCCACGTAAAGCCAAATTTGACGTTTTACAACCAACGCCAAGAAAGAATCTACATGCCTGATTATGGACAGAATTGATAATATTAAATGGCCTGGTACCCCATATTGCAGCCCCGTACGATAAGATAGGCAGGACCAAATTTCTATATAAAGAATTGTAAACATCATAGGAGAAACCACCAACAGCTTTAAATTTGCAAATGATACTGCTATGTGCACAGCTTGCAGATTTTGCAATTTCTCGAGCTGTAAGGTTTAAATCCAAAAATTCTTGAAACCAAACCCCCAGATATTTATAGGCTTGAGAATATTCAATATGATTACTGCCAATAGTAAAGTTAGATTGTGAACGTTTAGTAGAGGGATGCTGGTAATGGACAACTTTAGTTTTACTTATATGTACCGATAGCTTCCATCGCTCACACCAGATATCAACACAATCAAGCATACGTTGTAATGATAGTTCATTAGGGGCAATCAGGGCGACGTCATCGGCATATAACAACAAACTTAACATAGAACCATCAATGTCTATGCCGCAGTACAAAATATCGATTTCTTTTGCAAGGTCATTTATATAGATCGAAAACAATGTTGGAGTCATCACACAACCCTGTCTGACCCCGGTGTAAACACCGAATGTATCTGTGAAGCTATCATTAACACGTACACGAGAAAAGGTGCTATCATACATAAATTTAACTGCTTCTATAAATCTACCCAGCTGTTGCAGCTTATACCAAGGGCAATTTGCTTTAACTTTATCAAAATGCTTTTAAAGTATCAATAACACATACACATGTTGACAGCTTTTGAGTCTTCCTATTATTAATGATGGAATATAAACTGTATATATGGTCCTGAGTACTACGTTTGGCCCGAAAACCGTTTTGTTCCTCAACTAAAATATCATGCGTTTCTAGTCACTGACTTAGCCTGGAGTTAAGGATATCTGAATAGATCAGAAAAGCAAAGAAATACCGCGGTATCTGAGAGGGTCGAGTGGATCGCTGTCCGGTTTCTTAATCGGGTTGACGTCGGTTGTCGGAAAACGTCCCTACCCCCAATATGCACTAAGTTGAAATTGTTGCCATGGAAACCAGTTAAAAAAAAAATCAGAATAGCCAAAGTAGCAAAAGGCACCACTCTATCACTAGGTCTAATTAAATACCAAGTTTGGTGAAAGAATATTGAACGGTTTTGGAGATAGAGGCCGGAAACGGCCCCTACCCTCAATATGCACTAAGTTCAAATTGTTTCCATGGAAACCAGAAACAATAAAAAAATATTCAGAATAACCAAAATAGCAAAAGGCATCACTCCACCACTAGGTCTAACCATATACCAAGTTTCGTGAAAACATATTGAACGGTTGTTAAGATATGGCCTGGAAAAGAAAGCATTTCGGAATAACGGAATAACGGAATAACGGAATGACGGACGGAGGTGAAAACATTATGTCTCCCGAAAAATGTTTCGGAGGACATAATTAACAGTTAATGAGATCGATGGAGAAATTAAGTTAAGTAAGTTTAAGTTAAGTTTTTGTAATTCTTTCGCCAGTGCAGATTCATCGGTTGCCAGTGATTTATCCATAACGAAATATAACACATGTAAATCAATGAGCCTATGTTGATGAGGGAACAACGTAGGTCTGTCAGCTATGTTTTGAATAAACATGTCAGATGCATTACAACATGAGTGAGTGAATGAATGAGTTATTGTTTAAGCCAGCTGCGACAGTATCACAGCTATTAAGGGAGAGAAATTTAGGTTAATTGAATAATTCAGAAAACAATTGCAAAAGCAGAAGGTTACGACACAAAAGCTGCATCATTACAGCAATAAGGATGAAGCTATTTCAATAAGGCTAGGAAATATTGTGAAAAGGAGATGTGTGACGCCTTAAGCAATTCGTACAAGAAAACTGCAAGACCGTCTGTGATGGAATACAGCCATTTCACATCGAGCGGCAATTTTAATGTGTTCACATTAAAATGGCCGCTCGGAGGTAGTTCAAGTGATTGGACTGATGAGTGATACCTAAACACTCAGAGGAGAGTTTTAAAAATGGTACAATGATGGAATGGTCAAACATCTTGCTGTCTGAACTCATGGGACCTACAACTCTACCTCTCACACTGAAGACTTGCACACCACTGTCGCTTTATACGACGCAACTATTTCCTCGAATACCAATAACCGTTTCTATTCATACGGCCGGTGTGTAAAGAGATATTTTGCCCATTAATGTACCAATATATTATATACACTTTAAAGACCCACAAACCCCGACCATATCACTTTTCACATAAATGGCAAATTTGAGAAAACATAATATACAAATAAAGTGCTACAGCGCCGTTAATGTATAGATGTTGTATATTCATTCACTAGGATGATGGAACCAACACTGGACAGTGCTTATACCACTGCATGTCCTGACACCGACCAGTGTCTGGACCTTTCAAGTTGCGAAGCTTTTGGAATGTCGAAAGTTTATTATGTACAAAACAGACAGAAAATCCAGAAACATTCCAGATAAGAGAAGACGTGTGGGCATGTGGTTTGGGGTTCGATTCCTATCAGCCATGTGTGTGTCCAGCAGGTTACGGTCTGGTGCTGTGATATGGTTTAAAACCACCCGTGACTCGTTCGTTCCAGAATGTATTGACACAATGGTTGTCAGGTTCGTTCCAGAATGTATTGACACAATGGTTGTCAGGTTCGTTCCAGAATGTATTGACACAATGATTGTCAGGTTCGTTCCAGAATGTATTGACACAATGATTGTCAGGTTCGTTCCAGAATGTATTGACACAATGATTGTCAGGTTCGTTCCAGAATGTATTGACACAACGGTTGTCAGATTCGTTCCAGAATGTACTGACACAATGGTTGTCAGGTTCGTTCCAGAATGTATTGACACAATGATTGTCAGGTTCGTTCCAGAATGTATTGACACAATGGTTGTCAGGTTCGTTCCAGAATGTATTGACACAATGGTTGTCAGGTTCGTTCCAGAATGTATTGACACAATGGTTGTCAGGTTCGTTCCAGAATGTATTGACACAATGGTTGTCAGGTTCGTTCCAGAATGTATTGACACAATGGTTGTCAGGTTCGTTCCAGAATGTATTGACACAATGGTTGTCAGGTTCGTTCCAGAATGTATTGACACAATGGTTGTCAGGTTCGTTCCAGAATGAATTGACACAATGGTTGTCAGCTTCGTTCCAGAATGTATTGACACAATGGTTGTCAGGTATTTCCCACTTACATTCCTTGGAGTGACGTCTAACCACAGATCACATCAGATCAATTCACGTTGTTACGCGAATCTCTTTCACAAGTTGTCTTCGAAATTGGTAAGATTGTCGATGACATTAACGTATAACACTTATTATAGCTTTCATTTTCAAGACTTGTTGAGGAGAAATAGTACACTTCTGCCAAGGAATCAGACACCACCGTTCTTCAAGTCTACGTAGCACATACAGGACCAACAACATCCCCATCAGCAACACCTGTGGTAAGATCATACTTGTTTTAAATGTAGTTCTTTATTCAGTGTAATCAAACACCTTTATAGGATATCTCTAAAAACATTGCTCTTTTGAAGATGAATAGGATTTATCGACATCAGTTTGGGCAGTGTTTAAATGATATTAAAGAATGTCAGTGCGTTCCGAACATTGTACTTTCACTTTACCTGAAGAAGAAAGAAAAAATCTACGGATTGTCAGCGTTTTGCAATATATATATATATATATATATATATATATATATATATATATATATATATATATATATATATAGGGAAATAGGGAAACTACAGGAACACAGTTTTAGACCGACTTTTCAAAGGTTGTACTATGCCTGTAAATTAATGTTTTTAGTTTATTACTCACGGTCATTTCCTGCCAACTCGATAAACATATTTTCTGCATAACACCCGCCACAAATTCCCCCACACCAGATGTTGATAAGCTGGTTAGAAAACTCTCTAGTTACCACTGGTTGGAACGATTTGTATCCTATGGCTTGCCACGTGACCTGCAACAAAAAAAGGTTATATAATTATACGTTTAACTAACAGACACATGAATCACAAAAGCTGCTTATTAGAAAGTCAGTTACTGTATGTCCTAAAATTCGTAGCATGACAAACTCAACCTGTCACGATAATGGTGATATCTTTGACTAACAGACACATGGTTCACACAATTTGTTTATCAGAAATTCAGTTACTGTATATTTAAAATGTGTAGCATGAAAGACTCCATGTTTTGAAATGTGAGCTTTGACATTACCAATCGTGTTTAAAAGAAATGTCACCTTTTCACTGAGAGCAAGTCCCGTCCCCCTGAGATCTATGACTGCATGTCCCTTCGGTCCACAAGAATTGTTGGCTGCAGTGTAGCAGTCTCTTACCGCACCAACATTGATGTCTGCTGCACCATCAGTTTCTTGAAATGTTTTATCAACTTTTAGAAATCGCATGTTCTGTAAAGAATACCATTAGCACAGATATAGAAAATATACACGTAGTGTTGGTAATCTCAGCAGAAATTAACCGAGAAATTGTCTTAAATAGCTTGCCAGGAAATAAAATTAATTATTGCCAATATTCATTGTACATAATTCATAATGCACACATGACCAGTTACTTACGTACTGAGGATGATAACATTGCCATTGGCATACATTATTACTCGGGTGAAAGGAGTTATGGAGTAAATAACATTCAGTACTGATCCTGGTGTCATCTTCTACTACACCTTAACTGCACAGGATAGCATATTATTCGGGTGTCACCTTCTACAACACCTTAACTGCACAGGATAGCATATAACTCGGGTGTCACCTTCTACAACACCTTAACTGCACATCATAGCATATTACTCGGGTGCCACCTTCTACATTACCTTAACTGCACAGGATAGCATATTACTCGGGTGTCACCTTCTACAACACCTTAACTGCACAGGATAGCATATTACTCGGGTGTCACCTTCTACATTACCTTAACTGCACAGGATAGCATATTACTCGGGTGTCACCTTCTACAACACCTTAACTGCACAGGATAGCATATTACTCGGGTGTCACCTTCTACATTACCTTAACTGCACAGGATAGCATATTACTCGGGTGTCACCTTCTACAACACCTTAACTGCACAGGATAGCATATTACTCGGGTGTCACCTTCTACAACACCTTAACTGCACAGGATAGCATATTACTCGGGTGTCACCTTCTACATTACCTTAACTGCACAGGATAGCATATAACTCGGATGTCACCTTCTACAAAATCTTAACTGCACATTATAGCATATAACTCGGGTGTCACCTTCTACATTACCTTAACTGCACAGGATAGCATATAACTCGGGTGTCACCTTCTACAACACCTTAACTGCACAGGATAGCATATAACTCGGGTGTCACCTTCTACATTACCTTAACTGCACAGGATAGCATATTACTCGGGTGTCACCTTCTACAACACCTTAACTGCACAGGATAGCATATAACTCGGGTGTCACCTTCTACATTACCTTAACTGCACAGGATAGCATATTACTCGGGTGTCACCTTCTACAACACCTTAACTGCACAGGATAGCATATTACTCGGGTGTCACCTTCTACATTACCTTAACTGCACATTATAGCATATTACTCGGGTGTCACCTTCTACATTACCTTAACTGCACATTATAGCATATTACTCGGGTGTCACCTTCTACATTACCTTAACTGCACATTATAGCATATTACTCGGGTGTCACCTTCTACAACACCTTAACTGCACAGGATAGCATATAACTCGGGTGTCACCTTCTACATTACCTTAACTGCACATTATAGCATATTACTCGGGTGTCACCTTCTACAAAACCTTAACTGCACAGGATAGCATATAACTCGGGTGTCACCTTCTACAACACCTAAACTGCACAGGATAGCATATTACTCGGGTGTCACCTTCTACAACACCTTAACTGCACAGGATAGCATATTACTCGGGTGTCACCTTCTACATTACCTTAACTGCACAGGATAGCATATAACTCGGGTGTCACCTTCTACATTGCCTTAACTGCACAGGATAGCATATAACTCGGGTGTCACCTTCTACAACACCTTAACTGCACAGGATAGCATATAACTCGGGTGTCACCTTCTACATTACCTTAACTGCACAGGATAGCATATTACTCGGGTGTCACCTTCTACATTACCTTAACTGCACAGGATAGCATATTACTCGGGTGTCACCTTCTACAACACCTTAACTGCACAGGATAGCATATTACTCGGGTGTCACCTTCTACATTACCTTAACTGCACATTATAGCATATTACTCGGGTGTCACCTTCTACATTACCTTAACTGCACATTATAGCATATTACTCGGGTGTCACCTTCTACATTACCTTAACTGCACATTATAGCATATTACTCGGGTGTCACCTTCTACAACACCTTAACTGCACAGGATAGCATATAACTCGGGTGTCACCTTCTACATTACCTTAACTGCACAGGATAGCATATTACTCTTGTGTCACCTTCTACAACACCTTAACTGCACAGGATAGCATATTACTCGGGTGTCACCTTCTACATTACCTTAACTGCACAGGATAGCATATTACTCTTGTGTCACCTTCTACAACACCTTAACTGCACAGGATAGCATATTACTCTTGTGTCACCTTCTACAACACCTTAACTGCACAGGATAGCATATAACTCGGGTGTCACCTTCTACATTACCTTAACTGCACAGGATAGCATATTACTCTTGTGTTACCTTCTACAACACCTTAACTGCACAGGATAGCATATTACTCTTGTGTCACCTTCTACAACACCTTAACTGCACAGGATAGCATATTACTCGGGTGTCACCTTCTACATTACCTTAACTGCACAGGATAGCATATTACTCGGGTGTCACCTTCTACAACACCTTAACTGCACAGGATAGCATATTACTCGGGTGTCACCTTCTACATTACCTTAACTGCACAGGATAGCATATTACTCGGGTGTCACCTTCTACAACACCTTAACTGCACAGGATAGCATATTACTCGGGTGTCACCTTCTACAACACCTTAACTGCACAGGATAGTATATTACTCGGGTGTCACCTTCTACATTACCTTAACTGCACAGGATAGCATATTACTCGGGTGTCACCTTCTACAAAACCTTAACTGCACAGGATAGCATATAACTCGGGTGTCACCTTCTACAACACCTTAACTGCACAGGATAGCATATTACTCGAGTGTCGCCTTCTACAACACCTTAACTGCACAGGATAGCATATTACTCGGGTGTCACCTTCTACATTACCTTAACTTCACAGGATAGCATATTACTCGGGTGTCACCTTCTACAACACCTTACCTGCACAGGATAGCATATAACTCGGGTGTCACCTTCTACATTATCTTAACTGCACATTATAGCATATTACTCGGGTGTCACCTTCTACTTTACCTTAACTGCACAGGATAGCATATTACTCGGGTGTCACCTTCTACATTACCTTAACTGCACATTATAGCATATAACTCGGGTGTCACCTTCTACAACACCTTAACTGCACAGGATAGCATATTACTCGGGTGTCACCTTCTACATTACCTTAACTGCACAGGATAGCATATTACTCGGGTGTCACCTTCTACATTACCTTAACTGCACATTATAGCATATAACTCGGGTGTCACCTTCTACAACACCTTAACTGCACAGGATAGCATATTACTCGGGTGTCACCTTCTACATTACCTTAACTGCACAGGATAGCATATTACTCGGGTGTCACCTTCTACATTACCTTAACTGCACAGGATAGCATATTACTCGAGTGTCACCTTCTACATTACCCTAACTGCACAGGATAGCATATTACTCGGGTGTCACCTTCTACAACACCTTACCTGCACAGGATAGCATATTACTCGGGTGTCACCTTCTACAACACCTTAACTGCACATTATAGCATAGTACTCGTGTGTCACCTTCTACATTACCTTAACTGCACAGGATAGCATATTACTCGGGTGTCACCTTCTACAACACCTTACCTGCACAGGATAGCATATTACTCGGGTGTCACCTTCTACAACACCTTAACTGCACATTATAGCATAGTACTCGTGTGTCACCTTCTACATTACCTTAACTGCACAGGATAGCATATTACTCGGGTGTCACCTTCTACAACACCTTAACTGCACAGGATAGCATATTACTCGGGTGTCACCTTCTACATTACCTTAACTGCACAGGATAGCATATTACTCGGGTGTCACCTTCTACAACACCTTAACTGCACAGTATAGCATATTACTCGGGTGTCACCTTCTACATTACCTTAACTGCACAGGATAGCATATTACTCGGGTGTCACCTTCTACAACACCTTACCTGCACAGGATAGCATATAACTCGGGTGTCACCTTCTACATTACCTTAACTGCACATTATAGCATATTACTCGGGTGTCACCTTCTACTTTACCTTAACTGCACAGGATAGCATATTACTCGGGTGTCACCTTTTACATTACCTTAACTGCACATTATAGCATATAACTCGGGTGTCACCTTCTACAACACCTTAACTGCACAGGATAGCATATTACTCGGGTGTCACCTTCTACATTACCTTAACTGCACAGGATAGCATATTACTCGGGTGTCACCTTCTACATTACCTTAACTCACATTATAGCATATAACTCGGGTGTCACCTTCTACAACACCTTAACTGCACAGGATAGCATATTACTCGGGTGTCACCTTCTACATTACCTTAACTGCACAGGATAGCATATCACTCGGGTGTCACCTTCTACATTACCTTAACTGCACAGGATAGCATATTACTCGAGTGTCACCTTCTACATTACCCTAACTGCACAGGATAGCATATTACTCGGGTGTCACCTTCTACAACACCTTACCTGCACAGGATAGCATATTACTCGGGTGTCACTTTCTACAACACCTTAACTGCACATTATAGCATAGTACTCGTGTGTCACCTTCTACATTACCTTAACTGCACAGGATAGCATATTTCTCGGGTGTCACCTTCTACAACACCTTACCTGCACAGGATAGCATATTACTCGGGTTTCACCTTCTACAACACCTTAACTGCACATTATAGCATAGTACTCGTGTGTCACCTTCTACATTACCTTAACTGCACAGGATAGCATATTACTCGGGTGTCACCTTCTACAACACCTTAACTGCACAGGATAGCATATTACTCGGGTGTCACCTTCTACATTACCTTAACTGCACAGGATAGCATATTACTCGGGTGTCACCTTCTACAACACCTTAACTGCACAGGATAGCATATTACTCGGGTGTCACCTTCTACATTACCTTAACTGCACAGGATAGCATATTACTCGGGTGTCACCTTCTACAACACCTTAACTGCACATTATAGCATATTACTCGGGTGTCACCTTCTACATTACCTTAACTGCACAGGATAGCATATAACTCGGGTGTCACCTTCTACATTACCTTAACTGCACATTATAGCATATTACTCGGGTGTCACCTTCTACAACACCTTAACTGCACAGGATAGCATATAACTCGGGTGTCACCTTCTACATTACCTTAACTGCACAGGATAGCATATTACTCTTGTGTCACCTTCTACAACACCTTAACTGCACAGGATAGCATATAACTCGGGGGTCACCTTCTACAACACCTTAACTGCACAGGATAGCATATAACTCGGGTGTCACCTTCTACAACACCTTAACTGCACAGGATAGCATATTACTCGGGTGTCACCTTCTACATTACCTTAACTGCACAGGATAGCATATTCCTCGGGTGTCACCTTCTACAACACCTTAACTGCACAGGATAGCATATTACTCGGGTGTCACCTTCTACAACACCTTACCTGCACAGGATAGCATATTACATTGGCTGAACAGAGGCATTTTCGGAATAGTATATTGCTATTATCGCACCCCTCAAGTCAGTGTTAAAAAGAAATAAGCCCACAAAACCCTAAAGTGGCTGTCACAACCCGTCGTACGTGCAGCTGCGTGCTGTCTACCGACAAAAACGTGGGGTAAATTGGGGAATTCGTGCGTCCTCGGTACCGACGCCGTACCGATTTTGGACAAATTTGGAGCACGCAGACTCGTCGTAGAACTTTTAGTGCATGCAGAACTTTCGCTGCGTGCAGTCTACGAACGGGCTGCGAATTTTCCTCATTACGATCGACGTGCGTGCCCTGTACGACAACCGCACGCACAACGCACCGACATCGTGCGTTTTTTTCAAGCTTACCAACTCACACTTTCTCTACGAACGACGCACGTTGCACGTGCGTACAACGCGCGTTGTACGTGCGTAGTTCGTGCTTACTCGGCACGTCCAAAGTTTAACTATCAAATAATTAAAGAAAACTCACGTCGATCGTACCGAGTAAGCATGTACAACGTACCGAGTAAGCACGTACAACGCACGTTTTGGGCACCTTTTTTAGGATATATAAAGCCGAGCCGACGGACGATTGCCATCCTTTGAAGAGAACATGCCGCCAAAGAAGTTGCTCCTCATCTGCAGCTAAAAAGGCAGAACTCCTGTGCTGCCATCTGAAGTTGCTCTTGCACCATCAGGACCCGGAGCGGTGGAATGGGCGGCATCTTGTGGCGCCAGCACATGTGACAATATGTACCAAGCACCTGTCAATCGGGCGGGAAAAACCTCATTGCACTCGCACGCACTTACAACGTGCGTGGTGTAAGGACACTGTACGTGAGACGCACGGCCCCCGTACGACAATGTGACAATCGCACATCACACGCACGTTGTACGCACGTTGTACGCACGTACCACGTGCGCATCGTACGATGCACGCAGCTCCTCACTGCCAGACGTGTCGACGGGCCACGTACGTTTGACGTGCTTACAACGTGCGTGTGACGTGCGTTGGCAAACTCCCTCTCTGTTCTTGATAAATCCACCCAACGTTTTCAGAAAAACGTAGCGACCGTGGCCTCCCCAAAAAACGTACGAACGAATTGCACGCACGATGGGTTGTGACAGGGGCTTAAGAGAAGTCACAAATCTAGGAATAAGGCATGCCTTTGTTTGTCTATCTTCACCCATCTGATATTAAGGCCGTAGTTGATGAGCCTTACCCAACTGATGTTAAACTGTGCCAATGGTTGTCAAGTTTCACCAATATCATCATAAGCTATGTCTTCCGTTAATGTACAACACCAATCTGATGATAAACTGTGCCAATGGTTGTCAAGTATCACCAATATCATAATAAGCTATGCATTCTGTTAATGTACAACACCAATCTGATGATAAACTGTGCCAATGGTTGTCAAGTTTCACCAATATCATCATAAGCTATGTCTTCCGTTTATGTACAACACCAATCTGGTGATAAGCCCCATCCATGTGTGTCTAGTTTCAACCAACTTATGAAAACAGTTTCCTTATTTGATGACCTTCCATCTAGTGATGACCTGCGCCATGGTTTTCGAGTTTCACCCATCTGAGCAACAGCAATCTGTTGATAAGCCATGTTCTTAGTTGATGAGCTTCATCCATTTAGAGATAAGCCATGCCCATGAGTGTCGAGTTTCACCCTTCTAGTGATAAACTGAGCCAGTGGTTGTCGAGTTTCACCCATCTAGTGATAAGCTGAGCCAGTGAGTGTCGAGTTTCACCCATCTGATGATAAGCTGAGCTAGTGGTTGTCGAGTTTCACCCATCTAGTGATAAGCTGAGCCAGTGAGTGTCGAGTTTCACCCATCTGATGATAAGCTGAGCCAGTGGTTGTCGAGTTTCACCCATCTGATGATAAGCTGAGCCAGTGAGTGTCGAGTTTCACCCTTCTAGTGAGAAGCTGAGCTAGTGGTTGTCGAGTTTCACCCATTTAGTGAGAAGCTGAGCCAGTGGTTGTCGAGTTTCACCCATTTAGTGATAAGCTGAGCTAGTGGTTGTCGAGTTTCACCCATCTAATGATAAGCTGAGCTAGTGGTTGTCATGTTTCACCCATCTAGTGATAAGCTGAGCCAGTGGTTGTCGAGTTTCACCCATCTAGTGATAAAGTGAGCCAGTGGTTGTTGAGTGTCACCCATCTAGTGATAAACTGAGCCAGTTGTTGTCGAGTTTCACCCATCTAGTGATAAACTGAGCCAGTGGTTGTCGAGTTTCACCCATCTGATGTTAAGCTGAGTCAGTGGTTGTCGAGTTTCACCCATCTGATGTTAAGCTGAGTCAGTGGTTGTCGAGTTTCACCCATCTGATGTTAAGCTGAGCCAGTGGTTGTCGAGTTTCACCCATCTAGTGATAAGCTGAGGCAGTGGTTGGCGAGTTTCACCCATCTAGTGATAACCTGAGCTAGTGGTTGTCGAGTTTCACCCATCTAGTGATAACCTGAGCCAGTGGTTGTCGAGTTTCACCCATCTAATGATAAGCTGAGCTAGTGGTTGTCAAGTTTCACCCATCTAGTGATAAGCTGAGCCAGTGGTTGTCGAGTTTCACCTATCTAGTGATAAGCTGAGCAAGTGGTTGTCGAGTTTCACCCATCCGATGATAAGCTGAGCCAGTGGTTGTCGAGTTTCATCCATCTAGTGATAAGCTGAGGCAGTGGTTGTCAAGTTCCACCCATCTAGTGATAAGCTGAGTCAGTGGTTGTCGAGTTTCACCCATCTGATGATAAGCTGAGCTAGTGGTTGTCGAGGTTCACCAATCTAATGATAAGCTGAGCCAGTGGTTGTCGAGTTTCACCCATCTAATGATAAGCTGAGCCAGTGGTTGTCGAGTTTCACCCATCTAATGATAAGCTGAGCTATTGGTTGTCGAGTTTCCCCCATCTACTGATAAGCTGAGCCAGTGAGTGTCGAGTTTCACCCATCTAGTGATAAGATGAGCCAGTGGTTGTTCAGTTTCACCCATCTAGTGATAAGCTGAGCCAGTGGTTGTCGAGTTTCACCCATCTAATGATAAGCTGAGCTAGTGGTTGTCGAGTTTCACCCATCTAATGCTAAGCTGAGCTAGTGGTTGTCAAGTTCCACCCATCTAGTGATAAGCTGAGCTAGTGGTTGTCAAGTTCCACCCATCTAGTGATAAGCTGAGCCAGTGGTTGTCGAGTTTCATCCATCTAGTGATAAGCTGAGCCAGTGGTTGTCGAGTTTCACCCATCTAGTGATAAGCTGAGCCAGTGGTTGTCAAATTTCACCCATCTATTGATAAGCTGAGCTAGTGGTTGTCAAGTTTCACCCATCTAGTGATAAACTGAGGCAGTGGTTGTCAAGTTTCACCCATCTAATGATAAGCTGAGCTAGTGGTTGTCGAGTTTCACCCATCTAATGCTAAGCTGAGCTAGTGGTTGTCATGTTTCACCGATCTAGTGATAAGCTGAGCCAGTGGTTGTCGAGTTTCACCTATCTGATAATAAGCTGAGCCAACAGCTGTCGTACTTCATCCACGCGTTATATCAACAAATTAGTTTCTAAACATACCATTATTCAGTTAACCGTCATCTATAGTTAAGAACAGATTTACATGAAAACAAACCTGAAGTATGACTCTAAATTTTGTGTAGACAACATTTCCTAAACTAGGTTGATGAAAAGGCTCGTCTCCATCACAGTTAAGGTTCCTCAGTCTGGGAGCGTCCATGAAGTAGGGGGTGGGGAGAGATATGAACTCAGAAGGTGTGCTGTCCATACCATGACAGTACACCTTCAAACGTCTGTCCTTCAAAACTCCGGGGTACAGCCAGTATTCACCATCGGTGTGGTTGGAGTTTAGATTCTGAACATCAAGACAAGATTCCAAACCTGGAAAGTTACATAGCATTCAGTTGCAAAGATTTAATAGAAAATAACGAAATAATGTAAATAAAACATATATATCTGATTTGATATGCAATATGTTCACACCAGGCCATGATTAAGCGTCATTACGATGTGACTAAATGTTGTGGTCAATATTGATTATCACGGGATGCATACTATATAGTTTCGATCTTTAGCAGTTTCAAATGCTCTAACACAATATGATAAGATTTCTAACAAATCCATATCCGACCTGTCACGATTCCATAAAGGAGAATCTGCCAGTATATGTTTGTATCATATAACCAACAAACAGACATATGTATATTTACAGACTTTAGTGTGTTCGAATAAGATTGGTCTTTTCGACAGATAGAATTGTTGTTCCATTTTCAAATATAATATTAGCATATTATGTGTAAGCAATGTCGTTTGATAAATAGTTGATTATTGTTATAAGACTAACATCAAGTATGCCATGAAATAGTTTAAAGATAACTGGTACTGATAACTGGTACAAAAGGTACACGTTATAAAGCCATCAGATACATACGCTTGCATGCCATGTTGGACCATGAGGTATCTGAGAGACACGTGACCTTCCCACAAGGGACATAACCCTCTTGACACGTGTACTCCAGTGATTGGTTGATTAGAGTGACCCCGGGTGATGTGACCAGGTCAGCATTGGGAATGTTGGGAGGATCTACGCAGTCTGTGTTAAATAACCATGAAATGCTTCAGTTTTTACTGTTGTAAGAAAAGTTATCTGATTACATATTCTGCTATACACTAACCCTGCAATGATTTAGTCAATGAAGTCAAACAGTTTTTTAAAAATTTGTTGAAGTGATGATCGAATACATTACTTAATACGTGAATACATTGATTTTCTATCTGTATTGCATTATTCAAATTCATGACAGTTTCTATGTACAGAAAATATAAATAATGTGCAGCTCAAACCATTGACTAGGATACCCTTCTAAGATGGCGTCTAGGATACCCTTCTAAGATGGCGGTTATGAATGTGTTGTCCATGTTGCAGGAGCACTTATATATCAAGGGCTGTGTTTGCTTTGATAGGACTAGTATTGAGGTCAAGAATTTACTGCACATCAGTTCAAGTAGCTGTTGATATTGATAACGGTTAGTTTAAACGAACAACTTACATCCAATGCACTCTCCACCATCCTCAGTTTCGACACACTTGCTGTTTGTAGGACAGTCGAGCTTTGCACATGGTCCTGGTATCCTCTGAGGATGAAATATCAAGATTGTGTCAAATTAAATGTGTAAAACCATACAGTATCAATCAATAAATATACGATAAAGGACATTTACAGACTATTAATTGAATGATCAAACGAACAGATCCCTTTTCTAATTTTCTGTAATTTTCTGAGAAGTTCGCCAAACAATATGACCTGTCTTGATAAAACACATATATTCATCTGTCTGTCATTTCATCAGTTTAGTGTTGAAAAAATAATGTATAACCTCTTTCCAGTGTTCGGCCTCCGAGAACACAAAACCAGAAGAGGACATCATGTTGCCTGTTGAAGCTGTGTTGATTTCACAGAGACCATCGTCCAGGTTGAAGTTGAAGGAGAGACACGAGGAGATGGAGAGACACTCCCTAGCACACATCAGAACTCCCTCAGTGACGACAGTCAGAGCGACCACTCCATCCAACCTCTGGTGTTCAGAAACTGGCAGGTGCTGTACAGGTGTGCATCTCCTCTCAGCAGCAGATACTAAATATACAAGACTCAAGAAGAAGAGGAACACCATGTTGAGACGAACCTCGGACTGCATACACTTCAGCAATAGTCTTGGGAATGAACCTGGGTAAACTGAAGTCAGAGAAGATGAATCTTTTATTTATTTGACCGTTGTTAATTTCAATTTGTGCCTGACAAGCTGCTATTGATTACAGTCAGGTCGGTATTGATTGAGTTAATTACTGACAAAATGATATTGATTGTATCTCATGTTTTGAGTTTTATTGATTTGAATCTCTGGATACGGTGTTTAACTAACCATGACATTCAATATGTAAAATGCGAAACCCTTACGCATTATGTTGACTTGATTGATGTGATGTTTGTTGTTTAGCCAAAGTTAGATTACTTGAAGCAGAGATATAAACCAACATTTTCAATTAAAGTGATTTAAACTGCTTAAGGCATATTTTAAAAACCCCAACTATTTTGCATGATTTGTAACTTGAATCGCCCTGACTTCTTTTAAGTGATTATTCCATATACATGCAGAATGGATGCATGCATTCCTCGCCTCATTGACGATGTCAAGTGTGCATGACGTTAGCAGAGACTTGGCGCCATTCCTCTGTCATAGCTTGCTCAAGTTCCTGAAGGTTTTATTGAAGGTTTTATTGAAGGTTTTATTGAAGGTTTTATTGAAGGTTTTATTGAAGGTTTTGCCGATGTCGTAGTCGTCTGTCCAACTCGTCCCACAAAGATTAAAAATGGTCGAGGGAACAAGCTGGCCAAGAAATAACGTTCACATTGAACAACTCTTGCATTATGGGGTCCCGAGTTGTCGTGCTGAAACAACGTTCCTTGTAAACGGCCCGTAAATTATTTCTATACGCCTTTTTTAAATAAAAAAGTGCCTAATTAAGCCCGGCTCCTTGAATGAAAGTTGGCGGGCAGTGGTCCCTGAAGCGTATCCTGCTGTGACGTACAGGGAAACTTTCATTATGGCCGCTAATCTTAATCTAACACGTTTCCCCAACTTTTTAACTGATCATATTAGACAAAAATCTTCATCAAAACAACCGAAATTTTCGCTAAAAGGATTACTTTACTATTCAACTAGCGATTTCATATGGTTACAACGGCCGGGCCCTGCTTAATCGGAGTGCATTTCGCGCTGATGTACAGTATCTTTGTAGCAAATAACCGCGGGACTGCTGTCATAACACATATAATGCCGAGACGGAAGTGTTGCTCGCATAGACACTGCTCTATCCCAAATCACCATTCATTGGACGTCAATTAGATGCTATCAAAATATATTTTCACTCTATGACATGTTTTTAAGACAAAGCATTTGTCATATTTCTTTTTTTAATAAATTTGTTATTTGATTTGATTTGATAAACCACACATTTGATTGAAAACATTATTTATTATTTATAAGATTCTGAATGTATTCCTGAGTCGACAACCAACAAAACTCTTGGGTAACAACGAACCAAATTGAACTCAATGTAATTGACGATTGTTATTTGGGCGTCATTTAACATTAACTATAAACTTGTTTGGCCTTCGGTTTTGTTTCCTTAAAAAATGTTATTAAAGCTTAAACATTTAAAAAAAATATTTTTTCTGATAACATCAATTAGTGCTGCCGATTTATCGTGACTTAATATATGTTACAATATTATGCGGTGATTTTGGAGACGCGGTGCATTTGTAGACGGTGAATTCGTAGACGGATTATCATTGTTTATAACCAAGTACTTTTGATGTTATAAAATTGTATTTAATGCACATGTATCTCATGTTGTTTTGGGACACTTGTAAAGGGAAACTTGATAACCAGAATTACTCGAACTAGCTGTTTACAACAGAACAGCGGTGTGGCATTATTGCGCATATATAACAGATCGACTAACCGCTTCCCAAGAATTTGCCATTATAAATAGTAAGCGAATGTTTACACCCCATTCCTCCACGTATGTCACTTCCGGTTACCTCCAACTCTCTAAGCCCCACCCCATATTCGTTTGTCATTGGTCGGTGAAAAGCAGACGATGTTTACACCATGTTTCAGTCGCTTTAGTTTAATATAGGAACAAAATCTTCACAAAATAGTGTAATGAACCAACTGTACATTGAAATTCAATAGAAAATAGTATATTTCGGCTATCCTTTAAAATCTTTAAAATCTTTATTCATTGTGACATTGTGGAGCAAATAACTTCTTCGGTGCAACAGCATTAACAATTGATCATAAAGTACATGAGATCAATGAAGACATTTTCTTTGTGTTTCAGATCCATTTGTTGTTCTCGGTACCGATGTATGGATTTCTATAACCAAATATAAAATAAGGCTAATTAGCTCGTTAAGTCTAATAACTGTGAAACCACTCCTGCTAGGGTTTGGTACTACACAAGACCTGTAATTTTCATATCTTACTGGAGCTGAGAGATCGATGTAGGTGCAATTTGAACTTTGTAATTTAACGTGTAATTTAAACTTAAACAAGTAAATTAATACTTCAAAATTTAAAGATAATGTCAAGATCAGCAAAATTGACTGGGCCCTGAATTTTCCCTGAAAGAAACACTGGTTTAAGATAATGATGAGAATTCAATGAACAGTTCTTGTGATATCGATTCCCCCCACAAGCTTAACATGTCGACCAACTCAAGTTCTGCTGTGAAATTGAGAATAATGTCAAGGTTAAAAATATATATAATCAGCACTTTGTCTTCACTGGGATGTGCTTTGTGTAAGATATGATGAAAGTTCAGTGAATGGTTCTTGAGATATCCCGCTGACAAGCTTTACATGTACATTAACATGTCGTAAAAGTTCCGCTGTGACCTTGAGCATAAAGTCAAGGTCGCCAAAATCTGAACAGCCCTTTGGCGTTTCCAGGTATTTCTCATTTCCTTGGAGTGACGTCTTACCAAAGATCACATGATCTCACTTCAAATTGATACACGAATCTCTTTCACAAGTTGTCTTCGAAATTGATAAGATTATCGACAAGGTTATGAATGATTTTAAACTTTTAACTTTCATTCACAGAAATGGTGAATCCAACAAAACCGTGTTGACAAGCAATATTACAATTCTGTAGAGGAGGAGACATCGCCGTTCCTCAAGTCGACGTAACACACGCACGAGTCACAGTATCTCCATCAGCAACATCTGTGGACAGGTAAATGTTATTAATGTAGTTTTTCATTGTTACAGGATGATTTAAATCTAAGGTAGAGACGATTACATATATGAATCAGTGTGTGCAGCATTTAAAGGGACATCGATTGTGTTGCTGGGGTCACATACATGTATGTCATACTTTTTAAAGGGTGTTATTTTATCAAGATATTCGGACTGTTGCTAACAATTACCATTTTGATGATAGTCGACTCTGTATAGTGGCCACATCAAGCTTAAACTATGATCTGATCGAAAACCGGACATACACTGAGGTTAGCGCACGTCATGCAGTTAGTCAAAGCTTATTTTGGAAACCTTTTTACAAGAGACAAAAAGACAAATGTGGGTTGATAATGTTAAAAGGTAATATAACTACTGTGCATGCATATGGACGTGTAGGCTCGGTTTCTGTACATATGTTATAATGTTTCAACTTTTGCATTGGATTGGTAATAATGCTATATTTGGCGCTTGGGGATGAATATTGACCATGAGTGAAATTATTTGAACTTAAATTAGCATATGTTATGTTTTGACACGTATTAAAGCAGAATAACATAGTGAAACGTAATATATGTCACTTTAAATGATATAACAGAATTGCAATGTGTTCATAATATTCTTATTACATGAAATTAAAATAATCTATTTCGTTTAACTTTTCCTGAAAGTGAAAGAAAAAAACCTACGGATTGTCAGCGTTTTGCAATGAAATGAACGTTTAGTTTTAAATAAACCAGTGTGAAAGGACACTCAACAACAAGAACACATTTTTAAAACTAGACGGATTATCAACGTTTTAAGGTGAATGCAATGTTTCATTTTAGATAAAACATATAACATATATATAGGGAAATAGGGAAACTACAGGAACATAGTTTTAGACCGACTTTTCAAAGCTTGAACTATCCATGTAAAATAATGTTTTTAGTTTATTACTCATGGTCATTTCCTGCCAACTCGACAAACATATTCCTGCATAACACCTGCCACAATCTCCTCCACATCAGATGTTGATAAGCTGGTTAGAAAACTCTCTAGTAACCACTGGTTGGAACGATTTCTCTCCTGAGACTTGCCACTTGACCTGTCACGATAATGTCTATACGTTTAACGAACAGACACATGAATCACAATAGCTGCTTATTAGAAAGTCAGTTACTGTATGTCCTAAGATTTGTCAATTGTCAATTGTTAATTGTTAGTTGTTATTCATTTAACTAACAGAACATGGTTCACACAATTTGTTTATAGGAAATCCAGTTACTGTATGTCTAAATATGTTCAGCATGACATTCTCTATATTCAAAAAACTTTCATTACGACTTCAGATTATCCTCATAACTTCAACATTCATTGCGACTTCATGTTTTGAGATGAACAACGTTGATAATATCATTCGTATCAAACCTTTCACTGAGAGCAAGTCCCGTCCCTATGACTGCGTGTCCCTTGGGTCCACCACGAGTCTCTTACCTCCGCAACATTGAAGCTTGCTGCACCATCAGTTTCTTGAAATGTTTTATCATCTTTTAGAAAGAAGAAGAACACAATGAGCATGTACTGAGTGAGTAGAGAGAAAACATTAACCTTATAAAACTATCGCCAGTTATAATTTTGCGTATTCATAATGCACACATTGATTCTTTCGGTTGCAATGAGGTCGACAATATACATTAGACCGTCACCCTTCTTACTATTGGCTGTGCTTGTGGTTGCAGACCGCCATCCATCTTATTATTGGATTTGCCCGTGGTTGCAGACCGCCACCCATTCTATTATTGGATTTGCCCGTGGTTGCAGACCGCCACCCATTCTATTATTGGCTGTGCCCGTGTTTGCAGACCGCCATCCATCTTATTATCAACCTACCAGCCATATAACGTGATACTTGAAACGACCTTTCTAAACCGTATCACCCGGTACGAAGGACTTACAACCTTACATACACTTGTAAACCCTGTTAGAAGGAATTATAATGATTGTAAACCCTTATGTATTTGTTAAGATGACGGCTTGAAAGTAAAGATCTGGAGAAACTAACTTAGACTAATTTTGAAAAATTTCATAAGTTTACGACAGAATATGTACAGCAAATGTTTTGCAGAAAGTGCGTCTCGAACCCGTATCCACTATCACCTGCAGTTACTGAGTCAGCGCCCCTGACAACTGCGCTAAGGGGTAGACGAGATATCACGGTACAAAAGAAACTCATATTCATAGGTTGCACAAAACCATTCACTCCGGGACTGCTACCGGAAGTCAGCCATTTTAGTGGACAAGCAACACGATCGAGCGCACTGTAGTCTATGGAGAATGGCTTCGTTTTTGGAGAATTTCGTTAGTTCTGCTGGCAAATCGGACAGAAAGAAGCAACCTTACGCGAGTACACTTAGTGGAGATGTTAAGGAACGATATCGTAGGAAAATTAGTGCGATAGATGACCGAGATCCCTATGAAATTTCGAAGAGAGATTGGCTTCATGATGTGACTCAATACCCAGACATTTCCTACTTTGATATCTGCAATTACTTAGTGTATACGATCAGTTACTACACACAAGAGGAAATGCGAGCCTACAAGTCTCTGGATGCCTTCAACTACTTCGTTCATGGCTGGGTTCACGAGAATTCCAACCTCGTCATCAACGGCCTTTGTTTACTAACTGCAAGGGTATGTTCGTTTTCTACTCACTTAGTCGGTTTGGTTACATCAAACTACCCGGAGGAATATCGTTTCTCTCTATGATCACACGTCTTAGTTATTATATTTGATATGAAATTCATTTTACCAAACATTTAATTTTAACAAATATTCATTTTACCAAACATTTAATTTTAACAAATATTTAACAAATAATTATTTATTTGTCGTTTGTAATTTGTAGTTTGTAAATTTTGTAATCCACCAATAAAAATTAATTACTTTGTGAAGTATGTTACTGTTACAGTAATATATGCTGGTAATGTTTATAATGTATTTTTTTTGTATTGCATTCTTTTTTTCTGAAAGTGATTTCTGTGGATAAACATTATTTTTACATTACTTCTTGATATGTTTCTTAACACTGTTTATGCAGTTTCCTTATGGAAAGATGCATTATTTACAAGCTGTTTGTTCTTGTATGTCTTTCGTGTAAAATGTTGAAATTAATAATGATATCTTCTTAAATGCATTGTGATAGTCTATCGAAATTAATATCCTTGAACACTTAATATTCAGTATCAAGATTACTTGCACTTTAAATGACTAAATGTGTTATGCTCAATATATCAATATTTTTTTCATTGAATGATATGTGGCTGTCTTAAACATTTTCATAACACATGATTTTTAGTCAGAACTTTAATTTAAATTATTCTATTATTTCATGTTACAGGTCAATCACTCCATGCGACTGAGGGAAACACCAAATCGTCCATGGATCATTGCAGAGACCGGTGGAAAGATCCTTTCAGCCCATTTCACTTGCATGGCCGGCCTCAGCGAGTCTTGCAGTCATGTCAGCGCATTGATGTTCGCCGTAGAGTCAGCTGTAACCATCCGTAACTCCAAGACTGTGACAGAGAAGAAGGCGTACTGGCTGCAGCCACAAGGTATCGACAAGGTGGAGATCAGCAGAGTAAACGACATGGATTTCACCTCCATGAAGTCTAGGAAGAAGAAGCTTGACATCTTAATTTCTTCAACACCCTCCACATCACTTCCTCAAGCTGCAAAATTACAACACTGTGTAGAAAATAACGAAGAACCAACTGAAGCTGAAAAAGATATTTTCTTCAAGAGGTTGAATCTATCTGGATCCAGGCCGCTAATTTTGTCTCTTGTTAAACCTCATTCATCAAAATTCATTCCAAAATCGTTGTCTGAGGACTATCCCATACTTTTCAGTGAATTAGTGGATGAGAACGTTTTTGGCATGACAAGACACGAACTGAAAGAACATTGTACAACTGTTGCTGACAACATCACCGTTTCTCAAGGTCAAGCCGAGAGTGTTGAACGTTCCACTCGACTTCAAGCTTCGTCAAAGATGTGGTTCTCATTCCGAGCTGGTCGTGTCACAGCATCCAGACTAAAGAGAGTGTGTCACACGAGTATGGACAGGCCCTCTGAAAGCCTCATTAAGACTGTTTGTTATCCGGTGGAGAAGGGTTTCAGCAACGCGGCAACACAGTGGGGATGTAACCATGAGAGGAAAGCGCGAGAGGACTACACAAGTTACATGAGGGAGTCCCATGACAACTTCAACATTGCTGAATCAGGTCTCATACTAAATACAAGATACCCTTACTTCGGAGCATCTCCAGACGGTCTTGTGTCATGTGATTGTTGTGGCGAGGGTGTAATTGAAATCAAGTGTCCCTACTGCAAGCGTCAAAGCACCATCAAGGAGTCCGCTAAGGATTCCAAGTTTTGTTTGACAGAGACTGAGGGTAGACTGAGATTGAAAGAGACACATGAGTATTTTTATCAAGTTCAAATGCACATGTTTATGTCTAATCGTGACTATTGTGACTTTATTGTTTGGACGGAAAAGGACCTTCACTGGGAAAGGATTGAGATGGATGTACAATTCTGGAGATCAAAATCTATGATTGCCACAAGATTCTTCAAGGAAGTCCTATTGTTGGAGCTTGTGGGAAAACATTTTTCTCAGCCAACCCCGATTTCAGATTCTCCACAAGTTTCGTCACCCTCGCCAAAAAAATCACCGCTTAAGCCCAACAACAGTCAGCAAGATCTGATATGTGTGTGTCAGACACCATATGACCCAGAGTATGACTCTGTCATTGGTTGTGATAATGACTCCTGCAAATACCAGTGGCTCCATTACTCTTGCATCGACATGAAGCGAGCACCAAAAGGGTCGTGGTACTGCAAGGAATGCCGTGCTGCCTTAACATAAGACTTTAAAGTCATCCAGCAAATACAAACAAAAATTGTTTTAAAGAGACATTTTATTTGTCATGACTCTTATCAACCTGTGAATGTTATGAAAAATATGAAGAAATATTTATAAAAATTATAATGTTGCTGAAAGACACAACTGTCACTTACTTTTTAATGACTAGTACTTGAATTGTCATTTAAGCATTTACATGGATAACTGTTTTGTAAATAAAGTTAAAGGAAGAATAATCCATATATCATGTTAACATGGTAGATTGACAACATGAAAAGTCCATCAAAATTAATGAGACTCAAATGTATAGATATAATTTTGTAATAGTGTGTAAATTGACACAAGAATCTTAGCAATTTTTATGCAATAAACAAAGGTTTGTACATTTGGCACACAATTGTTATGTTATGTTTGGAAAGATATCACTTGAAGAATGATACACTGTGATATACTGAGGCCATCCATATACTTGACATATTCTATACCAATATTTCATATTACGTCACAATCAAATATGAATTGTTGTGGTAGTCCTAAACTTATTTTGTTAGTAAATGTATCAACGTTTTGATCTACTTGACTGTGGTTAAGTAATTTCAATGGAATCATGTAACTTGTTATTGAATCAAAAGATAATTGTGACATGTTTGAGTTTGTGAGAAATCAATACATATATATGGATGCCCTTATTTTATCAAATGTGAACACCTAATATATCACAACATATTAATCAAAAGGAACAATTGGATCACACACATTGATCAATGCACAGCATACAGTTGCTATTTTGTCAATAGTTGAATTGTCACTATCTTCGGTCTTGAGGTAGTCAATTGGTATGATTCCCTGTAAAATGGTATATTTATTTCGAACCAGTCCAATTACTCTCTCCACATGAATGCGCACATTTGCGATTTTGCGTGTTGTTTCAACTTCCAGTGGGGAAAGCTGTTTTTTTCCCTTTGTGAATGCTGGGATTTTTAACTCAGCACACATAAGTCCAACACTTGATGAAATGTCAAAACCTCTGTCTGCCATCACAACATCACCGGGTAACAACTTGTTCAATATGCCACACTGTTCAGTAATGATCTTGTCACTTGCACGTCCTCCCCATGCCTTTGAAAGAAAGGAGACAGTTCCTTGTGGGGTGACACCAATCAAAAACTTCACTGTGTTGTGATGTTTGTAAGACGACCAAGTCTGGGGTCGGGCTTTGAAACCAGAGGGCTTTTCACAAAAAACTTCAAAACAATCAATTATCACCACTACCTTAGTGCCAAAATGTCTCCTGAAAATCATAGGCATTGTCAATCTCAATTGTTCTCTTTCTGGCCATATTAACAAAAATTTCAAACGATTGTACATTTTTCCGAGAACATTAAGGAAAGTCCTTGACATGGTAGATTTTGATGTTTGGAATCTTTCAGCCAAGTCTTGAAGTGAAAGATTAAGTCTCAACCTCATCAGAACAATGATGACTTGCTGAAACTTTGATAGAGTGTTACGTCCATGGGTAGCTAAAACAGGAGAAATTAAATCAAAGACTGCTGATAGTACTAAAAATGTCGGTAAGCCAGTGAAGAACTTCACTCTTTCATCATTCCCCCTAAAGGATTCCTCGTTGAACTGGTAGGTCTCTACGCTTGCTCTCAATTTGTAATTTTCACTTAGTAGTCTCTGAAGCTCGCCTCTCATCTTCTCTACCATGTCAGGATCTTCAGCAGCTGAACTTGAAGCTGAACTTGAAGCTTCGTCCTCTTCTGTCGTAGCTGCTTCAGGGATAGTAGGTGCTTCAGGGACAGTGTGTAGATCAGGGATAGTGGGTACATCAGGCAGTGTAGTTGCTAAAGGTTTCACAACATGATCCTCATCATCAAGCAGTTGAGAGGCTAGAGTAGCGGCGGCCTTGTTCTCCTCTCGTGCTTTCCCTCTCCTGTACCGTGAAGTGTCACCAGTGACTGCTGTCTCTTCGCCGCCAAGCTGTAGTGATGGCACCCAATCTGGGTTGGTGTTGTCGAAGAGAGCTGATGGTTTACCTGGAAGATAAAAGCACTGTTTGTAAATATTGAACACAGACGAAATACATAACTGGTTATAAAAAGCAAAATATGCAACGATGACAATTAGCAATTATCACAGCAATTATCACAGGTTCCATAGGTACAACTGGATGGAACTGTATCTACTAAGTTTATCAATACCTGTGTGAAGTCATTAAACAAATTTAATACATCGTGCAATAATAATAATAAATAGAATATCTGTCAATATCTCATCTCATCTTGGTTTGGGATACCAAAACACTAGGATTTAATAAATGTAAATATAAAAAAAGTGAAACAGTATGCAGATGACATTATATTTATTAAAGTTATAAATGATGATTCTAACATATCAAACTAACACTTTCATAGGCACATTGTCATTATTTGTATCCATAACTTTTGATGCTTAAAAATTTGTGGGTGCTTAACTAAGTTCTTTGTGTATATTATCTGATGATAAGTAACACCTGAATAAGTAATTACTTATTTTTAGTGCTGCTATCAACTCCATCCCTTTTGATTTTTTATAACCCCACCCTCATTCCAACTTGGACCCCCCATTTTAAAATTCCTGAATCTGACACATGTGGAGGGGCATGTCAACCCATAGATATGCATAACATTACTTCGATTCCTAATCCTTTCTTGACATCTCAGCATGTTTAATACCTGATACACTTTTACAAGATGTGTAGTAAAATAATGAAATCCTTCATCAGGACACATGTGCAGTAAGTAAAAATTATTTTGATTATACATCTTATTGAAGGATGAATAGGTGTTCATGAAAAATAGGTGGTTATGAACAATGTTATCTTGCCAACATATACAATAAATCAAATGTGATAAATATTAAAAGTTCTATACACTGTTTAGTAATGCAAATGGTGAATAAATGAAAAGATCAGTGACTGAATGTTATGCTCAGTGCTATGGATGGGATTCCATAGAAATTGGTTGTTAATCACATTCATTTTTATAATGTTTTACTTTTTGTAAATGAGGTGAATTTTTTTATAAACAAATGAAACAATATGTCTGCTTTGTTTTGATAAAATTCAGGAAATCATTTAATTTTCAAACAACACATGACAGTATATTAAGTACAAAAATAAATGTTAAAATAAAAATATTTGATATTTGTCATTAAACATCTCCAGTTGTAGTACTACTGTCAGACAGAAAGGCCTATCATTTCCAATCAAATGAGGCTAAACAAGTACATGTTTCTTCTTACGTTTGGAGGTCATAATCACAAAATATCCTCAACAGACAAGTGTTTTACTTACCAGTCACGAAATGCTTGGAACAGATCCGTGTGTACTTCGTTGGTTTGAAGTCCTTCCGCTTGATCTTCGATAACCAGGCAGTTCTTCTTTGAGATGACAGCTCGAACGTCGTTTGATCGCTATGATCAATAACCTTTGGAATTACATAAAATGAAACACTGTCACGATTAGATCTCGTACTGCATCCATAGATAGAACAAAAATTAACCATTTCGAGCGCTGAAGAGAACATATGCGGCTATGGACAACGACATAATGAAGATTCTCGTTGTTGCTACGTTATATCAACAGCTTTGCTTGTCCACTAAAATGTCGGACGGAAGTAGCGCGGACCACGTGACCAAGGCTCGTGACGTCATGTGCAACCTATGAATAGCGCGGCTGACATCACCCAGGGATCCTCAATATAACGCCAGGGATCCTCAATATAACGCGATAACACGTAAAAAGCCTGTTTTACACTTAAAAACGGTTGATAATATTGATAACCCATTCTACCTCGGATATGGTACGGTTTTAGACCTTGATAGTCAGGAAAAACCCTCGGATGCTTTGTATCCTCGGGTTTTTCCTTCCTATCAGGGTCCATAACCGTACCATATCCGAGGTATCATGGGTTATCCATATATTATTGGCTGTGCTCGTGGTTGCAGACCACCACCCATCTTATTATTGGCTGTGCTCGTGGTTGCAGACCGTCACCCATCTTATTATTGGATTTGCCCGTGGTTGAAGACCGTCATCCATCTAATTATTGGTTGTTCTCGTGGTTGAAGACCGTCATCCATCTTATTATTGGCTGTTCTCGTGGTTGAAGATATGGTGATATGTTGTGCCCATGGTTGTACAGCTTCACCTATCTGGTGATATGTTGTGCCCATGGTTGTAAAGCTTTACCCATCTGGTGATATGTTGTGCCCATGGTTGTAAAGCTTCACCTATCTGATGATATGCTGTGCCAATTGCTGTAAAGCTTCACCCATCTCGTGATATGCTATGTCCATGGTTGTAAAGCTTCACCAATCTAGTGATATGTTGTGCCCATGGTTGTTAAGCTTCACCCTTCTGGTGATATGATTTGCCCATGGTTGTAAAGCTTCACCCATCTGGAGATATGGTTTGCAAATGGTTGTAAAGCTGCACCCTTCTGGTGATATGTTTTGCCCATGGTTGTAAAGTTTCACCTATCTGGTGATATGTTGTGCCCATGGTTGTAAAGCTTCACCCATCTGGTGATATGTAGTGCCCATGGCTCGCCGGATCCTACCGGAATCTTCCGTGGCTTTCTGAAAAGGTTCCTTCAGTCACACACCAGCATGGGAGTAGATAGATTATTGGCTCAAAGTGTTAACCAATCGACATCGTTCAGTCTAAAATTTGTCTGACAATAAGCGAGATGGGAGACAGTGGACCTACAGAAGATGTACGGTATAATACGTAAGAACACCCCGTTCGTCTTTTTATATAGCAGGTTCCTTTTTGTAAGTAAAAAGACAAAGCACAAACAACAGGTTTTCATAAACAACACATACAGGAGGGTGGCGTCCTGGGGCAGATAGCCCAATAATACCAGTGCATATATTTTGCACATGTCACCTTCAGGGTCCATAACCGTACCATATCCTCGGTATCATGGGTTATCCATATATTATTGGCTGTGCTCGTGGTTGCAGACCACCACCCATCTTATTATTGGAGGTGCTCGTGGTTGCAGACCGTCACCCATCTTATTATTGGATTTGCCCGTGGTTGAAGACCGTCATCCATCTTATTATTGGTTGTTCTCGTGGTTGCAGACCGCCACCCATCCTATTATTGGATGTGCCCATGGTTGCAGACCGCCACCCATCTTATTATTGGATTTGCCCGTGGTTGAAGACCGTCATCCATCTTATAATTGGCTGTTCTCGTGGTTGAAGACCGTTATCCCTCTTATTATTGGCTGTGCCCGTGGCTGCAGACCGCCACCCATCTTATTATTGGATTTGCCCGTGGTTGAAGACCGTCATCCATCTTATTATTGGCTGTGCCCGTGGTTGCAAACCGTCATCAATCTTATTATTTGCTGTGCTCGTGGTTGCAGACCGCCACCCATTCTATTATTGGCTGTGCCCGTGGTTGCAGACCGCCACCCATCTTATTATTGGATTTGCCCGTGGTTGAAGACCGTCATCCATCTTATTATTGGCTGTGCCCGTGGTCGCAGACCGCCACCCATTCTATTATTGGCTGTGCCCGTGGTTGCAGACCGCCACCCATCTTATTATGGAATTTGCCCATGGTTGCAGACCGCCACCCATCTTATTATTGGATTTGCCCGTGGTTGAAGACCGTCAACCATCTTACTATTGGCTGTGCCCGTGGTTGAAGACCGCCACCCATCCTATTATTGGCTGTGCCCGTGGTTGCAGACCGCCACCCATCTTATTATTGGCTGTGCTCGTGTTTGCAGACCGCCACCCATCCTATTATTGGCTGGGCCCGTTGTTGCAGATCGCCACCCATCATATTATTGGCTGTGCCCGTGGTTGCAGACTGCCACCCATCTTATTATTGGCTGTGCGCGTGGTTGCAGACCGTCACCCATCTTAGTATTGGCTGTGCCCGTGGTTGCAAACTGCCACCTATCTGGTTATATGTTGTGCCCATAGTTTTAAAGCTTCACCCATTTGGTGATATGTTGTGCCGTGGTTGTAAATCTTCACCCATCTGGTGATATGTTGTGCCCGTGGTTGTAAAGCTTCACCCATCTGGTGATATGTTGTGCCCGTGGTTGTAAAGCTTCACCCATCTGGTGATAAGTTGTGCCCATGGTTATAAAGCTTCTACCATCTGGTGATATGCTGTGCCCATGGTTGTAAAGCGTCACTCATCTGGTGATAAGTTGTGTCCATGGTTGTAAAGCTTCACCTATCTGGTGATATGTTGTGCCCATGGTTGTAAAGCTTCACCCATCTGGTGATATGTTGTGCCCATGGTTGTAAAGCTTCACCTATCTGATGATATGTTGTGCCCATGGTTGTAAAGCTTCACCTATCTGGTGATATGTTGTGTCCATGGTTGTAAAGCTTCACCTATCTGGTGATATGTTGTGTCCATGGTTGTAAAGCTTCACCTATCTGGTGATATGTTGTGCCCGTGGTTGTAAAGCTTCACCTATCTGATGATATGCTGTGCCCATGGTTGTAAAGCTTCACCTATCTGGTGATATGTTGTGCCCATGGTTTTAAAGCTTCACCTATCTGGTGATATGTTGTGCCAATTGCTGTAAAGCTTCACCTATCTGGTGATATGTTGTGCCCATGGTTGTAAAGCTTTACCCATCTGGTGATATGTTGTGCCCATGGTTGTAAAGCTTCGCCTATCTGGTGATATGTTGTGCCCGTGGTTGTAAAGCTTCACCTGTATGATGATATGCTGTGCCCATGGTTGTAAAGCTTCACCTATCTGGTGATATGTTGTGCCCATGGTTGTAAAGCTTCACGTATCTCGTGATACGGTGTGCCCGTGGTTGTAAAGCTTCACCTATCTGATGATATGTTGTGCCAATTGCTGTAAAGCTTCACCTATCTGGTGATATGTTGTGCCCATGGTTGTAAAGCTTTACCCATCTGGTGATATGTTGTGCCCATGGTTGTAAAGCTTCACCTATCTGGTGATATGTTGTGCCCGTGGTTGTAAAGCTTCACCTATCTGATGATATGTTGTGCCCATGGTTGTAAAGCTTCACCTATCTGGTGATATGTTGTGCCCATGGTTGTAAAGCTTCACCTATCTCGTGATACGGTGTGCCCGTGGTTGTAAAGCTTCACCTATCTGATGATATGTTGTGCCAATTGCTGTAAAGCTTCACCTATCTGGTGATATGTTGTGCCCATGGTTGTAAAGCTTTACCCATCTGGTGATATGTTGTGCCCATGGTTGTAAAGCTTCACCTATCTGGTGATATGTTGTGCCCGTGGTTGTAAAGCTTCACCTATCTGATGATATGTTGTGCCCATGGTTGTAAAGCTTCACCTATCTCGTGATACGGTGTGCCCGTGGTTGTAAAGCTTCACCTGTCTGATGATATGCTGTGCCCATGGTTGTAAAGCTTCACCTATCTGGTGATATGTTGTGCCCATGGTTTTAAAGCTTCACCTATCTGGTGATATGTTGTGCCAATTGCTGTAAAGCTTCACCTATTTGGTGATATGTTGTGCCCATGGTTGTAAAGCTTTACCCATCTGGTGATATGTTGTGCCCATGGTTGTAAAGCTTCACCTATCTGGTGATATGTTGTGCCCGTGGTTGTAAAGCTTCACCTATCTGATGATATGTTGTGCCCATGGTTGTAAAGCTTCACCTATCTGGTGATATGTTGTGCCCATGGTTGTAAAGCTTCACCTATCTCGTGATACGGTGTGCCCGTGGTTGTAAAGCTTCACCTATCTGATGATATGTTGTGCCAATTGCTGTAAAGCTTCACCTATCTGGTGATATGTTGTGCCCATGGTTGTAAAGCTTTACCCATCTGGTGATATGTTGTGCCCATGGTTGTAAAGCTTCACCTATCTGGTGATATGTTGTGCCCGTGGTTGTAAAGCTTCACCTATCTGATGATATGTTGTGCCCATGGCTGTAAAGCTTCACCTATCTGGTGATATGTTGTGCCCATGGCTGTAAAGCTCAACCTATCTGATGATATGTTGTGCCCATGGTTGTAAAGCTTCACCTATCTGGTGATATGTTGTGCCCATGGTTGTAAAGCTCCACCTATCTCGTGATACGGTGTGCCCGTGGTTGTAAAGCTTCACCTATCTGGTGATATGTTGTGCCCATGGTTGTAAAGCTTTACCCATCTGGTGATATGTTGTGCCCATGGTTGTAAAGCTTCACCTATCTGGTGATATGTTGTGCCCATGGTTGTAAAGCTTCACCTATCAGGTGATATGTTGTGCCCATGGTTGTAAAGCTTCACCTATCTGGTGATATGTTGTGCCCATGGTTGTAAAGCTTCACCTATCTCGTGATACGGTGTGCCCGTGGTTGTAAAGCTTCACCTATCTGATGATATGCTGTGCCCATGGTTGTAAAGCTTCACCCATCTGGTGATATGTTTTGCCCATGGTTGTAAAGCTTCACCCATCTGGTGATATGTTGTGCCCATGGTTGTAAAGCTTCACCTTTCTGGTGATATGTTTTGCCCATGGTTGTAAAGCTTCACCTATCTGGTGATATGTTGTGCCCATGGTTGTAAAGCTTCACCCATCTGGTGATATGTAGTGCCCATGGCTCGCCGGATCCTACCGGAATCTTCCGTGGCTTTCTGAAAAGGTTCCTTCAGTCACACACCAGCATGGGAGTAGATAGATTATTGGCTCAAAGTGTTAACCATTCGACATCGTTCAGTCTAAAATTTGTCTGACAATAAGCGAGATGGGAGACAGTGGACCTACAGAAGATGTACGGTATAATACGTAAGAACACCCCGTTCGTCTTTTTATATAGCAGGTTCCTTTTTGTAAGTAAAAAGACAAAGCACAAACAACAGGTTTGCATAAACAACACATACAGGAGGGTGGCGTCCTGGGGCAAATAGCCCAATAATACCAGTGCATATATTTTGCACATGTCATCTTCAGGGTCCATAACCGTACCATATCCTCGGTATCATGGGTTATCCATATATTATTGGCTGTGCTCGTGGTTGCAGACCACCACCCATCTTATTATTGGAGGTGCTCGTGGTTGCAGACCGTCACCCATCTTATTATTTGATTTGCCCGTGGTTGAAGACCGTCATCCATCTTATTATTGGTTGTTCTCGTGGTTGCAGACCGCCACCCATCCTATTATTGGCTGTGCCCGTGGTTGCAGACCGCCACCCATCTTATTATTGGATTTGCCCGTGGTTGAAGACCGTCATCCATCTTATAATTGGCTGTTCTCGTGGTTGAAGACCGTCATCCCTCTTATTATTGGCTGTGCCCGTGGTTGCAGACCGCCACCCATATTATTATTGGATTTGCCCGTGGTTGAAGACCGTCATCCATCTTATTATTGGCTGTGCCCGTGGTTGCAAACCGTCATCAATCTTATTATTGGCTGTGCTCGTGGTTGCAGACCGCCACCCATTCTATTATTGGCTGTGCCCGTGGTTGCAGACCGCCACCCATCTTATTATTGGATGTGCCCGTGGTTGAAGACCGTCATCCATCTTATTATTGGCTGTGCCCGTGGTCGCAGACCGCCACCCATTCTATTATTTGCTGTGCCCGTGGTTGCAGACCGCCAGCCATCTTATTATTGGATTTGCCCATGGTTGCAGACCGCAATCCATCTTATTATTGGATTTGCCCGTGGTTGAAGATCGTCAACCATCTTACTATTGGCTGTGCCCGTGGGTGAAGACTGCCACCCATCCTACTATTGGCTGTGCCCGTGGTTGAAGACCGCCACCCATCTTATTATTGGCTGTGCCCGTAGTTGCAGTCCGCCACCCATCTTATTATTGGCTGTGCTCGTGTTTGCAGACCGCCACCCATCCTATTATTGACTGTGCCCGTTGTTGCAGACCGCCACCCATCATATTATTTGCTGTGCCCGTGGTTGCACTGCCACCCATCTTATTATTGGCTGTGCGCGTGGTTCCAGACCGTCACCCATCTTAGTATTGTCTCTGCCCGTGGTTGCAAACTGCCATCTATCTGGTTATATGTTGTGCCCATAGTTTTAAAGCTTCACCCATTTGGTGATATGTTGTGCCCGTGGTTGTAAAGCTTCACCCATCTGGTGATATGTTGTGCCCGTGGTTGTAAAGCTTCACCTATCTGGTGATATGTTGTGCCCATGGTTGTAAAGCGTCACCCATCTGGTGATATGTTGTGTCAATGGTTGTAAAGCTTCACCTATCTGGTGATATGCTGTGCCCATGGTTGTAAAGCGTCACTCATCTGGTGATATGCTGTGCCCATGGTTGTAAAGCTTCATCTATCTCGCGATATGGTGTGCCCGTGGTTGTAAAGCTTCACCTATCTGATGATATGCTGTGCCCATGGTTGTAAAGCTTCATCTATCTCGCGATATGTTGTGTCAATGGTTGTAAAGCTTCACCTATCTGGTGATATGTTGTGCCCATGGTTGTAAAGCTTCACCCATCTGGTGATATGTTGTGCCCATGGTTGTAAAGCTTCACCTATCTGGTGATATGTTGTGCCCGTGGTTGTAAAGCTTCACCTATCTGATGATATGTTGTGCCCATGGTTGTAAAGCTTCACCTATCAGGTGATATGTTGTGCCCATGGTTGTAAAGCTTCACCTATCTGGTGATATGTTGTGCCCATGGTTGTAAAGCTTCACCTATCTCGTGATATGGTGTGCCCATGGTTGTAAAGCTTCACCTATCTGGTGATATGTTGTGCCCATGGTTGTAAAGCTTCACCTATCAGGTGATATGTTGTGCCCATGGTTGTAAAGCTTCACCTATCTGGTGATATGTTGTGCCCATGGTTGTAAAGCTTCACCTATCTCGTGATATGGTGTGCCCATGGTTGTAAAGCTTCACCTATCTCGTGATATGGTGTGCCCATGGTTGTAAAGCTTCACCTATCTGATGATATGCTGTGCCCATGGTTGTAAAGCTTCATCTATCTCGCGATATGTTGTGCCCATGGTTTTAAAGCTTCACCTATCTGGTGATATGTTGTGCCAATTGCTGTAAAGCTTCACCTATCTCGTGATATGGTGTGCCCGTGGTTGTAAAGCTTCACCTATCTGATGATATGCTGTGCCCATGGTTGTAAAGCTTCACCTATCTCGTGATATGTTGTGCCCATGGTTTTAAAGCTTCACGTATCTGGTGATATGTTGTGCCAATTGCTGTAAAGCTTCACCCATCTGGTGATATGCTATGTCCATGGTTGTAAAGCTTCACCAATCTGGTGATATGTTGTGCCCATGGTTGTAAAGCTTCACCCTTCTGGTGATATGTTTTGCCCATGGTTGTAAAGCTTCACCCATCTGGTGATATGTTGTGCCCATGGTTGTAAAGCTTCACCCTTCTGGTGATATGTTTTGCCCATGGTTGTAAAGCTCCACCTATCTGGTGATATGTTGTGCCCATGGTTGTAAAGCTTCACCCATCTGGTGATATGTAGTGCCCATGGCTCGCCGGATCCTACCGAAATCTTCCGTGGCTTTCTGAAAAGGTTCCTTCAGTCACACACCAGCATGGGAGTAGATAGATTATTGGCTCAAAGTGTTAACCAATCGACATCGTTCAGTCTAAAATTTGTCTGACAATAAGCGAGATGGGAGACAGTGGACCTACAGAAGATGTACGGTATAATACGTAAGAACACCCCGTTCGTCTTTTTATATAGCAGGTTCCTTTTTGTAAGTAAAAAGACAAAGCACAAACAACAGGTTTGCATAAACAACACATACAGGAGGGTGGCGTCCTGGGGCAGATAGCCCAATAATACCAGTGCATATATTTTGCACATGTCACCTTCAGGGTCCATAACCGTACCATATCCTCGGTATCATGGGTTATCCATATATTATTGGCTGTGCTCGTGGTTGCAGACCACCACCCATCTTATTATTGGAGGTGCTCGTGGTTGCAGACCGTCACCCATCTTATTATTGGATTTGCCCGTGGTTGAAGACCGTCATCCATCTTATTATTGGTTGTTCTCGTGGTTGCAGACCGCCACCCATCCTATTATTGGCTGTGCCCGTGGTTGCAGACCGCCACCCATCTTATTATTGGATTTGCCCGTGGTTGAAGACCGTCATCCATCTTATAATTGGCTGTTCTCGTGGTTGAAGACCGTCATCCCTCTTATTATTGGCTGTGCCCGTGGTTGCAGACCGCCACCCATCTTATTATTGGATTTGCCCGTGGTTGAAGACCGTCATCCATCTTATTATTGGCTGTGCCCGTGGTTGCAAACCGTCATCAATCTTATTATTGGCTGTGCTCGTGGTTGCATACCGCCACCCATTCTATTATTGGCTGTGCTCGTGGTTGCAGACCGCCACCCATCTTATTATTGGATTTGCCCGTGGTTGAAGACCGTCATCCATCTTATTATTGGCTATGCCCGTGGTCGCAGACCGCCACCCATTCTATTATTGGCTGTGCCCGTGGTTGCAGACCGCCACCCATCTTATTATTGGATTTGCCCGTGGTTTAAGACCGTCAACCATCTTACTATTGGCTGTGCCCGTGGTTGCAGACCGCCACCCATCTTACTATTGGCTGTGCCCGTGGTTGAAGACCGCCACCCATCTTATTATTGGCTGTGTCCGTAGTTGCAGTCCGCCACCCATCTTATTATTGGCTGTGCTCGTGTTTGCAGACCGCCACCCATCCTATTATTGGCTGTGCCCGTTGTTGCAGACCGCCACCCATCTTATTATTGGCTGTGCTCGTGTTTGCAGACTGCCACCCTTCTTATTATTGGCTGTGCGCGTGGTTGCAGACCGTCACCCATCTTAGTATTGGCTGTGCCCGTGGTTGCAAACTGCCACCTATCTGGTTATATGTTGTGCCAATAGTTTTAAAGCTTCGCCCATTTGGTGATATGTTGTGCCCATGGTTGTAAAGCTTCACCAATCTGGTGATATGTTGTGCCCATGGTTGTAAAGCTTCACCTATCTGGTGATATGTTGTGCCCGTGGTTGTAAAGCTTCACCTATCTGATGATAAGTTGTGCCCATGGTTGTAAAGCTTCACCTATCTGGTGATATGTTGTGCCCATGGTTTTAAAGCTTCACCTATCTGGTGATATGTTGTGCCAATTGCTGTAAAGCTTCACCTATCTGGTGATATGTTGTGCCCATGGTTGTAAAGCTTTACCCATCTGGTGATATGTTGTGCCCATGGTTGTAAAGCTTCACCTATCTGGTGATATGTTGTGCCCGTGGTTGTAAAGCTTCACCTATCTGATGATATGTTGTGCCCATGGTTGTAAAGCTTCACCTATCTGGTGATATGTTGTGCCCGTGGTTGTAAAGCTTCACCTATCTGATGATATGTTGTGCCCATGGTTGTAAAGCTTCACCTATCTGGTGATATGTTGTGCCCATGGTTGTAAAGATTCACCTATCTCGTGATACGGTGTGCCCGTGGTTGTAAAGCTTCACTATCTGATGATATGTTGTGCCAATTGCTGTTAAGCTTCACCTATCTGGTGATATGTTGTGCCCATGGTTGTAAAGCTTTACCCATCTGGTGATATGTTGTGCCCATGGTTGTAAAGCTTCACCTATCTGGTGATATGTTGTGCCCGTGGTTGTAAAGCTTCACCTATCTGATGATATGTTGTGCCCATGGTTGTAAAGCTTCACCTATCTGGTGATATGTTGTGCCCATGGTTGTAAAGCTCAACCTATCTGATGATATGTTGTGCCCATGGTTGTAAAGCTTCACCTATCTGGTGATATGTTGTGCCAATTGCTGTAAAGCTTCACCTATCTGGTGATATGTTGTGCCCATGGTTGTAAAGCTTTACCCATCTGGTGATATGTTGTGCCCATGGTTGTAAAGCTTCACCTATCTGGTGATATGTTGTGCCCGTGGTTGTAAAGCTTCACCTATCTGATGATATGTTGTGCCCATGGTTGTAAAGCTTCACCTATCTGGTGATATGTTGTGCCCATGGTTGTAAAGCTTCACCTATCTCGTGATACGGTGTGCCCGTGGTTGTAAAGCTTCACTATCTGATGATATGTTGTGCCAATTGCTGTTAAGCTTCACCTATCTGGTGATATGTTGTGCCCATGGTTGTAAAGCTTTACCCATCTGGTGATATGTTGTGCCCATGGTTGTAAAGCTTCACCTATCTGGTGATATGTTGTGCCCGTGGTTGTAAAGCTTCACCTATCTGATGATATGTTGTGCCCATGGTTGTAAAGCTTCACCTATCTGGTGATATGTTGTGCCCATGGTTGTAAAGCTCAACCTATCTGATGATATGTTGTGCCCATGGTTGTAAAGCTTCACCTATCTGGTGATATGTTGTGCCCATGGTTGTAAAGCTCCACCTATCTCGTGATACGGTGTGCCCGTGGTTGTAAAGCTTCACCTATCTGGTGATATGTTGTGCCCATGGTTGTAAAGCTTTACCCATCTGGTGATATGTTGTGCCCATGGTTGTAAAGCTTCACCTATCTGGTGATATGTTGTGCCCATGGTTGTAAAGCTTCACCTATCAGGTGATATGTTGTGCCCATGGTTGTAAAGCTTCACCTATCTGGTGATATGTTGTGCCCATGGTTGTAAAGCTTCACCTATCTCGTGATACGGTGTGCCCGTGGTTGTAAAGCTTCACCTATCTGATGATATGCTGTGCCCATGGTTGTAAAGCTTCACCCATCTGGTGATATGTTTTGCCCATGGTTGTTAAGCTTCACCCATCTGGTGATATGTTGTGCCCATGGTTGTAAAGCTTCACCTTTCTGGTGATATGTTTTGCCCATGGTTGTAAAGCTTCACCTATCTGGTGATATGTTGTGCCCATGGTTGTAAAGCTTCACCCATCTGGTGATATTTAGTGCCCATGGCTCGCCGGATCCTACCGGAATCTTCCGTGGCTTTCTGAAAAGGTTCCTTCAGTCACACACCAGCATGGGAGTAGATAGATTATTGGCTCAAAGTGTTAACCATTCGACATCGTTCAGTCTAAAATTTGTCTGACAATAAGCGAGATGGGAGACAGTGGACCTACAGAAGATGTACGGTATAATACGTAAGAACACCCCGTTCGTCTTTTTATATAGCAGGTTCCTTTTTGTAAGTAAAACGACAAAGCACAAACAACAGGTTTGCATAAACAACACATACAGGAGGGTGGCGTCCTGGGGCAAATAGCCCAATAATACCAATGCATATATTTTGCACATGTCACCTTCAGGGTCCATAACCGTACCATATCCTCGGTATCATGGGTTATCCATATATTATTGGCTGTGCTCGTGGTTGCAGACCACCACCCATCTTATTATTTTAGGTGCTCGTGTTTGCAGACCGTCCCCCATCTTATTATTTGATTTTCCCGTGGTTGAAGACCGTCATCCATCTTATTATTGGTTGTTCTCGTGGTTGCAGACCGCCACCCATCCTATTATTGGCTGTGCCCGTGGTTGCAGACCGCCACCCATCTTATTATTGGATTTGCCCGTGGTTGAAGACCGTCATCCATCTTATAATTGGCTGTTCTCGTGGTTGAAGACCGTCATCCCTCTTATTTTTGGCTGTGCCCGTGGTTGCAGACCGCCACCCATCTTATTATTGGATTTGCCCGTGGTTGAAGACCGTCATCCATCTTATTATTGGCTGTGCCCGTGGTTGCAAACCGTCATCAATCTTATTATTGGCTGTGCTCGTGGTTGCAGACCGCCACCCATTCTATTATTGGCTGTGCCCGTGGTTGCAGACCGCCAGCCATCTTATTATTGGATGTGCCCGTGGTTGAAGACCGTCATCCATCTTATTATTGGCTGTGCCCGTGGTCGCAGACCGCCATCCATTCTATTATTGGCTATGCCCGTGGTTGCAGACCGCCACCCATCTTATTATTGGATTTGCCCATGGTTGCAGACCGCAATCCATCTTATTATTGGATTTGCCCGTGGTTGAAGATCGTCAACCATCTTACTATTGGCTGTGCCCGTGGGTGAAGACTGCCACCCATCCTACTATTGGCTGTGCCCGTGGTTGAAGACCGCCACCCATCTTATTATTGGCTGTGCCCGTAGTTGCAGTCCGCCACCCATCTTATTATTGGCTGTGCTCGTGTTTGCAGACCGCCACCCATCCTATTATTGACTGTGCCCGTTGTTGCAGACCGCCACCCATCATATTATTTGCTGTGCCCGTGGTTGCACTGCCACCCATCTTATTATTGGCTGTGCGCGTGGTTCCAGACCGTCACCCATCTTAGTATTGTCTGTGCCAGTGGTTGCAAACTGCCACCTATCTGGTTATATGTTGTGCCCATAGTTTTAAAGCTTCACCCATTTGGTGATATGTTGTGCCCGTGGTTGTAAAGCTTCACCCATCTGGTGATATGTTGTGCCCGTGGTTGTAAAGCTTCACCTATCTGATGATATGTTGTGCCCGTGGTTGTAAAGCTTCACCTATCTGATGATATGTAGTGCCCATGGTTGTAAAGCTTCACCTATCTCGTGATATGTTGTGCCCGTGGTTGTAAAGCTTCACCCATCTGGTGATATGTTGTGCCCATGGTTGTAAAGCTTCACCCATCTGGTTATATGTTGTGCCCGTGGTTGTAAAGCTTCACCTATCTGATGATATGTTGTGCCCGTGGTTGTAAAGCTTCACCTATCTGATGATATGTAGTGCCCATGGTTGTAAAGCTTCACCTATCTCGTGATATGTTGTGCCCGTGGTTGTAAAGCTTCACCCATCTGGTGATATGTTGTGCCCGTGGTTGTAAAGCTTCACCTATCTGATGATATGTTGTGCCCGTGGTTGTAAAGCTTCACCTATCTGATGATATGTAGTGCCCATGGTTGTAAAGCTTCACCTATCTCGTGATATGTTGTGCCCGTGGTTGTAAAGCTTCACCCATCTGGTGATATGTTGTGCCCGTGGTTGTAAAGCTTCACCCATCTGGTGATATGTTGTGCCCGTGGTTGTAAAGCTTCACCCATCTGGTGATATGCTGTGCCCATGGTTGTAAAGCGTCACTCATCTGGTGATATGTTGTGTCAATGGTTGTAAAGCTTCACCTATCTGGTGATATGTTGTGCCCATGGTTGTAAAGCTTCACCCATCTGGTGATATGTTGTGCCCATGGTTGTAAAGCTTCACCTATCTGGTGATATGTTGTGCCCGTGGTTGTAAAGCTTCACCTATCTGATGATATGTTGTGCCGATGGTTGTAAAGCAACACCTATCAGGTGATATGTTGTGCCCATGGTTGTAAAGCTTCACCTATCTGGTGATATGTTGTGCCCATGGTTGTAAAGCTTTACCTATCTCGTGATATGGTGTGCCCGTGGTTGTAAAGCTTCACCTATCTGATGATATGCTGTGCCCATGGTTGTAAAGCTTCATCTATCTCGCGATATGTTGTGCCCATGGTTTTAAAGCTTCACGTATCTGGTGATATGTTGTGCCAATTGCTGTAAAGCTTCACCCATCTGGTGATATGCTATGTCCATGGTTGTAAAGCTTCACCAATCTGGTGATATGTTGTGCCCATGGTTGTAAAGCTTCACCCTTCTGGTGATATGTTTTGCCCATGGTTGTAAAGCTTCACCCATCTGGTGATATGTTGTGCCCATGGTTGTAAAGCTTCACCCTTCTGGTGATATGTTTTGCCCATGGTTGTAAAGCTCCACCTATCTGGTGATATGTTGTGCCCATGGTTGTAAAGCTTCACCCATCTGGTGATATGTAGTGCCCATGGCTCGCCGGATCCTACCGGAATCTTCCGTGGCTTTCTGAAAAGGTTCCTTCAGTCACACACCAGCATGGGAGTAGATAGATTATTGGCTCAAAGTGTTAACCAATCGACATCGTTCAGTCTAAAATTTGTCTGACAATAAGCGAGATGGGAGACAGTGGACCTACAGAAGATGTACGGTATAATACGTAAGAACACCCCGTTCGTCTTTTTATATAGCAGGTTCCTTTTTGTAAGTAAAAAGACAAAGCACAAACAACAGGTTTGCATAAACAACACATACAGGAGGGTGGCGTCCTGGGGCAGATAGCCCAATAATACCAGTGCATATATTTTGCACATGTCACCTTCAGGGTCCATAACCGTACCATATCCTCGGTATCATGGGTTATCCATATATTATTGGCTGTGCTCGTGGTTGCAGACCACCACCCATCTTATTATTGGAGGTGCTCGTGGTTGCAGACCGTCACCCATCTTATTATTTGATTTGCCCGTGGTTGAAGACCGTCATCCATCTTATTATTGGTTGTTCTCGTGGTTGCAGACCGCCACCCATCCTATTATTGGCTGTGCCCGTGGTTGCAGACCGCCACCCATCTTATTATTGGATTTGCCCGTGGTTGAAGACCGTCATCCATCTTATTATTGGCTGTGCCCGTGGTTGCAAACCGTCATCAATCTTATTATTGGCTGTGCTCGTGGTTGCATACCGCCACCCATTCTATTATTGGCTGTGCTCGTGGTTGCAGACCGCCACCCATCTTATTATTGGATTTGCCCGTGGTTGAAGACCGTCATCCATCTTATTATTGGCTATGCCCGTGGTCGCAGACCGCCACCCATTCTATTATTGGCTGTGCCCGTGGTTGCAGACCGCCACCCATCTTATTATTGGATTTGCCCGTGGTTGAAGACCGTCAACCATCTTACTATTGGCTGTGCCCGTGGTTGAAGACCACCACCCATCTTACTATTGGCTGTGCCCGTGGTTGAAGACCGCCACCCATCTTATTATTGGCTGTGTCCGTAGTTGCAGTCCGCCACCCATCTTATTATTGGCTGTGCTCGTGTTTGCAGACCGCCACCCATCCTATTATTGGCTTAGCCCGTTGTTGCAGACCGCCACCCATCTTATTATTGGCTGTGCTCGTGTTTGCAGACTGCCACCCTTCTTATTATTGGCTGTGCGCGTGGTTGCAGACCGTCACCCATCTTAGTATTGGCTGTGCCCGTGGTTGCAAACTGCCACCTATCTGGTTATATGTTGTGCCAATAGTTTTAAAGCTTCGCCCATTTGGTGATATGTTGTGCCCATGGTTGTAAAGCTTCACCAATCTGGTGATATGTTGTGCCCATGGTTGTAAAGCTTCACCTATCTGGTGATATGTTGTGCCCGTGGTTGTAAAGCTTCACCTATCTGATGATAAGTTGTGCCCATGGTTGTAAAGCTTCACCTATCTGGTGATATGTTGTGCCCATGGTTGTAAAGCTTCACCTATCTCGTGATATGGTGTGCCCATGGTTGTAAAGCTTCACCTATCTGATGATATGCTGTGCCCATGGTTGTAAAGCTTCACCTATCTCGTGATATGTTGTGCCCATGGTTTTAAAGCTTCACCTATCTGGTGATATGTTGTGCCAATTGCTGTAAAGCTTCACCTATCTCGTGATATGGTGTGCCCGTGGTTGTAAAGCTTCACCTATCTGATGATATGCTGTGCCCATGGTTGTAAAGCTTCACCAATCTGGCGATATGTTGTGCCCATGGTTGTAAAGCTTCACCTATCTGGTGATATGGTGTGCCCGTGGTTGTAAAGCTTCACCTATCTGATGATATGCTGTGCCCATGGTTGTAAAGCTTCACCAATCTGGTGATATGTTGTGCCCATGGTTTTAAAGCTTCACCTATCTGGTGATATGTTGTGCCCATGGTTGTAAAGCTTCACCTATCTGGTGATATGTTGTGCCCGTGGTTGTAAAGCTTCACCTATCTAATGATAAGTTGTGCCCATGGTTGTAAAGCTTCACCTATCTGGTGATATGTTGTGCCCATGGTTGTAAAGCTTCACCTATCTGGTGATATGTTGTGCCCATGATTGTAAAGCTTCACCTATCTCGTGATATGGTGTGCCCGTGGTTGTAAAGCTTCACCTATCTGATGATATGCTGTGCCCATGGTTGTTAAGCTTCACCTATCTCGTGATATGTTGTGCCCATGGTTTTAAAGCTTCACCTATCTGGTGATATGTTGTGCCAATTGCTGTAAAGCTTCACCTATCTCGTGATATGGTGTGCCTGTGGTTGTAAAGCTTCACCTTTCTGATGATATGCTGTGCCCATGGTTTTAAAACTTCACCTATCTGGTGATATGTTGTGCCAATTGCTGTAAAGCTTCACCTATCTCGTGATATGGTGTGCCTGTGGTTGTAAAGCTTCACCTTTCTGATGATATGCTGTGCCCATGGTTTTAAAGCTTCACCCATCTGGTGATATGCTATGTCCATGGTTGTAAAGCTTCACCAATCTGGTGATATGTTGTGCCCATGGTTGTAAAGCTTCACCCTTCTGGTGATATGTTTTGCCCATGGTTGTAAAGCTTCACCCATCTGGTGATATGTTGTGCCCATGGTTGTAAAGCTTCACCTTTCTGGTGATATGTTTTGCCCATGGTTGTAAAGCTTCACCTATCTGGTGATATGTTGTGCCCATGGTTGTAAAGCTTCACCCATCTGGTGATATGTAGTAAAATTTGTCTGACAATAAGCGAGATGGGAGACAGTGGACCTACAGAAGATGTACGGTATAATACGTAAGAACACCCCGTTCGTCTTTTTATATAGCAGGTTCCTTTTTGTAAGTAAAAAAGACAAAGCACAAACAACAGGTTTGCATAAACAACACATACAGGAGGGTGGCGTCCTGTGGCATTTATATTCGAATAAGTATCAGTCCCGTAACTGGTAAACTTTCTTTTGTACCTCAGTTTTTATTTCCATAAATTTCAGTCCCGGAACTGATATACCATCAATCTTTTACTGACAATAAACGTGGTTATTACACCGGAGGTCTGATGTCAGAAATAAATTCAAATCAGTGTGAACAGTTTGAATTCAATTTACATACACAAAACGTATTTCAATTCCTCACCAAAATTGCCAACCTCAACGACTTGTGTTCTTTATCAAATGTTGAATAAACCGTTGATAATAGTTCATAATTCCTACATGAACTGTCCTATATGCTCACATAATCATCATTGGCGTCACTAAAATCGTGAAACGAACAGGTTTCTTATGTGCAGGTCCCGTTGCTAATTAGTTTGTAACATATAAGCACCATTCGGTGTAAATGAATTAAAAACTAACCTTAATCACGACACTGAATTTTGTGAAGACAACTTTTCCTAGATAATCGCGATCATAAGGCTCTTCTCCATCACAGTTAAGGTTCCTCAGTCTGGGAGCGTCCATGAAGTAGGGGGTGGGGAGAGATATGAACTCAGAAGGTGTGCTGTCCATACCATGACAGTACACCTTCAAACGAGCACCGTTCAAAACTCCAAGGTACAGCCAGTATTCGCCGTCGGTGTGGTTGGAGTTTAGATTCTGAACATCAAGACATGATTCCAAACCTGGAGAGTTACATAGCATTCAGTTACATAAGTGTAACTAGAGACAACAGGAAGACAAGTATATCACATATGTATCATATATTGTCGAAAAACAGGACATGATGAAACATTAAATCTATGATGTCTTATGCAAATACATTAACACTTGACTATGATTAGACATACATACGATGCAACTAGAATATAAACTTTATTTTTGCCGTTTTGATCTTTAACAGTTTCAATTGCTTTAAAAGAATAGGATATGCTTTCTAACAAATTCATATCCGATCTGTTATGTTTCCATTAAGATATATTAGAAAGTAGTTTTCATTTAAATTCATCACGCAAACCAGGCTATATTTCCAGACTTGAGTACGTTGAAATCGGCTCTGTTCGATAAATATCACTGTTGTTAGATTTACATATACACTTTGAGCCTGTATGTGAGTGTACACTGATACCAATGGTGTTTGATAAATAGTTAATAATTATTACAAGAATAACACAAACACGCATATTTCAAGCCATATAAGTAAGTATGTTTTCCTTAAGATAATGCGCAATGTTCTTTGTAATGTTATAAAGTTATAAAGGCATTAGATACATTCGAATGCATGTCATGGCGGACCACGAGGTATCTGAGACACGTGACCTTCCCACAAGGGACATAACCCCCTTGACACGTGTACTCCAGTGATTGGTTGATTTGAGTGAACACGGGTGATGTGCCCAGGTCAGCATTGGGAGGATCGACACAGTCTGCGTTAAATAATCATAAAGTGCATAAAAATAGTTATCTGATTACAATTTCCACAATACATTAATATACACTAACCCTAATAAAACATGTTCAAAACCGTTGTTAAACAACTTTCAGCTTAACACATGAACACGTTGATTTTCTGTCTGTAATGCATTACGTAAATTCATATTACACTGGACTAAACAAAGAAACGTCACTTTTGAAGATTTACTCTTGAGTAATTAATGCAATATGTGAAGGGTCTCCAAAACGCTACAGCGAAATCGAAAATGGTACATGGTTCTGAAAGATCTTCATGCGAGACGTACTGCTAATAACGCTCATCAACACAAGCACCATGCTTGTTTCAACAGAAAAATTTGGAGTCATGGGGTCACCAACTCTAAAATTTAAATCCACATAGGCCAAGAGATCTACAGACAACTTTTCAGCCCTCTAGAGTCATTGGTACTGGAGGAGGAGATTGAAATAGATTTTTAAGGTCATGATCCCTGTGACCCTATTTGGGGTCATCGTGTCACCAACTCTACAGTTTAGAATCCCCATTGGCCAAGGAGTGTCAACACAAATTTCAGCTCTCAAGAGCCATTGGTAATGGAGAAGGAGATGAAAATAGGTGTTTAAGATCATGACCCCTTTGACCCTATTTGGCGTCATGGGTTAACCAAATCTACAATTTAGAATCTCCATTGGCCAAGGATTCTTGATACAACCTTTCAGCTCTCTAGACGTTTTTGAACTGGAGAAGAAGATAAAAATAGGTTTTTTAAAGTTGTGAATTAAGAATCCCCAAGGAGTGAGCACATACAATTCCAGCTCTCTAGAGTGATTGGTTCTGGAGAAGAAGTTGATTAATCGAAAAGTATATGGATGGACGGACTCATAACAGCTCAGAGCAACCAGGCGCTTGTGACACTTCAAGCCGGCCAGACACTAGCCGTTACCAATCACTTTCAAATCAACAGGAGGATTATCTACAGACTGCAGCAATGCTTCAAGACCACAAACCGTCCCCACACTGGACAACAAAGAGCGACAACTCCGAGAAGAGGCCGCAATATTGTGAGACAGCATCACCAGGATCCATTCTTTCAAGCAACTGAAACTGCACGTGAGACAGTAGAGATACACGACAGATCGATCAGCCCTACACAGTTCGTCGACGCCACACCAAAAGGGATCTCCATTGCCGTAGACCTTAGCTATCTCCTTCTCATCGACGCCAGCAACGTCTGTGGGCCATACAGCATCAACATTGGCGATACAGAGGGTGGAGAAGAGCTCTGTTCCCAGACGAGAGTCGATACTGTGTCTCAACTGCAGATGGCATAGTCCGTATATGGCCTCTACGTGCTCAACGTTTTGCAGACCAATGTTTTTGTGGAGAGAAACGCGTGGGAGATGCACGCATTGGGAGGAATCGGTCTAAATCAGAGAGAGTCCAGAAGGAAGTTTCTACACCACAACGGGGTCAAAACCATGAAGTGGCCTGCTCCTAGTCCCGGTTGAACATCTCAGGGATGGGATTTAGTCCATGTACAGACGTTGTGTGGCAGTTATTGCAGCTCAAGTTGGTCTCACATGTTACTGACTTTAACTTCTTCCATTAGAGAGTACAAATTGAAAAACAATGTCTGAAAGTTATGCAGAATTGTTCAATGCTCTGTCTATGAAATGCTTACAAAGTTTCACTTTTTACCTTGTCATTGAGTACTTATCCTCAATAAGAATATTCAAGGCCTCTTAAAATTGGAAATCAGAGTTACGTTTCTTTTGCTGTTTAGAGTAGTTTTCATGTTCAGATAATATAAATGTTGAACAGCTCACGCAATTCACTTGGATACCCTTGTATGATGGCGACTGTAAGACAAAATAATTTGAATGTTTTGTTCATGTTTTTGAAGCGCTTGGTTGTGAAGGTTGTGAAGGTTGTGAAGGTTGTAAAGGTTGCTTTAATGCAAATGAGGATTCACTCGTTATCAGACCAGCATTGAGGTCAAGGAATATAATGCACATTTGTTCAAGTGACTTTTGATTTTAACTGCTAGTTTAAAACGAACAACTTACATCCAATGGACTCTCCACCATCCTTAGTTTCGACACACTTGCTGTTTGTAGGACAGTTGTGCTTTGCACATGGACCTTGTATCCTCTGAGGATGAAATATCAAGATATAATTCTATAACGAACAACTCTTTTTTCTCATTTCAAGTTTTGTTCTTATTTATATTTCTGTATTTTTAACTAAGGTTATGAATTTCAAAGTTATCACTGGAGCGGAGCCTGATAGGTGTACATCTCCTTTCAGCATCAGATACTAAATATACAAGACACAAGAAGAAGAGGAACACCATGTTGAGACGAATCTCTGACTGTATACACTTCTGAGAAATGATTTTGACCAAAAAGAATTCTTAGGGGATGGTGGGATTTTGGTTTTCTTTAATGTTTAATTACTTGCTTTTGTAAATGGTTAGTGCTCCAAAACGAGGTACTGTTAGTTGTAGTAAAGGCAGGTACATGTAACTGTATGATTTTAATGACACATAATATTGATTGTATGTTGTGTTTCATAATGGGTGTGGAGTAATTGTTTGTTTGAGTCTTCACTGATACCGAAGCATGGCTGTAAAGCGTGTTACTAATGAACCTGACTAACAAGAATTCTTAAGGGATGGTGGAATTCAAGTTCTCTTTAATGTTAAATCGATTTGCTTTTGTAAAGTGTTAGTGCTGCGATACGAATTACTGTTAGTTGTAGTAAAGGCAGGTAACTGTATGATTTTAATGACAAAGTAATGATTGTATGTTCTGTTTTATAATTGGTGTCAAGTACGCATTGGATACCGTGTTGTAACTCACCAGGAGGCGTATACTGATATAACATTTATTGGTATGAAGCCAGGTACTACCTTGCAGTTAGATTACAAAAACCCCAACTTAACTACCTGGCAAAATAAAGTACTCACCGCAGTTGGTTTCGATTAATTAATATTTAAAGCATTCAGATGCAGTTGAATATGGCACGATATAATAATGCTTATCTGCAGTAGTTTGAATGAATTAATTGGTGACTGTGGTTAAATTTTAGTTAAAATATTTTTGTTTAATGAAGACAGGGGTAGGAAATGAAATTTCCACCGACATGATCCCTACCATGTTTAAAATGTTGTAAATGTTTATAAAGTGGACTGATCTGAAGTTTGTTACTACGTTAAGTTAGATTACAAAGAGTCGAACTGTAACTGCAGACTTGGAGAGATCTTAACCAACCCTCAATAGATTTAGATCAACAGTTTTGTATCATGTTATACAAGACTGTACAACTTATTATTTAAATACCTATCTGTTGACTAGACCTACTTTGCCTTACCTCCTATGGGCAATGCTATTTCAACCTTAACACAGACGAACTTGAAGAGTGGAGAAGGGGTGCGTAAAATCCCTTATCCAAGGGCCGGTAAGTCTAGGTGGTCTCGTGACGTCACTACCTGTTCATATCACTCTCCTAAAAGTTGCAGAGCAAGGCAGACGTGTTTTGTTTTTGTTCTGTGACTGGGTATTTAGCGGCTTGTGTTGCTAACTTGCTATTTTTCTCTTGTTTATACAAGAGATACCCTCAACTTTAATTATACCCCCGCTACGAAGTAGTCGGGGGTATATAGCGCTCAGCGCGTCCGTCCGTCCGTCCGTCCGTCCGTCCGTCCGTCCGTACGGAACACTTTTGGTTCCGCTCATAACTCAAATACTACTTGTTCAATTGTTATGAAACTTTATACATGTACACTTTATGGTCCCTAGATGTGCCTTTTCTATGTTTCCCTCAGATTCCATGATTCTTTTTCAGATTTTCCACTTTTAAGCGTCTTTGTGTGCGCGTCTATGGTCACACTTTTGGTTCCGCTCATAACTCAAATACTACTTGTTCAATTATTATGAAACTTTATACATGTACACTTTATGGTCCCTAGATGTGCCTTTTCTATGTTTCACTCAGATTCCATGATTATTTTTTCAGATTTTCCAATTTTAAGCGTCTTTGTGTGCGCGTCTATGCTTACACTTTTGGTTCCGCTCATAACTCAAATACTACTTGTTCAATTGTTATGAAACTTTATACATGTACACTTTATGGTCCCTAGATGTGCCTTTTCTATGTTTCCCTCAGATTCCATGATTATTTTTTCAGATTTTCCACTTTTAAGCGTCTTTGTGTGCGCGTCTATGGTCACACTTTTGGTTCTGCTCATAACTCAAATACTACTTGTTCAATTGTTATGAAACGTTATACATGTACACTTTATGGTCCCTAGATGTGCCTTTTCTATGTTTCCCTCAGATTCCATGATTATTTTTTCAGATTTTCCACTTTTAAGCGTCTTTGTGTGCGCGTCTATGGTCACACTTTTGGTTCCGCTCATAACTCAAATACTACTTGTTTCCAAGAAGGTATTAACACCTCATATACATAGCTTCTTTCTTATAAATCTGGTAAAGGATTTTGACATGTTCACATTCAAGGTCAAAGGTCAAGGTCATGAGTGCTTTAATTACTACAATAATCCTTGTAAACATGATAACTTCAAACGTTTTTGTGCTGTCAGGCTCTTATTTGGTATATATCAACTATGGAGATAGACCAAGATTTGAAAAAGTTATCGCTAAAATCTGTCAAAGGTCAAGGTCACAGCAAGGTCACAACTTAAGCATGCTATTGTGAATATGCCTTATGTTAACAATGAACACTTTGAGTCATTGCATGATTGTTATACACAATGAAAAGTAATCAGTGATGGTGTGACCTTGAAGGTCTAAGGTCAAGGTCAAGGTCATGAGATATTGGTTCAGGCCATGTTAATCCTTTGATCCAATTTTCAAATCAGAAATAGGTTTTAAGAACAAACTTGTGAAAAGTGACCCCAGTGATGATTCAACTTGTTAGAATAACTTGAATAATGAACAAATTTTGGTCCAAAAAAAATCCCATTTTATTTATGCTGAGGAGAAGGCGGAACAGGGAAAGGCGAGACCCAAAGTTTCGGAGCTGCTCTGCTTTTGCGGTGTCCCGCAAACGCTCTTCTAGTTGTTCAAATGTTACGAAACCACTTTGACTTTTACTTCTAAAACATGCTTAGAGGTGTAATACTTACTCTGCTTTAATAATATATGTTATGGTCTTTTCATACAAAAGTTTACACATTGATACCCTTTTGCTATTTTCAAACATTTCTCTTTGACCAATGTTAATGTAAAAGCGGGGGTATCATGAGTGACCTTTGCTCACTAATTCTCTTGTCTTCGGTAGTGCAGGTTGTGGTTGCAATCTGTTTCAAGTAGGTGTTAGTTTTCAAGGGGCCTTGAAATGTGCTAGCTAGCGACCGCCAGGAGTAGGTGGGTTGCATAAGCCGCACGTGCAGCTCGTGATTCTTTGTTTTCTCTCACCTGACTGTTGGGTGTTTGACTTGCATAGGGTAAAGGAGCAGTGGTATCTCTCCTACGCGGGTGACTTGCTTTGCTTGTCATCCGCTTTCGCTTGTCATAGCCTTTCGGTCCGTTTTCTAGTGCTAACTGTTAGGTGTTTGTCTTGCGTATGGTAGAGGAGTAGTGGTATCTCTCCTAATCGTTTGACTTGCTTCGCTTGCCATTCGCTTTCGCTTGTCATACGCTTTTCGGTCCGTACTCTAATGCTAACTGTGGGTTGTTGACTTGCGTAGGGTAAAGGAGCAGTGGAATCTCTCCTACGCGTTTGGCTTGCTTCGCTTGTCATTCGCTTTCGCTTGTCATACGCCTGTCGGTCCGTACTCTAGTGCTAACTGTTAGGTGTTTGTCTTGCGTATGGTAGAGGAGTAGTGGTATCTCTCCTAATCGTTTGGCTTGCTTCGTTTGTCATTCGCTTTCGCTTGTCATACGCCTTTCGGTCTGTACTCTAGGGCTAACTGTGGGTTGTTGACTTGCGTAGGGTAAAGGAGCAGTGGAATCTCTCCTACGCGTTTGGCTTGCTTCGCTTGTCATTCGCTTTCGCTTGTCATACGCCTTCGGTCCGTACTCAAGTGCTTCATGTCTCGCTTGGCTTCTCGCCTCGCCTGTCACTGGCTTCGCTAGTTGTTCGCCTAAGGTTGGTGACTAGCTTGGTTAAGGAGCAGTGGATACACTCCTCGTCAGTGACACGCGTTGCCCGTTGCTAGCTTTCGCCTACCATTCGCCTTTGTCATCGCCTTAGGTCGAATCTACGCAACTCATCCTTAGGGTGAATCACTTTGGTTCAAGTGACTCGCTACGCCAGTCACTTACGGTTTGGTACATGCACGAGTGTTATGTGAAATAAAGATTGAATTATCTTGTAAGTGTTTAGCCTAGTTTTTGTCTGGCTTGTTCGTCTTTGGTTTACCTTGGCGGGTCGTTACTTGATTTTGACTTTGTGCTCTTCGAGTTCAGAGTTTTTGGTTCAACTCTCTTGATTGCATATCGTCAGAGTTGTTGTGCTTTTGCTCCGCCGCTTGGGTGTTTCACCGTATGGATTCACCTCGTCTACGCTACGCGAGCGAGTGTCTCGCGTTTCGCCACGCCGCATAGGTGACTCGACTGTCTCTACCTTCGCTTACGTTACGCGTCTTATCGTTTCGTCCGCCATGTACTCCGCCTTCTGCACTAATTGCGGAGGCAGGAAGTCTGCCTCTAAGGATCCGCACTTGTTATGTAGAAAGTTCAAGGACCTTTGCGAAGAGCAGTACCGTTGCGACGAGTGCGCTCCTCTCTCCGAATCAGAGTTCCACGCGTACTTTTCCGCCATACGCAAGTCTGTGGCCGATAGGGCTTCGCTTCAGAAGCGTGCGTCGTCAGCTCAATGTAGGGAGAGGTCTCCCGTTCGTCATCCGTCTCCGGAGGAGGACGTAGACATTGTCCTCACGGAACGGGCGGATGAATTCGACAGGGAATCGTCGGTCCTGTCCGAACCCGCTAGGGGGTCGAAGGATTTACGCTCCCCCCCTCCGCCGTCGTGTTCCAGTTCTCGTCCGCGGACTCGCCCGTTGTCCCCTCCCTGCCAGACAAGCTGTTGTCTCCGCTTAGACTTAAGGTGGGCGGATCAACTACGCCCGAGAGCAAGAAGAAGTCCAAGAAGGCTAGGTTTGACAAGGTCGATCCGACCCTCCTTCTGGCATCCGTCAAGGATATGGTCTCTTCCTTGCTCGATGCGCGTCTGGGTCCGCAGACCTTACCCACTCACACTACGACTACGCTACCGTGTGAACCCAATGCGGATGTCGTACCTCAGGGTGCGTGTTCCTCGTCCGCTAGGGCCTCCGCATCCGCGACTCCATCGCGTACCCCTCACACCCCTACGCGGCGTGTCACGGGGCTGTCACCCTTACGTGAGTCCTCGCCGGACTCACCGGAGCGTGACACCCGCTACGTGGACGTGTCGAACCCTCCGTTCATCAGAATAGAAACGTAGGCGGAGGGTACGGGGTTGTCGGAGGATCCGCCAGTGGTTGACGCAATCGCTATGCTATCCGAAGTGGCTTCGTTCGCGGACGTTCCACTTAGTCAAGTCAGCGTGGCAGGTCCGCTTTCAACTCTCTCGATTATCTATCGGAAGATTTGTTGTGTCTTACGCTACGCTACTTAGGTGTTTCGCGTCAGTGGCAACAGAACGTGGCAGTCTTCAGGGGGTTGTGTCTCCTGTTCGGCACTTTGCATTCTTTCAGTTTGTTATTAAGAACTGGTTCATCGTCCCATGTTTTGGATTTTGCAACAAGTCTGGAACTGTTACAAAACCAGGCAGCTGTTGAGGCCGGTCGTACTTTCGCGATTCCGGCTCTGGTTTCTGACTCAGGAGAGGTGGATCTCTCTCTGTGTCCGGTTAGGGCAATGAGGGTGTACGTGCAGCGTACACACAGGCTGAGGGATGGCAGGCGTCGTCGGTTCTTGCCTCACTCGCCTAGGAGAGCCAAAGGGCTAGATAAGCGAGTGTTGGGGGTGTACCTGAGGTCATTGATGCGTACAAGGCCGCTGACCTGCCTCCTCCTTCGCGTTCCAACCCGCATGAGATCCGTGCAGTGTCAGCCACGATGGCTTACCACTGTAACATCGCGGTCTCGGGCTAGCTCAGTCGGTAGAGCGCGAGACTCTTAGTCTCGCGGTCGTGGGTTCGAGCCATCAATCAACACCAACATGTCTGCTTTCCTGTCTGTCCTCAGGAAGAGATCGCCAGGGTTGGATGTGTCGGTCCTCAAGGACCTCATTTAAACCTTCCGTTTGGTTGACGGCAGGTCCAGGCTTCGTCCACCTGAGTGGGACTTAGCCATTGTGCTCAACCACCTTCGCTCCTATACGTGAACCGCTCTCCGACGTGTCCCTTCTCCCTCTCACAAGCAAGGTCTTTTTTCTGGGGGCTATGGCCTCCGCTGCGCGGATTTCGGAAATCCATGCGTTGCAGGCGGACCTTCTACGTTATGAGGTCAGGGAGGGGGGATCGACCTCTCTTGAGTTGGCTCCCGACTTTGTCTGTAAGGACCAGGCAGCTTATGAAGCTGGCCGTACGTTCTCTATCACGGTTCTGGGTTCTGACTCAGGAGATCTCTCTCTGTGTCCGGTAAGAGCCTTGAGGGTGTACACGCAGCGTACCCGTAGGCTGAGGGATGGCAGGCGTCGTCTTCTTGCCTCACTCACCGAGGAGCACCAAGGAGCTTGATAAGCGAGCGTTGGGGGTGTATCTAAGGTCGGCAGTCATTGATGCGTACAAGGCCGCTGACCTGCCTCCGCCTTCGCGTTCCATCCCTCATGAGATCCAAGCAGTTTCAGCCACGATGGCTTATCACTGCAACATCGCGTTTTCGGATGTCATGGCAGGGTGTTTTTGGCGTTCATCAGAGGTTTTCGCCTACCATTACCTACGAGATTTCTCCACAGCAGATCTTGAAGGCATCTCTAGGCTTGGTCCACAAGTCTTCACTCAGACGAAGGTGATCCCCCCAACCAGACCAAGAAGGGGTCATCCTTCTTAGACGCTTTTGAGACTTATTGTAAATAAACATGGTTTACATTGCTAGCTCTCGTGTCTGTTGGTTTTTTCTTTAACTTCGCTTTAACACCCCCCTCCCTGTTGGGGTTTGGGGGGCGGTGTGTTGATCGGAAGTTGAGTGGCAGGGTTGTCTCTTCGATCCGCTTAGCGGTCGAGATGGTATCTCCCGGGCTGTGCCTTGTCCTCACCACAGGGTGGAGGACTCGTAGGTTAGCTTACACTCAGGGCTAGTCGCTGGTCTCGTCACTACCATGTATCTACTGACCCGCCTCCTTGCGGTGGGATTCTAGGCAAAGTAGGTCTAGTCAACAGATAGGTATTTAAATAATAGTACGTTTTTGATTAAACGTAATTATTTATACTTACCTGTTGACTAGACCTACGCTCTAGGCCCTCCAATCCTCCCCACTTGGTCTGTCTTGCCTTTGGGACTTTCGGAGAGTGATATGAACAGGTAGTGACGTCACGAGACCACCTAGACTTACCGGCCCTTGGATAAGGGATTTTACGCACCCCTTCTCCACTCTTCAAGTTCGTCTGTGTTAAGGTTGAAATAGCATTACCCATAGGAGGTAAGGCAAAGTAGGTCTAGTCAACAGGAAAGTATAAATAATTACGTTTAATCAAAAACGTACTAATATACCTGCTGTAAGTATGATATATATGGAAATATAGATTGCCTCATATTTAGACTGAATGGGGTTCCATATTGCTGTCAGATAATCCTTGCTAAAAAAAACATAGAACATAATAAAAATAAAAGATGTTAAAATATGTGTAAAGAAGTTGTTAATAACGTCTGTGCATATGTATTGATGATGAACTAAACATATTTTGATCGTGCGTGCACATGCATTGTCTGAAGTTGACAACACTGTTACCTTTAACCTAACCCGTCTGAGGTCCTCGTCTTGGACGTCTTCAATAACACGGAGTACCAGCGGAGGATTGTGTTTGGGAACCAAGATCTCATCAACATCTACTTCCACTTTCATCCAGGTAATTATAATAAGCATTTTATTTCTAAAATCAATTTCATTCATGTATTTCGGTTATGTAGGCCGTTGGCCCATATACAATCAGAATACAGTATACAGTATATTAGAGTAGCTAATTATACAAAATAAGCTAGTGTTACATTATTACAGATGACATGACACATTTCATAAAATAGCTTCGCTATTATAAGTATATTTCTAACATCGTGCTATAAGATATTGATTTATCGCATCGATATATTTATGTCATCATGATCTGGTCTTCTTGTTTGCCCCCTGCGTGTACATTGGACATCCTGAAAAACCAGCTCTCTTGCTCAACTGCATAAGGGCATGGTAACTTAATTTTATATAATATTTTGTTGTAACTTTATAAGAGGAAATCTCAAGATGTTACCCATAACCGGTAATCTAAGAAGTTAAACATCATATTCCTCTTGGTTTGGAGAAGCTATGTAAGGGTTTGAGATCTAGTCCCTGTCACATCTATATTTGAGGGAGGCGGAGGGATAGGCGTCTGCGGACGAGAGTGGGAAACGTTCAAAGGGACATTAGAATAAAACAACGCCAAGCATTATAAATGGTGTTATTTACGGTATGTACGGTCTGCTGCTGAAAATTGCCATTTTAAATCTGGTTCATTCAGTATAGTGACAATACAAGGTGAGAGTCGGGAGAGAGTGAGATTGAGATCGAAAGCAGACAATGTGAAACGTTTTGCTGTCGTCCATGAGTCAAAGTTAAATTTAGAAATTATCTTTAACAGAGAAAATGAGACATGTGTGTTGATAATGTTTGTATAACTACTGTGCTTGTGAATGGGACGTTTAATGTCGGTGTTTGCACATGCATGTATTAGGCCGTCGCTCGATCTTATTTGAAAACAAGTAATTAGCGGATATTTTGCGATTGAGATGAATAAGTATGTCGAGTGTATTATATTATTTGAACTTAAATCAGCACAGACTCGTGCGAAAGCAAATAAAGTATTGTCAAACATATTCAATGTCACTCTAATGATGAAGACGTCTGATTTCGGTTACGAACCACAAACTCATCGGGCATTAGACGCCAGGCCCTATTGTAATATAAATGTAGATCGACATGTCCCACATTATGATAATTCATATACTAAAAAACTGTTGATATAAATTTATTTAGATTGATATATAAGATGCATGAATTTACTGCATTTTAACTCACATGTTCATCAAATCCATAATTCGGACGAGGTATGACAAACACTTTGTCTTTCGTTAAAGATAATGTGTGAACACTTACGTACTTATAAGTTCTTATGATTTCCCCAGGGCAGATTTATGTTATTGGATGCGAGTGGAACTTCACTGAAAACCACTGCAAGCTGAGGAGCACATGCGAGACGGCAGAGGTCGGCGGGGTGTCGCTGATACACGGGATTAGGATGGTATTCCACAACAACGAACAGCAGATATTCAAAGCTATATATGAAGCATTCAGAGGTGTACGTTGATAGTTAACTATAATGGAGTTTATCCTATCTCATGTAAAATCTCGATCTCCGATTGGTCCAAAATTGAACAAAATTATGTCAATTTTCACCGTGAACTCACTGGATTAAATTTGATGGAGGGAGAATAAATCAGTCGCAGATCGTGCATGCACGTGCGACCTCGATGTCAATAGAGTGAGTGAGTGAGTGAGTTATTGTTTAACGCCGCTTCGGCAGTATTGCAGCCATTAGCGGCGAGATGTCAATAGAACGCGCTTAAGGCAGTTGTTACTAACAGGTAACAAGGCATTAAATAATGATCAAATTGATTCAGAGTTGGAAGAAATATGGTTGGAGGCGTCATTAGAGGACTTTCCCGTGCCTGACACTGCCTATTAGCGAACTTTTTATCGACCAGTTTTTTTAAAAATGTAACATTCAGAAAATGACTTCTCCTGACCTGTGACCTGTCCAAAGACCTAACCCGTGACCTGAATCGTGACCCTAACTCCTGAACCAGTTGTTTGGACTTTGACCCAGATTTGTTGTTGCTTTGAATACAAATTATATTTCATTTCTGTATGTTTTTTTCAATTTGAGATAAATACGTTGTGTCGGTTGACATGGTGAATTATTATACCCTTGTTCGGTTGGATGAAACTGAACGCGGGTCTAATAATTAATTCACTATGAATTCTACTGAATGTTGTAACTTATATTGTAACTTCTCAATCAACACGATTTCTTTATTTCAGCATCGACTAGGAAACAGAGTAGAGTTTGTGTTGAGTTGAGTTGTTGAGTTTGTATGTAGGTGAAGAATAAATAAACTGCCTTGAGATACATATACGTATGGAGGTGAAGAATAAATAAACTGCCTTGAGATACATATACGTATGGAGGTGAAGAATAAATAAACTGCCTTGAGATACATATACGTATGGAGGTGAAGAAAAAATAACTGCCTTGAGATACATATACGTATGGAGGTGAAGAATAAATAAACTGCCTTGAGATACATATACGTATGGAGGTGAAGAATAAATAAACTGCCTTGAGATACATATACGTATGGAGGTGAAGAATAAATAAACTGCCTTGAGATACATATACGTATGGAGGTGAAGAATAAATAAACTGCCTTGAGATACATATACGTATGGAGGTGAAGAATAAATAAACTGCCTTGAGATACATATACGTATGGAGGTGAAGTAATGGATAACACCTGAATACGAGGGCGTTATCTATTTTATATACCGAAAAAAGGCTAACATGAGTGCAGTTGTCTAAAGGTATATAGTAGTTGGTTCCAGTAAAAGAAAGCGCTCATAAAATATCATTGTTCAAGTTCTCCGACGGCAGAATACTTACCAACAATCAACCCTTCCCAGTCACTTCGTGGTCTAGTGGTAAAGCCTTTGGCGACAAAGCGAAGGGTTGTGGGTTCGAATCCGGCACTGTCTGCTTTGAAAATTTTAAACTTGGCAATTTTGTGGATTACCTTAATAAATGGGACTTAGAATTTATTGGTGGAAAGAATTGTACTTGGAGGGCCTTTTGCTGGGTAATACCCCCTTGCAAGGTTATTATTCTGTTCAAGGCCCTCCCAGCGGGGTATTATCCAGGATAAGGCCTTCTCAATAGGAATTGTAAGGCCTTAGTTCCTTTCGTAGGGAAGTTCTCCCGGAAAATCAACTGAATTCAAAGAGTGTTAAATGGGCCTTGAGGTATATAAGAATAAATAAACTGCCTTGACATACATTAGGTGCAGAATAATAAAAGGTGAGAACTCTATCAGTTTATCAGTTTATTCATGATGGTAAAATAGATCACAATGTACATTGTAGATGTTATAATCCCACCTGACTGTATCCTCGTAAAACGTCATAAGCTCAATGACTCAACAACAAACTTTAACATTAGAAGTACATGCCATTTAGATGTAACATTCCAAGGTGGGTATCATACACTCTCAATACTCAACAAGAAGACATAGTCATCAACATCCCCCGCCAGACCAAAGAAATTGTAAAAAGGGGAATAATTCGCGAAGAAATAATTGTGCACTTCTCATTTTCATTTCATCAAGGTATCGTTCAAAGTGTTAACAGTTAATATAAGGCACATTTACAAATGCATGCTTAACTTGTGACCTCTCTGTGAAGCTTGTATAAGAGGTTTTAATACCTTCTTGGAAATAAGTTATTTAGCTAGTGATTTCAGAACTGGTGACCTTGACCATATGTCGTGACCTTGACCTTTGACCTTCAAGGTCACGTAATCAATGACTACTTTTCGTTGTGCATAACAATCATCTGATGCATCAAAGTGTTAGTAGTTGGGTCATTTTCGCAAATGCCCGCTTAAGTCGTGACCTCGCTGTGACCTTGATCTTAGATGGATTTTTCTGAAAACCTTTTCAAATCTTGGCCATTCATAGTTGATATATACCAAATAAGAGCCTGATAGCACACATTTTTAGGTGATTTTAGAAATAGTGACCATGACCTTTGACCTTGAATGTGAACATGTAAAAAAAATTCCCCAGGGGTATAAGTAATGGATAACACCTGAAAACGAGGGCGTTCTAGCAAAAGACCCGAGGGCACGATAGCACCCGAGGGTCTTCCCGAAGGCAAAGGCCTCTCTTTGCTAGAACGCCCGAGGATGAGGGCGTTATCTATTTTATATACCGAAAAAAAGACTAATGCGTGAGTGAATGTTGTCTAAATGTTTTAACTGCAGTACAGGTGATTCAAGTCAAATAAAGCGCACATAAAATATCATCGGACAGCAAAGTAGAGACCAACAATCAACCCTTCCTTCTCACCAATCCTCTGTGGTCTAGTGGTAATGTCGTGGGCTACAAAGCGGAAGGTTGCGGGTTCGATTCCCAATTTGTCTGCTTTGAAAATTTTAAACTTGGCAATTTTGTAGATAGATTATCTTACTCAATGGGACTTAGAATTTATTGAGTGCAAGGAATCCTATTTAGCAGGCCTTCTTCTGTATAATGCCCTGCTGTGAGGGTATTATACTGTACAAGGCCCTCCCAGCGGGGTAATATCCTATGTAAGACCCTCTCGATATAGGATTTGTAAGGCCCTGTTCCCTTTCTCAGGGATGTTCTCCCGGAGTTCAAAGAGTGTTAAATGGGCCTTGATGTATACAAGTAAGAAGTTATGTATATGAGATCTCAAAACCTTGGAAGGCGGCAAATGGAAACTACACACAAACTGATAGCAGCCCTAACTTAGTCGGGGCCGCTAATGATAAGTTGCCTTAAAATTTTCAGCTACACATAGCAGATGCAGAACTTCATTATTTTCTCTTTTTTTTGTTTCACTGTAAATCATGTCAACGTGGGATTTTTTATTTCCAATTGGTTGGAGATTCTGTGAAGAAAATTAATAATTTTTTTGCTTAAAGATAATTTCAGACTTCACTTGCATTCAACATATTGGAACACATACAGACACTACAGACTGTACACAGTGAGAGATAGATCATTATTTCTGAAAGATAAAAAGATGACATAGTCAGAAAAACATGCCATTTAGACAGTGACATTGTTATATTTGTGTACAAAATCTTAAACTTTTACATTAAGATGACTTTAGTAACCTGGTGACAGCTACATGCTCTCACTTTCTCATATCATCTGAAGTTCAGGAGCTTATGGCACATAATGATCAATATGTAATTCATGACATGGACTCGATAAGAAGTTGTTGGTGGGGCTTGTGGTTTGAAACAGAAACAACCTCTTCTCATAACCAAGCACACCCTACAAAGTTCAACTGGCCCTGCACAGTGTCTATTACTGACTAGTTTACAGGTGAGTACTGGTAATGCTGTATTTCATGGCAGTTCTATGACCCAGATTTCTCGTTATTACTAGCAAGTCTAGGTGCATCGCAGTGACAAGCTGGCACAGAAATGGTGACTAGATGCAGCAAAGACTAAATTAGCCAGAGACTGTGTCAAGTTCTGCCTTGCTGGGAACATTGAGGGAAGTGAGGTTACTTGCTTCATTAAAATTCCACAAACCCACACAGGCATGGTGACAGTTTTTGCAACTCGTGTCTTCAGACACAGCAGTTGGCTACCCAACTTCCCTATTCAAGGCATAACTCTTGCCATTCTCCATAACTGGCTGATTTAAGCCTTGCGGTACTTCTCTCACTTTCCCTCAAGATAGTGGAGCGCTGCACCTTTAATGCACAGTGGACTGATTTATAGCACTGAAACCTATGTGAAATATGGCAAGGCTTAAATCAGCCAGTTATGGAGACTGGTAGGAGTTCTGCCTTGCATAGGGAAGTTGTCGGCTGGTGGACATGTACTGTTTAGAACAATGGTGTAAACAACTTGGACAAACTGGACACAAAACATTAAATGCACAACACTAATACAGACATGGTTTGACAGTAAATAAAATAAATATTGCATAGATCTGTAAAAATATATATGTTATCTCTCGGACTTCTTCATAGCATTTTTGTTGTTATCATCTCGTGATAAAATGTTGTCTTTGGATTTTTGGGGATTTTTTATATTTTCATTCTTCTTGACCAGATTTTTATCCTTTTCTTCTGAAATGTTTTCTTTATTTTTCATTCTTGCTTTTTCCTCTGCAGCTCTTTTCAGCTGGCAGAATGTTCCAATCTGTTTGATGAACATGTGTTTATATTTGCCACACCGTGTATTCTCCGACTCCTTCATGTTCCGCTCTATCTGTACAAGCAGTCTGTACTGGACGTCATCTCCCAGCCGATGCTGAAAATTAAATCTTAGATAGAACAGAATTTGGGAAATGTGTTTCAGTCTTTGTAAAATATTTTCCTCTCTCACATCTCAACTCTGAAGACTAATTCTATTCAGAACAAAAACCCCTTTAATATAATTTCAGTTCAATAGAAATTTAAAAAACAACTCAGCATTTCCTTACTGTGAATGAAACAAAATATGTTTAACAGGTCTTAGAATAGTACAATAGGGCCAAAGCCTGGAGACTTTATGTTATTGACTGAAGTGAAACCTAACAATAGTGAAACCAGGGTTGAAATGTAGATGTGAGAAATGTGACTTACGTCTCTAAAAGCCTGATATATGGCTCTAAATGTGGGTTGTTTGTCATTGTGCATCACCCGTCGGCTCCCGTGTAGAATTGATATCCCATCCACCTCAGCTTGCTTGCACACACTCATATACATACAGTGGTCCGGGCGGTAGTTCCACTCACACCCATAGACAAACAGCTGCTCTGTGAACAATCAATCATCACATCGTCAGGAATAAAGTCAACAGGGACCAATATCAAGATGGTAATCGAAAATGGAAGAGACAATATGGCCCTACACATAAGAAAGTCAAAAAGTTATTCTCATAAGTCAAATAGGCCGTAGACCCCAAGTCACTAAGCGATGTTTGTATTCATGCATCGCTGTAAGTCGTGTCATGATCCGTTTTGCATCATAGTTTATTTGGTTCTAAATGTACCATATTACAATAGGTGCTGGTTTAGGTTACATCTTCTTACTTTCATATTCACCCCCAAATGCTTAAAGAGCCATCTAGGATGTTAATGAACATATCGGAAAATTGCCAAAAATCTATCTCCGTGTAATATATACACTTAATTTTCTACAGATTTTCTCTACACAAAATAAGCCGAGAAATTGCACTAATTAGTAAAGGTGTTCTAAATATAAATCAAATCTATTATTTTCAAGCGCAAAGCATTGTGGTCTAGCTCAAAAGAAATAAAGAAAAATAAAGCTTATGAGCAATGAAAGGAATCGAAATATATAATATATTTACCATTTAATTTAATTATGTATTTGCTACAGATATTGTAATAAATGTTTTACTTAACTAGGTGTTTTGCTTGAATTTTATAATCAATGAGAATATATTTGTCATAGGCCTAATTTGGTGGTCTTATCTCAATAAAAAGTACATTAAACAGGCAATAATTCTCATGACAATTAGAAACATTGTTTATAAAGCAATCGTCACATTCAGTAATGTATGACAAGGGTAGCCTAACTTGCAAGAGAAGCACGTGCAGCACATTGGTTGCTATGGCGACTTGCACCAAAGACTAGCCTTCACGCTTCGGAAACGTTTGCTGCTGTGTATTCTGTTTTATACAATAAAGGGAATTCTGTTCATATGACATCAGAAACACTTGACGTGCGTTTCTCGAAGGGGTACTTCTCTTGGAAACCAAATTTCATTACATTGTTGTTATTTATCACACGCCATGTTGTAGATAAAAGATTTCTCCAGTGATTGACGTTATAAGTATATTTTCCGCATATAATTTTTTATTTGAAACACTAACATTCATGATGGCTCTTTAATATATATCTATGTTTCAATGAAAACCAAGGCACAGTCTCATGCATGTGAAGTAGCCAACACTTACCGGCATGGCTCTAGCTCACGTATGTACTCTTTATAAGAGCTATTAAACCCTATAGAAGCAAATCTGTCTTCCTATCTACTTTATTAAAGTTTCCAAAATTATGTTTGACTTAATGGCTGCAGCAAGACAAGATCTATTGTCTGGTTTTCATTCATGATCTCGTCTTTGAATGGTTGTATTTTAGTTATACTGCACTGATTTACTTTAAAGTGTTTATTTTCAGTTACAGTTGATAATTCTCAATTAGATAACACAAATTATAACATTGGACATATATATGACCTCACCAACATGATTATGTCCCTTTGAGAAGCATTTTTTTAGGGTTCTTTTCCCTGAAAGTTATAGGTATGTAAGGCTGCATAAAAATGTTAAATGATTCTCAAAGTGATGAGGGCAGTAGGAATATTTGTTTGTTTGAAACCGTTCATGCCAAAAACCAGTCTGGCCTTACAGCTCTAATGAGCTACAGGTGAGGAGGTGATTCACTGAGAGTTATTGTCAGGGTAGAAGTGGAAGTAGATGTTGATGAGGTAAAGTGTAAGGTAAAGTGAGCATCACCTGGGTAGAAGTGGAAGTAGATGTTGATGAGGTAAAGTGTAAGGTAAAGTGAGTATCACCTTCGTAGAAGTGTAAGTAGATGTTGATGTGGTAAAGTGTAAGGTAAAGTGAGCATCACCTGGGTAGAAGTGGAAGTAGATGTTGATGAGGTAAAGTGTAAGGTAAAGTGAGCATCACCTGGGTAGAAGTGGAAGTAGATGTTGATGAGGTAAAGTGTAAGGTAAAGTGAGCATCACCTGGGTAGAAGTGGAAGTAGATGTTGATGAGGTAAAGTGTAAGGTGAAGTGAGCATCACCTGGGTAGAAGTGTAAGTAGATGTTGATGAGGTAAAGTGTAAGGTAAAGTGAGCATCACCTGGGTAGAAGTGGAAGTAGATGTTGATGAGGTAAAGTGTAAGGTAAAGTGAGCATCACCTGGGTAGAAGTGGAAGTAGATGTTGATGAGGTAAAGTGTAAGGTGAAGTGAGCATCACCTGGGTAGAAGTGGAAGTAGATGTTGATGAGGTAAAGTGTAAGGTAAAGTGAGCATCACTTGGGTAGAAGTGGAAGTAGATGTTGATGAGGTAAAGTGTAAGGTAAAGTGAGCATCACCTGGGTAGAAGTGGAAGTAGATGTTGATGAGGTAAAGTGTAAGGTAAAGTGAGCATCACCTGGGTAGAAGTGGAAGTAGATGTTGATGAGGTAAAGTGTAAGGTAAAGTGAGCATCACCTGGGTAGAAGTGGAAGTAGATGTTGATGAGGTAAAGTGTAAGGTAAAGTGAGCATCACTTGGGTAGAAGTGGAAGTAGATGTTGATGAGGTAAAGTGTAAGGTAAAGTGAGCATCACCTGGGTAGAAGTGGAAGTAGATGTTGATGAGGTAAAGTGTAAGGTAAAGTGAGCATCACCTGGGTAGAAGTGGAAGTAGATGTTGATGAGGTAAAGTGTAAGGTAAAGTGAGCATCACCTGGGTAGAAGTGGAAGTAGATGTTGATGAGGTAAAGTGTAAGGTAAAGTGAGCATCACCTGGGTAGAAGTGGAAGTAGATGTTGATGAGGTAAAGTGTAAGGTAAAGTGAGCATCACCTGGGTACAAGTGGAAGTAGATGTTGATGAGGTAAAGTGTAAGGTACAGTGAGCATCACCTGGGTAGAAGTGGAAGTAGATGTTGACGAGGTAAAGTGTAAGGTAAAGTGAGCATCACCTGGGTAGAAGTGGAAGTAGATGTTGATGTCGTAGTGGAAGAAGATGTTGATGAGGTAAAGTGTAAGGTAAAGTGAGCATCACCTGGGTAGAAGTGGAAGTAGATGTTGATGAGGTAAAGTGTAAGGTAAAGTGAGCATCACCTGGGTAGAAGTGGAAGTAGATGTTGATGAGGTAAAGTGTAAGGTAAAGTGAGCATCACCTGGGTACAAGTGGAAGTAGATGTTGATGAGGTAAAGTGTAAGGTACAGTGAGCATCACCTGGGTAGAAGTGGAAGTAGATGTTGACGAGGTAAAGTGTAAGGTAAAGTGAGCATCACCTGGGTAGAAGTGGAAGTAGATGTTGATGAGGTAAAGTGTAAGGTAAAGTGAGCATCACCTGGGTAGAAGTGGAAGTAGATGTTGATGAGGTAAAGTGTAAGGTAAAGTGAGCATCACCTGGGTACAAGTGGAAGTAGATGTTGATGAGGTAAAGTGTAAGGTAAAGTGAGCATCACCTGGGTAGAAGTGGAAGTAGATGTTGATGAGGTAAAGTGTAAGGTAAAGTGAGCATCACCTGGGTACAAGTGGAAGTAGATGTTGATGAGGTAAAGTGTAAGGTACAGTGAGCATCACCTGGGTAGAAGTGGAAGTAGATGTTGACGAGGTAAAGTGTAAGGTACAGTGAGCATCACCTGGGTAGAAGTGGAAGTAGATGTTGATGAGGTAAAGTGTAAGGTAAAGTGAGCATCACCTGGGTACAAGTGGAAGTAAATGTTGATGAGGTAAAGTGTAAGGTAAAGTGAGCATCACCTGGGTAGAAGTGGAAGTAGATGTTGATGAGGTAAAGTGTAAGGTAAAGTGAGCATCACCTGGGTACAAGTGGAAGTAGATGTTGATGAGGTAAAGTGTAAGGTACAGTGAGCATCACCTGGGTAGAAGTGGAAGTAGATGTTGATGAGGTAAAGTGTAAGGTAAAGTGAGCATCACCTGGGTAGAAGTGGAGGAAGATGTTGATGAGGTAAAGTGTAAGGTAAAGTGAGCATCACCTGGGTACAAGTGGAAGTAGATGTTGATGAGGTAAAGTGTAAGGTACAGTGAGCATCACCTGGGTAGAAGTGGAAGTAGATGTTGACGAGGTAAAGTGTAAGGTACAGTGAGCATCACCTGGGTAGAAGTGGAAGTAGATGTTGATGAGGTAAAGTGTAAGGTACAGTGAGCATCACCTGGGTAGAAGTGGAAGTAGATGTTGATGAAGTAAAGTGTAAGGTAAAGTGAGCATCACCTGGGTAGAAGTGGAAGTAGATGTTGATGAGGTAAAGTGTAAGGTACAGTGAGCATCACCTGGGTAGAAGTGGAAGTAGATGTTGATGAAGTAAAGTGTAAGGTAAAGTGAGCATCACCTGGGTAGAAGTGGAAGTAGATGTTGATGAGGTAAAGTGTAAGGTACAGTGAGCATCACCTGGGTAGAAGTGGAAGTAGATGTTGATGAGGTAAAGTGTAAGGTACAGTAGCATCACCTGGGTAGAAGTGGAAGTAGATGTTGATGAGGTAAAGTGTAAGGTACAGTGAGCATCACCTGGGTAGAAGTGGAAGTAGATGTTGATGAAGTAAAGTGTAAGGTAAAGTGAGCATCACCTGGGTAGAAGTGGAAGTAGATGTTGATGAGGTAAAGTGTAAGGTACAGTGAGCATCACCTGGGTAGAAGTGGAAGTAGATGTAGATGAGGTAAAGTGTAAGGTAAAGTGAGCATCACCTGGGTAGAAGTGGAAGTAGATGTTGATGAGGTAAGTGTAAGGTAAAGTGAGCATCACCTGGGTAGAAGTGGAAGTAGATGTTGACGAGGTAAGGTGTAAGGTAAAGTGAGCATCACCTGGGTAGAAGTGGAAGTAGATGTTGATGAGGTAAAGTGTAAGGTAAAGTGAGCATCACCTGGGTAGAAGTGGAGGAAGATGTTGATGAGGTAAAGTGTAAGGTAAAGTGAGCATCACCTGGGTAGAAGTGGAGGAAGATGTTGATGAGGTAAAGTGTAAGGTAAAGTGAGCATCACCTGGGTAGAAGTGGGAGTAGATGTTGATGTCGTAGTGGAAGAAGATGTTGATGAGGTAAAGTGTAAGGTAAAGTGAGCATCACCTGGGTAGAAGTGGAAGTAGATGTTGATGAGGTAAAGTGTAAGGTAAAGTGAGCATCACCTGGGTAGAAGTGGAAGTAGATGTTGATGAGGTAAAGTGTAAGGTAAAGTGAGCATCACCTGGGTACAAGTGGAAGTAGATGTTGATGAGGTAAAGTGTAAGGTACAGTGAGCATCACCTGGGTAGAAGTGGAAGTAGATGTTGACGAGGTAAAGTGTAAGGTAAAGTGAGCATCACCTGGGTAGAAGTGGAAGTAGATGTTGATGAGGTAAGGTGTAAGGTAAAGTGAGCATCACCTGGGTAGAAGTGGAAGTAGATGTTGATGAGGTAAAGTGTAAGGTAAAGTGAGCATCACCTGGGTAGAAGTGGAGGAAGATGTTGATGAGGTAAAGTGTAAGGTACAGTGAGCATCACCTGGGTAGAAGTGGAAGTAGATGTTGATGAGGTAAAGTGTAAGGTAAAGTGAGCATCACCTGGGTAGAAGTGGAAGTAGATGTTGATGAGGTAAAGTGTAAGGTAAAGTGAGCATCACCTGGGTAGAAGTGGAAGTAGATGTTGATGAGGTAAAGTGTAAGGTAAAGTGAGCATCACCTGGGTAGAAGTGGAAGTAGATGTTGATGAGGTAAAGTGTAAGGTAAAGTGAGCATCACCTGGGTAGAAGTGGAAGTAGATGTTGATGAGGTAAAGTGTAAGGTAAAGTGAGCATCACCTGGGTAGAAGTGGAAGTAGATGTTGATGAGGTTAAGTGTAAGGTAAAGTGAGCATCACCTGGGTAGAAGTGGAAGTAGATGTTGATGAGGTAAAGTGTAAGGTAAAGTGAGCATCACCTGGGTAGAAGTGGAAGTAGATGTTGATGAGGTAAAGTGTAAGGTAAAGTGAGCATCACCTGGGTAGAAGTGGAGGAAGATGTTGATGAGGTAAAGTGTAAGGTAAAGTGAGCATCACCTGGGTAGAAGTGGAAGTAGATGTTGATGAGGTAAAGTGTAAGGTAAAGTGAGCATCACCTGGGTAGAAGTGGAAGTAGATGTTGATGAGGTAAAGTGTAAGGTAAAGTGAGCATCACCTGGGTAGAAGTGGAAGTAGATGTTGATGAGGTAAAGTGTAAGGTAAAGTGAGCATCACCTGGGTAGAAGTGGAAGTAGATGTTGATGAGGTAAAGTGTAAGGTAAAGTGAGCATCACCTGGGTAGAAGTGGAGGAAGATGTTGATGAGGTAAAGTGTAAGGTAAAGTGAGCATCACCTGGGTAGAAGTGGAAGTAGATGTTGATGAGGTAAAGTGTAAGGTAAAGTGAGCATCACCTGGGTAGAAGTGGAAGTAGATGTTGATGAGGTAAAGTGTAAGGTAAAGTGAGCATCACCTGGGTAGAAGTGGAGGAAGATGTTGATGAGGTAAAGTGTAAGGTAAAGTGAGCATCACCTGGGTAGAAGTGGAAGTAGATGTTGATGAGGTAAAGTGTAAGGTAAAGTGAGCATCACCTGGGTAGAAGTGGAAGTAGATGTTGATGAGGTAAAGTGTAAGGTAAAGTGAGCATCACCTGGGTACAAGTGGAAGTAGATGTTGATGAGGTAAAGTGTAAGGTAAAGTGAGCATCACCTGGGTAGAAGTGGAGGAAGATGTTGATGAGGTAAAGTGTAAGGTAAAGTGAGCATCACCTGGGTAGAAGTGGAAGTAGATGTTGATGAGGTAAAGTGTAAGGTACAGTGAGCATCACCTGGGTAGAAGTGGAAGTAGATGTTGATGAGGTAAAGTGTAAGGTAAAGTGAGCATCACCTGGGTAGAAGTGGAAGTAGATGTTGATGAGGTAAAGTGTAAGGTAAAGTGAGCATCACCTGGGTAGAAGTGGAAGTAGATGTTGATGAGGTAAAGTGTAAGGTAAAGTGAGCATCACCTGGGTAGAAGTGGAAGTAGATGTTGATGAGGTAAAGTGTAAGGTAAAGTGAGCATCACCTGGGTAGAAGTGGAAGTAGATGTTGATGAGGTAAAGTGTAAGGTAAAGTGAGCATCACCTGGGTAGAAGTGGAAGTAGATGTTGATGAGGTAAAGTGTAAGGTAAAGTGAGCATCACCTGGGTAGAAGTGGAAGTAGATGTTGATGAGGTAAAGTGTAAGGTAAAGTGAGCATCACCTGGGTAGAAGTGGAGGAAGATGTTGATGAGGTAAAGTGTAAGGTAAAGTGAGCATCACCTGGGTAGAAGTGGAAGTAGATGTTGATGAGGTAAAGTGTAAGGTAAAGTGAGCATCACCTGGGTAGAAGTGGAAGTAGATGTTGATGAGGTAAAGTGTAAGGTAAAGTGAGCATCACCTGGGTAGAAGTGGAAGTAGATGTTGATGAGGTAAAGTGTAAGGTAAAGTGAGCATCACCTGGGTAGAAGTGGAAGTAGATGTTGATGAGGTAAAGTGTAAGGTGAAGTGAGCATCACCTGGGTAGAAGTGGAAGTAGATGTTGATGAGGTAAAGTGTAAGGTAAAGTGAGCATCACCTGGGTAGAAGTGGAAGTAGATGTTGATGAGGTAAAGTGTAAGGTAAAGTGAGCATCACCTGGGTAGAAGTGGAAGTAGATGTTGATGAGGTAAAGTGTAAGGTAAAGTGAGCATCACCTGGGTAGAAGTGGAAGTAGATGTTGATGAGGTAAAGTGTAAGGTAAAGTGAGCATCACCTGGGTAGAAGTGGAAGTAGATGTTGATGAGGTAAAGTGTAAGGTACAGTGAGCATCACCTGGGTAGAAGTGGAAGTAGATGTTGATGAGGTAAAGTGTAAGGTGAAGTGAGCATCACCTGGGTAGAAGTGGAAGTAGATGTTGATGAGGTAAAGTGTAAGGTAAAGTGAGCATCACCTGGGTAGAAGTGGAAGTAGATGTTGATGAGATCCTGGTCCCCCCATGCTATCTTCAGCTTGTACTCCTGGTAGTATTCCAACATGGCCGACATCCACGGCGACGATCTCAGCCGGGTCAGGTTCATCAGGAAGACACCCGAGTTTAAACCTGGACAGTCAGTTGATGAGGTTATAATGCTTTTGTCATTTCAAATCAGGTCACAACTCCTCAGGAGACTAACACACAACTCATCAACAAATAAATTGTCTAATTTTAGGCATGAGGCAACGACTCGTCACTGGGATAATTGTTTCTTTGTTATCAAGTCAAGTCAAGTACCAGGCTTCAGAGATAAGTCTGGATATGTTAAAAAAATGTATTTATTTATATATAGTTTATATTATCTCCTACCAATTTGGACAAATGAAATCCTACCCAGAATCTCTCCCAAATTTGATTTTATATTCGAACTAAAAATAAATCCATGTTCTGCTTACCTGAACAGTTCTCATCTACACCACAGCAAAGCTGCTTTTTTTTGCCTCTTGCCTATTGGCATTTTGGAAAAGAAACATCCATATACCAAACAAAATTGTTTTTCTACCTGATGAAGGAGTAAGCATATACTCCGAATCATTGTGAATCTACACCACATTGAAGGTGTTATCCAGACAAACTTGTTTTCTTATGTATTCCACCTCTAAATGCCCCTCAAAGACTAGATACATAAACCACGTAATTATTTCTGCCTGTTGACTACTCACCAAGTTTTCCGTAGTACGGATGTCGGGCGAATCTGTTGTACCAGCCGGCTGAGGAGTCTTCGTGCTCTGGGGCAAGGGCGGCCAGTTGAGTTGAGTTGAACTGGTCGAAGAATGACCACAGGTCATCCAGTGGACGGAGGAATAAGATGTCAGTGTCTACGTAGATCAAAGAGTCTATGTTGGTCAGCAGAACCTGAAATTTATCAATGTTATTTTCACACACAACTAATAATAATAATAATGGCGACTTATATAGCGCTTAATCCATAAGGCATATGCTCTAAGCGCTAGCAATAGTAAGACTGAAAGAGGTGTGTCTTTAGTCTGGATTTGAGAGAGTCGAGTGTTGGGGATCGTTTAATGTGGATTGGGAGAGAGTTCCATAAGACAGCAGCAGAATTTTCAAAAGTTCTTTCTCCATAAGATTTAAGCTTGGTTTTTGGCACAGTTAGAAGTTGTTGATCTTGAGAACGTAGTTTTCTGGTGGGCCTGTACTCTGTGATGAGGTCTTTCAGATAAGGTGGGGCTAGCTGGTTTAGGCACTTGTAAGTTATTGATGATATCTTAAAAACTAACTGTTACATAAATTAACAGAGTTTAACATAGTTTTCAAACTAACAACTACACAGATAAGAAAACACACTTCTTTGAGAGGCATTTTAGAAGCTGGTATGATGAATGAGAACAAGTTCTACGGATGGATAGTCAACTTCTTTATTGCTATGAGTGTGATGTTCTGATGCAGAAACACAGTTATCAAGCAAGTGATTTTAAAAAATTCACATTGCAGAGATTCTTGACAAGGTTTTGCTGGTCAGTTTAAATAGTAATGAGATCAGTCCAAATCAACCATTTTTCGAGAAATAAAATTTGCAAAATAGTGCATATGTGATACGGTTCAGAGGTTTCCTCGCAAAACCTTCTGATAATAGCCCTTAGGCTCGCATGGTCCGATGCTATTCAGGTAGCCAATCACAGAACGTCAAACAAAAGCAATAGGCTAAGGATAAGTAACTCCCAACAGCCAAATGGTTTAAACACTCATAGGAATGTAGAGGCGCTGATATGCTTAGGGTTTAAACACTCACCGTAATGAAGAGGCGCTGAGAGGCGCAGGGTTTAAACACTCACCGGAATGAAGAGGCGCTGAGAGGCGCAGGGTTTAAACACTCACCGGAATGAAGAGGCGCTGAGAGGCGCAGGGTTTAAACACTCACCGGAATGAAGAGGCGCTGAGAGGCGCAGGGTTTAAACACTCACCGGAATGAAGAGGCGCTGAGAGACACAGGGTTTAAACACTCACCAGAATGAAGAGGCGCTGAGAGGCGCAGGGTTTAAACACTCACCGGAATGAAGAGACGCTGAGAGACACAGGGTTTAAACACTCACCGGAATGAAGAGGCGCTGAGAGGCGCAGGGTTTAAACACTCACCGGAATGAAGAGGCGCTGAGAGGCGCAGGGTTTAAACACTCGCCAGAATGAAGAGGCGCTGAGAGGCGCAGGGTTTAAACACTCACCGGAATGAAGAGGCCCTGAGAGGCGCAGGGTTTAAACACTCGCCGGAATGAAGAGGCGCTGAGAGGCGCAGGGTTTAAACACTCACGGGAATGAAGAGGCCCTGAGAGGCGCAGGGTTTAAACACTCAGCAGAATGAAGAGGCGCTGAGAGGCCCAGAGTTTAAACACTCATTGGAATGAAGAGACACTGAGAGGCACAGGGTTTAAACACTCACTGGAATGAAGAGGCGCTGAGAGGCGCAGGGTTTAAACACTCACCGGAATGAAGAGGCGCTGAGAGGCACAGGGTTTAAACACTCACAGGAATGAAGAGGCGCTGAGAGGCGGAGGGTTTAAACACTCACCGGAATAAAGAGGCGCTGAGAGGCGCAGGGTTTAAACACTCACCGGAATAAAGAGGCGCTGAGAGGCACAGGGTTTAAACACTCACTGGAATGAAGAGGCGCTGAGAGGCGCAGGGTTTAAACACTCACCGGAATGAAGAGGCGCTGAGAGGCGCAGGGTTTAAACACTCACCAGAATGAAGAGACGCTGAGACGCACAGGGTTTAAACACTCACTGGAATGAAGAAACGCTGAGAGACACAGGGTTTAAACACTCACCGGAATGAAGAGGCGCTGAGAGGCGCAGGGTTTAAACACTCACCGGAATGAAGAGGCGCTGAGAGGCGCAGGGTTTAAACAGCTTCTTCCACTGGTCAGTGTTTTCCTTGGGGAATGTGATGTTGTATATGAAGTAGTCCACTCTCAATAGGAACTTGTCCGGCCAGAAATCAATCTGCAAAAACATCATACTATAATTAGTGTGTGCTCACTGTTATAACTCACTTTTTATTGTAAGGTATTATATGTAGAATATTAATAGTATTTTGTAAATAGGTTCAAAAGAAACAAAAGAAACTGCAAGTTATGTTATCCAACTTCCCTCATCTATCTAAGGAAGATACCCTCCAGCTGGTGATTTGTTGGAAGATCGTCATTAAAGGCAGTGGCTCATCCAGAGGTTCAAACCTCTCCCCTTTAGAGAATATCTGCATGTTAATTTGATGGATCCCAAGGTGAACCCCCCCCCCCCCCCTGTCTAGTGGCAGACCCAGGGGAGGGAACTTCAGACGGTTTCAATCCCCCATCTTTAATAATTGTGCATGTAAATGTGATGGGCCTCCTTTTCAATATATAAACACCTTTCAACATTACTGGACCTGCCTATGCTGTCAGTAAGATAATACTGCAGACAAACTGCCTCTTTATACTAATGTTCTTCTCATAGATTTCACACCAGGTACCAATATCATAGAATTAGGAATGGGGGACTACACTGAAGGAGAGGGGCTAGGATTGTTGCCAGGTATTTAAAGGTTATTATCTTAAATGTAAAAGACATAGCGACTTAACACCTCAACAATGACTGAATTTAAAACATCGCTTAAATACTGCAATTCAAATATGACATAGTCATCAAAGTGGCGTAGTCACAATACCTTGGCTTTAAAAGATTTCTGGAGTTCACTTTCTGCGAAGATGTGAAATACAAGATGTTGTTTGGTGAACAAGACCGCGGACTTGAATAAAATAAGACTTTCCTCCATCCTGTCCCCACACGCAACCAACGACAGGTGGATAGAATCCTTCGGTGGGTTGCTCGAACTGGAAACAACGAAACAATTCCTTTAAATCATCACTCCAACCATCCCAGAACAGCTCAACTCCAAGAATTATAAATCAATGAGGTCATCCCAGTTTGACTGATGGCCACTGACTTGAGATTACTATGATTATTTTAAACTAACATTCAAAGGTTACAAACACCACAGGCATTAGACCCTATATATAGATAACAATTATAAATATACATAAATAGAATACAATACACATAGTGTACCTACTCAGGTAAAACTCTTTGGTTGGAGCACCTGTACAGTAGTATATATATATATACAGTGTTGTTCCTAGGTGATCTCCTGTACAGTAGTATATATATATATACAGTGTTGTTCCTAAGTGATCTCCTGTACAGTAGTATATATATATATACAGTGTTGTTCCTAGGTGATCTCCTGTACAGTAGTATATATATATACAGTGTTGTTCCTAGGTGATCTCCTGAGGGGGTCTTTTTGGCCATTTCTGAACATGTGGGAACCTTTGCAAAAGTGTCCTACTTCTCCAAATTTTAAGGGACACCTAACCAAAGAGGTGGGCAAATGTCCCCAGCACCCCCTCTAGGAACAACACTGTATACACTAGTATTGATATGATGCCAAAATAACAATGTTGAATAATAGAGCACTCAGATATTTAAAATTAATTTTTATTTTCAGATTATAGTAAATCATATAATATAGAAATATAGGGCAACCTACCTGTAGTAAACAGCTTTGAATACTTCTTTATCTTTGCTGTTTGATAAAAACTGTCCATCTTTTGAAGACTTTTTTCTATTTGACTTCTGATTTTCATCATTTGCAGTTTTCACGTCTTTATTGCTACCTTCATTACTTTTTAGATTTTCTTTCTCAAGACTTGCTTGTTTTGACATAATATCCTCTGCTTCATTTTCTTTATTGTTATTAATATTTATATCATATTTCTGTTTCTTGTCTGACATGGACGGAACTTCAAGTTGTAATTTATCTCTATTTTCACCAACATTCTGGTCAGGGATTATCTCCCCCTGAGTTCGTATCACGTGTTCTTTCTCGGCATCAACTTGTCTGTCCAGTTGATTATCGGGATCACTGTGTCTCACATAAACAATAATCACCGCCACTGCTATGACTACTGTAACGCCAAACTTGAATATCATCTTGGGTCTCATGAAGACGAAACTATCTTCAGTCCAAGTAGACGACGATATTCAGCTCTGTAATAACCAACAACAGACATTCAACCCCTCGGAAAGAAATATAATAAAAAACAAAAATTATTTGGAGTATACAGTTTGAAATTTAAAACTGAATTCAAAGATTTACTAATTTAAGGTTCACGGTCACAAAGCATTATACTAAATATACATACATAAAATAAATAATACTAAAAACTGCAAATCTACTGTATCACAAATATCCACAATTACATAAGTAAAACTTGTGGCACCAAGTTAGGGCAAATTACCAATAACATATATAGCCTTCCATGTGTTTTTTTTCTTCTTATTTTGATTTGATTATAAAAATGTATTAATATTCTATGTTATCTAGAGTCAGAAATGGCATCTTCACATATTTCTTAAAAACACGTTCCTGCAAAAACTGATTTCTGGTAACTAAATTAATTAGTAAGTTTACTAATTGCTTTAGTAAGGTAATAAAACTAGTAATCACAGTCCTGTTTGCGACCACATAGTATGATATGGTTTTGATTACAGACAGTTCAGCAAATTTTGCATGATGATATTTTGATATTTATAAATACTTGTCCATCAATGATAGTTGATTTCCTTGAAAACATTTCACCACTGTCATAAAACTTCCAGTGTGATGTCAACACATTTTAACTTCATCATGTTTATGATATCTTGGCATTGTGACGTCATAGCCTTGTAAGTCATTACTTAATAATACATAAAGCATAGCAATATAATGTCGTTGACAATGACATAGCATTGTGCAAAATCTATTGACAAAACAATATCCCCTATGAGATATCTCTTGATATCTAGCGTGGAACACAACTTTGGCTGATAAATGTTTATACTTTGTAAATCAATGTTGTAATATGTTCACGCATCGTCATGATATGCTGTACTGTAACGTTTACCAAAACTATGTTGGATCCCTTGTATATGACATTGTGACATTGTGACTATGTCTGATTTGGATATCATAAATTTACATTTTCCACATTTCTACTACACACATTTGAATATGCGTATGCTATATAAATCTAAATATTTGCACTTTTGATGATCAAAGATAAGTTTGTGGGAACTAACCAATTTTGTGTAAGATATAAACAAAGAGATTGAAAATCCTCAATACAAAATCTACAACGATAAGCGACGCAAATTAAACACAGATATAAATCTCCATAAATATACTGCATGGCCTGAAGGCATGAAGTAGGTTGTAGTTGTGTTATCTTCAAACGGAATATCGACGGCCGAGCTGTACATGACCTGCTAGTGGTAGCACTGTACTACGATGATGATGAGGTTAGGCTGTTCAAACATTCTTCTCATTCGTGTTTATTTTACAGAGAAAAAGTTTCAAAACAATTGTTACCATCTCTGCAGAACTAGCCAAACATTTCGGTTGATGACACTGAAAATTCGGCAGATCCAGTGGAGAGAAATGACAGGTGCGAGTTCACAGCACAGCATATCGTGCAGTCTGCATAATATTTCATGCAGGAAGTTTACTTTTTCACTGTGATCAAATTTTAGAGTTACCCCCCTTGGGATGAAGTTGCTTGCGGAATGTGGATATTTTATGAATGCTTTGGATAGATTTATTATTTTAAGTTTTCACCGCAGAACGCAAAGTGTTTATCTTACACCGTTCTCTCCAAAAAAAAAGGTTAGGCTACTGCACGGTCCTTTTCAGTAAAGGTACGTGGCGCAAAAGAGACAAAGGCCTATCAAAAATGATATCGTTGGGTTTTCATACATGTAGGCCTACATTTAGTGTTTAATATCCTGTTGTATTGTGCAAGTTATCGTTAAACTGTTCTCATTGGAATGAAAAATGAGAAATGTTCATATAAATGTACACTCAACCGCACAAGAAACATTACCTTACAAAATACAAGATAATTCCACCAACGATCGAGTGAAACACACGACTCGGACAGAGATACATCTATATAGATCTATCTTCAGAAGCCAACTAAACTAAATATTAAATTTCCAAAAATGAGCTGTTCATATTTCCGAGAAACGCACATTTTAAGATATCGTCGTTTTCGCGAAAAGCGAGATATAAGAACGCCAAAAAGGGATGTTCGGCATGTTTTATGACGCCTGACAGTATATGTTGCATCAATAAATTTAAGTCTAAGAATGTTATTGCCGTCGACAGCATTTTAAAAAAAAATCTACATTTTATTAATTTTTAAATCAAATATGCCAAACATTCTGGCCCCCAACATTTCGAAAATGCGATTTCAACACCCCAACTGTACTTGGACAGATATAAAAATAAAAGTATTATACTCTGCTGTACTTCGGGTATATCATCGTGACAAAATAAACCATGCATGTCCCTATTAAAAAACACATTGAAAGTCGACATTCTCCGACAGCAGTATTTCGTTTTTTTACACTGAACATTGGAAATGTGGTGACGTTCTTTTGCGGTTGAGTGTCTACATATATAACAGTATAAGTTAAACATGTAGGATGATCGTCCATCTGGAAAGTAACAAAATAGTAACATTAACATTGAAATGAAATTGTAAATATTAAATATTTAACTGTTGTTCATATGTATGCCACATAGTTTATAAAAACGGATCTGTCCTGTATTTACGATTACATCGTATGTGGTGGCACGTGGTCCTGTGCTTAGCTCAGTCGACCGCTATCAGTGTAGTTCAGCAACAATGGGCGCGGCTCGCCGCATGGGTGGGTTACCCGCTTCATTGCTGGATAAACTGAAAGTTTGAAGGGTCATTCCCTGCCCCACACTGAGACATGAGTTGAGAGACTCGTGGTGTCACCCTGGGTAAGTGACTTAGTTCGAAGTGTGCCTCTGTCCACCCAGCAGTAAATGGGTACCTGGTATGATACGATGGTAGTCTGAATTTGAACCTTGAGCAGGCGACCGGTTGTGTTCTGACGGTCTCGAGTGTTCTGTACTCGTTGACTGGGGGTAATATGTCGACCAGCGCTTTGAGCATGCAATGTGCATGGATATATGCGCTATATAAATGGTCTATTACTATTATTATTTTATTATTATATTTTAACATCGATTTAGAACTAAATTAGTCTGTATTACATTCAGGAACGGTGTTTGGTGTCGGGCTCATCGAGTTTGGGTTCGAATCTTGTAGGAATTAATATAGCTTAATTTCTCTTATATTTAACAATTTGGCGTACAATTGAAAGTTAACTTACCAGATCTTCAAGAAGAACACTGTTCACTGTGGCCGAACCCCTAAACCACAACAATAAACACACCAGTGCACGTATCTAAATACGTTACTTCAAATATAAATATCGCATCTGTCAGACAATCTAACATTTGGTCCACCGATTAAAGTAGGGCTCCAACTGCGTGTAAATGTGTTTTGTTCTGTCACAGCTGTTCCTGGCGCAGTATACTGCAAGATGTGTGGACACACTGAGTTGAGGATATAGGTAGCTTGCAGGAGTAGGCAGTCTACCATGGCGTCTAAATATTGTAGGTAGAAATAGTCTAGCTCTTAAAAACCGTCATCCAAAGGCTCCTTTTCCAATATTTTATAAAGTGGTCACTATTTCAACTATTTGAGAGGCATTCTAACAGTTGGTGTAATATTTCACTATTTCATATGGATAATTGACTGAAATATATGTTGAGAGAGAGTGGCACTCCAGTAGGAACTCACAATACCATGCATATACGGCCATGTATTGCGCTGAACTCCGCGAGTGTCGACAGGAACTGACACAGCACTGTGTTTTAGTGTAACATTGATCCCAAATCCTACTCTAAATGTTATTTTTGTTTCTATTTTGAATCAAAATTATACTAAATAATACAGCTTATTCTTTTACTTTCAAAGGCAGCAATCTCTCTAAAAGCATACTTATATTTCCTTAAAATGATTTGATTTTTTTTCTATCCGTTTCTGTTTTAGTTACTTATAACTTGTCTCTCGAAAATCATCTCACTTTGCCTTTTTCAGTCGTATGTCTTATGTTTTATGATTACTTATTTCGTTTCGTTATTTGTTTGTTTCTTCTCAATGAGTGTAGATAACACAACTGCTTTCATTGCTATGTTAACACTTATGCGACTATTTCGTTAAGTTTCACAAATAGTTTTCACACTTGACAGTTAAATGGACATTTATATCCAATTTCGTTCAAATGTAAGTTCTCCATAACATATATAAAACTGTATTTGATTTCAAATTCAAGATTTGTGTAGTTTTACAATGACGTCAACTAGCTAGTGATAGTGAGTTGAGAGTAGAGAAGTTCGGGTTATAGGCTGTACTGTACTGTACTGTACTGTACTGTACTGTATAACCCAGCACTACCTACCCGACATGCCTCACTAAAGCGTGTATAAATACTACGGATGAAGGAGCACGGATAAGTATATTGACCGACATATTGCCTGCAGGTAACACTAAAGCTATATTCAAAACCAATGTCTATTTACTGGAAACATTCACCCGTGACAATAGTTGGAGCAATAATGACGTTGCAATTGTATAACACCTTGATACGGTATGTCCTTATATGGTTGTGTAGAGATATATATACGTACCTCCGTTCACTAACTAACGCTATTACGCAATACCTAGGCTCAAAATGGAAACGTGATTTTAATTACAAAACATGCGTCATTATGTAACATTGCAATTACATACATACCTTTCAAAATTGCTCTACCAGTCCTAAATACAAAAACATATAGAGAGTCAACACGATAATCAAAATGCTTTCTTTAAAACAATTGCCTTTGTATCCCCTCGGAATTTTCATATTGGTAATTTAATTTATTACTCAACTGTGGTGAGATTACTCATTAGATAACAATGAGTTGGTTACACACATGTGTGATACCACCGCGTGCTGTTGTAACGTCACAATCGGCGCGTGACGTAATAGTCGTTTTTTGTTGACGTCACAATGCTAGCCTCGCGACTGCAATAGCGGGTGACCTATTTGCAAGTAAGCGTCACTGAGAACGATTTAATTGCAATTCAGCGCTTTTTACATCATTGAGTAATAAATAAAATACTAAACTCGGTCCCGTTTGATAACATGTTTATGAAACTCGTGAATTGCATCGGTATTTAACTCGCTTTCGCTCGTCAAAATACCAAACCATCCACTCGTTTCATAAACATGTTATCAAACGGGACATCGTTTAGTATTCTATATGTATAATACATCGATATTGATTTATGATTTTTGTCTCTCACCATTCCCAGGGATTGGCTTTTGTATAATGTATTGTTGTATTAACCATTGATATATGTAATGCATGCGAAATGTGAGACGTTAATAAAATGTCTGTCTAAACACAACATATCATTATCACGATACATGTCCACGAGGGCTTCCCAGATTGCAGGACCCTGTCTCAGCGCAGTGGAAGTAGAGCAATTGACGGCCAGAGGGAAACCAAACTACACGTTTAAATTGAAGTGTGTGGACAAACCTAAGGGATGTAACAGTACGTATATGGAAATATGGTGCATTTAGAGAGACAATCAAAATATCATATTTATACAGTATTTTCGAAATTTAGATTACTGATTGCAGAAGATATCATATTTTAGTTTCAAGATTGGAAACAAATGTGTTACGTGTTAACGTGAATTTCAACTGTATTAATTCTGTATTAAATTTTTTTTTATACAGTCCATGAAACCGTCATACTAAATACATTTCTGTGTTGTTCTTGTTCTGTTTCGTGATGTGAAACAAGCTCCAGACAACACTCTCCTGGTACCACACATGCTATAGTTTTTCATTCGATATCTACATGTCTTTATGATTTTGTCAGCTGTCATTGAAATCAATTTGAGCAGGTTTTTTTTTATTGAAATATTCTTTTGAAATGATATTACTCAACTCCCGTCGAGAAACTGTCACCATCAGAGGGATATCAGACATGACTCAAAGCTTGTTATAGACGCACGAATCACTGCCAGCCAGCTGGGTCAAAACGGATCTATGTCAAGGCGATGAAATGCGGACATATACACGGGACAAAGAAATCGGCCCATTACAGCAGGTTTGTGGTTTGTGTACCTGAGTCATGGTGTGTTTATTCTCTACCTGGACACGATCAGTGAAAGGCTTTCCACGAACGATTGCGACATGACCGGCCTCTACTCACGATTCAATCAGATCGCTTAATGTAGTAGTTTTCAACAGAACATTACAATTAGTGATTCGTCATGATCGGTGAAAAACAAACACGTTTTACTTTTTGACATTTTTAGATAGTATTATATATATAAAAAACTTATTAAAGAGCCCAAACTTGAACATTTCGACAAGTCTTGAATTCCTCAACTCTTGAATTAATACTTTCTCGCAAAAGTTGACTTTTGAAGTCTTTCAAGATATCAATCTGCATAACACTGCGAACTTATTTTTTAATATTCATAAATACTGATATCAGGTTTAAATCTTCTAATTTCAGTTAATTTTGAATGTATTAAATCACCTTTACTTTTCTATTTAAAATAATAATTACAAGTAAAACTGAAATGGACTTATTTGAATTTAATCGAACCAGTATATGATTGATATTTCAATAATTTGGCGCTAATGCAAGTCAAAGTACTTTTTAAAGAGGTCAAGTAAGTAACAGAACTTAAGGCATGTCGTTAAACTTCTGATAACTACGTAGTTAGACTTAGGTTCAACTCTATAGACTGTAAATATTGTATTTGAAGATAAACTTGTTAGACCTTTAAACACAGCAGCAACCACTCGTTATAGGATTCATTCATTGGGATTTAATGTAGGGTGATAACACCTATCTCACTTAATTGGACTTGAAATTGAAAATACAGATATGTTTCATGTCAATGATGCAATTTATTTATTTAATTCATGATACATCTTGTGAAAACTAAATTATTGTATTGATTTAAACATATTGTATTTAATGAAGAAAGGGATCAGGAACAAGTTATCCAGCTTATCCAGCTTATGGGTAACCATCTCCCATATATTTACAAAAAGATAGAATTATAACAACATACATGTAATAAGAAAACAGTGTAATGCAGAAATGGTAGAAATATAGGCCTATTAAGAGAGAAATGAAGAGACATGCACAACTGAAGAGAAATGTTTACTATTGGTTATAAATGACGGAACTGCTTTAAAAATTGCCTGGTTTTTCGAATATGATAGTATTTTTCTAAATTTATATCACCTTTATGTACATGTATTTTTAAAAGGTTAAACATGTTCATTCTGTGTACATCATCTAAACTGCGCTTTAACATGACGTGAAACACACTGTCTCATAAATAACCACATTCACATGTTGAATCTGACTTGATGCCAATATTAAATAAATCATAATTAAGATCGCTTACATGATATCGTAAACCAGTATGATGAATATTCACTCTGTGGATACCCGCAGAAAAGTAGGATGGTGCCATAATGACTGATTTCCGTAAGTATGATTTCAACTTTTCTCTTGATTGTAACATTCGTTATTCTAATGGAACATTATTCGACTACACTGTGGTTGAAGGGATAAAGACTGGTGTGAATGTTATACTAATGTTATCGAATATACAGGCCTGATTTCATGAAAATATATTTTTATATTATTGCAGGTGAAATACCGGGATCTATCAATGAAAATAAACCGTGTTATCAGTCACTAGTAAAATAACAATGGAACGTGTTATCAGTCACTAGTGCCTGATATAACGATGATCTGACGTCATAAAACAATGCTCCGACATCATCATGTCACATTGTTGCTGAGGCGACAGACTCATTCTGGAGTCGATTAAACATAAATGCAAGTCGATTTCGGTGAATAGGCAAGGATTTGGTCATATAATAAATAGAAAATGTGTCTTTTCTTGACAGATACCATGTTTATCTCATCTCGTGTGGTAGAAACTTTAAATATTATCACTCGTGGCTGCGCCAATCGTGATAATATAAACTTTTTACCTCACTCGATGAAATAAACATGGTATTTGTCAAGAAAAGCCAAATATCCTCTATTTATAATTATTGTATTATGTATATATGCAGTCAGCAAATGGTTTTTAAACTGATAATTACCCGATACTTAAAGACCCCATTCAAATGGTTTGTAACTATGAAGTAGGTCGTAGGTACGTCAGAGCCATGGGATAACTGTAAGTTTCTCACACGATGTGTCTTACCCTGCAGGTCGATAGGTATTACTGTGCAGTCGACTGAGACGAGGATGTTTAATGTTGGGGAGGGGACCGATTTGTTGCATTCAGTCATCTTGTATATATAGGTACATCTATTCATACTTTGCTGTCCAATATTTGCTACTGATAAAGAGAATTTACAAAAATGCCTATAATAAAAAAAAAACCAACTGCTTTCAAATGTAAGGCGGGTAGAAGGTCAAAATCGAAAATCGTGATTTATAACAAATATAAGTTGAAGATGATGAGCTCTTTTTTTTACCATTTCACAGTCACGTGTGTGTTTAAATTAAACCGGATAATCCTATTCGTATGTTCTGTAGTGCAGTATAATTGAAGCCTTTACAAGGAATATGTGTACACCACTTTTCATCAATAAAAGTTTTAAAAAGTAAAACACATGGCAAGATAATTATTACTTTTTTTGTAACATTAATCACGAATCAATATCCCGCCAGATAGAAATATGGCAACAATAGCAGGGTTCTTCATTTCGTATTAATAGGACAAGGTCCCTCTTTAAAAAAAAAGAAATTATATAAAATTGGAAATAAGGAATATAACAGTTCTGAATTTACTAATATATATATTATTTTCAAAGTCTAAAATTTTGCCAAATAATTATTCAAAAAAGGAAGAATCGTACATCTTTTAAAATTACAGAATGTCAAAGAAACGGATATATGACAACTGATGTCAACAACGTTAAATCATAAAGTCGTAAACTCGTCATATGCAGAATATATCTGTCACAACACCTTGACGCGGTGATGATGGTGCGTAATGCTCTCCCATCTTTTCAACAACAAATGGTAATATTGGACATAACCCACGACTTGAGGTGAACTTTAATGTAATAGCTGTCCATTTAACAGTGTTTTAAGGCGTGGAAATATGTGCATGTTGTTCAGGATATACATGTTGCCTTGTTCTGCATCTGCTCATCACACGGAAGGTCATGCAGACTGCTATCTTTATGCTGCATATATGTGCATTTCATGTGCTTGTAATTGCATGGTTGTCCTTTCCGCAAAGGGAAATGATTAAACCTTTGTTTCGATCATTTTGAGCTTTATTAAGTCTTCAGAAAATATTTCATTTCGAACATATTTTTAAAAAGTGTTTCAAATCTTCTTGAATTTGACAGAACTTGAATAGCGTAAGAATCTTTTAGATTGTTTTTTTAAAAGAGCTGGAATGTAGATGGTTAATATGTGTTTGAGTAAACATAACAGCTGGAATGTAGATGGTTAATGTGTGTTTGAGTAAACATAACAGCTGGAATGTAGATGGTTAATGTGTGTTTGAGTAAACATAACAGCTGGAATGTAGATGGTTAATGTGTGTTTGAGTAAACATAACAGCTGGAATGTAGATGGTTAATGTGTGTTTGAGTAAACATAACAGCTGGAATGTAGATGGTTAATGTGTGTTTGAGTAAACATAACAGCTGGAATGTAGATGGTTAATGTGTGTTTGAGTAAACATAAGGTAAGAGTAAGCAGCTATAGATCTAAGAAATGATGTTATCATCAGTACATGAAGTACTGTGTTTGTTTCTCTTGTTCTCTCGGCAGTTTATTTCAGATATATGTGATACTTCATAGATTGTATTTTCTCAGGTCAGAGGATTCACCGAAACCATAACATACAACATTTCTATAATTCAAGTAAACTCTGTTTTACATACAGACAATAAACATACAGAGAATGATTCATTAGTACATGTTGTACACTGACTGACTTGGTACCATCGTAGCTTAAAGAGTTCTTAACTTTAATCGTAACCCATGTGTTAAGAATGGACGGTAATATGGCTAGATACCTTTCGAGAAGGGGCCCTGGTATTGCCCTATTTGTAATTCGATCAATACTGTAACTGTAACTGGAAAGAGACAATCAGTTGAGTTACGTGTATTCTGTGATCAAGAATAGACTCACATACTTATGATACTAAACAATACTGTCCAGTCGCGCCATCCCAGTGATTGATAATTAGCTGTATCAACTGACTATGGTTCAAACTAATTGTTCACGTCACCGTATAACATAACCATTAATTCAGGTGAAAATAGATAGATGATTAGTAACGGAGTCGTACCTAAACAGGATATAATGTCATGTTATATCCGTTCTGTGTGTAAGGAATACGACGAAGCTTTTGTGAGAGTTCGGCTTCTATACAAACTCTAAAAACAGAAATTATCAATGTGTTAATCCAGACCTGGATTCGCACACAAAAACGTATTATGTTCAATATTGGCTTTTACGTTTCAGAAAAGGAGTTCTCCGGGAGAAAGTTGATGTATACAAATGTATGTACAGACGCTTAACAACCGTAGAGACAGAGAGAAAAGGGAGGTAGAGACAGACAAGACAGGGATAGAGACAGTCAAGACAGAGGTAGAGACAGACAGGACAGAGGTAGAAATAGTCAAGACAGAGGTAGAGACAGACAAGACAGAGGTAGAGACAGTCAGAGAGGTAAAGACAGAGAGAAAGAGAGGTAGAGACAGATAAGACAAAGGTAGAGACAGACAGAGAGGTAGAGACAGATAAGACAAAGGTAGAGACAGACAGAGAGGTAGAGACAGAGATGAAGAGAGGTAGAGACAGACAAGACAGAGGTAGAGACAGTCAAGACAGAGGTAGAGACAGAGATGAAGAGAGATAGAGACAGACAAGACAGAGGTAGAGAGAGACAGAGAGGTAGAGACAGAGATGAAGAGAGTTAGAGACAGACAAGACAGAGGTAGAGACAGACAAGACAGAGGTAGAGACAGACAATACAGAGGTAGAGACAGTCAGAGAGGTAGAGACACAGACAAGACAGAGGTAGAGACAGACAAGACAGAGGTAGAGACAGACAGAGAGGAGAGAAAGGAGAGATAGAATGCTTCATTTCATCCTAACGAATATATAGTGACAACCTACATTTAAATACGCTAGATGAGACAAAAACATAAGAAATGTATGAACCACCATAATAATGGTTATGAGACGAGTTAAAGGGTATTTAAATCGCTAAAGGCGTGTGAGTGTCGGGTTGTATTTAGAAGTGAGGTGATATGAATGTGGCGGATGGTATATTGAAAGCCTGCAAGATATCACAGACATGTACATGCCGATCTATTGCGGCGAGAGTTATGTGTTTTCCCACAGTTTATAGGCAACAATCCTTTGTCTCAAACGCTGATGATGTCACGTTGTAAAGTGCGCGTCTTGAAGACAACAAATGACATGATACAAGCGTCCAGCGGAGAGTGTGTGCTGGTTGAGTCTGAAGTGCATGAGTAATGTAGGTCATGTGCTACTGACACACTCCGGAAATGAAATCAGGGAAATAACTAACGGTTCACACGTCAATACGCACGTCGTAATAACACTTTGAAGTTTGGTCACAATGGTCTTAAAACTTAATGGCCTAGATATCAAATTTTGTTTGTTTCTGAGTAATGCATTCCTTCAAGTCTATGTGTTGGAGAGATGTGAGGTGTGGGGACATAAAGGGAGGGGCAAGTGGGTTGAATTTATACAATTCCTTTAGCTTCGTATCGATATCGATGGTAAAACAATTACGCTATAGATGACATGGTTACGAGACCGAGAACAGCAAGGTGTTCATAACGGATGATGCTTCTATATGATTTGTTTATATGATTACAGTGTACTTGTAATATGTACTTAATGTGTCAATCTCTACTTGTCAATCTCTACTTGTTAATTTCTACTTGTTAATTTCTACTTGTTAATTTCTACTTGTTGCATATGCGTAGTTGTGATTATATATGTGGATGTGTTGAATTTGGATAATCACAGAATTAAAAAATAAATAAAATGTCATTGACACTAAATAAACCCGCGTGCGAAAGAAATGTCGCCATACAATATTGAAGATAATATTTAAAGGTGCATCCATTGTGTTTCATAAAATTTTATTTGGCTTTAATAAGTTCCACCTCACCACATGTGCTGTCAACAATACAAATAAATTCACTTAAATTGCGTATTTATCCCGAATCGCCAAAAATATCATAATTACTAGTTTCCAATTAAAATTGAGTAACATCATTATGCATGTGCAGAAACCGAAACTGGACGTCCCATTCACATGTACAGTAGTTATGTGACCTATTAAACATTATCAACTCAAATTTGGCACTTTGTCTGTTATAAATAAGATTTCAAAATTACGTTTGACTCATTGACGCGCCCTACACGCTGTGCATTGTCCGGTTTTCGATCAAAAATCACTACTTTTACCGTCATATTGTCAATATGCTAAGTCTACTATGATCAAAATGGTAGTTTTCGGTAACAGTCGGAACTTCTCGATAAAGTAACACCATTTGTAACGTTTGCAATATGTGACCGCCAACAACACAATGGATGTACCTTTAAAACAACGAGTGGTAAACACGACTGAAACACGGTTACATCATGTCTCTACAAGCCAACTCAACTTTAATTTCAAAACATTTCTGTTCATATTTCTTAGTAAGGCACGCTTTAAGAAATCGTCGTTTTCAAATCTAGACTGGACGAGATGGGGGAGTCAATAAGGGCTTTTGCCTTGTTTTATGACGTCCCACTGTATAGATGCGTCAACAAAGTCCAAGCAGGTTATTTATGTGGACATCATATTTTATTAATTAGATTTATACATTTTATAAACTTTTAACGTAGATGCTAAATATTTTGAAAAAGCGATTTTAGCACCGCTAGTGTATTTGCACAGATATAAAAATAAAAGTACAATTCTCTGATGTAGGGAAGTCTAAACATATGTCTATCAAATACATTCAAAATCTACTTTCTCCGACAGCATTCTTTCATTTTATACTCTCTTTAAAATGTTGGGACGTTTATTTTGTACGTAAGTATAGTAAGGGTTATATGTAAATTCTATAAGCATAGTTTTATATATTTATTTATTCAATGACTCACTGATCAACTATAAATCATAGAAAGTTCAATACCCCTAACATTTTTTGTCCAGAACACTTGACTTTTCAACTTAAGATATGCATATATTGAATACGTTGCTGCTTGTAACACATTCTCAGAACTCTGTTGCGTTAGTATAGGGGAGAGCGGGGATGGTTCGGACGATTTTCAGACAAATCTTTCTGGACTATTAAATACAAAGATATGAAAGCCATGATACATGCTTAAATAAATATCTTATCTAAGTATATGCATTGAATGAGAGTGCTACCTCTCACAGTAAAATAAGTGTATCAGATTTTGAAAGATGAACACATTGTCCGAAGTTACCCCACAGGTAGGGATACTTCGGACAAGGGGTGGAGTACCTCCGGATACATACTGCTTTTGCTGAAAAATCAGTTTATTGCAATGAAGTAAACATGAAAATGAAATTAATATGAAGCAACATGAAGTATAACTATACACTACTGCAGTTTTCTGCTATTCTTTAACCATAACTTACATGACATAACATTAAGATCAAAAACGAAATCCAGGATATTTTATCCTTACAGCACTAAATAATTCTATACAACTCTTATAAAAATCTACAACGAATAAAAGAAGAATCAAAAGTTACTGTAGTTACAGGTTCTGGAAATTCAATAAAATCGTTTAAAAGATTTATATTGAGGTTATTGCAAAATGTTTCTATATTTTATTAGTGACATTCAAGAGGTTGTGGAAAACAATCTTAACCAATCATACGTCGGCGACTCGTTTATCGTAGCAATGTTTATGAAGGTGTAAAAAATTTACGTGTCTGTCATATATGCGTCTTTGACCAAACATGAGTTTAAAGTCTATTCTCTTCTAACTTACAAGTATGTCAACAAAGTAACCTTTAGGAAACTGCTATATAGACCGTTACTTAATATAACCAGTTTTCAATGAATAGGCATATACTGTGTAATACCGAAGCAGATAGTAAATATGCATTGAACAAAATTAAAAATGTCAAAAGCAAAGGCTTTTGATTAATTTCCATGTCTGTGAAAGTTTAAAACAATCGCACACATAATAAGGGACATGTATGGGGTAGGTTCGTCCATGCTACAACGTAACTCTTTCAATATTATAATATCTAGTAAGGGTTCAAAATTGATAAACACTTTTACACATAAATGTCAATAAAATATTTCATCAATATAATTACAATCAAATATATTTATTTTTTTAGAAATACTAGTTTCGTGTTCCCCCAAAAGGCATGACGTCCTTTAAAGTTTCAATGGATCAACAGCAATCAATATTATCTGAATATTTCCCAAATCGATGACAACAAGTTATGTGTTAGACCCAGGTAGTACGAGTCTGTGTCAATGCGTTATGGATGTGAACATCCGGACTGACATATTCTAGCGTGTTTGATTATGAGCGATAACCAACGTAATGTTGCCAAATCATTATGATGCAAACATACTTGATATACCTAAAAACACATATTACATCATTCTTAAAATAATGTGATGTTATGAATATTGAATATTGGTATTTGAAACATGCAATTCCTATTTCAACTAAAGTTAGACTGGCAGCAGTAAAATCTAAAATCAATTTGACATTTTCAGGTTGACAAAAATCGAATCCATTCCATTTAATCAGAAATGTACTTCGATGCAAAATATAGTTTTGAAAAAAAATGATTAATGTAGTCTTACATAGGACTTGCATTAGATTAAGAAAATGCAAGGTAAGGGAAATAGTTTGTTCTATGAAAATTGTGAATGTTCCAAATTCAATAATAAAGACGGCTTGAATTTGAAATAGCTGATGCTGTAAGATTTCTTTGTAATTTTGATTTTAGGGACATTAACTGCAGCTTATAAATGAGTAGAGTTTAATTATGACGCTATGATGGAATGGTCAACCATCTTGCTGTCTGAACTCTCAAAATCGCTTGAGACCTACACATGTACGTCTGGTACACACTGAAGAATTCAACACAATTGTCGATGTACATTTGTACACAAGTCGCACCATTTTCTTCCTTCGTCTAAGGATACGGTTTATTGGGTAGTGCAATGTTTTACCCTCGAACATTACATTATATTGTATAAACTTTATTAATAAATGGCATATTTGAAGAAAAAAACGTAAACTCAAAACATTTGCAACGGCGCCATCAAGGGCAACAGAGAAACGGTATTGATGTGTATAGTAATATATTCACGTGGTCAAATGCATTGAGTAAGGCACATTTACTACGACTTTGAAACAACAATTTGACCTGTACAATGGTCAAGGATGCCATTCCTTTAAGGAACTACGTGACTCTTAATCCGTCATAAAGGATGGATATTGTATTGCTAATTGAAATCGTTGATACGACAGGTGCGACATCAACACTAGCCCCTATAACTGCAGGGAGGGTTGAAGTACAGCATGCTGGTGTTCTATTTACCAGGACGATTGATGGAATGACTCACAGATAAAGTTCTCATCAAACACAGTCGTTATAAGATTATATTTACTGGATGACTAAACATATAGGTAGATCAAGAAATAAAAAAATAAAACACCTAACTTTGGCTATAAGTAGGTAAATCCACCTGATCTTATAATGTCCGATACATAAGCATATGTTGGTAATATGTATATGGAAAAATAAGAACCCCAATATTCAACAGATTTAAAAAAAAGAGATGATGCAGTTAAAATTCTTAGTGATACCATATACCATATACCATATACCATATACCATATACCATATACCATATACCATATACCATATACCATATACCATATACCATATACCATATACCATATACCATATACCATATACCATATGTAGTTTTTAAATGACGTTATTTCACTAACGAACACGAATAGAAGCATTGATACAAGTTGTTGCATTTAATTGAAATCCTCTAGTAGAATATGTAGTTAATAGAAAAATGTTATTATGTTTTAATTTCGTCCATATATTGTTGAAGTGTTTACTAACCCCTAAATATGAGTATCAGTGTACACATATAGGCACATTATTTAGCACACTAAAGCACACCATTCAAGTATATGTTATATAGCTCCCCTATAGCAATGGTAGTTCTATGTGCTCACTCACGTGTAGAAAATAAGAAGGATTACATTGTTATACAAGTGTTGGAATAACACAGCATAAGTACTACCGGTATAGATAAAGGGAAATATCAATTGCGCGTTCTCTGCTTCTCAATTCAATATGTCAGCCACTCTATGTGTCCTTACACACAGGGGTAACAACTTGTACTGAATTAACATCCATATTTCATTTAAAAATCGCCGTAAATAACAAATATGTCCAGAAAACCCCATTTGAATATCAATTTCAACAACCCGTGTGTGTTTGAAAAGATAAAAACAAGTATCATACTCTCATGAATGGATTTTTTTCTATCTCTTCAGAGATATATCCTCATCAAAGACATTCAACATCGGCAGAAATATTTGGTATCGTTTCTTTTGTACATATCGACTGGAGTACAAACAAGTCTAAACATTTAATGATTCAAAGGGTGAATTGGTACACATATCATGTCATGGTTAGGAATCACAATGCTTATTAATAATACTAATGATGATAATGTTCTATTACCCGTACTTGTCACAACAGCGAATCAACATACACGCATCTACAGTTAAGGTAAAAACTTACCGACAATGGCAAATGTTGAAATACAGGTACAAGTTGTATAGTATGCAAATTAAGAATACAACCAATCTTAAAATAATCTAAAATACAAATATTAACACACTATAAACATATTCCTATAATAAATGCAATACAGTTGGAAACCAGGAAAGTCATACAGACACTATGTCAATACAGGTGTTTGAGAGTGCAGATATTACCTACGTACACATGTAAATAAAGATGTAATTGTATATATGGCCAACCTTCTCCAAACTAAATATGTAAATTAAGTGTATACTTTGTAAGTCACTGGTTACACAATGATAATGCGTGATGTGATGCTATATTCATATAAGTTTATCTCTCGCGTCAGACCGACAGGACATTGGGAGAATATTTATCTCTCATATTGGTATTCTACACCTCAACCCTCCCGGCTCTTATTGGTAACCAGTCGGCGAGGTGGTAATGGTGATCACGTAAATAGTCATCAGAATTGACCGGAGTTATTGACCTGGCGCTAAATCTCTTCTATTTGTTTAAACGGTCTGTGCGCTTTAGAAATATATGTCATGTAGGTCTATATGTCTTGAGTTACGTAAACACTTATCAGCAAAACGCAGAAGGCTATCGATCGATCCCATCTAAGAGACGTACTCATTAAGCAAATCGTGACGGAGTCCTCTACAAGCCGATGAGCCCTGGTGGAGCGAATCGCTGCGTCATTTAGAGGGGAAACCGGTGAAGTGGTTGGCGCTGAGTCAGTTGCCCAGTCAGTGAAGCGAGGGCTTGGTGAAGCGAGGGTTGTCTTCTGGTTGGTGGGGTACGTAGAGCGGGTAATGCGACCGGCATGACTGAACTCTCACCCCCAATTGTAAACAATATCCGTATGAAATTATTGAAATGACGTCGTCGCCTAATAATATACACACTCCCTCACGAGAGATTACCAGCCTGTGTATTTATTAACCGGCATTGTAAACAACAGTCAGTTTATTCGTGAACATCGAGAAAGAGAGACGCGCACCTGTATTATATACTTCAAAGACACCAACAATGTGGTCACCTGTGATTGTTTTTACCTTGATTACTGCCCGTGTACACTCTGCCTTATCACAACCAGGTACGTCTTTCCTCATTTTCACGTTATTCCCTTTAATTATCATCAACTTATTGAATACTGTGATCACGGTATCTATTTGGTTAAACTAAACAGATACTAAATCAAATTATTTAAACATTTAATCATTTAAATTAAGTCTTTCCTCATTTTAACTCTATGTTGAATGATATCATTATCACAATACTTCATTATTTGTGCATGGAATATTAGCTGTATCGATAAAGTTTGTGTTGGTCAACCCAGTGGCCATTACATAATTCTCTACTATTACCGCTGAAGCCATTTTGACAGTTAACATGTTCAAACGTAACTATTTGATGAAACGACTACGAAAGGAATCACCATATACATACTTATAGTTCACGAACATTGTGGATTTAAACAAGTATCACAGAACACAAATGAACATAGTTGTATGGTTTACATGGAACACAATGTTCTAATGAGACGCAAGTGTCGCCGACCCGAAGCTTTGGATAAGAGGGGGTTATGTCAGGGGGATCTACTTACTCCCTGTTAATACCGGCCACCATGGATAAGCCGGAGGTGTGATATTATCTAGGAAGTAGCCAACCTACCTGTGATTGATTTGTCTGTTTCCGCCTTCTAGCTAATGAGAATACAGGTGTGAGAACGCGGAGTACAAACATCTTACAATCTTATTCAAGATCAATGATATTTGATTTCATATGTATAGGTGTATGTGATGTATGCTGTGGGAATCATTTGTAATCGGGTGGGAGGGACAAAGTAGTATGTAAGGGAAAGCCGTGAAACAAGAGACAAACTCATATACATGTCATGATCGATATTGTCTATACTCGATTTTTTATTTCATATCTTTGTGTGTATGTGTTGTATGTTGATTATATATCATTTAGGAAGTGTGGTGTAGTATTGTACAGGGGAGAACCGTCAACATTTCATAAACTATATTCATATCCTGATCGTTATTTTCCACATCCTTTCGTCATAGCAAACTATATCGTTATTTTCTATATTATTTCACCAAGGCAAACTATAGAGAATATGGACATGTAGTCTCTCCGTATTGTATTATATATCTATAATTATGTACGGTGAATGAATGTCTCAATGAGAAATCTTGACTCGATGTTCACCTTTAAGAGTGATCTACCTGAAGCAATGTCGCTGTTGTCATCTTATGTCGCCATGCCATTGATGCTAATCGATAGAATCAGGGCGTTATATACTTTCCATAGTCAATCAATAAGTATTCCCAATCAAAACACGATAGGGTCTGTGTTATTAGAAGACTGGTATTAAGTAATTCAGCTGCTTATTTAACATTTCTAACAAATCCACCGTCGCTATAGGCACGTACCCAGGCTATCCCTGGAGATGTACGTACAGCTGGATCAATGTGCATATACAGGTAAAGTAAGGTGACGTCTGGTGGCTGAACGCCCTGGCACCTGTCAGGTATCTTGACTTTCATCTTGAACTCGTCGGAGGTGTCCCTCGTAACATTCACTTTAAGATAATGCGTTGGAGAAACCGTTAAATACAGAGGCACTTATCAATCAGTTCAACCGATGAAAGGGCACTCACATATTCTGTCAAATGTGATCACTTTGATAACAATATACAAAATATTCTGATAACAATATATATATATACAATGTATATATATATATATATATATATATATATATATATATATATATATATATATATATATATATATATAAGAAAGATACTGATACTCCCATTTTAAAATGTGGTCGCTAAAGAACTACATGTATAGGAAAGGGCGTACACAGTTAATTATTTAACCTTTCATAATACATACATTTTGCACAATATAGAAGTTGGACACAGCCATGCCAGTCGTGATTACACATATGCACATAACGTCTATGAGTTGCTCTGTTTGAACAATGTCGCTGTGGTATCGTTAAGATATAAAGTGCGTGTGTCAGTCGGAGAGATCGGCCATAAAGGAACCCTGGAGACCTCCAAACTGGCTTATTAAGTGAAGCATGCCCGGGGCAATTCGCACTCTACCTGTTTACACTGGACCTTAGTGTTAACATTCTGTCCTCCTCTAGCCTCAGGTAGTTGATAATCTAGGTTACAGGCGGCCTGACCGGTGCTGGTGTGTGAGACATAACTGGAGATAGCGAGTTGTGTGTGAGAGAAGCTTAATAGACGGGGAAGAAGGTTTTGAAAAGAAAGAAGAAGAGTTAAGTGGAGTGGAGACGGAAACAATGTGAGAGAGAGAGAGAGAGAGAGCGAGAGCGAGAGCGAGAGAGCGAGAGAGAGAGAGAGGAGGCTCAACACGGGGGTAGATTTGGGGACTAGGTTATAAGTAAACAGTTAAAAAAACATTTCAAAACAATTTGTCGTTGAAGTGAGTTAATCGTTTCAATCTGTTCCCTCTAAACGTAACATGAAATATGTTTATGTTTATGTTTCATTGAATGCAAAACTTTTCGAAATGAATTATTTATTAGATTTTGTATTGGGCTTTCAATTTAACGTATATTCAGATAAAACAATACTAAGGAGTTACATGTATGTGTATGTTCAAGATATGTGCATGTAGTATTTTCCACCTGACTGATCTCTTCACCTCACCGTGCATTCTTTATCTCGTAGCTATAATACCCAGTTCCCCTTTGTAACCAGTCTCTCCTGTCGTTACTACCAGGAGACATATATGAATAGACTGCAATTAATTTGTACATCTGGGTCACTCAATTACTACAGATGTAGTTACTCTTATTCAGGACTTTTACGAAACTTGTGGACATTTTGTTTAGTTCTCGCGCACGCTCGGGTAATACATACATTATTCACCTTCGTTCTGAAAAAGTCATATACCTCAATTCGTCATGCAATAATAATATCTATATGTTTATCAATATAGATGATGTGAAAGTTGTTGAAGTCAGTTCTTAAAAATAGGCAACGATATTCACAACTTTAAATGGATGTCTCGCCTTAGGCAACCACTTTACTTCATCTCCCTCTTTCACCACTCGTCTTCAATATATACATGTACATTATACATGTGTGTTTGTACATACACATTTACCTTAAGAAGTAGAGCACTTCTATTCACATGTAAGCACACTGCAGGTGGCTGCAAATCAAACATGCATTGTTACACGTGCCTCAACTTCAGTTCTACAAAAACAGCCAGGTCAAAGGAAGGTCATTCTGACATTTTCAATCAATTTCAGTCTTGAAATTGATTCTAATGAAATATATTGACATGTTTTGACGTTTGATGGACAGACGTCCGTCGTGTAACGGTCGCGACGTGTATATCTATTTGTATCGATTTGGATTTGACCTTCTCGTTTGACCTTTCGCGACGGGGTCACATGTGTCTTGTTGGTCAGGCACGATTGACTGACCACAGTTACCATGGTTACCGTGTAAAAACGTGCTTGGACAGTAGACAGTGTCAAATGAAATAAACATGAAGGTTATACTGTTCTAAGTACTATAAACCGACAAGGACACGCTGGACCAGACACACTGACCATGTCAATGGGAAACAAAGTACACAACTTCCACCTGTATTGCTTGCCTTAAGTTCATTCCATGACATATGTTTTATGGCAAACGTGTTATTGATGTATATCCAGATAGATAAACCTGTTGATTGAGAAATCAAGGTTGTGTTTAAGTCTCCCGGTATTCAACAACGAGCCCTGAGACTGGTACAGCTTCCATGTCCTGATGTACAGCACTGCAAATAGGGGATGATAACGATCTTCCTTTGAATACTGCTATAATTAAACGAGTTAATGAATTGGTATTAAACGAGGGAAGGTGTGTTTGATGCACTACTGTGATGGCAGTAAGACCGTCATAGCTGCAGTGGTATTACACAGGTTTAGTATTGCCGTACAAATATTCCCCTGGAGTATCTCCCACGGGCGAGTAATAACTTCCAGTTGGTATATCACAAATATATAACTTCCAGTTGGTATATATCACAAATATATATCATACTGCCCTTCATTGTAACAAACTCATCAAAGCCTGACCCACACTTATTTTGGTATAATAAATCTTCTGAAGGATCACATGTCATGTATGATTTGTATAAGTGCTAAACAAGCAAGAAGTTGAAAGTGCATATACCCTTTTCACCTCCAGAGAATTTAACAAGCAGATTTGTGTCGACATCTGTGAATACTTAAAAAGCTCTCCTCTGAGACTTGACTCAGACATGGACTCATAACAGACATAAATTATACGTGGAGACGGACTATTTTTCTTTACGGTTTTTAGGCAATGAATAAACATGAGGCGTTTTAACAATGTAAATCATTTTGTCATGAAACACTTTCGTACATGTGGAAATACGAACAACTGTTTTACTGCAACAAGTAAACTGAAGATGTTAACGGGGATCATTGACAATAAATAATTTAAATATAAATAAATTTATATAAACAAAATAATATTTGGTAAAACTTTTATTCATCAATATATTTCTTTAACTTCATATTTATAATTTTCTGTAAAAAAGCAAAAGTAAATATAATCATGACAATAGATGGAAGAATTTATACACGAGAGTTTCCTTGTTCTTTCTTCAAAATACTTGTATGCCTTAAATGGAATTCCCTCATTGACTTGTTACATTGGAATGTGCAAAGATCACACCAAGAATCCACCTTCATGTTTTATTGACATTGTTAATGAATTCACTCAAAATTGATCAAGAATGAAACACGCCAAAAATGTGTTCTTCGTCGCCACATTTACACGTGGTTAGTTTAATCACGTCATATATACCAGACAGTTGCATCCAACCCTCTCCCGGACTGTCAGACCATCAGCCACTGTTTGCTGACTGATGAGTAAACACTGAGGGTAGGAGTGGGTTCATCACTTTAAAACGTAATTAAATTAAGCTTTGAATACCTCGTTAATTGTTTAGCTCTAACTGTCATAGATTTCATACCTTCAGCAAAATAACTTAAATCGTGACAACACCTTCGTTGCATATTTTGAATCTTAAAGATATGGGGTTGTTATCATATAAACTGATGGGCAAAAGAAAGTATATTAACGATCATTTGTTTTCGATTAATTCAATATTTTAAAGAAATGAGATGCATTTGATTATGACATGATACAATAACAACTTTCGGCAGTAGCTTGAATGACTTAATTGGTGACTGTTTCATTATTTAAAGTAGACAGGGGTAAGAAAGAAATTACATCAACAACCCCTACCATGTTTAAAATGCTGTAAATATGTGCAGGACGAGGCACGTTTATTGATTCTCACATAGAGTATGTATTATATGTCGATGAACAGTTGTGTTTTTATCAAAATTCATTTCTTATTTGTGTGATATTTATGAAGGCTATCAAGAAATATGGCCACTACTGTGAACAAGAAGAAGAAAGTAATGGCCAGTATGTCACCTCCTAGTTCGTGTACTCCCATTGTCAGTTGTTACGGTTTGTCTACTAGCACATTGTCAGTTGTTACGGTTTGTCTACTAGCACAGTGTCAGTTGTTACGGTTTAGATGCGTGTCTTCTAGCACAGTGTCAGTTGTTACGGTTTGTCTACTAGCACAGTGTAAGTTGTTACGGTTTGTCTACTAGCACAGTGTCAGTTGCTACGGTTTGTCTACTAGCACAGTGTCAGTTGTTACGGTTTGTCTACTAGCACAGTGTCAGTTGTTACGGTTTGTCTACTAGCACAGTGTCAGTTGTTACGGTTTGTCTACTAGCACATTGTCAGTTGTTACGGTTTAGATGCGTGTCTTCTAGCACAGTGTCAGTTGTTACGGTTTGTCTACTAGCACAGTGTCAGTTGTTACGGTTTGTCTACTAGCACAGTGTCAGTTGTTACGGTTTAGATGCGTGTCTAATAGCACAGTGTCAGTTGTTACGGTTTGTCTACTAGCACAGTGTAAGTTGTTACGGTTTGTCTACTAGCACAGTGTCAGTTGTTACGGTTTGTCTACTAGCACAGTGTCAGTTGTTACGGTTTGTCTACTAGCACAGTGTCAGTTGTTACGGTTTGTCTACTAGCACAGTGTCAGTTGTTACGGTTTGTCTACTAGCACAGTGTCAGTTGTTACGGTTTGTCTACTAGCACATTGTCAGTTGTTACGGTTTGTCTACTAGCACATTGTCAGTTGTTACGGTTTGTCTACTAGCACAGTGTCAGTTGTTACGGTTTGTCTACTAGCACATTGTCAGTTGTTACGGTTTGTCTACTAGCACATTGTCAGTTGTTACGGTTTGTCTACTAGCACATTGTCAGTTGTTACGGTTTGTCTACTAGCACAGTGTCAGTTGTTACGGTTTGTCTACTAGCACATTGTCAGTTGTTACGGTTTGTCTACTAGCACAGTGTCAGTTGTTACGGTTTGTCTACTAGCACATTGTCAGTTGTTACGGTTTGTCTACTAGCACAGTGTCAGTTGTTACGGTTTGTCTACTAGCACATTGTCAGTTGTTACGGTTTGTCTACTAGCACAGTGTCAGTTGTTACGGTTTGTCTACTAGCACATTGTCAGTTTTTACGGTTTGTCTACTAGCACATTGTCAGTTGTTACGGATTGTCTACTAGCACATTGTCAGTTGTTACGGTTTGTCTACTAGCACATTGTCAGTTGTTACGGTTTGTCTACTAGCACATTGTCAGTTGTTACGGTTTGTCTACTAGCACATTGTCAGTTGTTACGGTTTGTCTACTAGCACATTGTCAGTTGTTACGGTTTGTCTACTAGCACAGTGTCAGTTGTTACGGTTTGTCTACTAGCACATTGTCAGTTGTTACGGTTTGTCTACTAGCACAGTGTCAGTTGTTACGGTTTGTCTACTAGCACATTGTCAGTTGTTACGGTTTGTCTACTAGCACATTGTCAGTTGTTACGGTTTGTCTACTAGCACAGTGTCAGTTGTTACGGTTTGTCTACTAGCACAGTGTCAGTTGTTACGGTTTGTCTACTAGCACATTGTCAGTTGTTACGGTTTGTCTACTAGCACATTGTCAGTTGTTACGGTTTGTCTACTAGCACATTGTCAGTTGTTACGGTTTGTCTACTAGCACATTGTCAGTTGTTACGGTTTGTCTACTAGCACATTGTCAGTTGTTACGGTTTGTCTACTAGCACATTGTCAGTTGTTACGGTTTGTCTACTAGCACAGTGTCAGTTGTTACGGTTTGTCTACTAGCACAGTGTCAGTTGTTACGGTTTGTCTACTAGCACATTGTCAGTTGTTACGGTTTGTCTACTAGCACATTGTCAGTGATTACGGTTTGTCTACTAGAACAGTGTCAGTTGTTACGGTTTGTCTACTAGCACATTGTCAGTTGTTACGGTTTGTCTACTAGCACATTGTCAGTGGTTACGGTTTGTCTTCTAGCACAGTGTCAGTTGTTACGGTTTAGATGCGTGTCTAATAGCACAGTGTCAGTTGTTACGGTTTGTCTACTAGCACAGTGTAAGTTGTTACGGTTTGTCTACTAGCACAGTGTCAGTTGTTACGGTTTGTCTACTAGCACATTGTCAGTTGTTACGGTTTGTCTACTAGCACATTGTCAGTGGTTACGGTTTGTCTACTAGCACAGTGTCAGTTGTTACGGTTTGTCTACTAGCACATTGTCAGTTGTTACGGTTTAGATGCGTGTCTAATAGCACAGTGTCAGTTGTTACGGTTTGTCTACTAGCACAGTGTCAGTTGTTACGGTTTGTCTACTAGCACATTGTCAGTTGGTACGGTTTGTCTACTAGCACATTGTCAGTTGTTACGGTTTGTCTACTAGCACATTGTCAGTTGTTACGGTTTGTCTACTAGCACATTGTCAGTTGTTACGGTTTGTCTACTAGCACAGTGTCAGTTGAAAGGAGAAGGATCAAGTCAAAGCCTACGCGTCTTCGTATGCAGTTACCATTTCATTGGGAAGTTGTTCATTTCACATGACTAGTTTTATGATCCTAATAAAATATAAAGCAACCTTTTTCGTAGTAGTCGTTGAAATAAATTGAAGTTGTTTGACACATTGAAGGAGCGGAGACGAAGCCACTCTCTAAGTAAGGTGTATATCATTCTAGATGATGGGATTGGTAGATTGTTTGGTACTTATGGAATAGATTAGGTCGTTTGATTTGAAGAAAAATGTTTAAATTATGCACCATCAATTCTTGTTCTATTGTTGTAAAGAAATCTATACACAATGTGTGATCCATGTAGACAAACCTGGTTACCTATTCACACATATACAGCTTGTACTTTTGTCTTCGGCCTCTTTAGCTTTTTCATCTTATACATTGTATATTACGCAATTTCAGAGAAAATCATTTAATTTGTTTGCTAAGTATTTATCGTGCTGTCAACGAAATTAATTAATATTTTGAACAAACAGAATTGATCTATTTAAGATGTGTACAGGAACAAACCTATAAACACAATAGAAATTGAAAAGGGAAAAATTACCGTTCAGACACTGTACATGATGTTCACCAAAGCTAAATGGAAACTTGCAATAATCGTCAACTTCACAACTTGAACTGGGAACTTGCTATAACCGTCAACTTTACAACTTGAAGTGAAAACTTGGAATACTTTTCTCATTTGACAGACTCAGTGTAGAATTAGAACATCGTGAATATTGCCAGAAAGCAGGTCAAGCGGTTTGGTTAGTTTACTTTGGTCAGCGGTCGTTAGAACACTACTGCTCCGGACTTAGTGGTCAAACGTTAGTGTGGACACACAGATGCGATACCTGGACCGATACATGCACCGTGTTAATCGGAGCCCCATGGACCTCCCTAAATACCCATCTCGTAATCATACATAGGTTTATATATTGTATCAGCTTTATTTAATGTGTAAGATATATTTGATTTTAATTTTTTTTTCAGTTTCTCCTTGGCCTTTAGGCCGGATGTTACTTTTAAAAATGCCTTATTTGTGTCCCTTTTTGAGATGTAACATATGACACTATAATAAAAAAAAATTCTTCTTCTTCCTAAATACCTATCTCCTAATTATATATATGTCAACATTCTACACTCGTCTAGTACAGGCTTTCTTTTGTTCAACCTGATTATCAACTGAACTCATATCGTCGTAGATTGAGGTGAACACGACTGTGAGAACTCTCGTACAAGGGACATGGACGGTGACATGAAACTTGTTATCAATATACACATCACAGACAAGTTTACCCATTATTGTATGAAGCAAGGAAAAAGGCGTTTAAATCCCAACATAATGAGTCAATATGTATTATAATTTTCCCAACAAAGGGAAAAAGACAACGAAAAATAACTACGTTATTGTGTAAACGATATTTTAAGTCAGGTGCGCGTGCATTGTGGCGTAATCCTATTTTCTTAAGAAAAAGACTGTTTGTTTCTCACAAATGTGCACATTTAAATAACTGAGAAGTTTAGAACGTGTGTGTTAATCCAACATGTATTTCACCTGTTTATATTCACCCCAAGCCTGCTCTCTTGTAGTAACACAAGGTTTGCCCTCTCTGTTCAGGCGTGTGTCACTCTAGACACTTCACACAATCAGTCCCATAAACAACGAGGCATGTCCGCGAGACGACAATGGCTTGGCGGTTGACATGAAATTATTATTTTGAAATTCATCACACAATTGTGCTTTTAAGGTCAATGACATCTTAATGCGGCGCTGACGTAAACTTTGTGATATACAGTGCTTAATGCATGCTGAAATATACATCAGAGAAGCTGAACCAGCTATTCTGAAGGAAGTCTCTGGTTCTGTTGTTATTGACATGGAACTTTGCATGACATTACGAAAAGATTTATTTATTCAGCTGAACATTTTCTTTATAGATTCAGACTTGATATGACAAATATGCTGCGACTACCACAGCAGAACACATGATATCACAAATGACAATGGAAACTTGTATTTATGTGTACAGTCATAACCTTGCTTAGATAAAATATCATGTTGTGTTTGTGAGAAAGTTGACGATGACCATAGACAAGTATTTAACACGGGTCTCACACGATGCATGTTTTAGGAGTTATAAACAGGGAAGCGAAACACAAACCACGTATATGGATCAGGAAACAATGCGTACATACCACAGTGCATCTCGTATTGTTCAAACGAAATAGGACAGCACAAAGAGCGATACTCATTTCTCTAATAACATTCAAGCTTTAAGGCGTTTTCGTGAACACTATTATAGTTTTGCCTTTCAAGTATACAGGATTCATTTGTCTTTATATATCATGAAGGGTTACGTAAGCAAGTACGCTAGCTTGCTATGCTGTTGTGACTGATGCATGCTATTGGAACATATAATGTCAAGAGAACATATTCTCTAAATTTCTGGGCGGGTAGATATCTAAACAAGTAGTTCAACTACTAACAAGGATTATACCTCGACTGCCAGTGTGTATATAGACAGTCGGTCTGTTGAGTGAAAACATCGAGCCATTGTAGGAGAGTATTAAGTCAACAAACCTACGTGCAAACCAGCTTACTTGCTGTCTCACCCACACGCCTAGATCTGCATACATGCATGTAGGTGATCAGACTGTCATACAGTGGAGCTCCATTGTGTAACCTTGTATCAGACTGTCATACAGTGGAACCCCATTGTGTAACCTTGTATCAGACTGTCATACAGTGAAACTCCATTGTGTAACCTTGTATCAGACTGTCATACAGTGGAACTCCATTGTGTCACCTTGTATCAGACTGTCATACAGTGGAACCCCATTGTGTAACCTTGTATCAGACTGTCATACAGTGGAACTCCATTGTGTAACCTTGTATCAGACTGTCATACCGTGGAGCTCCATTGTGTCACCTTGTATCAGACTGTCATACAGTGGAACCCCATTGTGTAACCTTGTATCAGACTGTCATACAGAGGGTTACTCCATTGTGTAACCTTGTATCAGACTGTCATACAGAGGGTTACTCCATTGTGTAACCTTGTATCAGACTGTCATACAGTGGAACTCCATTGTGTAACCTTGTATCAGACTGTCATACAGTGGAACTCCATTGTGTAACCTTGTATCAGACTGTCATACAGTGGGGCTCCATTGTGTAACCTTGTATCAGACTGTCATACAGTGGAACTCCATTGTGTAACCTTGTATCAGACTGTCATACAGTGGAATTCCATTGTGTAACCTTGTATCAGACTGTCATACAGTGAAACTCCATTGTGTAACCTTGTATCAGACTGTCATACAGTGGAACTCCATTGTGTCACCTTGTATCAGACTGTCATACAGTTGAACCCCATTGTGTAACCTTGTATCAGACTGTCAAACAGTGGAACTCCATTGTGTAACCTTGTATCAGACTGTCATACAGTGGAACCCCATTGTGTAACCTTGTATCAGACTGTCATAGAGTGGAACTCCATTGTGTCACCTTGTATCAGACTGTCATACAGTGGAACCCCATTGTGTAACCTTGTATCAGACTGTCATACAGTGGAACTCCATTGTGTAACCTTGTATCAGACTGTCATACAGTGGAATTCCATTGTGTAACCTTGTATCAGACTGTCATACAGTGGAACTCCATTGTGTAACCTTGTATCAGACTGTCATACAGTGGAACTCCATTGTGTAACCTTGTATCAGACTGTCATACAGTGAAACTCCATTGTGTAACCTTGTATCAGACTGTCATACAGTGGAACCCCATTGTGTAACCTTGTATCAGACTGTCATACAGTGGAACCCCATTGTGTAACCTTGTATCAGACTGTCATACAGTGGAACTCCATTGTGTAACCTTGTATCAGACTGTCATACAGTGGAATTCCATTGTGTAACCTTGTATCAGACTGTCATACAGTGAAACTCCATTGTGTAACCTTGTATCAGACTGTCATACAGTGGAACTCCATTGTGTAACCTTGTATCAGACTGTCATACAGTGAAACTCCATTGTGTAACCTTGTATCAGACTGTCATACAGAGGGTTACTCCATTGTGTAACCTTGTATCAGACTGTCATACAGTAGAACTCCATTGTGTAACCTTGTATCAGACTGTCATACAGTAGAACTCCATTGTGTAACCTTGTATCAGACTGTCATACAGAGGGTTACTCCATTGTGTAACCTTGTATCAGACTGTCATACAGAGGGTTACTCCATTGTGTAACCTTGTATCAGACTGTCATACAGAGGGTTACTCCATTGTGTAACCTTGTATCAGACTGTCATACAGAGGGTTACTCCATTGTGTAACCTTGTATCAGACTGTCATACAGTGGAGCTTCATTGTGTAACCTTGTATCAGACTGTCATACAGTAGAACTCCATTGTGTAACCTTGTATCAGACTGTCATACAGTGGAGCTCCATTGTGTAACCTTGTATCAGACTGTCATACAGTGGAACTCCATTGTGTAACCTTGTATCAGACTGTCATACAGTGGAACTCCATTGTGTAACCTTGTATCAGACTGTCATACAGTGAAACTCCATTGTGTAACCTTGTATCAGACTGTCATACAGTGGAACCCCATTGTGTAACCTTGTATCAGACTGTCATACAGTGGAACTCCATTGTATAACCTTGAACTCATGATGGTGAGAACAATCTCAGTACCAGTGTGAATAAACGACGTTCCTGAACAATTTAAACTTGAATATTTTGATTGAAAATGCTTTCAAATAAGTATTTTATCTTTTCATGCATGAAACATTATTGTGTTTTGTTTCATGGCGATTTCTGTGACACACATTGTAATACAACGTGTGGTCAAAGAGCAACAGTTGAAGTTCGTAAAACATGTTCAAATCATTCACTCAAGCCGTTCACACGAAATACCCCTTGCATTCAAATAACTATATTTTTTCTTTATCATATGTACTTACATTTTCTTATGGACATTAATTCTTTTATCAATTATTATGAATAAAGTTACGAATGTGAGAGATAAGTGATTATCCAAGAACGCTATCTATTATAAATAAATAACTACATAAATGTTTCTATTGAAGTATTATGAATTCACATATCATGTATCATGTTACAGTACACGAGGCTATAGTACACCTACCCGACACAGTGCTGAAGGCAGATGGCGAGTGTGAACTACCAACCACCCTTAACGCAACAGTTACATTCCACAAAACAACCCTGGCTCTAGATCTTACAATAAATGAGGCCATTCCTTCTAATGTGGATATCTTTACCGAAGACACATCAAATAGCAAAGATGTAAAACTTGAATCTGTTCCAGATACACAGGTAAACATGCACGTTTAATAGTTTAAAGAAATGAAGATGTGCAGAGAATTTTATTCAAAATAGTCAGGAGGTATATCATCCCTTATATTTAGAAATTAGTTTCTGTTCATTTCTTATATATATATATATATATATATATATATATATATATATATATATATATATATATATATATATATATATATATATATATATATATAAATTTAGATATGCATTGTTGTCAATGACATCTTATTATGTTATGTTCACGAGTTCTGTTAATGATTTGCTACTTTTTTGCTATTGCTTTCTGCAGAACTTCTGTTACAATTCACTTAGTCCTACTTTGCTACTAAGAATCTACAAACAGCAACCTACTCCTACTCCTCCTGATTATTTTGTCATAAATTACTTAAAATCTTTAAATTTTTAATCATGTAAACAATTCTATTTAGTTATATTTATATTTCACATCTTCACTGCGAAGTGTTACATCGATTGTCAGTCGACATACTTTACACACAAATTCCATCATGAATTCTTTCATTTCTCATTCTAAATGTATAAGCTCCACAAGGATACACAACTAGAGACTAACAGATACTTCTTCTTTCTCCCCAGGGTATAGCTTACTACCAGGACTTGTTTAACAATGCAGCGATCACGATCACGTGTGACCATGGTGACAAGAGAAAATTATCATTGGTACGTTTTGCATTATGAAATTGACGCAAATATTACAATCATGGCATCAACTATAATTGTCAATAATAAACCACCACGAAACGTAAGATAGAGAGTTAATCCTGCTACCATTTAGAATCTAAAACATTTGTAAGTATACTCAAGACAATACAAATATAATTACAGAAAAAAAGAATAACTGAAACGATATTCATAAACAATTTAGACTTACATTGTTTTCAAAATTATTCAATATACCTCAAATATTAGTTCTACCGAGTTTTATAAATGCTATTAACAGTTAATAGCTGACACCACACCAACTTCTTTTATTTGTAGAACTTGTCACTTTGTATACAGTTCGTCTAGATAAAACACACGCCTTTTGCATTGTATGTTTCCAGGATGGAATGATCTACTACAACGGCAAGTTGTTCAAGTTACATAAAAAGGAGACGACAAAACGACCTAAAAGAGACACGGGTTCACAGTATGTAATAACAGAAGAGAAACCACCTGTAACTAAACACGACTTCAGAAATCCCTCTCGTAAGTTAAATTTGTCGTTATATAAAGGCATCATTTAACCCAATCATATTACAATTTGACAAATAATAATCATTCTATGTAAGATAAAGGTATCGGACAGAAGGCAAACTTGAACTTTCAATATGGTGAAGCAGTTTCTGAGAACAACTTTTATACACTGTAGATTTGAGGGAGAAAATAACTTTATCATATTTTACGAAATTAAAAAAAACAATAGAAAGTAGTTAGGTGTGTATTCAAGTTAGGCTTCAGAATGGTAGCCCATTGTTAAAGAAATACACGAATCTTTCGAAAAGCGAACTTTAACAACCATAGTAAGATAAGAAAACATAAAACAGTATTAATACAACTATGAAACAAAATGGTGTATTCTATGGCTAGTTTAGAATATGTGTTATCTTCAATACTTAAAGTGCTTACCACGTACATCGCCTCGACATACCAGGATTATACTGTCCATCTGGATAAAGACTTAAACCCAGATCAAAGGACTTTACCCATCCAGGGGAATGTTGAAAATCTTACCTGGTTATGGTCCAGAAAATACGATTAGAGTTGTTCTAATACTGAGTGTAATGCTCCTTGATAAAGTAAATACGTGACACATGGACATCGTGTGCAATACTGTACAACACCTTGCTAACTGGTCAATCCTTTATTTTGTACTTATAGACTGCCTTAAATACCGTATATAGTTATAACCTTAACTTTGTACTTATAGATTGCCTTAAATACCGTATATAGTTATAACCTTAACTTTGTACTTATCAGTAAATGAATTATGAAATGTAAACCACATCACCTTTTTGAAGTATATTGACCACTTACTTATATAGATATGACAGGATCTTCCCCTAAAACCGGAAGACATGTCGTGAACAATGGATGTTTTGATCATAAACATGTAACAATAACGAAGATCAGAGAGTATATATTAATAACGCGACATTAACCTAGTTTGGGGAGTAACTCGCATCTCATTTCAGAGAATATATGAATAGTTTGTGTTGATTACAGCTCCAGAACAACAACCACTTTTAATGAAAGAAGAAAGCAATTTATACGAGAAGTTGAAAACTGCCAAACCTATACGACACAAACGCCAGACATCCCAGTATTATATTGATGTGCTCGCTCTGATTGACTACGGCGTATATAAAAGGTAAGTAAACAAACTGAGCAGGCTGGATAAACATATCAAGCTGAAATGACACTCAATCAAAATAATGATTAAACGGAAGTTAATGATTGATTTCCAAATGATATCATCGGTAAACAGAATATGTCTGTTGATTCATATTGATTCTGCATGTACAGGTTGCAGACAGGCGAATAAATATTTATTTGTAAATGCAATAATGTCTTTTTGAAATTAAAGCTGGAGAAAGCACCGTTTTATCTCATGGAGTTCTGTGTTGCTACATCTTGGTTAATGTTTAATTAGTTGTATGGTAAACAGTGTTGATTACACAGAGTATACTCATCCCGTGTGTAAGTTCATCATTTGAATTTCATCTGGTGACCTTTTCAAATTTGTAAATTCGAAAACCAAGTGTATCTTCCATTTTTAAAACGCTATATATATGTGTGAAGAAACTTCCCTTTGAGTGCTTATATCTCTCTCCAGTTTTCAAACACATACTCACGTAACGTCTTTGAACAACAAGTTTTCCCTTTAACGTTTAAATGACAGTAAATAAACACTTCTTTTGAAGGGGAAATCAGGGACGTAGTTTGAGGAAGAGAACTTTAACTGAATGCTGTGTAAGGTTGAGTTGCTAAAGGTCACTGGCAAACAACCTGACCTAGAAAAGGATAGGTAACTTAGTATCTACCAACACATACACACCGGCTGTATAGAACTCGGAGAAGAAACTATAGGTTATCTTTTCTTTTCTAGTCGATGGTTAAGGAATAGTAATCATTGAATAACTTTCTAATTAGTACTCCTTCTACAGTGTTTGGGAATTTCAATATTTTACTCAAGTACTCCAATCGTTTTGATTACCAACAACAACAACATACCAATGCACCATTATAGACTAATTTTTAGATATTAATCATACATATATTAACCATCTCAGAAGCAGCTCAAAATACCTTAAAGCTCAGTAATAAAGTACTAAAGAAATAAGTACTTCATGAAAACTAATTACACCGATGTTGAACCAACTGATGATTGATTGCAGGTGGTACGATGCCAGTAGCGAGACCACGCCCTCAGCTAGGAAGCAAGATGCGCTCGAGAACATTCGCCAATACTACGCGTACGTCATGAACGGGGTATGTCTTATCAAGCTTGCTTCGGGGTATTCACCGGGCTAGCGATCTGTCATACACATAACCCACAACTTCTGACCTACAGAATATTGCAGTTATGGGCGTCATCGGTCATTGATTGAAATATGCACCCTGATTCACGCCAGAAACATATTATTGCCATAAATAAAATCTGCCGATACGTATTTTCCACATATACATGTTACAACAGTAAATGTTCGAAAAATATTATGTTATCAACATATTTGCACTCATGGTTTTTAAACAGTATGTTATTCATAAATGTGAAGTATTATTTAATATTGTTATCTTTTCTATTTTTCTAAAAAATATATTTATTCATAAATCAGGCAAATAAAGCACAAGTTGCAAATAATGTCGTGATGAACATTATATTCTCCAAGTAAATATCTTCATTGTAATTTTGTTAAATGATTAACATTTGAAACACTCTCAAACACGTTAAACAATTACGACCACGATGATAATATACGATGACTGACTAACAGTTATGATTATCACTTTATATCTTGATTATTGTTGGACTCATGTATTCATCTTCTTCTTGTAGGTCAACTTGAGGTATAAAACTATAACGGGTCTGTCCTCCGTTCTGGTCGTACGACTTGTGGGCTTCTATGTGTCCGAGGTGAGTCTCCTTAACACACGACACTAGGAATGTACTGGTTATCTCCTTACCACACGACACTAGGAATGTACTGGTTATCTCCTTAACACACGACATTAGGAATGTACTGGTTATCTCCTTACCACACGACACTAGGAATGTACTGGTTATGTTATGCTTGGTTGGAGATTATTAGTTCTCAGCGATCATCTTTGTGCTACTGAAACATATCACTTGGATATGCTTCTGATGTTTTGCGTTACACTAGTTCATTATTTCAAGTAAACTTTTGTCTAAAAGAATGCAATAGACTTTAACTTTAACTTAAGGTTCAGGTTCATATCAAACAAATCCACTGTATCCAACGTGTACAGTATTATTTACCGGGAATAAACACCGACTAAAATAAATTTGCTATCAGTTGCTTATTCGGAACTAAATATTTTAAGCAGATCATATAAATGTTTCTTACATAACTGAATGTCCCACATACCGATCAATGTAAAATAAGATGTATATCAAACAAACAACAAACTTAGTATCAATTAAGTACAGTTTTATATATATATATATATATATATATATATATATATATATATATATATATATATATATATATATTGAAAAGACCGATATAGGCCTACTGGTCGAAATTGGCTCATCGTATTGAATTAAAGAAGATTGATCCAGTCAAAACCATCTGATATACATATGAAACCACTAATTACTAAATAAATCCATCAGGAAGATCACGAAAGTTTAAAGTGAAAAACTATTTTGATCATTTCAGACATCCAGCATGGCGCCGTGGACTGAAACGTTCCGGATATCCGGTAGTACAGCGCGCAGCGAGGTTGACGCAGACAAAGTTTTGGTGTATCTGAGAGACTGGGTTCCGACTCGCTCACTACCGCAACACGATCACGCCATGCTCTTCACTGGGTACGTGTAGTGTAGCAGAGTGGACTATTTACAGCGGATTTATTTTGTTTGGGGGGGGGGGGGGGGGGGGGGGGGGGGGGGGGTCTTGTAGGTCTTGTGCCCTGTATGGAATTTAATATTGAACAAATATCGCTTTTAGATGATGAATACGTTGTTTAAGGAAAGACAGTTACTTACCTTCAATGGGTATATATGTGTACATCTGTTGTCTCTGTTTCAGGTACGACCTCTACACAATGACTGATGGAATGAGAAGTACAGAAACATCAGGTGGGCTCCATTCACCATGTCGTTTGTTATCACCTAATCCATGTGTCAAATAGTTCTACGTGGATTTGTATCTAGGTTTACTACCGATTGTTTCCAATATTATCTAGGGTATGGATACTATACAGATAAACATCATCTTCGTTTCTCATATAATGAAAGAAGCAACGACCATATACATTGAAAGGCTGATATATTTCAAACTGTTTGCCAAGACTCACTTTGTTATTGTCTGGAGATTGTCTGTCAAGGATAAAAACTACTATACTAGTGTATTCCCCACATCATGAACGTATGGCAGTTTAAGCATGCACAGTAGAAACCGTTTATTTATACTGAATGTTTTCTCAACAGGGTTAGCCTATATTCGTACACTGTGTCGGACGGACGGAAGGAGTATTTCTCTCGTAGAAGATTTCGGTGGATTTCAATGTGTTGACACAGCGGCCCATGAGCTTGGACACAGGTTAGAGCAGTTCAGACATTCACTCATTATGTTTGAGCGCTTTATATTTTTCTCGTACATTTTCTGTACCCATACGTCAGCCATTTCCTCCAGTCACTACATTCTACATTCTACATTCTACATTCTACCTTCTACATTCGTTATTATTACTGCATACACATTCTCAATAAGGAGACATATAAGTGAAACACAAGGTGTTTATTCTTACATTTTTATTTATGACACAGAAGTTGAATACATTTCAGATAAGTAAAGACACATACTGTACGCATATTTCTCGTTATTGCAGCCTGGGTGCTAAGCACGACGGAGACGGGAACGCGTGCAGGCCGTCCGACAGGTACATCATGTCTGGAGGAACCTACCCGACCACAGACAGCAACACCCAGAACCCCTGGTCCTTCTCCAGCTGCACCGTGGAGTACTTCCGGTCCTACCTCGCCACACTATCACGGAGCTCGTAAGTATACACCGACATGTAATGTGTTGGGACTGCATTCTATATAATCTCGCAACTATAAATTAACCGGTGTGAGATATATCAACAGTAGCGACTTGCTCATTTCTGGATAAACTCTTCTCTGTCTGTCTGTCTGTCTAGTACCTGATGGAGTGCTATATCGCTGTCGCCACGCCGTTATGCTGGACAGCGACTAGTCAGCATTCTCCTCGTATCATGGTGTGGAGCATACCAATATATTGAGAGATTGTTTGACGAAACCCTTTCAGCATATCAAGTTACATCTGGAGAAAACAATCACATGTACTTATTGCTTTTTCAAATTCCCTCAATGGACGATCTTACGTTTCATCTTATATCCTCTATCAGACTCGGCATCCAGTGCCTCACGGGTCCCCTGAGTCAGAGCGGTATCCCAGACATCAGTGACAAGTTCCCAGGACAACTGTACGCACCTGACCAACAGTGTAAGATGATTCACGGGGATGCTTCAAGACTTTGTCAGGTTTGTGATTAGTGATTACATTGAAATGACATTCTTCAGAACTTCCAAACGTAGTGTTAACTTCAGCAGCGTCGTTTTAAATGAAATGTACGGGTTAGCAGTTGCTGTTAGACTCATATTGTTATTGGAACAATTCCCATGTTTTAATTTCTTTTATGGAACGAATACTTATTAGTAATAGAATGATTCTTTTGACTAAATGTCGCATCAACTGTATGAAATGAAAAGCTAAAGATATTGGAAAGATTGCAATGTTAAGACGTTATCCACTCTATTACAGGGTCCAGAGTTCGGCAACTCAAGCCAGGTGTGTACAAGCATGTTTTGTCTGGACCCCTTCTCATCGGGCACCTGCTTCCAGCACGAGGCGGCCCGGGGCACGTCCTGTGGAGACAAGAGAGTGAGTGTCAACTAACAGAAAACTAACAACTATACACAATTATAATGATGTATTAGAATGTTGGGCAATAGTAATAATAATCCCTTTGAAGTCTACATGATTGACTAAATTGAATATACATCATCACACTTTATATTTACTTGGGAACTTATCGTTGTTTTGTTTATTTCAGTGGTGTATAGATGGTATATGCCAGTATGCCGAGGACGCACCGAGCGCTGTGGGTGAGTACACGAATCATCGGTATCCATCAACCAGTCAACTATCAAGAGCTTTCTCAGTGTCTCTTCTCAAGAGTTTCACGATATATCACTAGCTTGTACTACTTTATTTCATCCAGTTACGACAACACACCATGACGTTTGAATGACATGGCCCATAAGTTGAATTGCAATAATCTTTCGAAAGGATCAAGGAAGGTAACTCATGATCATGTCAGCACATCTAGACCATCATGTTCGTGTGTTCAAGGAAGGTAACTAATGTCACCACATCTAGACCATCATGTTCATGTGCTCTCTTCCAGAGGGTTGTGTATTCGGAGACCAGGCAGGAGTATCGTTTGACGGACAGACATGTGAAGATTTCACTTCCGGTGAAAACTCGGCTTACTGTTACCAAGACGTCGTTAGAGGGCGCTGTTGTGCTTCCTGTCAGAGATACTACACGGGGGCAGCTGGTACGTCCATTTCGATTTCCCTCAACTGACATCATATCTTTCAATGCTTCTTGGCACAGTTTTAGGAGACTAAATATACAAATGAATGCACACTTTGAATATGAATCTCGTCTTAAGATGAACCGTATTATTACAGAAGCTATGGCACTGACATTTGGCTGGTGAAGTATATGTCTTAGGAACAAGAGAGGAAAGTGTTATTATCCTCCCGGCATATAATGCGGGGGGGGGGGGGGGGGGGGGGGGGGGGGTATAGTCGTTGGCTTCGTCTGTCTGTCAGTCCGTGATCACGTCGTTTCCGGAGCAGTACTTGATAACTACTTGGCCAATCCTCACCAATTTGGCATACAGCTTCCCCATATCATGTAGATGTGCCTTTTGGTGGTTTCAACTTTTTTGAAATTTTATTTTTGTTGATTACATGTTACCATATTAACATAAATACTCTAGCAATATAACGCAATAGTCACAACTAGAATCAATGTCATGTGTTTCCTCCCCAGATTGTATGTATGGAGACAAGGTGCGAGGGTGTGACGCCAAGTTCTGCGACTATGTGTATGAGAGTGGCGCTCTCTACTCAGACAACTGTTGTCAGACGTGTGGATCATTCACAACAACATCAACAACTCCATCTATATCCACTGTGTCGACAACAACAGTTACAACAACAACTCCATTCACAACAACAACCACATCGCCTGGTAAGTGGAGAATAATCATGTTCAGATACTCGGTTAAAGAAGGACTCCTACGGCAAATATGAATAAATATATATATATATATATATATATATATATATATATATATATATATATATATATATATATATATATAAAAACACGGGTACCCTAGCAGAGTGTGATCCCGACATACCAATATGTACACCATCTGTGCACTAATTCCTTTATTGTTCACTAGTAGAGTGATAATGAGTATGATAATATTAATTTAATGTCATTGATGAGTTGACAAAGAAAGCATATAATATGTAGTGGCACTTTGTTATTTCACGGTTAATTAGAGAAAATGTTCTCATATTCATTACATTTGTTTTTCAGCTGACTGTACCAGTAATCTTGGTGACGCTATTGGCGTGACATTCAATGGACTGAAATGCCCAGATTTCGTAGAGTCGGACCCCAGCAATTGCTACACGTCTTCCACCAAGACGTACTGTTGCGCATCTTGCAGAGAGAAAGACACGGGTGTACGAGGTAAGGGCGATAACTCTCGACCATCTTGCTATGTAATGGCTTGCCTTCACACATGATGGCTTCAAAACATTTACAGCCATTGTAACTCACTGGTTGTATTTGATTTGTAACTCTCACTGCAACTGCTAGTATATGCTTGTATTATATACAGATGGGAAGCTTTAACTAATGTGGTGCACTGTAGCTGGTTGCTAACTGTGTTAATCTAACTCAAAGAAAGGAATTGAATTTGCATAATGCATGTCCTTAAACAAAGATTTGAGATATACCGTATATGGTTTCACGATTAAAATAATGAATACATATATTTAAAAAACCATGATGTAATTACAATATAAACCGAAGTTGATGTTAAACCTTCAAACCGAGAACCAGAAGCAACATACAAGATCAGGGATCTAATGCTGGTCAATATATACCAATATAAACTATTCCTTTCTTTGAGGTTGCATGTGTTTGTGGTCATGGTCTCCCTGGTAACCGTTTCATATTATATCATAGTGCATGATTTAACCAGTGCTTCTCTCAAAGGAAAAAGGTCTTTCAGAAAAGATAAGGAACATTTCAATATGCATCTACCCACCAGTCCACATCCCCTCCCTATCTCCACGAACAGCATGGAGCCCTACTGCAGGATTAGTGTTTTCTTGTATTTGCATGCTTTCCATATTTGCTTAAATAAGATCTAATCGTTGGCATGATTGTCCAAGAGTTTATTCATGTTGCAATGACCGTTATTCCACATTGAGACACTGGTTGATATATGATGTTGTGTGCGTTGTCTATGTCTCCTGTTATAACAGTGTCGACACCGTGTACCACGCGAGAGCCTAGAGGCTTGGTAAGCGTGTTGTGCATCACGAGTTAGCTCCCTTACCCTGTCATGCTGCTTGCTCGTCTGTCAAACTCACACACTCAGGATATGATGGAGAAACTGTTACTGGACGTCTTCTGCTGTCCTCATTCCTTCTCATTTCTCCTCATATCGTCTCATAAACACGTTCATAAACCATCTTCAGCATAACATAATTAGGAATTGTAATTAATTAGAAAATGTATGCTATTAACACCAGATCAGATGAAACTGACCTAACTGACAAAAAATGTATTCAGTGCAGATAACAGATAATGCTTATACCACATTTAACAGAATAAAACTAAACCGATCTGTACATAACCTCATGTAACATGTACAAACATTTCCTCAATCTATCAATCGTTTGATCAATTAATGTCATCAAAATATATGATATACATACATGTAATATCTCTTCGATACAGTTGCACTGTTATAGTGGACCATATATAAAACTATTTGAAATTACTGCTCATAACCGACTCTTTGTCGTCTAAATCATGAACATTTTAATGTACAACTGAAGAATGTTAACTCACATCACTGCGAGTTGGTTCAGACATTAACTGGTTTGTCTACGATCTACAGGCTGCGAGTACGGGAATAAGTTCGATACCTGTGACAGCGAGTTTTGTGACTACGAATTCGACGACGGAACAACCTATGACTTTTACTGTTGTCAAACTTGCAACAAAAACAGGACTACAACCACTTCAACTATACCACCTACAACTACAACTACACCTACTACTACAACTACACCTACTACTACTACACCAACTACTACAACAACTACTACCACTACACCAACTACTACTACACCAACAACGACAACTACTACAACTTTTACTACGCCAACAACTACAACTACCACTACACCAACTACTACATCCACAACCACTACAACAACAACAACCACACCCACAACTACTACACCAACAACTACAACAACTACAACAACTACACCAACAACTACAACTACTACACCAACAACTACAACTACCTCCACAACAACCACCACTACCTCCACAACTACAACAACTACACCAACAACTACAGGAAGCCCAACAACATGCGGTGACACTATATACGGAGTGAAGTGCCGCTCTTATATCCGAGCCTATGGTCGAGGGCGGTGTTACAATAGCTACGTGTCCAGTGTGTGTTGCGATGTCTGCGAGTCCGTAGCAGATGGAAACAGACCAGGTAAAGGCACACTCAGCGTGTTCTGTATTACACGCTTATTATCCATAACACACCTCACTGAAATACTGTCTAATCATTTACTTCACTCGTCAAGCTATTCCGTTTCAAAATGGAATAATACTTATTGAGTAGCTTTGACAGTTGATTTGTGTTGTTTTGGTTATATTGCAGTAATACACGCTTACTTAAAAAAAAAACTAAACCTATTTAATGAATTATTACAACTTTAAGTTGTAGATGCGTCTATTCCTCTGCTTCTTTGTACATCAAGTAGTAACACAGATCCATAATCCATCGTGTTCATTTTAAAACACTTTACTTACTGTCTCCAGCTTCATTTAATGCCTATTCCTCTGCTTCTGACGCTTCCCAACTTTGCACCAATTTTCAGGCTCAGGGTTTATCTTTGGCCGCCGTAGACCAAGTCCTAGGAGAAGACCTTCGTGGAGAGATTACCTCAGAAAATTGGGATTGTTGTCTTAAAAGAAACGAGATTTAGTTGAGAACATATATCTATTGAGACGAGAAGCAAGTTATGTGTGACTATTCGAGACTGGTGTGATACGAGCTCGCACTTACAACCAAAGATTCCTACTTAAACCACATACAGACATGAAGCAGTATCTGTGTCCAGGACCTGGCATTGATTGTGCAGTTATCCTAGTATTTGAAGACAACGACGCGTTATCGTTGAAGTTTTGAAATATTGAGAATCTTAGTCATGTAATGGTGCTAAACAAACTTACATTTATTGTTTTACCCACAAAAGTGCTTCGATATATTTTTTTAAAGGAATGTTTTGTTTACATTTATACAAATTAATCTGTGATGTAAGATTTTTTAAAAGTTATTATATACAAGACGAGACTAGTCCAACAGTTTACAGACCTGTACTAATCTGACTTTAGAGAAGTTCTAATGTGTTGAACTTCTCTCGTGTAAATAACTCACACCTGTGTTCAAGTTTACAACCACCAATCTCTCAACTCACCTGCACTTATTTAACACCACTGCCTTATGCACACCGTGTATACCTGTATATAATTGTGCATTTAACATTCCAATGTGTTCTACCGATTTGCATTTTAAAATAGTCAAACAATCCTGCCACAAATGTTATCTTATTTTTTTACTTACAACACAGTTCAAACTATGAAAATATATCTTAACTGATTATAGAATATACATGTGTATCGTTAGATTGTCAACATTCATATTGTAAATAATATAAGGTTATGTTATTGAACTTGTGTAAGTTACCGATGTGCATATGGAATAAGGTTTTTATTACACATGTAATTTATGTTTCTCGGTATATTGAGAATATCAGATGTGACATTGGTTTAATCTAAAGGATATCTAAGAGTGGAGTAATTTTAGTCAGTGAAGTCAAGGAAGCTGTCTCCCCGCACGTTGTTTATAATGGTCTGTATACCAGATTGCCCCTATGGAGACAGACTGGAGCCGTGTAACGTCAACCTGTGTGGTGTCGTACTGGCCAACAACATGTCATACAACTCACTGTGCTGTCAAACATGTGCTCTCACGACAACGTCAGTATCGACAACAACAACGCCGACAACCACAACATCTCAGACATCACCAACAACCTCAACATCAACATCAACGTCTTCAACAACAACGACGACATGGACAACTACCACGACTTTTGAAGCTTGTGTAGATTCAAGAGCCAATTGTTCTATCATACAACAGTTCAGCAGGGTGCAATGTTACGACCCGAATGTTGAGAGGCAATGTTGTGAATCATGCACACCTTATAAAGATGCATCTAAATCAGGTACATCCCTTGAAATCTGTCTTCTTTTCAGTATATTATGCAAATGATTTTGAAATGTGTTGATGTCCCAGTGTGTTTATATCGTCCTATTCCCCTTGCCCATAGTCATGCTTATATAGTTATATAGTTGAACTAGAAGACATCATACCTAGTCGGCTTGTTTTACTTTTTGCATTTATGTTTGTATGCATGATTCGCACGTTGATTTTAATATGGCTACTTGCATGTTTTTGACACGTTATTTGATTTAGATATATGCACTTTGGCTTCAGTTTTCCTAATCAATATATTCCTTTGCAGCAAAATAAACGTCAACATTTGGTGATCTAAATTTATGTATTATTCATGTGTTGTGGAATCCGTAATTAACAGTAAAACAATATGGATTTATATTGTTTTCGAACAATCGGTTATGTAAAAAACAGTTAACATTCTCCTGGTTAAACATAAATTGTTATTTTAGGGTAATGTATGAATATTTCACTATAAAGTAACGATAATCTTGTTTTCTCCTAGGTTGCGAATATGGCGACAGAGAACCAGACCGATGTTCCCAACTATCACGCCCCCTGGCGGACTCATGTGCTACAGAGGGAGACAACTGCTGTGAGACCTGTAGCCAGTTTATCAGCGCTGCTGGCAGCTTCACAACGTCACCAGTCGCAGCATTACTGACAACAATAACAGTGCTTTACTCTATAGGTGCCTTATGATCACGTCATTGACAAAGGACTTGACATTTAATGACGTCATGGACGATTAAAGTGCCTGTGACGTGATCTTCACCGAATGGACGCGCCTTATTAGGATGTCAGTGACGGCAAAAGTGGATGTGCCTTGAAATGACGTCATTGACGACAAATGTGCTTCCATATTTTGGACAATCGTCTCAAACTAACTGTGCAATGTGATACTAGGAGACTTGTCAATACATTAAATTATTGACCTTCGTTAAACACGGAATGCTGCAGGGTGATAGTGTGCAATGGACGGTCTGTGTTTGCTGCCATATTGTTGAACTCGTGTTGTGTGAGAGAATATGTGACGTATATTCTGGTTGTGTTCTGCAAATTCGTTGAGACAGCTCTGTTTTCCGTCAAGGATATTTCTTCTCCCCTGTTTGTTAAACCAGGTGATATGTGTTGGTAAAAGAGCGAGAACAAGGGGATTTTAGTTCAGAATCAGGTTTAGAATAAAGGGCCTGAATTATTTTAATGGAATTGAAATTTAGAAATTACTGCATTTATACAAGGTTTTTAATTCACCTTCGGAGAGGAACTCTTCTTATACGGTGTTTTGTCAATTCTATTGCGACATTTTGCTTTTACATCCTACATTTATCCGAAGTACGTGTCTTGTTTTCGCATTTTTATTGTAAGTTAAATGAAGCAGTCGATATGGTGACATTAAACGTTTTCGATAAGCGATGTATCAGAAACATAATGAGTACAGTTAAATGCAATATTTCCTGAAGACGTTATTCATATAGTTTATTATTAGAAAATAGTTTTAAATACATAGTTATACTAGATAAGTGTACGAGCTATTATGTCACTTGGTCTTCAACCAAATTCATCAACAACTAAACAATTAAACTTGTGTTGCTGACGTCAACATCTGCATCTACTCTATCTTTTCCTTGTAATTTCCAACTACTATGTCACAAAACCTAAATGTATAGAACAATGAATCGCAAGTCTGTGTTAACTATAATGTTGACAACAAAACAAAGACGGACGTATATTGTCAACTAATGTGCCTTGTTTGTAATGTATTTTAATTGGAGTATATCGAGTGGATTTTATTTGACCGTTTTAACGGACAATCAGTAAGGATGTGTAGTGTTCGTAGTCGTTTACATTCATATTGTTCATATTAATGTAAATGATAGTCGTTATTACATTCATATTGTTCATATAAATGTAAATGATAGTCATTGTTACCGATAGAGCGGGTCTCTATTACGATTGTTTGTAATTATTTGTATATATTGACATATTTGTACATATTTTGTTATTTTTTACGAATTAAACATGGGCCAATTTATTAACGATGATTTCTTCGTGTGGTGTTTCAAGAGCAATAATTGATATTCGTGAAAGTATATCATACAAGTGTTCTAATAACACAATCACAGTTCTTAGATAGCTTTCGCTCTATTCAAATCTAGATCTAGTGTATACTTAAAGGTCACATATACAAATCCTTCGTAATGGTATCAAGTACACAGCATCATCCCGAAAATTTGTTCACCTATTGGTGTATTTCAGTGTTCACCTATTGGTGTATTTCAGTGTTCACCTATTGGTGTATTTCAGTGTTCACCTATTGGTGTATTTCAGTGTTCACCTGTTGGTGTATTTCAGTGTTCACCTATTGGTGTATTTCAGTGTTCACCTGTTGGTGTATTTCAGTGTTCACCTATAGGTTTATTTCAGTGTTCACCTATTGGTGTATTTCAGTGTTCACCTATTGGTGTATTTCAGTGTTCACCTGTTGGTGTATTTTAGTGTTCACCTAATGGGTTTATTTCAGTGTTCACCTATTGGTGTATTTCAGTGTTCACCTATTGGTGTATTTCAGTGTTCACCTGTTGGTGTATTTCAGTGTTCACCTATTGGTGTATTTCAGTGTTCACCTGTTGTTGTATTTCAGTGTTCACCTATTGATGTATTTCAGTGTTCACCTATTGGTGTATTTCAGTGTTCACCTGTTGGTGTATTTCAGTGTTCACCTATTGGTGTATTTCAGTGTTCACCTATTGGTGTATTTCAGTGTTCACCTATTGGTGTATTTCAGTGTTCACCTATTGGTGTATTTCAGTGTTCACCTGTTGGTGTATTTCAGTGTTCACCTGTTTGTGTATTTCAGTGTTCACCTGTTGGTGTATTTCAGTGTTCACCTATTGGTGTATTTCAGTGTTCATCTGTTGGTGTATTTCAGTGTTCACCTATTGGTGCATTTCAGTGTTCACCTGTTGGTGTATTTCAGTGTTCACCTATTGGTGTATTTCAGTGTCCACCTATTGGTGTATTTCAGAGTTCACCTATTGGTGTATTTCAGTGTTCACCTGTTAGTGTATTTCAGTGTTCACCTGTTGGTGTATTTCAGTGTTCACCTGTTGGTGTATTTCAGTGTTCACCTGTTGGTGTATTTCAGTGTTCACCTATTGGTGTATTTCAGTGTTCACCTGTTGGTGTATTTCAGTGTTCACCTATTGGTGTATTTCAGTGTTCACCTATTGGTTTATCTCAGTGTTCACCTATTGGTGTATTTCAGTGTTCACCTGTTGGTGTATTTCAGTGTTCACCTGTTGGTGTATTTCAGTGTTCACCTATTGGTGTATTTCAGTGTTCACCTAATGGGTTTATTTCAGTGTTCACCTATTGGTGTATTTCAGTGTTCACCTATTGGTGTATTTCAGTGTTCACCTATTGGTGTATTTCAGTGTTCACCTATTGGTGTATTTCAGTGTTCACCTGTTGGTGTATTTCAGTGTTCACCTATTGGTGTATTTCAGTGTTCACCTGTTGGTGTATTTCAGTGTTCACCTGTTGGTGTATTTCAGTGTTCACCTGTTGGTGTATTTCAGTGTTCACCTATTGGTGTATTTCAGTGTTCACCTGTTGGTGTATTTCAGTGTTCACCTATTGGTGTATTTCAGTGTTCACCTATTGGTGTATTTCAGTGTTCACCTGTTGGTGTATTTCAGTGTTCACCTATTGGTGTATTTCAGTGTTCACCTATTGGTGTATTTCAGTGTTCACCTATTGGTGTATTTCAGTGTTCACCTATTGGTGTATTTCAGTGTTCACCTATTGGTGTATTTCAGTGTTCACCTATTGGTGTATTCCAGTGTTCACCTGTTGGTGTATTTCAGCGTTCACCTATTGGTGTATTTCAGTGTTCACCTGTTGGTGTATTTCAGTGTTCACCTGTTGGTGTATTTCAGTGTTCACCTATTGGTGTATTTCAGTGTTCACCTATTGGTGTATTTCAGTGTTCACCTGTTGGTGTATTTCAGTGTTCACCTATTGGTGTATTTCAGTGTTCACCTGTTGGTGTATTTCAGTGTTCACCTGTTGGTGTATTTCAGTGTTCACCTGTTGGTGTATTTCAGTGTTCACCTGTTGGTGTATTTCAGTGTTCACCTATTGGTGTATTTCAGTGTTCACCTATTGGTGTATTTCAGTGTTCACCTGTTGGTGTATTTCAGTGTTCACCTGTTGGTGTATTTCAGTGTTCACCTATTGGTGTATTTCAGTGTTCACCTATTGGTGTATTTCAGTGTTCACCTATTGGTGTATTTCAGTGTTCACCTATTGGTGTATTTCAGTGTTCACCTATTGGTGTATTTCAGTGTTCATCTTTTGGTGTATTTCAGTGTTCACCTGTTGGTGTATTTCAGTGTTCACCTGTTGGTGTATTTCAGTGTTCACCTATTGGTGTATTTCAGTGCAAATATCACGTTGGGCATGTCTAGTCAACGTTACTGTTACAACTGGACCTATCTCTTTGCATGTTTACATTACAGTTGAGTGTTCCTAACAAAATCCGGTTTGATACATCATAGTAACCAGTGACAACTTTGGCAGCTCTTTGAAGTGACCACCGGTCTATCTTTTCAAAACTACAGTTTTATTTTCTTCTGTGAAATGTTCAATAAGTGACCAACTGGGTCAAATATCCATCATATATTTCCTCTTACACTCATTCAATACATTTGTGATGAATTTTTCTCATGTAGTCGATGTGAAAACTTTTCTTCGAAAATTGGAATTTTCATCATGCCAAATGTCATAAACATGCACCACTGCCGATCACAGGATTCATTTAAAAATGATTATATAACTCACGGATGTTTGACGATTCATTGTCACTGTATGTAATGTAATTTTATTGATGTTACAAAGGACGTCAATTCACTAAGATAATCATGTAGGGGAACAAACTTTCGGTTCGCAGCTGTAATGTTAGTTTTTATACTAAATTATCATCGCGACTGACCTCGGTATATTATTGGGCAAGTTGGCGACCTGCAAAGATGACCACACGTGTACTAAACTGTATTTTAAATTACTCAATTATCCAAAGTTAATATTCTAATAAACTATGCGGTAAAAGAAACGATACCCAAGTTTCAACGCAAACTATTGTTTATAAAATCTTTGAATGATTGTGATGAGGATATATATATATCTCGTTATGAGAGCACGATGCTTAGTTTTGTATATATACACTTGGAAATTAATTAAGCAACACCCTTTGTAAATTGAAAAGTGCACGTTGTGCTCTGAAATTATTAGGATAAATTGAACGATTTTATCACCCCAGACATAGCACTTGGTTATTTAGCGACTCATTCACTGAAAACCAAATCCATCATATGCAAAATTTCACACACCAAAACATCGCATGCACGGCAATATGTACCCTCTTAGGCTTTAATCGTTGACACATTGCACTTCCTTAATAAAACAAACAAACAAACATGCTATAGTTCACTCTCTAATCTGGTCTGTTTAAGGATTCTTTTAAAAACCGGAACTTTTCAGAAACATGAACAGATAATATTTAAAAAAATTGCAAATTTAGCTGGTTTCAAGAGGCATGGTGTAACTATATTTCAATCGCGTTCATCACTTGTTGGGTCGAAATATTTTCGATATAGTAGCTTTAGTTACTTTCTCCGCGTAGTTTACTTGTCTTGGAGGTTATACCATGCCATGTTCAGATGACGTCGGGGATAGGCCGGAGACCCCTGTACCAGCCAGAGTCAGAGGGTCGTAATCCCTGTACCAGCCACAGAGCGGCAAGTCAGATGGTCGCAATCCCTGTACCAGCCACAGAGCTGCAAGTCAGAGGGTCGCAATCCCTGTACCAGCCACAGAGCGGCAAGTCAGATGGTCGCAATCCCTGTACCAGCCACAGAGCGGCAAGTCAGATGGTCGTAATGTGGGTCGAGGCTGATATTGATAATATGGACTTGCGGGCCGGGCAGCTATATAGGTGTTGTGCCCTGACTTCTATCACATATGCCAACCACACAATTAACTTGTTAGGTATTTGACAAAGATTCTTATACATTGAATGTTTAATATTCTACTCAATGATAATAATTCGAGACAACTGGGCTTCCCTTCACAAATTAACCTTTACTAAGGTTAACCTTAACCCCAATTCCTAAATATAGCACTAAGGTTACCATAGTGGCTTAGAATCCCCTTAAGTACTTTGTGAAAGAAGGCCCTGAACATCAATATTTACTCAGAAGTGATGTCCTTATAAAGTATTAGGAGTGGAATACATCTTCTTTTCTTCTTGTCATCTGAGAAACAAACACTTTCACATGTAAATAGTTCTTTAATAAAGTATATGTTTTACAGTAACACCTGCACTTTCTTCAACTTCCATACATACACCTGCAATAGATTATATCAAAATGATATCACATCTGGTATTTACAAGTCAGGAGTGTGTATAGATCTGGTTAAGAGCTATGTTTCAGGAACAACAACATATTTGTGAGAACAACGTACATGTACCAATATCTATTTAAACCGATTCTATTTCAAGCTTCCCTTATGAATATGATAACAAACATTCTTTATGACGCTACTCACACTGACCTTACAGTATCAAACGTTGACGCTACTGTGACAAGGCTATATTGGATAAACCATCCTTCAGGACAAAAACTATTTATGAACATTTTGTAAAAACTAAACTGTCCAACATAGTGGGTTTTATTTCTCGTTGCTTGTCAATTGCACATTATATTCAAATTGCGTGTAACAACCTCTGCTTCCATCCAACACCAGTTATCAAAACACAAAGCATCAATTAAGTATGTCGACAGCAGTATTAAATCATTCTACATTTCTAATATGTCAGGAACAATCGTATTTATTATAACAACAGAGGGAACAACGTCCTATCACGTTTGTTAATTGAAGCTCTTTGTTAATCACTGATGCTAAGAAAGCTTAAAAAACTGCCTCAATGTGTTAATGACATAAATATATGATTAAGAATGTATTCAACTTGGTCATTTGCCACCCATACAATAAAGTGACATCGATGATCGCAAAAACATGTTAATGGTGATAACATTAAAACTACAAGTAGAGTGTAAATACTGGATGGAATTTGATACTGGAAACAAACTGATAATAAGTTCATTGACGATTGTGTTCAAAGCTTTGGCACGTCTCGAGTAAAGAGGAATATTCATGAGTGTAGCCTCCCCGTGACAAGTATTGTCAACACCACGACTGCCGGTGCAAGTGTAACTTGACTTCCTGTATTCACCTCTACTGGAGAACAGGTTTTGCAACAGAATGGTTTGATTTCATCATCGCATCGACGTCCACGACTTGTCAGTACATCACAGTTTGCAGCCTTGTCACCATATTCACAACCTGAAACAAGGATGTTGTTGATAGTTAATGACCTTTTTTTTACATATACGTTAAAGTCCCAATGCTTCTAAATTACTCAAACTCTTGATAAGTCGGACAGATGATACCCTTATATGGAATTGTGATAACGTGAACATATTAACTGAAGCAGAAAATGTTCCACATCAAAGACATTTTACCAAACAGTTGTAATTGTTTCTTTACCTCATAGAAATAAAAACGTACGAACTCCTACCCAAACCATCAGTGGTCCTGTCAACCATGCAGACATGTCACGTGCACACTACAACTAAACTCACGGGCAAAAGAAAGTATAGGTACAACAACGCAAGATATTTTAATCAACGAGTGATGAACACGATTGAAACATAGTTACACCATGTCTCTCAAAGCAAACTAACTTTGTCGGTAAATTTTGAAACGTTATCTGTTCATAATTCTGAAAAACACGGCTAAAATAATTTCCATATTTCATAAAATTTTACCTTAAATTCCCAAAATTATTTCCCAAAATACCTTTTGAAATAGCTATTTCAGCACCCTATGTGTGCTTGAACAGATATAAAATATTAAGTATTATACCCTCATGAATGAAATTGTGTATATCTCTTAACGAGATATATCCTCATCACCAACATTCAAAACCGAGTTTATCCGGCAGAAATAGTTTGTGTTTGACTCTGCTGAAAAGAAGATGTACTTTCTTTTGCCCGTGAGTTTAGAAGCAACCATAACATCCTGGCTATATAACTGAATATATCCACATCCTTATCGCTTGGAAACTTCACCCCAGTTTTGGATGTTCTGTAAAGAATACCGTTTAAGAATGACAAAGTCTAGAAATACGAGGACAGATGCCCACTGTGACGACTAACCTGTTTTCTCTCGTTCTCTGACATCGGCACATCGTACACAGCAGTTGAATGCTATCGTCATGTTATAGCACTGGTGAGATCCTACGCTTGAACAGTCAATACCGGAAGTGCTGCTATCCCGGCATACCCACTCCGCAGGCCGAAATTTGCATGTTCCACAGCACGGCTCGTCCACGATATTTCCGTTCGGTTGGATGATGTTACAGACTTCAGCACTACATCCGGTCTTCTTATCACCATACTCGCAACCTGGGTGATACAGTTGACATGTGAAGATGGCTTAACGATAATAATAATAATAATAATAATGATAGTGGATATTTATATCGCGCACTTTTCCATGCATTGAATGCTTGCTCAAGGCGCTACACATATTATTACCCTGAAGGAAATTGTACTTTCGGTGCTGCTTCTAAGCGCTCCGCGCGACCATATAGGTCCGTACTTCCCGTGTTCAGGTACCCATTTAAACAGCTGGGTGGACTGAGTGCAACGATGAGGTCAGATGTGATACACTAATATATCTGGTATATGTTCAAAGTGATCATGCGTATGTTTGGCGTCGTCGTGTAGTTAGTTACATAGCAAAGCTTTTTTTATATTTGCAACTGAATTTTTCCACTTTGAGTTAATGTTTTGAATTCGTCCAAAATATATCAAAGTGAAACAAAAGAGACATGTCACAATTCTGATTCAGGGCGGGCGCTGAATTCAAATAGGTAAATATAGTGGAATCCAGCAAGGCCCGAAGGAAACAATGTTATATCTAGACTTGTGACAGACGATGCATTGCGTGTGAAAGTGGATCATATACATGTACCTCAAGGCCCATTTAACAGTATTTGAATTGAGTGTTGTTTCCGGGAAATCATCCCACGAAAGGTTCTAGGACCTTGTACAGAATAATAACAGCTAGGGTATTATCCAATAAAATGTCCGCCAAGTAGCATTCTCTGTACCCAATAGTCAGGCAATCAATTCACAAACTGACTATGCGGGATCCGAACCCGTTTAACCCTCGCTCTGTAGCCCAATGCTCTACCACTAGACCACGGGGGTGACTATGAAAGGTTGATTGTTATGCTGTATTTTGCTGTCCGACACTTTTGATGATATGTTATTGGCGCTCTATTTTACTTGGATCACCTGTGGTTAAAACATTTAGACAACTCCACTGACATTAGTTTTTGTACCTCACCTTGAACACCTGTATCAAGGTCCTTGCAGGTCTGACAACACGTTTGTCGCACGGTGCTGTTGTAGCAGTAGGTGTAGGTCTCCGCCACCAGGTCTGTGCACGTCTTCCCGTTGATCCGAGTACTCGGCTCGTCTCCGTGGACACACGAGTCTGCATTCAGGGAGGGAGATTTTATTTTCGTTAACAATTTGAAATCTTCACATAAATTCATCTACAATAAACCAAATCTGAACTGAATCGTGTAAACCTGTAAACATGTATAAATATTCAGGGAGATGAAGTCTTCTCGACCAAGATCAATCTACAATCCAACATATAAACTGATAGAAGACAATGTTAACACATATTAGTCTTTGAAAGAAAAAACAGGACCAATGTACTTAACAATATTTCAGGGATACCAATTTCTTTCCCAAGAAACCAACGCGTCTGGTTGACGAACGTAAAGGATTTTATGGACGCATCTATCTTCAGGAAATAATGTAAATATGAACTTGTAGATTTCTGGATAAAAAACGGCTTTGCAATCAGCACCAGGAAGTTAATGTAGTGGACAGATGATGAAGGTACGTTGAATACTGAAAGACACTTACCATCTGCCGAGGGTGCATTTGCAGATAATACACATTCGCCATTTTCACACCACTGAAACATCAAGTGGTACACATTATAGCATCATCACGTTGATGAAGAGTTTAGTTAGCAGCGACATATGTATATGACCGGCATTCAGTTAGATGGTATGACATTTGACGGTTAAAGGGAAAATTTCAACATATATAATGTGTTTTAAGTAATTCATTTCAATATGATAGAACGTGGACCACATGCATTTTTGTCATGCCAATTGAATAAGTATGTGTATTGATAAACATATTTATTTGATATATTTCACAAACAATAGCATTGGTTAGGCATAGATATAGAAAGATACCACAATATAGCAACGGGTCTAATGTAGAAAATATTAATTGTAATTTAGAAATGAAAATTGTTCAAATAAAGCACCATATACTGTCAGCAAAGTAAAACACGATACTATTATTATACTATATGCATGTAACTTTCTGAAAGTTGTCAAATGAATGTATATACATGTAACCTTTTATGTGCGCTTTCCTCTCAACTCCATATTTATTAGAATGTAATATGGGTCAATGAGCTTTATATCTTATTTAAAGTATGCCTCTCGCGAATAGTGATTCTCGATGGAGAGGTCAGCTTGTTAACTTTGCTGAAGTAATCAGTAATCTTCGGGTACAATGTTCTATGGAAATCGGAGACACATTCTACTTTTGGGATGTTTTCACAGTGACAAATACCATTTTATAACACATCATTGGTATTAGCCTAGGCCAAATTTTGAAAAAGGGCTCAAATATAAGAGCAAGAGGCATTTTTGAGAAGGATTTGGTATCCAGTCTATCTTACCTATTTAAAGGGTGCTGATTACGAAAAAATAGGATACCAAGCTGAAAAAAGTGTTTTTGACCCCCAAAATTGAAAAACAAAATGGCCGCCAGAATTTCACAAAAAATGGCAGCTGATCACATTGTTTTCATTTATTACTGAATCTCTACACGTTAAAAAGTAGTAAAAGTGTTTTTATAAGTATTCAAACGGTACTGATCAACCAACCAAGTTAGAAAAAATATATATAACCCTCAAATTTGAAAAACAAAATGGCCGCCATAGTCGCCTCACATAGTATTAAGTATGAATGTTATTTCATAAATTCGTCTGTATATTTAGTGATAATTTTTTAAAATTTGACTTTCTCAGACATCTTTTAAATGTTGATCACAAATAAATTAGATATACGCTGAATAAAATTGGTTTTCATCTTCAGAATTGAAAAACAAAATGGCCGCCATAGTCGCCTCACATGGTATTGTAACTGTGTGAATACTATCATAAAATGTCTCTGTATATTTAATGATAATTTCTTAAAGTTTGACTTTCTCGAACATCTTATAAATGCTGATCACATATCAATTAGACAGAAGCTGAATACAATTGTTTTCATCTTCAGAATTGAAAACAAAATGGCCGCCATAGTCGCCTCAGATGGTATTAGTTATATCATAAAATGCCTCTGTATATTAATTGATACTTTTCTTAAAATTTTAAAAATCTTATCCATAATCTGTCCTAGTCTATAGCAATGACGTCGATATATCATAGACACTAGTCTTAAATACATCCGGATTTGACTTCAGGAGGTTCGCGACATGTATATCGCAGAATGTATCAAGTTAAACTATCAAAGATAGTGAAGTCCGGGGCGTGATGCTGGTTACACATGTATCTACTATATATGTACCCTTTTGTCTCCACACGACGTGAAGTCCGGGGCGTGATGCTGGTTACACATGTATCTACTATATATGTACCCTTTTGTCTCCACACGACGTGAAGTCCGGGGCGTGATGCTGGTTACACATGTATCTACTATATATGTACCCTTTTGTCTCCACACGACGTGAAGTCCGGGGCGTGATGCTGGTTACACATGTATCTACTCTATACGTACCCTCTTGTCTCCACACGACGTGACGTCCGGGGCGTGATGCTGGTTACACATGTATCTACTCTATACGTACCCTCTTGTCTCCACACGACGTGAAGTCCGGGGCGTGATGCTGGTTACACATGTATCTACTCTATACGTACCCTCTTGTCTCCACACGACGTGAAGTCCGGGGCGTGATGCTGGTTACACATGTATCTACTCTATACGTTCCCTCTTGTCTCCACACGACGTGAAGTTCGGGGCGTGATGCTGGTTACACATGTATCTACTCTATACGTACCCTCTTATCTCCACACGACATGAAGTCCGGGGCGTGATGCTGGTTACACATGTATCTACTCTATACGTACCCACTTGTCTCCACACGACGTAAAAGTCCGGGGCGTGATGCTGGTTACACATGTATCTACTCTATACGTACCCTCTTGTCTCCACACGACGTGAAGTCCGGGGCGTGATGCTGATAACACGTCTATCTACTCTATACGTACCCTCTTGTCTCCACACGACGTGAAGTCCGGGGCGTGAAGCTGGTTACTCATGTATCTACTCTTTACGTACCCTCTTGTCTCCACACGACGTGAAGTCCGGGGCGTGATGCTGGTTACACCTACTGAGAAGATCGTCAGTGCTACAGTACATGGAGTGGCATATGGCGGTCACGTTGTCCAAGCTCTGAAAGGTTAAATGTGTAACTCGTATACTTAAAGTCTTAAAGTCTTAATTATGGCAATTTTGTAAAATAAATCTTACCAACGTATGTACAACTCTTCACCATTGCTTATATACGAGTTATGATTCTGGCCGAGAATGTGTTGCAATGTACAAGGATCTCATCTAACTTTGACAGAATAATTCTTGAGGTTTTTTTTTTTATTTTACAAAGCACCGACATAAGCCTATTTGATAAACGGTACAATAATATAGTCAAATTAACGAAGGAAATCAAAGCAATGATATGGATGGTGCGAACTCATTTGTAGGCCTATCAAAATCCCGAAATACTTACAATCTACGAGTATTGTAACGGCCATTACTAAAGCTTATAACACTATAATACTAATAAGAGGAATGTCACAAGGTTTTACCTACTCTACAATAGTATGATCTGCTGCCGTATATATGCCGACAGAGAACATCCGGGCTGTACAGTCGACCCATGTCTTCGTACGGTACATCCGGGACATTGGAGCGATTCGGTGGAATTGCGGTGTTCAAGCACGTGGCACTGAAGCAAAGCAAAGCAATTCGGATACAACAATGTGAACAAACGTATGACACAGAAGAATCATGATATATAATTGTTTAAACATGAAATTCACTTTCAAATTATTTCCCAAAGTTTTCGGGTTAATGATTTAAGAGTTTCGGGTTAATGCTTTAAGAATGATCTTGCTGTCCGACTAAGATCTAATAAATGACAGTCGATATTGCTTGATGTAATGTGAATAACACAATTTGTTCAAGTAAACAAACTGTAGATTTAGTAACTTACTTTGAGCAAAGAACAGTTAGAGGGTTTGTAAACAATGTATTACATATACATTACAAATAATCAAATATCCATCAAACTACTGTTTAAAATGATATAATGTTAAATAACTACGTGTCGACTCACTGCGAGACCATGGTGTTGACGAGGAAGGTTGACATCTCTTGTATAGAGCAGGACGAGAAGAACCACGGCTTGTACACGTTAGAACTTGTCACGTTAGCCCCGCCCCCTGCCATGATGTACCTGTCACCACGTGCGCACGCGTTCTCACTACCGTCATGAACTGCATTTAAGCTGAAATCGTTGAAAAAAATATTGTAATAAAAGTTGATTTAGAATTAATAAGCAAGAGCTCAGTTAGGGAAGATAATATATTATAACATAATGATGGAAAGTTATTTTAAAGAAAAAAATATGTAAACAATATAATGTACATTTACGTACATGTTATCGATCCTTTACTGTAATTACCGATGTTTTATTTCAATGTTACGTCACCAAATTGATGTCGAATAAAACGTCGTTTAAATTTATTCACTATCATCTCACATATGTGGATAACAATTGAAGACGCTTTGGGGTAAAGATGGAGCAAGGGTAGCGACTATTCTAATAATGCGGAACACACGTTGTCATGTTCAAATGGTTTTTAGTAAAGTACATGTAGACGAAATTAGCATCGCTTTATTTGAAGGATGGAAACAAAACATCCTTATGTGCTAAACTAGCGTCATAAAGTCAAAAACAAATTACTGCCACCAGACATGGTCGATAACGAATGTCTTTGATGAGTATATATATTCACTTATCATAGTATGATATTTGTTATTTGTACGCCAGTTCAAACACCGATTGAGTACTGAGATCGCTATTTCAAGACGGCAAAATGCTTTACAAATATCGATATGGAAGTTACTAAAATATATTGTCAACATGATGTTCCTTCTTAGACTTTACTTCGTTGGCGTATCTTTACTCTACGACACAGTGAAGGAGGACAAGAAGTCTATTCTCCTATCTGCCTCCAAAGGACAAGTTTTTAATGGAAATTTAGCTTAATTGGCTTCTGGACACAACATGGCAATGAGATGTTGAATTAAATGATTTAATAAAACATCGTTTCTTAATATACCCTCTCACAGTAGATGTCACGATGTGAACCTGCTTTTAGCTTGTGTGTAAACCAACGAGATTGTGAGTCATTTGAATGTAAGTGTATGAACCTAATGTCATGCCTCGTCAATAGAGAAACTGACTAATGGTTTTAAAAAGAAAGCTTATACACGACTCGCATGGTTTCCATAAATATATCTCAACAACCCCAAACAATTCATATGCTGAACGCGACAAACATAACTTTTATTACAGAAGACTATCAAGACAATACTTATATACGTAACAAATGATGCTTTAACAAGATTGGTGTGGATATGCTACACTGAGATTGCTACGTTGAATGTCTCAACTTCTTAAAAACTAGTCGTTACTATTGAAACAGATTGATATTTACCACGGGTTGGAAGTTGGACAGAACATGTGCACAGGGGGTAAGCCCTGTCCATGCTAAACCGGAAGTTGGTAGTCGTCAACAACCATTTTCTCGACAGACAGTAGTTTTTCAACTCGGGTGGGTCCCGAAATTGGTTAGTTTTGAACATTTTCAATTGAATGATGTTTACGATATCAACTTGTTTCAACTCTTGAATAGCGATAGTTTACAATCGCAACATCTGTGGAATATGACATTTAATATATAGTTTAGAATTTTAACATTTTGGAGCCAGTCAATTGTCGTCAGGAAGAAAATCCGCGAAAATGCGACTTTCTACATGAATACAGCAAATCTACATGGATCAAGCCCATGTTTTTTGTAATTTTATGTCGAATGTGATAATTTAGGACTTGCATCAAAGTTACAGCTTTCACATATTGACAGAAACAGAGATATTAGCAAAATTAAAAACTGTACACATTGATTGTAGTTGCTCCATCACTGTCCAGGTTGTTGAAAAATTCAAAAACTAATTGTCCATGGTAGTTGCTATGCAGGAAACCCTTCTTTTTTATACATTGTAAATTGATGAATTGATTTTAGTTGCTGTTGTTCATACACTTTTATTGACAATTTAATTGGTAAACTAATGTACACACTAACATTAAAATTTGCGTAAATGTCGAAAAAAACAAACGAATACAAGTTTAACATATCCATCGACTATATGTTTTAACTTACTATTTTTAATAATAGTGTCATTTGTGTCATTCTTACACCTTAAAAATATTGTTATCTTGAAAAATAATGTAATTATAATTTATTACTATCCCTATAAAGCATTTATCCAAAGCACGATGTAATGGATGCCATCTTCAACTTCAGTCTGGTCATCCATTAGTCGAAGAAGTATATCTCCTTTGACTGACAGCAATATAGGACTGTTATTTTGAAAATTAAATTATCGGGGAAAATATTTTTTGATATATTGAACCTGTTGTTTTCACCATTTATATTTAAAGGTTTCTGCATAATACAATTTAATTAATTTCAGGGACACGTCATCAATATGTGAAGACTAGATCTATATGTTTGTAAATATTTACGCATAGCATTTGTAGATGTTACTGATTGATATGAACACTAAATTATATAGCTGTCTGCAATCACAGTTTACTCAAATTATGCCTTGTGCATTATTGGGACTTGACCTTGGTTGTGAAATCACCCACAAATGACAAATTAACAGAATCTTTTAAGATGCATTAAGCTATTTTTTAAATCCTGGTCATGTAGCTTTACATTTCAAATAGATTCAGAGGATCGTGCAGTCCATCAAAAAAGTTCACCGAAGTTTCAATCTTAAATGTTCTCTAATGTTGATGGGTGATTGTAAATACCTGAATTTTATTTTGGATTCACCATAATCCTATGTCTTTGAGATACTACAGTGTATTTACACATATGTATGTTTAAAAATTAACAAATTAAGACAGAAACTTTTAAAATATTAATGATGCATGGAATAATATCTTTGTCGTAATTTTTGATTGTAATGGTCATGTGTTATATGCCTTAACTGTACATTGAGAATGTTATTTAGGATTTAGGGAGGAAAGACTACAGAAATGTATGCTGTTAAAGAAGAATGTTCTGAGAACGCATTTGACTCCATTCTCTTCCCACAGAGGTTACTCCCTTCAGATTTCCGATCCTAATCTCTGTTCTACATAGCTTGAAATCGAGGACTCAAGCAAAATTCCCTAGCGGGGGAAATGGAAACATCATACTGTATCCCTGCTTCTTAACCAATGAAAACTCACCTCTCAGCGGCCATGTCGACCAAGCATAACTTCAAAGATCTAGGCATTTGACATATGTTCTTCGAATATATCTGATGATAATAAGACAAATGAACTATTTTTTTTGTATTTGTCTCTCATTTGGTCTTCTTTATTTATAAAAATGTTGATGAACTATAGTTTTCACAAAATCAAAAAGCATATTTCGAGGAAAACACATTAAACGAGAAAACTTTTATCTTACGTTTATTTTATCATTATGACGAGTGATTGGCAAATGCCACTTTTACAACGGCGTCGCTGATTGCACAACTAAATGTAGATTCAATTGCAACCAATCAGGACACTCCATTTCTGAGAATGATTTGACTCAAAATAACAGAACAAATATTGACCAACAAAGTATGTGTACTTTATTCATAATGGTTAAAAGGCAAACGTCAAGGCAAAAGTTTAATCACCAAAAATGCACGTTCAAAATGTTGAACTACTATTGTATACATTGGTCAAGCTTGGTAACTTCAATTGAAAGCGGGACTCACTGAAGAGAATAATAAAAAGTCAGATTTAGTAGCATTCTCAAGAAATATTACTCAAGTCATAACTTCCTACATAAGTTCTACTTCATTAGGATAGATAAATAAAGCTACTGATGACCATCATTTTCATTCTGCGTAACGTTTTATCTGTTACCTACTTACAATTATCAGACCAACTACCCGTACAGTTCATTTTCAACAACCTGGACAGTGTGTTTGTCAACAAGAGCAACTACCATCAATGTGTACAGTTTTTAATTTTGCTGATATATCGGCTTCGGTTAATCTAGGAACGGTATAACTTTGACTCACGTCCTAGATTATCATATTGAACTTAAAACATCATCAAATATCGGCTACATCCATGTAGATTTGCTGTTTTCATGTAAAAAGTCGCCTTTTCGCGGAATTCCTCTCTTACGACGATTGACTCGTTCCGAAATTTTAAAATTCTAAATTATTTATTACATGTCATGTTCTAAAGATGTAGCGATTGTAAACTATAGCTATTCAAGAGTTGAAACAGGTTGATATTGTTAACATCATTCAATGGAAAATGTTAAAAACTAAACAATTTCGGGACCCACCCCAGTTGAAAAACTACTGTCTGTCGAGAAAATGGTTCGACTGCCAACTTCCGGTTTGGCATGGACAGGGTTTGCCCCCTGTGATGTGTACAGTCCTTTGGGACATCTTGTGTGGTAACTAATGCTTCATTAATGCCAACTTTTTGTGTCACAAATGACTTAATTACTTATTTGTTCTCACCTATGGCCAGCTCGTGAGATGGTGTATACGACAAACCCGAATGTTGTTTCACAGAGATATTACCTATTATTACCCATATGGTTGAAAATAACCGAGTGTGTTTATAAGATATCAAAGTTACAAACGGTACAGTTGTAAAGTCAGCTGGCAGGTACATGCCAGTAAATATCAATATCAATATCAATATCAATATCAATATCAATATCAATATCAATACCAATATCAATCGTTAAATACAATCGTTAAATACAATATATACAAAATGAAAGAATTAGATCAATACCAAATTTGAAGCACATGTGCACATATCACTTCTGCCTAGCAACCATTGTTTCAGCGCGACTTCCCGTCTGTTACGTCATAAAACGATTGTTCTCACCTGTGGGCCAGCTCGTGCGCTGCTGTGTGTACACTCTGGAAGGCCCCTCTGTCCTCTATCACAGATACACTGGTGCCCTCTTGCCCCCTGCACATTGTCCCAACGAATGCCTGACCTAAACCATACAACAAGAACCAGTCAGAACCATATCCATGACCAATGGCTTTCTTACGACTCAGGTTGTAAGAAGAGGAATTTATCCAGAAAATGGAAATTTATATATTAGGCATTTTATTCTTTCATTTTGAAAGTCATACAAAACAATGGTTGCAGCAATCACTAATAGAATTCAGTTTCGAAAATTAGTTTTCCTCGCATCAAATCGCACAACCAAATGTTATCTTTCTTAATGAACACAATGTACATTTTACGTACCATATTGTGTGTGTATAAGAGATCAAAGTTACAAATGGTACAGTGGTATAGTCAGGTGACAGGTACATACCAGTCAATATCAATATCAATCGTTAAATACAATATATACAAAATGAAACAATTAGATCAATACCAAATGTGAGTCACATTAAAGACGGCATCAGAACAGTGTACTTTATTGACAGCTACAACGTCCACTCAGTGTGCAAGTATGATGACTCAAAGGGGCAGTAGCACGTTTTTACGGTGAAATAAGTCGATGAAATGCATTTGAAAAATAATATCACCAAAAGTAAAGCACCCTTCGCTCTTCGGAAAATCAAGTTAAACAATTAGTGTACGTGGTTCTGTAAAGCCACAGGAATCGTTTTTGTCTTTCGAAATAATAAATTGTGTTCACAATAAAACGGCCGCAATGCAATCTGTGCTTCATACACAACATCGTTTTTAACACTACGGACAATTGGTTTGTGTAATAAGATGTTTTACTCTCTAAAGTAAATACAAATGGCATAAACTATCATTATAAGTGAGAAATTTGAAAAAATAGAATTTGCAAGAAACGTACTACTGCCCCTTTAAGAAAGTTCCGGTGCTTATGTCATGATCTTTTCTTAAATTTACTGCTCTCTATACATGCCAACTGTGATTTCCATGAACCAAACAATTGTAAATAGATTGTTAAAACACTGTTCAGACACTGTATGTACCCTTAAATCCTATGTATTTATTGCTATTTATTTGTATGTATTGGAATATAAATGATGGAGATTAAAAAATACAAATTAAAAAAAAATATACATACCAGTGGTGTATCTGAAGAGGGATCCGTTATCTGTGCTGAATATGTCGTGACTGAATAGAATCAAACAAATCAAATTACTCAAGCGTATTAGGGTTACGTGAAAAAATATGAAAATATGATATCCTAATTAAGGTGTTATGTCCTAATTAGGAGATAATATTACAAAACGTTTGTTTCGTGTGACCCTTGTACGCTTCCATATATCCTGTACGATAGCGGGAGAAGGACACAAACTATTCAGTGTATAGAACACGTTTCTGAATGTATTCCTACTTTCAGTTAGCTATCGTTACCCGCTTACACAGTGGCGGGAATTCATTAACATAGCAGATATGTGGTTCTATACATTATCCCAAAGACAGTATCAAATGTAGGTTTCATTACAGGAGGACCTTAACTGCGTCTTCAATGAAATCACGAGCTTCAATTAGTACAGAGTTACCACTTTTGCATTGGTATATTACATGTTACATGTTATATAACTGTGTAACATTGGTATATCACATGTTATATAACTGTGTAACAGTGGTATATTACATGTTACATGTTATATAACTGTGTAACATTGGTATATTACATGTTACATGTTATATAAATGTGTAACATTGGTATATTACATGTTACATGTTATATAACTGTGTAACAGTGGTATATTACATGTTACATGTTATATAACTGTGTAACAGTGGTATATTACATGTTATATAACTGTGTAACATAGGTATATTACGTGTTACATGTTATATAACTGTGTAACATTGGTATATTACATGTTACATGTTATATAACTGTTTATTACTCAACCGTGGTGAGATCACTCATTAGATAACAATGAGTTGGTTACACACATGTGTGATACCACCGCGTGCTGCTGTAACGTCATAATGAGAGCGTGACGTCATAATCGTCTTTGGTTGACGTCACAATGGTAGCCGCGCGACTGCAATAGCGGGTGACATATTTGCAAGTGAGCTTCGCTAAAAACGATTTTCTTGCAATTCCGCGCTATTTACATCATTGAGTAATAAATAAAATACTAAACTCGGTCCCGTTTGATAACATGTTTATGAAACTCGTGAATGGCATCGGTATTTAACTCGCTTTCGCCCGTTAAAATACCAAACCATCCACTCGTTTAATAAACATGTTATCAAACGGGACATCGTTTAGTATTCTATATGTAACACTGGTATATTACATGATATATAACTGTGTAACATTGGTATATTACATGTTACATGTTATATGACTGTGTAACATTGGTATATTACATGTTACATGTTATATAACTGTGTAACATTGGTATATTACATGTTACATGTTATATAACTGTGTAACATCGGTATATTACATGTTACATGTTATATAACTGTGTAACATTGGTATATTACATGTTATATAACTGTGTAACGTTGGTATATTACATGTTACATGTTATATGACTGTGTAACATTGGTATATTACATGTTACATGTTATATAACTGTGTAACATCGGTATATTACATGTTACATGTTATATAACTGTGTAACAGCTGAAGTAGGTTTATAGTGTTAATACCACACACGAGTTACTGTGTTATATATAGTACATGTAGGTGTATAATCACACACGAGTTATACTATATTATATATAGTACTTGTAGGTGTACTCACCCTGTAAATAACATGACGTGATCATAGTTTGTAAGACCATTGGTTTTAACATAGTTTATCAGAGTGAATAGTGTTGTATTGGCGCTGATTGTGTTCAGTATAGAATTCGTTGGCGTAATTTGAGCGGTGGCTTTGTTCTGAAATTAAATAGACATAATAATGCGTATATTTCATCTACATATCTGATTAAGCTTTTTTAAATGACATACGTAAGACACAATCAATCAATCAGTGACGTATCCTTTGTTGTATAGTAAGATAAAACGGGCATTACACCCAGCACAATGTACGAGAATGTGGGTATAGACAACTTCCCGATGCTTAGAGGTGGCGTGTTTACGTTGGAAATGGAACGTTTTAAAATTTAAAAACTCTTATTTGTCAACTAAAATATTCTACATTTTTCCATGTCAACTGTTTTATTATCCTACAGATAACTTTGGTGGTATTGTTTGTAATCTTTGACTTTAAAGAACCAATCAAAGAGAATCTAGTCGATGGATGGTGATGCTGAATTGACTATATACGACAAGTTGGGCTCCATCCAAATAAGACAGATTATTTCCCTGTTTACTTGGGTCATAAACACACTTCAAACTGATACTTATATTGAATTGACGAGTGGTATAAATCCACGCACAAGAAGGTAAACAAAACCTGCTGATAAACAGTAAAACAACATAGCAGTCTCAACAATATATGGAGTGCGATAGTCAGCGCGACCTTAGTCTGTGCTTGATAATAACGTAAGGAGAGACACTCACCTTGAAGATGCTGATGTCCGCCACGTTCACAGACAATTTGTATTCTTCGATGTTCGAGTATCTTTGATTCACCTGGAAAACATGGAAAGATACATACCTTCACTGATTAAATACGAAACGATGTTATGAAGTTTTAATTTTTTTTATTAAATGCACAAATTAATTTTTGGAAATTCTCATATTATTGATATCCTCAATTAACTGACGCTAAGGACACGTACATTTAAGGAACTAAAAAAAATTAAGAAAATAAACTATAAATGCATGATGAACATCACTTATACGTTAAAGAGATATGTAAAAGCTTTCTTATGGATAAAGTCCATATGTCAATTATGCTCCATAATGCATTGAATAATGTAAAAAAAAACACAACCTACAGAAGAGTACATAGGGTGGGGACAATAATAATTCTAGATTACTGTGGACGCACAGAAAATAGCTATATAGAACTTTGCTAGAAGTAAACCATTACTCAAGTAAACCCAGTGACACTGACCCCTTTGAAGACGAGAGCAATATATTTCCTAAGGTTTGACTCGGCTTCAAGTTCATTCTGTTGGTTGAGATCAAGCCAACTGCAAGAGGAAATACAGGGACAAAGGTTAACATGTTACAGACATGGTATGAGTTCGTGATTACAGGTATTATGTAATCCTTTCACGAAATCACCTTCACTAAGGTTAACCTTAACTTTCATTTATTAGCATTGCACTAAGGTTACCTAAGTGACTTACGATCACCTTAGTGCTTTGTGAAAGTGGGTCATGTACCACAAATGAGAGATAACTCCGCTGGAAGCGCATGTAAAATCTCCAAATACCGAACGTAAAGTCTGTACAGTATCACATACATCGAATCAATGTAAATTGCATCTTTACTGCATGCTTGAGTCAATTGCTTGACACCAATACTTACACATATAGATGAATATATTCAGCAAATAACATCACCATATCAAGTTCATATTAAACTTTACAATGTCAAACCACTTCTTACAATACATTTTATAAGGTAGCTGTTTTCAGGCCTGTGACTTACTGGTCGAACATCTTCCAGTCCACGATAGCTAGAACATCTATCTTGTAGTCCGGGACGTCTCGGCGCCGTCGATGATTGGTCCCATGTGGTCCTGGAAATATAACACACACGTTACCTCACACGGACTACTCGCAAACAACTCACATTAGGTCAGTTTCGTTCAAACTGACTGCGATGATGTTGAAAAGTTCAGGAGATGTGTGTTCATTTACAGCCGACTGTAAATTTTCGGGTCGGTGGTGTATTTTTATTTGATAACACAGGAACACAGACAGAAAGCATGGAGCACCTCAGGTTGTACACAAGTCCTTATACAAACTGAGGGACAGAGTAACTTTACATCGTATATATCGACATCAGTGAAAGGAAGGACGGTCTGAGGTGGAAACTTTAATGGTTTATTCGACTAAATGACCTTGACAATTATTGTATACAATTTATATTTATATTTTTTCATAAAGAATGTACGTATTATTTTCCACATCAACAGTTCAAACAACATTCATAATATTCAGTATGTTTATATACATGTAAACTTTTATTATATTCGCGCCACGCTATATTATCAAGTTGCCTGATAATCGTAATTGATGGAATGTGTAGTTTATTCTGGAGACATATTGATATAGTATGGCGTCATTTCCGTACGTGCCGGTTGATTTGAGGTAGAATAATTATTCGAATTAAACAGCTATAAACCCATACAATTTTAATCAAACGATGTTGAATCAAATGGTGCAGCTGCTTGAATATCCCTGTTCACGTATCATGCCCACACTCGTGACGGTATCAGTGATGTCAGTACCTATACAATTCGACTGTGGCGGGCTTTATTGCATAACGATATGTACAAAGCCAGCAAATAAATATTTAAAGAACCAACTATACTTTTGTTGTCAGCTGGGTACGACGAGTACACCATGCTTCAGAAAATAACTCAGTGTGAGTCACAAAGGAAAACACCCGAGGCGAGGAAATTAGTACAAAACCGAGTCCTTTGTCGTTTCTGCAAATCATCGTCGTTAATGAAATGTTTTCTACCCTATGGCTCCCCGTTAAGCGTGTTACACTTAGTCAGTATGATAGAATGTCAGAGAATATATACGTGCATCACGCAATTATATTAGAGATGTAACGATCTAACAAGTAGCACTATTAATTGAGTAGTTCAATACTCGTCCATTACGTTATCTACAGCACCGGTATATCGTTGCAATTATAATGGATGGTGGCCCTGTCACAACACTGAAAACGGTTTACACTTCAGAGAGTACAGGTATAACTAACTTGATAGACCTCAAGGACGTTAGTTTATTCATCATTCAATGGAAAGAGTTCATCTTTATGACGTGGGAACACCTTCTCCAGGATCAGGACCATATATATGTAGGTCCTTTACAATGACTTTTTTCACCTCTTCTTAATAATTCTAATCTGACGTACATGTACCAGGGTGTTGCAACTTGTTTGAATGCTTGGATTCGACTAAATAAATAAAGAAACATAAGGCGTTCTTCCATAAATATAGGTTGGCTTGTTGCAACGGCCTTCAATGGCCAGCTGCCTTGAAGTAAACACACACACACACACACACACACACACACACACACACACACACATGTTTGGTCGGTTAGGAAATGCGAAATATAAAGTTCAAATGGGATTCGACTCTTGATTGACATTGGTTATATTACATATTCCATATTTCCAATTCATTTCAGATACATTTCTTTAACCTAATATATAAATAAAGACAGAATTGAGGTCGAAAACTTTGAAAGCGTGTTCCTGGTAATTTAAGTCATTATCATCACTGGTAGGACAAGGATGTAACCGACATGATTCTCAACTTCATTTCAGCTAACATTTCTTTAACTATTCGAACTATAGTGAACAGAGCTGCACAGTATAACTTTGATGTATATGGTGCATATTTTAGTACATCATTTTCCTTTCTTATTGATTTTAATGTATATGGTTGTAAATGTACATTTGAAATTTAAATAAACATTGATAATTTGATATGGCACTGTCAATTACATCATAACTTTTCTCATAATATATATCTAAACAACGTATAGAGGTGACTTCATTTAAATCATAGGTTACAACTAGTTTCTGTTAAGACCAACTATGAATCACTTTTGCAACAGACATGGATCGTCCTGATAAGAAACTGGTTCATGTTCGACATCAGGAAGGAGGTTGCTGATTGACGTCCTGTGAAATGAACATCGTGACTGTAATACACACCCTTCTCTTATCTATTGACGATGATAGAAAACAAACAGTGCGTTTGTTTAGATAGGATCTTTAACAACGAAAGTATGTCATACTGCAATATTTGAGATAAAAAGGTTAATGTGTGCTTAGTTTGAAATTCGAAATTGAACCTGTCACTATCTGTACTCTGATGTCAGTGAGAAGAACATTTCCCCTCTTTAATGGATGTCATCATTTCTGTTACTATATATCAATCATTCCCTCATATCAGGCTCTCCTTCAATATATATATATATATATATATATATATATATATATATATATATATATATATATATATATATATATATATATATATATATATATATATATATATATATATATATATATATATATATATAAACCATACTCTCCTTCAAAATATATCAGTCTCTTCTTCACCTTATACCAGTCTCTCCTTCAATATATATCAGTCTCTTCTTCACCTTATACCAGTCTCTCCTTCAATATATATATATATATATATATATATATATATATATCTCATACCCTCCTTCAATATATATCAGTCTCTCATTCAATATATACCAGTCTCTCCTTCAATATGTATCAATATTCCCTTCAACTTATACCTGTCTCTCCTTCAATATATATCAATCTCTTCTTCACCTTATACCAGTCTCTCCTTCAATATATATCAGTCTCTTCTTCACCTTATACCAGTCTCTCCTTCAATATGTATCAATATTCCCTTCAACTTATACCTGTCTCTCCTTCAATATATATCAATCTCTTCGTCCCCTTATACCAGTCTCTCCTTCAATATAAAGCAGTCTCTTCTTCACCTTATACCATTCTCTCCTTCAATATGTATCAATATTCCCTTCAATTTATATCAGTCTCTCTTCCAATATATATCATTCTTTTCTTTAATGGATGCCATTATGCCCTCTGCTATATATAATTCTCTTCTTCAATACGTATCATTCTCCTTAATTGATGCCAATCTTTCTTTCGATATATATTAATGATACATATATCAACTATTAAAGATACATTATTCCTTTAGTGGATGCCATTCTTTCTTTCGATATATATATATATCTCGCCGGATCCTTCCGGATATATCATTCTCTTCTTACATGGATGTCATTATGCCCTCTGACATATATGTCATTCTCTCCCTCAATACATATCATTCTCTCCCTCAATATATATCATTCTCTCCCTCAATATATGTCATTCTCTCCCTCAATATATGTCATTCTCTCCCTCAATATGTCATTCTCTCCCTCAATATATACCATTCTCTCCCTCAATATATGTCATTCTCTCCCTCAATATCTCATTCTCTCCCTCAATATATATCATTCTATCCCTTAATATATGTCATTCTCTCACTCAATACATATCATTCTCTCCCTCAATATATGTCATTCTCTCCCTCAATACATATCATTCTCTCCCTCAATATGTCATTCTCTCCCTCAATAATATCATTCTTTCCCTCAATATATATATCATTCTCTCCCTCAATATATATCATTCTCTCCCTCAATATATGTCATTCTCTCCCTCAATATATATCATTCTCTTCATCAATATAAATCATTCTCTCCCTCAATATATATCATTCTCTCCCTCAATATAAATCATTCTCTCACTCAATAAATGTCATTCTCTCCCTCAATATATATCATTCTCTCACTCAATATATATCATTCTCTCTCTCAATATATATAATTCTCTCCCTCAATATATATATCATTCTCTCCCTCAATATATATCATTCTCTCCCTCAATATATATCATTCTCTCCCTCAATATATATCATTCTCCCTCAATATATATCATTCTCTAACTCAATATATGTCATTCTCTCCCTCAATATATATCATTCTCTCATTCAATATATATCATTTTTCCCTCAATATATATCATTCTCTCCCTCAATATATATAATTATCTCCCTAAATATATATATATCATTCTCTCCCTCAATATATATCATTTTCTCCCTCAATATATATCATTTTCTCCCTCAATATATGTCATTCTCTCCCACAATATATATCATTCTCTCCATCAATATATATCATTCTCTCCCTAAATATATATCATTCTCTCCATCAATATATATCATTCTCTCCCTCAATATATATCATTCTCCCTCAATATATATCATTCTCTAACTCAATATATGTCATTCTCTCACTCAATATATATCATTCTCTCTCAAAATATATCATTCTCTCCCTCAATATATATCATTCTCCCTCAATATATATCATTTTCTCACTCAATATATATCATTCTCTCTCAAAATATATCATTCTCTCCCTTAATATATATCATTCTCTTATTCAATATATATCATTCTCTCCCTCAATATATATCATTCTCTCCCTCAATATATATCATTCTCTCCATCAATATATATCATTCTCCCTCAATATATATCATTCCCCCCTCAATATATATCATTCTCTCCCTCAATATATATCATTCTCTCACTCAATATATATCATTCTCTCACTCAATATATATAATTCTCTCACTCATTATAAATCATTCTCTCCCTAAATATATATCCTTCTCTCCCTCAATATATATCATTCTCTCCCTCAATATATATATCATTCTCTCATTCAATATATATCATTTTTTCTCTCAATATATATCATTCTCTCCCTCAATATATATAATTCTCCCCCTCAATATATATATATCATTCTCTCCCTCAATATATATCATTCTCTCCCTCAATATATATCATTCTCTCCCTCAATATATGTCATTCTCTCCCACAATATATATCATTCTCTCCATAAATATATATCATTCTCTCCCTAAATATATATCATTCTCTCCATCAATATATATCATTCTCTCCCTCAATATATATCATTCTCCCTCAATATATATCATTCTCTAACTCAATATATGTCATTCTCTCCCTAAATATATATCATTCTCTCCATCAATATATATCATTCTCTCCCTCAATATATATCATTCTCCCTCAATATATATCATTCTCTCACTCAATATATATCATTCTCTCTCAAAATATATCATTCTCTCCCTTAATATATATCATTCTCTTATTCAATATATATCATTCTCTCCCTCAATATATATCATTCTCTCCATCAATATATATCATTCTCCCTCTATATATATCATCCCCCCTCAATATATATCATTCTCTCCCTCAATATATATCATTCTCTCACTCAATATATATCATTCTCTCACTTAATATATATAATTCTCTCACTCAATATAAATCATTCTCTCCCTAAATATATATCCTTCTCTCCCTCAATATATATCATTCTCTCCCTCAATATATATATCATTCTCTCATTCAATATATATCATTTTCTCCCTCAATATATATCATTTTCTCCCTCAATACATATCATTCTCTTATTCAATATATATCATTCTCTCCCTCAATATATATCATTCCCTCCCTCAATATATATATCATTCTCTCCCTCAATATATATCATTCTCTTCCTCAATATATATCATTCTCTCATTCAATATATATCATTTTTTCCCTCAATATATATCATTCACTCCCTCAATATATATCATTCTTTCCCTCAATATATATCATTCTCTCCCTCAATATATATCATTCTCTCACTCAATATATATCATTCTCTCCCTCAATATACATCCTTCTCTGCCTCAATATATATCATTCTCTCCCTCAATATATGTCACCCTTCATTGTTTAATATAATGTTATGTTGTTAAAGCTAATTACCTTTCTCTCGTGTTATAACATAACCAGGACTCTCTCATGTTATAACATAACCAGGACTCTCTCATGTTATAACATAACCAGGACTCTCTCATGTTATAACATAACCAGGACTCTCTCATGTTATAACATAACCAGGACTCGTTTATTCAAAATAAGATATCCTCCTGGTGGCTCACAATCGACGGTATTTGTCAAAGTGTGCTTTATGTTGAGAACAGACAATCCTCTCACTATGTAACTCCTCTACTTCCTTCTCCCACTGTCATGTGAAACTAACGGGGGTATTGATTTCAGGTAGAAACGATCTGCCCCTCTTCGTCCTCTGACCCACCTGCCGTGTTAATTGGACACCACACAGGACTTCACCTGTCACCTTGCCTATCCCCACCGGCACTCTCCGTATTTCAACATTAGAAACATTTGTTTTAATGTTTTGGGGTGATAAACGTTACCTTGATTCTAAACAAGTTCAAAGTCAATACAGTTCAAGCGTCCACCTCCCTGACACGGTTCAATGAATATGCTGCCTTCATCTAAGAGGAACTTATTGATTTATTATTTCATGATATATAAAGTACGTTTATAAATACTAGCACTCTAACTTTAAACGAAAATTAATGTGTGATAAGATACACATGTACATGTGATTAAATACACCCTACAGAGTAATAATACTCACCTGAGCGTATGGCAGGTGCGAGATGAAACATCATCATCACAGGTAGAAACAGAGTCACTTTCATCTTGCCGTCCTACTGACACAATACGATGTGAATGTTTTGAGGCTGTTCGAGTCCCTCCTGTGGATCACTCACCCGGAACCATGGCCCAATTAGAGTTGATATCATGTACGTAGTCCCCTGCTAATCACTGAAACGTGAAACAGGTAAGAACAGCCATACCTGTAAACGCCATACGTTCACGTCAGTCCAATGCAATTGTCAACTGCATGAGTCGGCATTTCCTGATAAATACTCTGTATGGGTCAAGGGAAGTAACTCATGTTGGCTTACATGACCAGTGGATCATGGGTAGAAAGGTATATTAGATCTATAGCAGGGAATGAGTAACTTTCCATATACAGATTCTTATCAATAAGCCTTGAATAGTGTGATATAGGCGTTGTTAATATTGACCACTGTGCAAACATGAGCTACAATGTACCTAAGGGTCCCGTGTTCTAACCCGGATTTTAACTTGATTTATGGATTGCGAAATTCTTCAGTGCTATTTAAAGAAAGTCTCATCTCACGATCTGTAAAGGAGTCACCAGAACCCTTAGAAGTGATTTTACAATACTTTTCAATTTCGGATATGTAAATTCAAGTTTAAGTTATATCTTGATATATTGAAGAATGCAGTGTTCTATTTTTTCTTGTTCATGTCAATCGGCTCGAATCTTGAATTTTTTGCATTGAATACACTACATTCATTATTTAATATACTGAACAGCAAAAGAAACACTAGTTTTAATGAATATAGTTTCTGTTTGCATATCAGCCCATGGTTTGTCATATCATTAGTAAATATCAGAGAACATGTTGAGATATTGGTACTGAAGAGAACAGATGGTTACCATTGCAAAGTCAAAGGCTATCAGTTAGCGAAAATGCACGTCACAAGATGTCATGGTTACATGATATGCATGAGCCTGGTAAAATTCAAATTAATCATGCTGTAATCCGAAACTTGCTCAATGGAAAGGACCGCAATTTGTGACTCAAGCCTCGTGGTAACCTCAAAGTTCGCTCGATTTGCTACGTAGCGCTACATTGAGCAATCGCGTTCAAGAGAGGTTTAAAAGTAATCGCTAATTGAGCGATTACTTTGAAACCTCTCTTGAACACGGCCCTGGAGTTGACGTTTAAGCAGTACGTGGAGTGTTGCGGTTAAATGGAGTTACCTCCCCTGTGTTGAAGGAGAAGTTTGCACACTGCAGCAGGTAGCCAGTATATCAATGTAGGATATCATAATTACTATCTATACTAGTGGCTATGTACATACAGCACAGCATTAAGAATCAACATCAGCATCAAAAATAAGTTTTTTGAGATAAAGTGGCTCTTTCACCACTGTGTTTATAGCAAATATTGTAATTGAATATCATGTTACTTTCACACACTCCTGCTCTCGTCACAGATCTACATGTGGAGGTACCTCAAGTCAGTTCTACTCTGAACTAAATGATTTGAGTAACCTCTTTGAGGAACGAATGTCATATAGTGTGTGTATCAATATATACTCCTCTGTTGTAACCGACATTTGTAGTGTCCAAAAGACACAAATGAAAGATACATACTTAAACATATATACCTACATGATGTGCCAAGACGCCAACTTATCATGTATGAAACACCTTACTATGTTTTTGAAAAACACCTTACTATGTTTTTGAAAAACTCCTTTACTAATTAGTGCAATTTCTCGGCTTATTGTGGGTCGAAAAAATCTGTGAAAAATTAAGTGTATATATCTCACGGAGAGAGATTTTCCGCTATGTTCATCAACATCCTTGATGGCTCTTTAACTAGAGTGAAAAGTGCTTTTTAGCTTGGTTTATTGACGTCCTACAGAAACAATCTTGATTTCGGTAAGTCCATAATCGGACACCAGACTTTCAAAAGCGACACGTAAAATGTTAAACGACCGAACAAAATGACAAATGATTAAACTGCACCGTATAATATACAAATATTGAAAACAATTAAACAGTCTATCTATGGTGATTCGTGATAGAAAATGGGAGGCTCCTTGAAATTTTTACCACTTATAGTACTACAGATATGAAGTGTCCTTTATCTAAATAACGTTGAACATTATGAGGCAATTTTTCAAAAATCTTAAAGTAAACAACATTAAAGATATATAATTGTATACTGAACAAACCACCCCAATCAATATGCCGAAAGTAGAAATGGTACGTGAAAATTTAATGTAAGAGTCAAACAAAACTTTCAAATTAATGCTGTTCTGGGTATGATCTCAATATTGGCTATTTTCAGCTGCATTATCTTGCAGTGTTTATACAGTGAAAATCACTCGTCCGAAAGGATAAATGATTTCAACGGGAGACCAATCGTGGAGGATTGTTTAACCGTTACACAAAACCGTTTCGTTAGTGACATATATACTAGTTATGGCCTTAAAAATTAAAAAAATAAATGTTTCTGGTCTTTACAGGCTGACAAAAATGATACGATGAAGCGATTTTTTTTTATTTAAGACATTTTTTTGGTTTTGGAATGAAGAGTTAAACAAACAAAATGTATACAACTATTTATATAAATAAAGCACAAAACCTCTTAATAATCTGTTACTAATCCAAACTGTCAATAATCTCACCCCTAGACTCCATCTCAACAGAAACGAGTGACATTTTCTATGTCCAATGTTTTATGAGGCTAAACATTAATAGTTATCTGCCCCTTACTTTTGAAAACCTTGGAAAAAACATGAGGCTTGGGTTTGAAACTGATGCGGGCGGAAACCAGAAACAAATTCCTTCTGTTGGGCCTATTACGAGTATTGCATTGAGAATCATCCCGATGTTAACTGATCACAAAATGCCGCTAGATGTATTAAGTGTAAGAGTTAGAGTAAAGAATTCAATGTTGAAAAAATCCACTTTGAAATCAAGACCATAGAGAAATTTTCTCTACTCATATTGTCAACATTTTGAATAATCGTTATTTAAAATTGTATTTTGCGTCTGTTAGAAGATAGTCTCCAGCGGATGTATTACTGTTGGACAATTGCGCTTGAAATTAGGGTAGGATATATAAAAGATGGCCCAGAAACCAGACATGAGAATAGTTGAGGATTCAGGAAACAGCAATCAGTACACAACACGGATACAACACTTGCACTATCACACCACGTCTCCTGGCAACTGCATTCAGTGGGGCTGGGGCGTAGTTATGGTCGGATATAAGTATTTAGTTCCATCAGAATCATAAAGAAAACATAGCAATTATTAGACAAGACATTGACTTGAGTCTATCAACCTAGATGATGTTATTGACAATTTAATTTTCTCCAAAATCATTTTGACAAAAGATACACGAGGGCATATCGAATCTTAATCATCGAGGCTAATATTGGATTAAAAGACAAAATATGCATTGTAAAAAACGTTTCTAAGTAGAAATGATAGCATCAGGTTTGTGAATGGTTTCATGTTCATACCATTTTATTTTGGAACATTAAAACAATAAACGTTTGACAGTTTCAATTTCGGTCTCACCTAAAGAGCAACATTGATCATCGCGTCGTCCGATCTTATATTGACGGATTCCCTAGGTGTTATTGTATTAAAACATTTCTAGTTGGATTATCAATCGTTGATTTCTGATTGATTACAAAGCATTTAGACATGGGATTTGTGTAAAATTGCAATTGATATTACTTTCCTATGTATCGTATCAAGTTGTTTGCACACACTAATTGGTAAATGAATTGAATCATTTGAATATAGGTTATGTAGGAGTTGATCACAGTTCTTCGCTTATGTAAAAAGGAAAAGTTTGGTTTTAGATGTTTTAGCTCATCAGACCTGTACAGGCCAGATGGGCATACATGAATGAATGAATGAATGAGACGTTAAAAGTGAAACCTTTAAACGACTTCTTCTCCGAAAGCTTGATATAGAAATGTGAAATTTTGTCATTAACATATTTGTGGGATGTAGATACAAGTTTGTAAATTTATAAATTTGGTTGAGATAAATAATGAAATTTGAACTTTGCAGGGGATTCACCCTAAAAGCTTCAAACGACTTCTTCTCATGAGCTACGATAGGAGATATCCAGAAACCTGGGCAGTGTTTTCTTTAAAAGATGGAGATTATGATTTGTAAATTTCATTACTAAACCTTTGATACTTTGATTGTGACAGGGGTTCATATACAGGTATATATTTCTCTCAATGACCCTATAACACTCTAATATCATCTATGTTTAATGAATATCAATAGTTCTAAATTTCAACCATAAAATGGATTAAAGGTGTTTTCGAGAGCTTCTTATGCAACTTTCATTATATTTGTATCATAGAAATTAAGCAAGATATAACTTATTTTATTTTTTTGTCATTTAATTCAATTTTCTATGTATACAGTATACTCACTTGAGAATGGATTTGTATTGTTTCTCTCCAAATCGTATACCATTTTGTTTTATGATTTGGGGAATATGTTTCTTCTATTTTAATTTAAATCATTTTAGTGATAACCTTTATCACCACTCTACTGCGTGACGTCATCGGGACAATGTTATGACGTCATATTGTCAGCTGGCGAAGGCTGTACGTTAACGGTTGAAATCACTCCACGTCAACATAAAACACAGAAATATTGATATAATAAATAGAATATCTGTTTTTCCTTGACAATCTCATGAGGTAGAAAAGTTAATAAATATTTCACTCCTTGCTGCACCACTCCTGAAATATCTACTTTTCTACCTCACTCGATGAGATAAACATGGTATTTGTAAAGAAAACATAGATATCCTCTATATATAAAGACAACGTTAGGTTTAGTACTGCTTACGTGAGTTATGGTCGTGACAACAGGAAAACACGGGATTGAACGCGCCTTGCCGGATCAGCCAAATTTGGGGTGGATCCGGCAAGCGAACTCCGCCTGTTTTGTCCTGTGGACTACATCTGTAGATGTTAATATCTGATTGTGTCCCCAGCACAGCTTTGCGGGAGACAAAGGCTTAATGTTTTCGCCTCCGTTCGTAATTACGTGATTCCGTTTCCGGGCCATATCGAAAAACAACGTTTAATATTTTGTATTACGAAACTTGGTATGTGGTTGGCCTTATGATAGAGTGGTTCTTAGTATATTTTGATTATATATTTGTTCTGCTTTCCATAGAAAAAGTTTGAACTTATTGCATGTGGAGGTACGAACCTTTCCCGGCCTCTATCTCTAAATCTATTCAGTATTTTTTCACGAAACCTGGTGTGTGGTTTGACCTAGTGTTGGAGTGATGCATTTTGCTCCTATAGTTATTCTTATTTTTATAATTGTTTCTGGTTTCCATCGAAATAATTTGAACGTAGTGTATATATGGATCCTTTTCCGACCTCCATCTGATAATCTATTCAGTATTATCTAATGAAACTTGGTATGTGTTAAGACTCAAAGATGGAATGGTGCCAGGCTTTTGCTACTTTAATCATTTTGATTTGTTCTGAATGGTTTCCATGGAAATAATTTTAACAATAGGCCAGAAAAGCGACACACTTTTAACTAAGAGGCTACATGAAAACAAATTCATTTATTCTAATAATTTAACCTTTTTGGATTGTCCTTTTTGGATTGTCTCTGGCATCAGTGAAAAATAATGTTAAGATGACTAGGTTGGATTTAAAGTTGGAGCGGGGGACATCACAGTGCATCACATGCACATATTTCTAGTTGTGTTTGAGATGGTTATTATATTGCATTCGGAATAAATTGATGAATTGAGAAGCAAATGGGCTTTTCAGCATATTGTTTTTGTGTCAATCATCAATATCACAATGCTGTTCTTTGCTCATATAGTTTGCTTTTATTTAAGTCACGAAATTTAGTATTTACCACTGGTGATAACGTTCCAATGAGAATGTCGTACTGGTATCGCCCTGTATACTCACGTTATCGTTTAACGAGTCCAACTCGCCAAGGGACAAGGTCACGTGTTCAGGACGGATATTACACCATGTTGTACAGAACACACGGTGGCATCTGGATCCAACACGTGAACAATCACTTTATCTACAACCAGCCTGGCAGCAGTGTGTAATTTGATATATATATATATGAGTTATTGTAGTATGTTTGTTCCTTGTATATACTTATGTCCAAGTGGCGACAGTTCTAGCTGCATATGCGAGAGTGTCAACAGAGTTACCGCCCCTGCAACTTTCACGGATACATCCTCTTTGATGTCGATCATGCAGCGTACACTTATATAGTTACAGAATGCCTTATTTGGCTACAGTGTTAGCCACGTCGTATAGGAGCTGTCAGCGGGGGTGATGTAAAACCCCACTTTGCACTGTGTTACACAAATACTGTACTACCATGCACTGAACACCAAGAGCTGCACACCAACTACATCACGTATAACATTTAATAACGTCTGTTTCATTGTTTTAGAGTGCTATGCACAATGAAATATGATCAACTGCGTTGACTTCTTGAGAATGAGAATGCAGTATAAAAGACAACCTAAAATGTCCACAATCTTAATACATTACGTGTAGACGTGTGTGCTTGCGCGTGTTGATGTGTTTGCTTGTGTATGTCTGTCGGTGAAAGTATGTGTATTTGAGCGCGCATGTGTATGTGAGAGATATACCCATACTTTTCCGAGTGTATCGAATGATGCCCTACACTTTTCCCCGTGGGGCCCTTACGAGGCGGAGCCGAGTAAGGCTCCAACGGGGGAAAGTGTAGGGTATCATTTGATACACTCGGAAAAGTATGGGTATATCTGTCTTACACCCCACTTACGTAAGCGGATACTATTTCATAATATTTAAACAAATACAGCTGTAAACAAGCTTGTGCATGAAACGCACAACCCAAATACGTCCTCGTCTGTGACAACGCAGCAAGTGCTGCGTTGTATGGTTACCCATGTTTGGGGCTCGAAATTTAATTGATATGGCCCAATGACGGCATTATCAACGCAGATGCACGTGCATCTTGCTGAAATGTACAGCTAACGCTATAAACAGCATGGCTAATGTCAACGTGGCCAAAGTTTAGAGAAAACAGAAACAACGTTCAGTATGTTAAGACATTTTGCACCCAAAATTAAATTACATTCTTAGTTTGAATATATATTTGAGAATGCATTTGTATGAATATTTGTGCATTCATGTGTATGTGTATTTGAGCATGAATTTGTATCTATATTCGAGAATGCATTTGTATAAATATTTGAGCATACATGTGCATGTGTATTTGAGCATGCGTGTGTATGAATATTTAAGCATGCACGTGTATATGTATTTGAGCATGCACGTGTATGTGTATTTGAGCATGCATGTGTATGAATATTTAAGCATGCATAGGTAAGTGTATTTGAGCATGCATGTTTATGTTTAATGGTGCATGCATGTGCATGTGTATTTGAGCATGCATGTGCATGTGTATTTGAGAATGAATGTGTATGTATATTCGAGAATGCATTTGTATGAATATTTGAGCATGCATGTGTATGTGTATTTGAGCATGCATGTGTATGTGTATTTGAGAATGCTTGTGTATGTGTATGTGAGCATGCGTGTGTATGTGTATTTGAGCATGCGTGTGTATGTGTATTCGAGAATGCTTGTGTATGTGTATGTGAGCATGCGTGTGTAAGTGTACTTGAGCATTCAGCTGCATGTGTATTTGAGCATGCATTTGTATGACTATTTGAGCATGCATGTGTATGTGTATTTGAGCATGCTTGTGTATGTATATTTGAGAATGCATTTGTATGAAGATTTGAGCATGTACGAATATGTGTATTGAGCATTCACATGCGTGTGTTATTGAGCATGCGTGTGTATGTGTATTTTAGCGTGTGTGTGTATGTGTACTTGAGCATTCAGCTGCATGTGTTTTTGAGCATGTATTTGTATGAATAATTGAGCGTTCATGTGTATGTGTATTAAAACATTCTCCTGCATGTGTATTTGAGCATGCATGTGTATGTGTATTTTAGCGTGTGTGTGTATGTGTACTTGAGCATTCAGCTGCATGTGTTTTTGAGCATGTATTTGTATGAATAATTGAGCGTTCATGTATATGTGTATTAAAACATTCTCCTGCATGTGTATTTGAGCATGCATGTGTATGTGTATTTGAGCATGCATGTGTATGTGTATTTGAGCATGCGTGTGTATGTGTATTTGAGCATGCGTGTGTATGTGTATGTGAGCATGCATGTGTATGTGTATGTGAGCATGCATGTGTATGTGTATTTGAGCATGCGTGTGTATGTGTATTTGAGCATGCGTGTGTATGTGTATTCGAGAATGCATGTGTATGTGTATTTTAGCGTGTGTGTGTATGTGTACTTGAGCATTCAGCTGCATGTGTTTTTGAGCATGTATTTGTATGAATAATTGAGCGTTCATGTATATGTGTATTAAAACATTCTCCTGCATGTGTATTTGAGCATGCATGTGTATGTGTATTTGAGCATGCATGTGTATGTGTATTTGAGCATGCATGTGTATGTGTATTCGAGCATGCATGTGCATGTGTATTTGAGCATGAATTTGTATCTATATTCGAGAATGCATTTGTATGAGTATTTGAGCATATATGTGCATGTGTATTTGAGCATGCGTGTGTATGTGTATAAATGCATGCACGTGTATGTGTATTTGAGCATGCATGTTTATGAATATTAAAGCATGCACGTGTATGGGTATTTGAGCATGCATGTGTATGTGTATTTGAGCATGCACGTGTATGTGTAATTGAGCATGCATGTGTATGTGTATTTGAGCATGCACGTGTATGGGTATTTGAACATGCATGTGTATGAATATTTGAGCATGCATGTGTATGTGTATTTGAGCATGCATGTGTATGTGTATTCGAGCATGCATGTGCATGTGTATTTGAGCATGAATTTGTATCTATATTCGAGAATGCATTTGTATGAATACTTGAGCATATATGTGCATGTGTATTTGAGCATGCGTGTGTATGTGTATATATGCATGCACATGTATGTGTTTTTTAGCATGCATGTTTATGAATATTAAAGCATGCACGTGTATGTGTATATGAGCATGCATGTGTATGTGTATTTGAGCATGCACGTGTATGTGTATTTGAGCATGCATGTTTTTGAATATTTAAGCATGCACGTGTCTGTGTATTTGAGCATGCATGTGCATGTGTATTTGAGCATGCACGTGTATGTGTATTTGAGCATGCATTTGTATGAATATTTGAGCATTCATGTGTATGTGTATTTGAGCATGCACGTGTATGTGTATTTGAGCATGCATGTGTATGAATATTTAAGCATGCACGTGTCTGTGTATTTGAGCATGCATGTGCATGTGTATTTGAGCATGAATTTGTATGTATATTCGAGAATGCATTTGTATGTGTATTTGAGCATGCGTGTGTATGTGTATTTGAGCATGCATCCGTATGTGTATTTGAGCATTCATGTGTTTGTGTATTTGAGCATGCATGTGCATGTGTATTGGAGCATGCATGTGCATGTGTATTTGAGCATGCATGTGCATGTTTATTTGAGCATGAATTTGTATGTATATACGAGAATGCATTTTATGAATATTTGAGCATACATGTGCATGTGTATTTGAGCATGAATTTGTATCTATATTCGAGAATGCATTTGCATGAATATTGTAGCATACATGTGCATGTGTATTTGAGCATGCATGTGCATGTGTATTTGAGCATGAATTTGTATATATATTCGAGAATGCATTTGTATGAATATTTGAATATACATTTGCATGTGTATTTTAGCATGCGTGTGTATGAATATTTAAGCATGCACGTGTATATGTATTTGAGCATGCATGTGTATGTGTATTTGAGCATGCACGTGTATGTGTATTTGAGCATGCATGTGTATGAATATTTAAGCATGCATGTGTATGTGTATTTGAGCATGCATGTGTATGTGTATTTGAGCATGTTTTTGTATGAATATTTGAGCATTTATGTGTATGTGTATTTGAGCATTCACCTGCATGTGTATTTGAGCATGCATGTGCGTGTGTATTTGAGCATGCATGTGCATGTGTATTTGAGAATGAATTTGTATGTATATTCGAGAATGCATTTGTATGTGTATTTGAGCTTGCGTGTGTATGTGTATTTGAGCATGCATGTGTATGTGTATTTGAGCATGCATGTGTATGTGTATTTGAGCATGCATGTGTATGAATATTTGAGCATGCATTTGTATGAATATTTGAGCATGCATGTGTATGTGTATTTGAGCTTGCGTGTGTATGTGTATTTGAGCATGCATGTGTATGTGTATTTGAGCATGCGTGTGTATGTGTATTTGAGCATGCGTGTGTATTTGTACTTGAGCATTCAGCTGCATGTGTATTTGAGCATGCATTTGTATGAATATTTGAGCATGCATGTGTATGTGTATTTGAGTATGCTTGTGTATGTATATTTGAGAATGCATTTGTATGAAGATTTGAGCATGTACGAATATGTGTATTGAGCATTCACATGCGTGTGTTATTGAGCATGCATGTGTATGTGTATTTTAGCGTGCGTGTGTATGTGTACTTGAGCATTCAGCTGCATGTGTTTTTGAGCATGCATTTGTATGAATATTTGAGCGTTCATGTGTATGTGTATTAAACATTCACCTGCATGTGTTATTGAGCATGCATGTGTATGTGTATTTGAGCATGCATGTGTATGTGTATTTGAGCGTGTGTGTGTATGTGTATTTGAGCATGCATGTGTATGAATATTTGAGCATGCATTTGTATGTGTATTTGAGCATGCATGTGTATGTGTATTTGAGCATGCATGTGCATGTGTATTTGAGCATGCATGTGTATGTGTATTTGAGCATGCATGGGTATGTGTATTTGAGCATGCATGTGTATGTGTATTTGAGCATGCATGGGTATGTGTATTTGAGCATGCATGTGTATGTGTATTTGAGCATGCATGTGTATGTGTATTCGAGAATGCTTGTGTATGTGTATTTGAGCATGCATGTGTATGTATATTTGAGCATGCATGTGTATGTGTATTTGAGTATGCTTGTGTATGTATATTTGAGAATGCATTTGTATGAAGATTTGAGCATGTACGAATATGTGTATTGAGCATTCACATGCGTGTGTTATTGAGCATTCACATGCGTGTGTTATTGAGCATGCATGTGTATGTGTATTTTAGCGTGCGTGTGTATGTGTACTTGAGCATTCAGCTGCATGTGTTTTTGAGCATGCATTTGTATGAATATTTGAGCGTTCATGTGTATGTGTATTAAACATTCACCTGCGTGTGTTATTGAGCATGCATGTGTATGTGTATTTGAGCATGCATGTGTATGTGTATTTGAGCATGCATGTGTATGTGTATTTGAGCATGCATGTGTATGTGTATTTGAGCATGCATGTGTATGTGTATTTGAGCATGCATGGGTATGTGTATTTGAGCATGCATGTGTATGAGTATTTGAGCATGCATTTGTATGTGTATTCGAGAATGCTTGTGTATGTGTATTTGAGCATGCATGTGTATGTGTATTTGAGCATGCATGGGTATGTGTATTTGAGCATGCATGTGTATGTGTATTTGAGCATGCATGTGTATGTGTATTCGAGAATGCTTGTGTATGTGTATTTGAGCATGCATGTGTATGTATATTTGAGCATGCATGTGTATGTGTATTTGAGTATGCTTGTGTATGTATATTTGAGAATGCATTTGTATGAAGATTTGATCATGTACGAATATGTGTATTGAGCATTCACATGCGTGTGATATTGAGCATGCATGTGTATGTGTATTTTAGCGTGCGTGTGTATGTGTACTTGAGCATTCAGCTGCATGTGTTTTTGAGCATGCATTTGTATGAATATTTGAGCGTTCATGTGTATGTGTATTAAACATTCACCTGCGTGTGTTATTGAGCATGCATGTGTATGTGTATTTGAGCATGCATGTGTATGTGTATTTGAGCATGCATGGGTATGTGTATTTGAGCATGCATGTGTATGTGTATTTGAGCATGCATGTGTATGTGTATTCGAGAATGCTTGTGTATGTGTATTTGAGCATGCATGTGTATGTGTATTTGAGCATGCATGGGTATGTGTATTTGAGCATGCATGTGTATGTGTATTTGAGCATGCATGTGTATGTGTATTCGAGAATGCTTGTGTATGTGTATTTGAGCATGCATGTGTATGTATATTTGAGCATGCATGTGTATGTGTATTTGAGTATGCTTGTGTATGTATATTTGAGAATGCATTTGTATGAAGATTTGAGCATGTACGAATATGTGTATTGAGCATTCACATGCGTTTGTTATTGAGCATGCATGTGTATGTGTATTTTAGCGTGCGTGTGTATGTGTACTTGAGCATTCAGCTGCATGTGTTTTTGAGCATGCATTTGTATGAATATTTGAGCGTTCATGTGTATGTGTATTAAACATTCACCTGCGTGTGTTATTGAGCATGCATGTGTTTGTGTATTTGAGCATGCATGGGTATGTGTATTTGAGCATGCATGTGTATGAATATTTGAGCATGCATTTGTATGTGTATTTGAGCATGCATGTGTATGTGTATTTGAGCATGCATGGGTATGTGTATTTGAGCATGCATGTGTATGTGTATTTGAGCATGCATGGGTATGTGTATTTGAGCATGCATGTGTATGTGTATTTGAGCATGCATGTGTATGTGTATTCGAGAATGCTTGTGTATGTGTATTTGAGCATGCATGTGTATGTGTATTTGAGCATGCATGGGTATGTGTATTTGAGCATGCATGTGTATGTGTATTTGAGCATGCATGTGTATGTGTATTCGAGAATGCTTGTGTATGTGTATTTGAGCATGCATGTGTATGTATATTTGAGCATGCATGTGTATGTGTATTTGAGCATGCATGTGTATGTGTATTTGAGCATGCATGTGTATGTTTTCGAGAATGCTTGTGTATGTGTATTTGAGCATGCATGTGTATGTATATTTGAGCATGCATGTGTATGTGTATTTGAGCATGCATGTGTATGTGTATTTGAGCATTCGTGTGTACATGTATTTGAGCATGCACGTGTATGTGTATTTAAGCATGCATGTGTATGTGTATTTAAGCAAGCATGCATGCTTTCTTCATTCCACCTATACGCATACGTGCTTTCTTCATTTATCCTACACGTGTACCTGCTTTCTTCATTCCACCTATACGCTTTCATGCTTTCTTCATCACGCATACACGCATACTTGCTGTCTTCATATATCCTACACGCATACGTGCTTTCGTTCTTCATTCATCCTACACGCATTCCTGCTTTCTTCATTCATCCTACATGCATACGTGCTTTCTTCATTCATCTTACGTGCATACATGCTTTCTTCATTCATCCTATACGCATACGTGCTTTCTTCATTCCGCCTATACACATACGTGCTTTCTTCATTCCGCCTATACGCATACATGCTTTCTTCAATCCGCCTATACGCATACATGCTTTCTTCATTCCGCCTATACGCATACATGCTATCTTCATTCCGCCTAAACGCAAACATGCTTTCTCCATTCCGCCTATACGCATACGTGCTTTCTCCATTCCACCTATACGCATACGTGCTTTCTTCATTCCGCCTATACGCATACATGCTTTCTTCAATCCGCCTATACGCATACATGCTTTCTTCATTCCGCCTATACGCATACATGCTATCTTCATTACGTGCTTTCTTCATTCCGCCTATACGCATACATGCTTTCTTCATTCCGCCTATACGCATACATGCTATCTTCATTACGTGCTTTCTTCATTCCGCCTATACGCATACATGCTTTCTTCATTCCGCCTATACGCATACATGCTATCTTCATTACGTGCTTTCTTCATTCCGCCTATACGCATACATGCTTTCTTCAATCCGCCTATACGCAAACATGCTTTCTCCATTCCGCCTATACGCATACATGCTTTCTTCATTCCGCCTATACGCATACATGCTATCTTCATTCCGCCTAAACGCAAACATGCTTTCTCCATTCCGCCTATACGCATACGTGCTTTCTTCATTCCGCCTATACGCATACATGCTTTCTTCATTCCGACTATACGCATACATGCTATCTTCATATCGCCTAAACGCATACATGCTATCTTCATTCCGCCTATACGCATACGTGCTTTCTCCATTCCGCCTATACGCATACTTGCTTTCTCCATTCCGCCTATACGCATATGTGCTTTCTCCATTCCGCCTATACGCATACATGCTATCTTCATTCCGCCTATACGCATACATGCTTTCTCCATTCCACCTATACGCATACATGCTTTCTTCATTCCGCCTATACGCATACATGCTTTCTCCATTCCACCTATACGCATACGTGCTTTCTTCATTCCGCCTATACGCATACATGCTTTCTTCAATCCGCCTATACGCATACATGCTTTCTTCATTCCGCCTATACGCATACATGCTTTCTTCATTCCGCCTATACGCATACATGCTATCTTCATTACGTGCTTTCTTCATTCCGCCTATACGCATACATGCTTTCTTCAATCCGCCTATACGCAAACATGCTTTCTCCATTCCGCCTATACGCATACATGCTTTCTTCATTCCGCCTATACGCATACATGCTATCTTCATTCCGCCTAAACGCAAACATGCTTTCTCCATTCCGCCTATACGCATACGTGCTTTCTTCATTCCGCCTATACGCATACATGCTTTCTTCATTCCGACTATACGCATACATGCTATCTTCATATCGCCTAAACGCATACATGCTATCTTCATTCCGCCTATACGCATACGTGCTTTCTCCATTCCGCCTATACGCATACTTGCTTTCTCCATTCCGCCTATACGCATATGTGCTTTCTCCATTCCGCCTATACGCATACATGCTTTCTTCATTCTTCAATTGCTTTACACTGAGACGAAGGAATACAAAGTTATTACATTGGCTGATTAATTCTTATCTCTTATATTCAAATTTCCTTTCTTTGTACTATATCTGAACACGTAAATTACATCCATTTATCATTCGCATTATTCATCCTTTGTTAACATATTTAGCCTAATCGGAATAATGCGCAGTGCTCTTATCCTTCTGTTAGTCGCATTTTCACTTATTGTTCATAGAATTAACACTTCTTCAACTACGGATTAAGACAAATACGTCTTCTTTATTCAGATTTAGTATGAACAATTGATGAGAACGCTTACACATATCCGCTGTTTATATATATGTGTGTATATACACATACATATACATGTAACAACATCCTCCTATACAGTTACATCCTGGTTGGAGCAAATGTGGGGCAGATTGCGAAATCATGTGGTAATACACCACAAGCAATAACAACATAAAAACAACGTTTCACATAACAGAACCGTAAAGGAAATCAGGTATACCCCCAACATTGTAAACATTGTAAATAGTTGAGGAAAGTGTATACATTATGAATAAACGTAAACATCTGCTATATCTTGGTAAATATGACATGCATGTGTACTTGTTATCACGTATAAAGATTATTAATAACATATAGTACGTTATGTGATACATGAACTGAATACTTTCAAGTAACTCGTTATTCTCAACGGGCATGATAACGCATAAAATATAATGTTGTCCAATCTACTGTTGACAATCACAAAAACCTGTTTTACTGAAAATGAGGTATTTTCTATATTCAAAATGAAAACATTAACATATTAATGTCACCTACAAAACGAAAACAATCGACAAAACGCACTTAAGTCAATAAACATTGTCGAAAAATGGTAAGAATGAAAAAAAAACACGCTTTTAAGTCGAGAATCACGAAATGCACGTGCCCAAAAGCTTTTATGTAACTGATGAGACAGAATACAGAATACAGTAGCAAAAACACTGGTAGGTAACTTGGTTACAGTGAGGGTGGAGTATTTGTGATTATTGCGACAGAGTCCTTGTGATATGTTACAGAGCCTTTGTCATTTATCGCAGAGTCTGTGCATTATTGTACAGGGTTTTTGCAAGTGACATGATGAAATTAAAATAATAGCTTTAGTTTCTGGTATTTTAGATTACAACTTGCTACATCAAGACATAATGTTATCGTAAATAATTTGTATTCTCTTTTACAAACAAATGCATTGCATAGCTTTAATTAATTCCAAACAGTTATTAAAGTCATCTTCGTGAGAAATATGAGAAAATGAATAATGATAATAACATACAATAGAAAAATATAAAGTGAATGTCCTGCAATATGATCAGTAAAAGTCCAGCACAAGGATGTATGCTAATTAAACAAACATATTTCATAAATGTCACAGAGTCTTTATCACTGGTAACGGAGAATTTGTGACGGCGATAAGATGGTAACGGAACATTCTTATATTATTTCTTTGAATAGGAAAAATCATGCATTGTTTATAAACTTTTCGTTGGAAAATATTCAATGGACAATATTGAATTCAGACACAATTACGTAATATATAACATACCAAACTGAATATATATATTACAAAAAGCCTCACTGACAAAGCCTAATTTAAAAACAAAAATAAAATTCTAGTTTTTGCTCTGAGATGTTAGATCTAGTGAAAGGTTAAAATAAATTAATATTCCCTGTTTTTAAAAACATAAATGTGTTTTAATCATATCTCATCTATCCTTTTGTGACAAAGTGTGAAAATATACTATGATATTTTATAAAATACTGTGACTAATGAGTGATGAATCAATATTTTTGGTAAGGTTTGGGTGCAATGCTACACTGAATTTCAGTGCAGTACCACCTATGGTTCGCTAGTTCCAGCCGATGCTCGCAGGTTGCGGGCTTTCTCCCTGCCATAATACTAGCAGCCGCGATATAAGTGAAATACTCTTGAAAGCGGCGTTAAACCCCAACTCACTCACTCACTCACTCAATATTTTTGGATTTTTTTTACAATGTAAATAGTGTGTTAATATCTACGTACATCCTCGGTTACCCATGGTTTTATATATGCTCCGTTACTCTCCACTATACCACCAATGGGAAACTATCAGGGGAATCTGTTCTCAAATTATCCGCCCTTGGCCAGCGTGACGAAGTCAGTAGCCAAAGAAAATGCTCAATGGGTTAAGACGGAAATGGCCAAGGGAGATAACCGGTGACGGATGGCTAACACAATGACCTCGCTTGCTTTGAAACGAAGTGATATGAATTGTCATTGGCTCGCAGGTCCAAGCTGCGTAGCAGTTTTATTGGCTCACGCCGGCCAAGGGCGGATAATTTGAGAACAGATTCCCCTGATAAGGTTTCCCATGGGTGGTATAGTGGAGAGTAACGGAGTATATATAAAACCATGGGTAACCGAGGATGATCTACGTAATGTATGGACAATAAGTATTTCTATTATTAAACACATAAGATTATTTCGAAGCGTCAACTACTTACTAAGATATGTCCCTTCAAAGAGAGGAAAAATAGCCAGCTAATTATCCCAATCCTTAAACAGTCTGCCGGGCCGACGTTGCCTTTCGTTAGCGATGTTACAAAGTTACAAAGAAATCCTTAGGCGATACGTCGATTATTCGTTTAAAACATAATAAGAACGTTTCGACATTACAAGTTTCCGATAGAATGGGTATCTGTGCGTCCGTTGGAAGTAATTTCGGAGTTTTTGGAGTATTATTTAGATGGGAGCAGGACAAAAGCCACCCGGACAAAAGCCACCCGGACAAAAGCCACCTAGGACAAAAGCCACCTAGGACATAAACCACCCAGTTATTTTATAATATTTTGATGAAAACATTACTTTGGTGAGAGAAATTAGTTGATTAGTTGTCTTTGATAAAAACAATAAAATAGTTTGAATAAAAACATGACTTTGAATAAAAACATTACTTTGATGAAAAACATTACTTTGACGAAAAACATGATTTTTTTTAAAAACTGACTTTGATGAAAAACATTACTTTGATGAAAAACATGATTTTCATTTAAAAACTGACTTTGATGAAAGACACTACTTTGAATAAAAACATTACTTTGATGAAAAACATTACTTTGACGAAAAACATGATTTTTAAAAAAAAACTGACTTTGATGAAAAACATTACTTTGATGAAAAACATGATTTTTAAAAAAAAACTGACTTTTGATGAAAAACATTACTTTGATGAAAAACATGATTTTTTTTTAAAAACTGACTTAGTTGAAAAAAAGTTACTTTGATGAAAAACACGATTTTTTTTAAAAACTGACTTTGATGAAAAACATTACTTTGATGAAAAACATGATTTTTTTTAAAAACTGACTTTGATGAAAAACATTACTTTGATGAAAAACATGATTTTAAAAAAAAACTGACTTAGTTGAAAATAAGTTACTTGATGAAAAACACGATTTTTTTTTAAAAACTGACTTTGATGAAAAACATTACTTTAATGAAAAACATGATTTTTTTTTAACAACTGACTTTGATGAAAAACATTTCTTTGATGAAAAACATGATTTTTATTTAAAAACTGACTTTGAAGAAAAACATTACTTTGATGAAAAACATGATTTAAAAAAAAATAAAAATGACTTAGTTGAAAATAAGTTACTTTGATGAAAAACACGATTTTTTAAAAAACTGACTTTGATGAAAAACATTACTTTGATGAAAAACATTACTTTGATGAAAAACATGATTTTTAAAAAAAACTGACTTTGATGAAAAACATTTCTTTGATGAAAAACATGATTTTGGAATTCCTGAGGAGTGTAGCTCACAACATCAGACTTTGAATTTGAGCTGACATGGTTTTTGTGGACAAATAGAGTGTTCTAGTGTTAAAGGCATTTTGTACAAGAAAAATAGTGCTGATGTTAAGATTTAATATGATGGAATCTGACTTGTGTAACCAGACAATAACAAGTGAGGGAATACATCACTAAGTTAAAATATTGATTTGATTGATTGATATTGATTGATTAGTGTTTTGAAGAAGTGTAACCTGACTTGTGTACCAAGAGAATAACATGTGAACAAATACATCATTAAGTTTAAATATTGTTGTTGTTTCTTTTTAATAATTAAATAAAATTCGGGTTGGTTTTGTCCGGGTGGCATTTGTCCTAGGTGGCAATTCTCCTAGGTGGCTTTTGTCCTAGGTGGCTTTTGTCCGGGTGGCTTTTGTCCGGCTGGGTTATGTCCGGGTGGCTTTTGTCCGGGTGGCTTTTGTCCTAGACCCTTTTTAGATATTCAATCGCTGATTTTAGATTTGTTCTTTTCCCAATCGGGTGGAGTGTTAGGTTATCTTATAGGCTACAATATGTTTTTAAAAAAATACCATGCAATTTTTAAAATTATAACGTCATTATTAGTTATTTTTTCTTGTGCTTGATTTTGTGTTTGAAGAGGCGTATCGTTTTAAATCTATTTCATCATTATTTCTCATGGTGACTTTATATTGCTAATAGAATAGTTGCATTATAACTAAGAAAATCATATCATGTTCATCATTGTTACTGGTTTACATATTTTTAGGTACAAATATTTGGGCTTTCTTTAAATCTATAGTCGTGTACATTTACAATTACTTAGATTCGGTGTAATACCCCTGACCTAACATAAACATTCATTATATTATAGCATTGCATGAGCTTTACTAAAAAACATAAGACTTTCTCATTTTCCTAGCATGATATAAAACAGGCCTTACATTTTATATTGCATGTATTATTTGGTGGTCAATTCATGTGTTTTTAAAATAAAATAATGTTTAAATCACATTGGATAAAAATATGGAAAATGTATCTTTCCCATTTTCAAATGAAAGAATTGGAACTGTAGAACTTTGATCAACTCGCCATGGCCTTGAGAGATTCTTTATTTCCTCCAGTCCACACCGAAGATCACATACAATACATTAATACGTGAAAATGTACACTTTACAAATTGGAGGATTTACACATATTTACAAAACTGTTAGAGAAGAGTAGTCGCTATTGGACACTCAACATGTAAAACATGTTTATACCAGCTCTATAAAACAAGTGTAGTTAACAAAGTATATACACATTGATAAGCAATCTACTAGTATTGTGTAAGAGAGATAATAGAGCACATTAATCATTAAGTGTAATATTGTAACAGGTGGCGTCTTATTTTGAAAACATATAGTGAAAAATTTGAAACAATTATTTCCCAAGTGTCGTGTTCAATATATCGGTTAAAATCAGTTATGCCCCCGAGAAGGAAAGCTAACATGTCTGCTTCATCTTGTAGTTCAAATGCAACATACAATTCCACATCAAGAAAATCTATCATAAACGTAAAGAAATTATTTCTGTCACAATTAACATGTTCACAGTGTAACAAAATATGGGTATCATAGTCGAAGGTATGTTTTATGGCAAAGTTTGGACTCTGTTGAAATTTTACCACGTGATGAAATTTGTATGCATACATGTACTCGAAGGGCAGATTTAAAGTCAGGATGTAGAAATGCTAATTGCCAGAGAATATGATAGGTTAGTTTGTTGTGAACACGTTGGTATAGGCACATATTTGCATTAAAGGATGTTCTCATAATCCATGAATGTTCCTCGTAACTATGTACAGATGTATTTACAATTCGTCGCCATTCATGTTTCGAGGGGAATACGCCTTTTGTAAGTATTGATAGCAGATCATTGCAGATTGTAGGGGATGTTGTGGAGGTTGAAATTGCTGCACAAAATATATTTTTGGCAAAGTTATTACAGGAAAGTTTGCATAGGCGTCCAAAAAATATGAGTTTACATTTATCAATATATCCAACAAGAGTCCACAATCCCAAATTTGCAATAGTAGAATATGTTGATGATCTGTTATCAAGCCCCTGTACAATACGAGCAAAATATCGCTGCGTAAGTTCAAGTGCAGCTGCTTGTTGACCCTTAATAAGAGGTAATATTTCACAACCATGGAGACTTGTTTTAAGTATCATTCTCAACCAGATTTTAACACATGTAAATGGGTGGAGTTGAGAATGATTAAGTCCAACAGATCTAAGAGCATTTACATGTTGTCTTGCTTTCTGACAATACTTATCAATTCGTGCTTTTGTTGATAATTTATCAGTTACAAGAACGCCTCCATATACTGTTGCTTCAGATTGAGAGATAAGCGTATCACCCAGGCGATATTGTGCTTTTGATTCAGTGTTTTTGTTTTTATTGAAGATAATTATTGAACTTTTTGAGGGATTGTAGGTCAATCGCCATTTAGAAGCGTATGAGGAAACGATGTCTAATGATGATTGTAAGCCTTTTGGTGATGCACTAACAAGTGTAGTATCGTCAGCAAGCAAGACAGCAGGAACACGCATTCCATATACACAAATGCCGCAATTTGCTTCTCTGAGAGAGGTGATTAGATCATTTATAAAAACTAGGAAAAACCAAGCAGAAATAACTCTTCCTTGACCAACACCTTGTTTGACATTATATTTATCTGATCTCTCACCTTGGTATAAGACAAAACATTCACTGTTAGTATAGCAATGATGTAAGAGATCCCATGTTTTACCTCGTATTCCAATTTCATATACTTTATAGAATAGTCCATCGTGCCAAATGCGGTCAAAAGCTTTTTCATTATCAAGAAACGAGGCAAAAACAGGCGATTCTCTGTGCATATAAAAATGAATACATTCCATTAGAGTAAAAACAGATATTATAGCCCCGTGTTCACGCCGGAAGCCGAACTGTAGAGAGTCTGGGAAATCTGGTTTTGTTATAACTAATTTTTGTTCAATTCTATTGAGTAAGAGCTTTTCAAATAGCTTACCAAGACATGATGTTAGAGTAATACCTCGGTAGTTTCGTGGATCACGTTTGTCTTTTTTTCCTTTATATATTGGTATAACCATACCTAATCTATATTCATTGGGAACATATTTGTAGGCAGTGATGAGGTTAAATAATCTACATAGATGGGTAATGATGTAATCGCCGGCAAAAATAATATGTTCATTGGTAACTCTATCAGGGCCTGGAGATTTATTTCTACTGAGGGAGTTAATGATGTCTTTTATTTCATTTACTGAGAATGGTTTTTCTAGGTGTTTATCATGACTGTGATTGGAGTTTTTAATATCCCTTACTCGTTTGGATATATGCTCTTTGAAGTCTGAATCAAATGTATCTGACTCGTGTGGCTGAGCAAGATGTGAGTAATACTTTCCCCATATTCTACAAATATCTAGAGGGGTGGTGCCGCTTTCTCCCTCAAAAGTAAGAGTAGGAGCATTAGTAACATTAGCTCTTTGTTGTCGTACATTTTTGTAAAATGAGTTGATATCCATTTCAGCTGAGAGTTCAATTTGCTTTAGCATTTCCTTTTTACTATGTCTTTTTGATTTTCTCAAGAGTCGACGAAAGTTACGTTTTTCCGTTTTATAGGCTGAACGCTGAGCAGATGAGGGATCACAAGACCTATCATGACTTATCCATTCGCGTCGGGCAACACGCATGTTATAGTGGGTATCATTAAGCCCGTCTGATTTCCAAAATGGTTTTAAATAGGGCTTGTAGTTGCTATGAGGTATGGAATTTACACCAGAATGCAGTAAGGCAGTTGTGATGATATCATTATATGCATAAATTATACTTCCCTGAAGGTCATTTATAAAGGGGCGAATAATGGTATTGTAGGAAATAATCAATAGAATGTTTATATAAACTAATATTACTGTCAGTTGCCTTGCTCCATTTTGGTACACCATAATAATCTCCACTGCTAAATTGTTTAACAACGGGCAAATCCAAAGAAATCAAACATGGTAAATGATCAGAAACACTATAGGGGCATGTATCAATTATTTGAACATCACTAACATACCCGCTAATACACGAGGATACTAATATATAATCAATCATGGTTTTAGAACATTGGTCCTTTGATCGGTAGGTATATACAGGCAAGTCAGAGAGATTTGTGTTTAGAGCGTTAGTGAGATTTCTCTCTGATAATACACTCTTTAGGATTTTATCTCTGTGTGATAAAAACTGCTTGCATACATCTGCATTAAGATCACCTAGAATAATCGTTGTACTTATCTCAGATAAATAATCATATATATCAAGTAGTTCATTGAGAGCATTGCAGTATCTATAGTCGTGTACATTTACAATTACTTAGATTCGGTGTAATACCCCTGACCTAACATAAACATTCATTAGATTATAGCATTGCATGAGCTTTACTAAAAAACATAAGACTTTCTCATTTTCCTAGCATGATATAAAACAGGCCTTACATTTTATATTGCATGTATTATTTGGTGGTCAATTCATGTGTTTTTAAAATAAAATAATGTTTAAATCACATTGGATAAAAATATGGAAAATGTATCTTTCCCATTTTCAAATGAAAGAATTGGAACTGTAGAACTTTGATCAACTCGCCATGGCCTTGTGTTGTTTGGTTTTCAATTTAAAAAAAAATATTACTCAGGCTATAGGTCAGAGTTAGAGTGTCAATAACGCAACTACATCACTTATTACATATCGTTACATTGATATTTTGTTATTTCGCAAATGGACGAATGTGAAGAAAATTTATTCAACATACCCATGAGTCAATGAATGAGGCGTGTTAACACCGTTATAATTTGTATGAAATGTGAATTAGATCTCTGTGACGTTTGAACATCTTCATCATCTGACATGCGTGCCGCCGCCATATTGGGCAATGATAAGAATTGTTCCAAAACACATTGCAGAATTACGGGTCCAGCCATGGTCGCATCACGTATTAAACAGTGTTGACATCTGCTGCAAATTGTAGTAAGTTTTACGGGGCGTGTATATATGTAATTTTGTTGTATAAGGACAACGGTAAATATGTTATTTGAGCAGTTATGTAAGGCTAATTCTGGTGGACTCCTGTGTATTACGTCACAAGGCCTAGCACGCAGCATTCGCTCTCGCCTAAAGTTTTACGAGGCGTAATTGAGCGGCGTTCTAAAAAGGCCTTATAAAATGTGTTTATTGGTTGAATTGACATATATCAAGTGGAATCCTCGTCATCTTTGAATATGCTTGAATAAAAACCGAAAAGTGATAGGGTCGAGGTTTGTGGGTCTAAAACAATGGACGGCATTTCCATCTCTTTGCAAGTGGTTATTGTCGTGAAATAACATTGCTTCTCAGTTATTTTCGGGAGTAGTTACATTTCATCAGAACAGCAACATCCATGCCACACGATTTTCCAATGAAGAAAAACAGTTCCGATGATCTTCTGCTTCCAGAAACAGATTTAGAGAGAAATACCCAATTTGTAGATCATATTGGACCAATCAAGCCAATTAACATCCATTTTGTGATTTGAAATAATCTGTGACAATGAAGGAGTTGTCCCTTATATCAATTTTGTAATCAGACATTTTCTGTGACACATTAGAAAATTTCAGGGCTACTGATATCTACGTTTTTTTACTGATAAAACGCCGAATGATTTTTGATATAAGAGGATGAACCCTAATCGGAGCAACATGCTTTGTTTATACAATTCTATATGAACCGGTTACTTAATATACCTATAATTTGAGAAAAACTATGAACGTTGTTGCAATTACTGGCTTTACGGCATTATCAGTGGTTATTTGGTCATCATTAATCTAGTTATCACTAATGGATATATGTGTTGACTAACTGTTACTTCAATTCCTCTGACAACATTGAATTTGTATATCTGCAACCCATTTATCGCTCCTTACCCTTGACCTACCGAGGCTCAGTTATCACAATGGCTCTCTTACATCTCACAAGGACTCTGTTACATCTCACAATGACTCTGTTACATCTCACAAGGACTGTAACCATGTTCCCTACCAATTAAAACTCACTCAGAAAATTGCCTCGATTATCTTCAGTGCAAGTGAATGACAAAACATCACCCCTAACGTCATTCGACGTTGGAGAACGTCTATGCGACTTCGTGCCCAAGGAGGACATACTTAATATTACCTCTAGTCGTAGAACCACCATAATGTTGTGTGAAAGATGAATTGTGATCATTTTTCAGTGTACAAGCATTAAAACACTTCGATTTTGGACCCCATGTGACTTTGCCTTATAACCGTACCGATTTGTTACGATGTATTGTATTGAAATTAACAAGGTTTGAGGTGAAGTGTGGTGAGATGAGTTGGGGTATATATATATATATATATATATATATAAATAATTCACGTGAGACCTTCCTCAACTTTTTCATATCTATAATCCACGTGGAAAGACTGAAGATGGCACAAGCTAAGGATATCATGAAGGCGATTAAGCAGCTGAAGAGGAGCAATGAAAAAGTGAACAAAAACATTTCTCGGGAACTGTGTTTATTGAAACAACAGGTTTTAGAGATGTCTCGCTTTATTGGACTGATTACCGACGACGTACCTCCAGTTGAAACTGAAGAACAGAGAGGGATCACTCAACCCGAACTGGAGGATTATGCATTATGGTTCACACCTCGAATTGCAGAATGACAAAGAAGTGGAGTATGAAGCTTTTCAAACCCGAAAAGCAATGATCAAGACATGGCGACGGAAGCTAAATGAAAGAAAGCAGGCCTATTATAATGCTGTTCGAACTAAACGGACTGCAGAAATATACAGTGACTTTCTAGAAATGCCAACCCCTTACATACCGAATAAATTTCTGGAAAAGGGAAATGGATTTACATCAGATGAGCTGAGGAAGCAATTTTCCATACAGCAAGTGGAAAAGGAGACCCACCATCTTCTGAATGAACATGTAAGATATGTGCAAACATACCATAGGATAGACGAATATATGTCAGACCTACTTACAAATGCCTCCAGTGATTCCTTGCAGGATAAACTGTTGGAAATCTGGAAGAATGACATTATAAGGGAAGAAAATAAAAGTGTTAAATTGTGGATGAAAAAAGAAGATTGGTTAATAAATCTGCCTTTGGCAAGACAATCAAATGTACAGAAGAAGAAAAGAAACATTGCATACAACGGAAGTAAGCAGGTCGGAAACCACAGAGTCCGCAAGGAGAGAGGACATCGTAACAGAAGACCACTTGCAGTTCCAAACAGAGACAAATATATGGATCAAACTGATTATCATCACTACGAATCAGATGGGTCCTTCTCAATAGAGGGGATGAATCAGTCCCCAGTGTTATCATCAACTGAGGACTTAGACCAAACCAACACAAGTGCAACCGACCAAACCACTGTGTCACCAGCAGAAACAACAAACATTGACTTTAATAACACCTCTTCAGATTCCTCTCCAAACACCATGAAAAAAGGTCTTTGGAGTAAATTTGATTTTATAAGAAGAACTTTTTCAAGAAGCACAAAATCGTATACTCCCCGAAACTACATGTATACTAGAAATGTCAATTATGCAATTGAAACAAATGATCAATTCATTGACTGTGGGCCAGGATGTGAGACCTGCAATGACTCAAATTTTAATCCCTCGTAAATAGTTTATTGTGTGCTAATCAAGCTAACCACATGTCACTTACCAATCAATCAACGTCTATTGTACATTGTTTAAGCTACCTATATATTCGCCATGTTGAAAATGCTCCACACTGTTGAAAAGACTTGTAAACAAGTCGAAATGCGACGCATCCAGTCATCATTAAAATGATATCTACAGCAAGTGTCGTCTGAAGTATTTTATTTTTATATATAAATATATATATATAAATATTGAAATAAGTAAGAAGTGTAAAACGTGGAGAAGTATATAAGCAAAGTAAGTAAGTATATATGGAGAAGTAAGTATATAAGTCAATTTAAATAATACACTGAAGACGTATATCAACTTTTATAATCAATACGTTTATGTAAGAAGAAAATGCATTTTATTATTATTATTTCAGTTGTTTACCTTTAAATTGAATTTTAATTTCTTTTATTGTTTTCTGTAAAATATTTAAACAATTAATCTTAAGATTTGCTGGAAAAATCACTATTTGATAGGAATACCTTTCAACAACAAAATTAATTCAAAATATCATATGTATCCAAGCTAAGTTGAATTATAAGTGGAAAAAACCTTTGAGAAATTGTCAGTTTTCAGTTGCAAGAGAGATAACGCTTAGTCGATATGCATGACTGTTTCCCCTTTAAAGTAGATTAAATAGTAAAATAACAAAGTATATATCTTTATCATAAAACAAATACAAATTTCATAACTATAATACAACGATTTCATTATCATATTTCTAGACAGTTATTAAAGTTTCCAATGTGCATGACGAACACTGTTACTGAAAATGTACACTAAGGCTACAATGCTATGTGCCTACAAGGTCTATCTGAATCTGACATCTGAGGATGCTCAGAAACAATGGTAAAGAACCCCCTTAATCTTAATACTCAATTCATTTTGCAGTTGTCGAGGTTACATGTCCCAACTGTTGTACTCATGGCTACACAGTGTCTGCTCTGTGCCCCTGTCTGCATCTGAGCCGTCCATAGCTTGGACTCTGATTGAAATAACTTTTAAGGAACGGGGATAACTTATAACAATGTCGTGCCGATGGCCTTTGTAAGATTCTGATGTACATTCTTTTCCGCTTTGATAAAACGTGTCACACGATATTATGTAAACTATCGTAATCATTGAGTTACAATGTGAATCGTTCGTTGATAATTTCTGTGTTGAAGAGATCTCATGTCATGGAATTATAATGTGATTGATTTAGATCGTTGATTAGACTTCATAGAATAATTATTATGTGAATTTTATTATAAGAATATTATTGATACCACATTTTTGTCGTGTTCGTAATAGGGAATAAATGAAATAACGCACAGGTTTTTGTTAAATATTTGCAATTAATATAGCACTGAACAGTTACCCCACCTATAAATAAGCATACCTCCTGGCTTACAATATCACTCAGAAGGGATACACTTTACTCGTACAATTTAGTTACGGAAATGAGAAGATTTAAATGCCTCATAGCGATTGGAAATGGCTGATTTCAACAAAACTAATATTGTAACATGTATTCGTTTTACAAAATAAAACAGATTTGGAATTTTGCGTTGCGTTTCAATGTGATGTCAAATTCTCTCTGCTTTTGCCATTTGCTTCCCCGTGTTATAAACCACTCTGTTATCGGAGATTTTGTGAAAACATACAGGACACGCATGGTTGGTCCATAGTCTAAATAATATATATTGTAACAAGCTATGTGTTAAGAGGTGAGGAAAACTAAACACGTCTTCATTCACATATTCAAGGAATAACATGTGCACTTCTTTACTCCAAGTGATGGTTGTTTGCTTCATGAACACCCGAGTAACTCACTCCCAGCTGGTAGTATGACAACATGATGTCTTCATTCCTTCATCGATTCCTGGGTGGACAATACCCACAGTCCTGTGGTAGGTTGTGGACTTTAACCACTACAAGTTTACCAACAGCGTCTCTACACCGTGATGATAATAGGCACTGGATATGGACTCACATATATGTATACGCCGTTGTCTATTTCACACGCGGAAATAGTGTAAGTAAATCCCTCTAGATAATTTCCTGTTTCGTAAACCCAAATGTACCACTGTGTGAATGAAAGCAGTAAATACACAAATTAAAACAATCAACAACATCAGTCACATTCATTTGTGTGAACATGACTATGTTAACCATCTGTATACCGGTGTTAACAAACTGTACTTGAACACTGCGCACAGCGGAGGGGCAATATCGTCCCTGCAGTCTATGTACTGACGGGTACACACACACACACACACACACACACACACACACACACACACACACACACACACACACACACAGTGATGCACATATTGCACTTGCTATAGTAACTGTAAGCTGGGGGTATATGCGCTATGTTCGCTTAGTTTGTGTTTGTTCGTATCAGGGACCTTATATACTATATATAAGGTCCCTGTTCGTATGGATTGAATATCAAACAGATTTTTTAATCAATGCTCAGAGATGAATTAATGTGTAACGATTCAGTGATTGCATGATATGCATGATATGCATGTAAGATTATGATAAGATAAGATTGTTTTGTTTATATTTTATAGATCAAACAATGTACGCATACAAGCAGTAACTCGTCCTTGGCTTCGCATAGCATGGGGAAATCTGCTGTCTTGTTCATGTTATATTTAGCCTGTGAGTTAGTTATAGTGTTTAGGTCCCAATCACCTCTGTGGTATTGGAAATATCACCATGGACATACACACACAATCATTATATAGACATCAAAACAACAAATCATGATTTTGAACATTTGTGTTTGTCCTGTAATCGTTTTCTTTAAATTCCATTCCTACCAGTATACCTGTGTGAACAACTCGATCAAAGAAGTACATAAAATGTTCTCTCTAATATAAAATACACCACAAGTATCAAAACACAACAATTGCAAAATGACACGGAAACATATCGCCATGAAATTTACAACATGTAGTACAACAAAATACTTAGATATAAATCTCTGATTACGAAATAAATTTAAAGTGCAAATTCAGGAAGGAAGAAAGAATTGGTCAGTTAAGTCAGTTAACGACAGTTACACGTTTATTGAGAGAAGAGTTTCGTTACTCGAATGGAAAACAAACGAATCATTTCCGGAGAGAGTAAAACCCGAGAGAAGTCCGAATTCCTTTTTATCTTGAGACGGAAATGGAAGAGGGTAAGATGTTTGAATAAAATATCTTAAAGGAACAGGAGCACGGTTTTTCGCTCAAATAAGTTGATGAAATGTATTTGAAAAATAAAGTCACTAATAGTAAAACATCCTTCTCTCTTCGGAAAATCAAGATAAAAATGAGTGTTCATGGTTCGCTAAAACCATGGGAATCGTTTTTGTAATTCGATATAATAAAATGTGTTCACAGTAAAATGACCGCCATGCAAGTTTTGCTTTATATGCAACACCGTTATCGCCACTGGGGATAATTGGTTATTGAAATGAGATGTTTACCCTCTAAAGTAAATTCAAATGACATAAACTATCATTTTAAATGGGAAATTTGAAAACAATAAATAAAATACGTCCAATAGCCCATTTAAGGTGTCTTTTATTTTCCGAGAGACATGTTTCACCCAAAGATTAAACTAACTGAGAATTCAGACAGTCGGTATTGGAGTAACTATAGTTATCACGAACAAGCTAACTTGGTTAACTGTCAGACTCACATCATGTTCTTTTATTTAAACAATATTTACGCTTTATTCATTAAGTATAACATGAAGAATAATCCTGTCTACCATCCTATATTCAAACAAATCATAATGTTATAACGAGTGAGTATCTAAATTAGGACTAGTGGTAGATAGAACATATTTACTTGCAATTCCATGTTGAGATAGTATGAACTAGCTCTTGGAAGATATCTCTGTTGTATAAAGTTACGAGGCATTGACGTGGCGTGTTTCCTATTTGGCGATTAGCGAGCTTCAGTCGGCAAGTAATACATAAAATACTAAGCCCAGTACGTCCCGCTTAATAGCAGTTTTATTAAACTCGTGAATGGTATTGGCATCTAACCCGCTTGCCTCGTTTAATATTTAATTGTTGAAAGGCACAACGTTTAGTAATCTCTATTTATCATGCACACTGAAAAGATAGGCAGCAAATCAACCCACAAGGTCGTAATATAACGATATGTAATAGAAATAAATGCTTCGTATATATGTAGTGATTAAACACATGAAACGAGTTCTAAAATAAACCTGAAACCTGTTACTAGTAAGACAGTGCTTCTGACTTCAGTGAATAAATAAGTTTATTTTCATTGTAATCGAATGATTCATCATTATTATTCTATTAAAACATATTTCGTCGCTCTTAATTATAAAAAGAGATATAGTATTACATGAGCAAATCTATTTCATCACGGTATATGACTTTGTATTATCAGAGCGAGAGCGAGGGTTAAAATAAGTTTTATCTCTCGCTCCCGCGTTGTATAAATCAAAGACACATTTCAAGTTAAACACATGTACGCAAGGTTGTAATGAGAATATTAGCAAACTCAATAGTACTGACGTTCAACTGTCTTATGACGTCATAGATGAGAACTACACAACAAAAGCTGGTAGGCAAAAGTTCTTCTAAACATGTGTAATAAAAACACTGGTTGTGTTTTACTATGCGTATAGAAATAAACATATAAGCATGTAATGTGCATTACAAGATGAAACCTAGCTGGATTGGCATAAAGCTTATTTGAACGGCACTCCAGTACAGCGAATGAACATGCTGGATACACATCCATTCTATGAAATGAATTGAGAAATATATATGAACTATATTTCTTTATACGTTTTGTTAAAATATATTACGGATATGAACTGGTGCAATGAGCTCAGAATGTTGTGTAGTGCACAACGTCTTCGATAGAGTGACCACACGCGCAGTTTGATGTTTCCGATATGTGTCTATTATATGTGTCTGAGTTCAGATCACTACAACCGAGCTTTTGGCGACAATTAATACATTGACAAATCTACTATCCGAAATTTAAGTCGAAGTAATTGGGTTTTTTTCAGATCATAATTTTGAATTGATTAAGAGTAACCTCTACGGATAAAGAGTTCCATGGCATAATATCAATTGATAAAATAAATTTGAAACGATATATCTGAGTTCTAGAATGAATTGTTTGAATGGAAGAGCATTTTCTAAGATTATAGCTATTTTTATCGATACACTACCTGACATTTAATTATTGTTCATTGTATGTGTAATGGATAATGGGAAACAAACATACTACACGAACATTAATTCAATAATGGAAAATAACGAAAGGTTTCCAAACGCCAATAGTTAAGTCTTTTTATGTATAACATTTCTGAACAGACAATAGTTTAAAACCACAGATTTATACATGTAGGTTCAAAAGAGTTTATCTTAATTCTGGCATTTACAATCATCAATAGATAATAGTTTAAACACATTTCTTGACACTGTTATGACGCAATCGCAAAAAAAGTTTTGCATGCATTGCGTGGTTCCTGATATTAATGCAATAATTCAATCGATATATCAAGCTATACATATATATATATATATATATATATATATATATATATATATATATATATATATATATATATATATATATATATATACTACTTTAAAAGACAGCGATGCCATTGTGAAGTCATCCCTATTCATCAGATTGCCTTGAAAACCCCAAAGCAATACAGACAAATCTGCAGTTTCAAGCTTAATGTGCAATAACACTTATCTGAATATAACTGGAATATTACTTTCAGAAGCATAGAATATCGACAGAGTGTGTATTATGATGAAGGCAGGTCTGTGACGTGGCGAAATGTCACTGGTTCATTTCTGACCTTTCACCCCATAGCCGGAGTCCCACATGACTTCCTGGTTCCACAAATAGCACAGAGGTAGTTCCCCAGTAGAGAGTGGGTGATGTTAAGTAACGCGTGCAGTCTCTCTCATTTCATATTGTTTCAAGCGTAGACTCAACACTGAACTGGACGAGGTGAAGGTAGGAGTTGGCTTTGTTTTGTTTACTTTGACTAATGTTATATCAACAACCTTGGACAATTATGTACATTAAACATTTAAGGAAGTTTTTTTTTAAAAAGGTGTTTACATGATTGACTTTCAATTTAACTTTGCTTAGATATCTGTTTCCATTTGAATTAAGTTCACGAGTATTGCATATTTAATTAATATACTTATTCATTAGTTGCTTCTTGAAGGTGACAGGTATTGTATTTCTGTGATCGTTATGGTTAACCTGCTTGGTAAACAACACTACAATAAGATATCTTATAATCAAGTGTTTTGATTTGAATTTAGATCACGAGTATTGCATTTAATTAGTATACTTATAAGTTACTTCTTGAAATGATATTATTGTATTTGTTTTATCGTTAAAGTTATTCATGTTTTGAAAACTGAACTAAATACACTGATCAACACCGAGTACCGATCTCTCTATTGTTGTATTGTTGTATTGTGTTATACTCTTATCCACAAGGTGAGTCGTGTTAGTAGTTGGACGTCAGATAAGTACACGTAGGTTTAAATGAATACTTTTTTATTACGGGAATCGGTCGTTCCCACACATATTTTGAATGGAATATGTTTTCAAATATGAATTTCTGTGTAGTATAGTGCTCTTTGTTACTAATCTGCACTCTGCTTAAGGATCTATATGCATGACGTCTGACTACATTGACTTATCAAGCCGTTCATTCGATCAATTGATTCTTGCTTGATTACATATTTCTATCATTACAATTATGAGTTGAGTCAACTCGGATACAAGGAGAAGTATGTGATGTGAAACTAGCAACAGGAATAATTAATTGATGTAAATGAAGTGTCGGCTCCCAGTGATGGCACTAAGTATGAGTTGGACGCGCTGGGAATATCAAGACCACGACAAAGTGGAAACCGAAAACAGATGGAAATGAATAATTATTGTTCAATAACAATCTATAAGTGTACCTACAATTACTTCTAAAAATAGACCACCAGAAAAATCGAACCTCACTTAAGCATTAGTGAATTATCGTTAAATAATTATAACACGATTACGCGATAAAACAAATACCTCCAAAAAATATATATATATTCTCAATTAAACTAATTGAGGAAAACAAAAAAACGATTGTTAATGAATAAAAGTAGATGAATAATCGTCTAACAAATTAGTGCTAGTATCAACTGAGGTGCTCTTACTTGGAATTTAGATATCACTGATAAACTAAGTTATTGAGGAAACCGAAAACAAATACCCCAGCAAACCACACCTGAATGTATGTGCTTCTTCTAAGAATGTGGAGTGGAGTTGCCTCTCCCCTTTCCGTGAATACAGGACACAGACTCCGTGATCTCCCACCAGCATGTCCGTGTACATTCGTCATTGCGACCTTCACTGTTTACACGCTCAGTCATAGCACATCATTTGGTTAACTGAGGCCTTCTGGTGCTAATTACAAGTAATGAGACGCCATTGAATGACTCTGACAAGTTAAAAAGTAGAGAGTATGTTAGTGTTTATGAAAAACGACATCAATAGCTTGGGAAATATTTTATCTACAACATGACATAATGATATATATTTTTCATATCACAACAATCCGATGAAATCTGATTTCAAATATAATCCTCTTATTATGTAAGCACATAATATACTAACATAACATGATGTGGCACAATGTTATAAACAAATGTTGCCTGAATCATTTATTATCACTGTTGGTATATCATTCCCTTGTACTTTCAATTAAAGTCACAGTTTGTTGTAGTATCTATAACGACCTCAAGGAGAAAGATTGACATGTTGAATATATGTATAGTAATAATAGCATTACAAACAGTTAGCATCCTAGTGTTCATTACGTTGGCCGTTCCTCGGAGGGGCAACTATAGATGTTGAGGAAATGGTTTGTTTTCACTAACAATTAGTTACCAATTGATCACTTATGTGCAGTTCACCTGGTATTCTGTTTGAGAAGTACATTTAAAGCACCAATTGACGTATGATAAGCCTCTGTTATTATTTTTCATTCACATATTGGGATTTGTCATTAAAGAAATGTAAACTACAAATCATATAAGAAGAAGGCATATATATATATATATATATATATATATATATATATATATATATATATATATATATATATATATTTATATATATACTTAGCAATTGCTACTCGCATAAAACAGAGCTGCAGTGATAGACAACGAATGGCTTTTGTAGAAAACTGACTTAACATTCTACCTTGATAAGAATATATATATATATATATATATATATATATACACACATATATATATATATATATATATATATATATATATATATATATATATATATATATATATATATATATATATATATATATAAATATATATATATATATATTAGTTACCAATATATATATATATATATATATATATATATATATATATATATATATATATATATATATAGGTATGTAATGTCATACATGGAGAAGTAAGTATATAAGTAAATTTAAATAATACACTGAAGACGTATATAAACTTTCAAAATCAATACGTTATCTTCCAATATGCATATTTCTTCTTCTTGTTTTGAAGCTTCATCAAAAAGTGCCAAACATACTTGAACAAGACCGATACACCGGTAAAAATGAGCTCATCGTATTAAAGAAGATTGATTCAGTCAAAACCACCTGATGTTTTACTCTTTCTATATATAAACGTACTTCACGTAAAAAACAACTCACATATATATTTATATTTTTGCCAAAGCCTAAAAAACAACATTGCCGAAAGCGCTAGTTAGTGAATGTGAATGTAATAATGTACCCACTTCTATAACATGGATATTTGCTGTAATATTATGTACAGTGTAGTTCTATCCAGGATAGTGATCTGACACGCACTGTACTACTCCCAGGTCTAGTTCTGACACGACTATCACAAAACAGCTGCTCTACCGAAACATTATCAATCGCGCCGCCACTTGTAAATTAAACCCTTTGTAAACAAAAGTCTTGCAAAAGGGTTTTTAAAAAAATGAACTGAATTTTTAAAAAACGAATGGTTTAGCGTTTGTGAAATTGGACTCCTTGTCAATGTCAGGAAACACTTATGACAAACTTGTGTTCTGGCAAAACCATAATATTTTGTTTCATGTTTTTACTGATTCAATTACAATAAACATGTAGGCTTGTGTAAATGACACTCTCTGTAGTTATGGGTCTTGGTACAAACTTGAATAAATACATTACTTATATATTGTGAAAAAAATAAAATAAATATAAATCATTTTAAATGAATATCCCCTTGTAAACATATTTGCTAAAGGCCTTATATCACCTGTTTCATGTTGTGAATGTAGTGTTCTACTGTAAGTAGGCGCATGGTTGCTATAATATGCTAAAGTTCGTGTTCTGAAACAGTTTAACAATTAACAAATTCAAAATGCTCAGTTGTTCAGTTTAATCACTAAACTATATAAAGAGGTTAATTTCAATCAAGCACAATCTCCTCATGAATCTGGGACCAGCTTCGCGTGTATTTTAGCAACCCCAGTGAATAAACCATTCATTGTATTAGTTATATGGCGTAATGGAAGCTGCTACTATGAAGAAAACCTTTGTTTGTGTAATATCGTTTGGGAATTGAACTCTATTACATTCGTTGATAATAGTATTCAAGTAATGAAAAGACCCTTTAAACTAGTTTATATTTCCCTATTTCTCCTGTGAATAGCATCGGTATTGAAGGGGAATTATTACATAGAAATGACACTTACAGTACCTGATCTACCCCGGATCTCCAGTGTAACTCTGCACACTGGTTCGATTTGAACGCCGTGTGGACATAACCAGACACCTAGTAATGGAGTCTTTGTCTACTTATGTGGATCCAAATATGTATGTATATCTATTAGAATTAAATTAAATTTTATTTTCACAGAATATCCAGTTAAGAGGACAGCCTACTCTTTGATGGCTACACAGCGACCCCTAGACACTCAACCAGTCACACCCCCAGCTCTCCACTCTAGCGACATGATCTCCATGCCGCCTATGACTGCTCTGCCCGCTATGACGTCACGACATAGGTTTGAGGAAATCCCTCCCACAATGTCCGAGGATGACCGAGGTAAGTGTACAGTCATGACGTAATGTGCATGTGGTGCTGGCTCACTGAGAACAACGCCTAGTGTCCGGGGGAGGACTATCATGACAATTCATAATGTTCCAAATGTGTTGCGAAAGGACAGTCAGCCATCTCATGTTATGTTTCAACGGTAGACTGGGAGACAACTGAAGGGACTGTGTGACGTGTGTGAGCATCCTAATTTAATGTCTGAAACATGCAGAAAGTCACATACAGGAAAAAGAGAGTATTGGGGTGGTAGTATTTAGAGCTTTTTCGGCGCTGTCTATAGCATTTAATGACTTAATAATGCAAATAGGTTTTTTGCTATTGACCAAGTTGATGTGCCCTTTTTAAATATCATTTTAACCACGCACAGTCTTCGGAAAACCTAATTTGCGCATTTCTGGAAGACATTTCTGTGAATGGTAGCTTTGATAATCAATTCTTTAAATATAAATTTGGTCTTAAAAAGTGTTTTGTTATTAAAATAATTTTTGTTTTGCTTTAATCACGTTACACACATAAAAGTATGTATGAGAATGTTATCCTCGTAGGTTTTACCCAGGATGTAACTATTTGTTACACTATTTGTAATTACGAATTGGTCTCCTTGTTGAAGTACTCCCACTGGCTTTGGTTGCATGTCCCGCTTAACCTCTGTTGCTTGTCAATGCTCTCGACGTGACTGCATGTATCCCCTATGCTTCCAGGTCTCCTGCTGTCATGTCTTGCTCAAATCTCCTGCATTCGTATGGAATGTGGCACAGAAGCAACAACAAGTACGTAAATACCAAATAAAGTGGAACTAGTTACAGATGCAGTTTGTTTTACAGACATAAATTGTGTTGTTTGGAGAAGCTGATAAATACGACATTATGTGCACTAAGGGAAAGGAAATGAATTCACTTTATCTCTACTGTTCCATTATGTGTATGTTGCTATATATTCCTTAAATGATAATTGGTAACTGTAGGATGTTCTGTTGGTAATCGCTAATCATTGTTTGGATCTAAAAAGGTAAATCACACAACTAACGTCTTAACCAGTTTTTATCAACTAAATGCGTGATTGTAACCTTTGTAGAGGATGTAAAGCAATAGTGTATGACATATGTTGACATGTTAGACTCTCTGCACCAGGTGCTGGGGGGAACATGCCTGATCTCCATACACTTATCGATGTACCAACACCAGAAGAGATGCGCTACACAGTGGAACCAGTTCTCAGTCACACCCCAGCTACACAGCCACCACCCAGCCACACAGTGGAACCAGTTCTCAGTCACACCCCAGGTCCACAGCCACAAGCCAGCCACACAGTGGAACCAGTTCTGAGTCACACCCCAGCTACACAGACACCACCCAGCTACACAGTGGAACCAGTTCTCAGTCACACCCCAGCTACACAGTCACCAGTCAGCCACACATCGCAGAGACAGATGAGCGACATTTCCAGTCCACGCATATCAGACATTAGCCACACATCATTCAGAACTGCTGGAGTATCTAGGTCCAGATCTGAGCATCATCAACCATCATCGACTCCCACATCATCTCCTCTATTCCCTCTGACACCGATGAGCCCCCCATTCTCTGAGTCATCAGTCCGTCACACAACTGTGTCATTCCCACAAGCAGTAACCAGTCGACAGTCATCATCATTCTCACAGCCAACGCTCAGCAACACGACCATATCATCATTTCCACAGCTGTCATCGTTTCCAACGTCATCAGTGAGCCATTCTATGATACCATCATTCCCGCGAACCACCTCAAGTGAAACATCGAGTTCAGCCTTCCAAGTATTACCGAGACATTGCCCGAGATCATCTCTGCAACAAAGCAGCTTGAACTCGCCAGTTTCTCAGAGCACAACAGATGTTACAGCAAGCTCAACATTACCATCAGTATTACCCAGCAGCACCTCGACCCACCACCTCTCACACATGGACATCAGCAGTCCCCCGAGCTCACTGTACACTCATACAGCCACCACCACATCCAGTTCTAGCTTCTCACATCCCGATGTCAACCTGCCATTGATGCCAACGTTCCCAGAAGCAGATGACTCGAGGAGTGAATCAGTTGACAGTAAGTTGAAGTCTTATTTATTAATGGATATTGTACACAAGAAACAGAATATTCGTTCGTGTAAACATTACATTCATTTATTGATTATATATATTAATAAATCATTACAACGTCAAGATACATACAAATCCAACGATGTAATCAATATATAACAAATATAAAAATTGGTTGATAATAATATTTATTTGTAGATCTCTGGCAACATTGGCAACAGCTTTCAGTCTTAATGAAAAATCAAGTTAATGTGTTTCAAAATGTTTCAAAGATCGTTTCCACGATGGTGATATTTTAAGCTTATACCCATGAAGCAGACCCTCAGAATGACATATTGGTTTCTCAGGTGAAGCACTATCTGACGAAGACATCGCAATGGTCAGCCACGCCGTGCTCGAGTTCATTGAAAGAAGGGGTCAGCAAGATATTGACCCATCTCTCCCCAGACCCTCAACTTCCGGTCAGCAGAGTCCCCCTTTGTCGATCTTACCACTTGTGAGTGATGTAGGGGCATACGCGTCCCCTCACACTTCTCCATTGTCTTTTGGCCATGACCTTGCAGAAGTTCAGGTTGGACCAACCGGTCCGGTAACCGAAGGACATAACCCACTGGTACCAAGGGAAGGTCAAAATGTCATGGTGCCGGTCCACCAAGCTGCATGGTCACAAATCGGTGCTCAGAGGTCATTGGAACAACTAGAGAACCCGGATGTTCTCAGAGGTCAAGGTCACCGTGTAGCCCCCTGGATGTATCCTGGCGACATGCCATCCTTTCCGGTACAGTATCCCCATCACACCCTCGCAGGGTGCCAGCCTATAGCGGACCCCAGGCCCGAACCCGGGACTACCTCTCAAGGTGATTAGAAGTGTGCTTATGTCGTTTACTTCCAGAACAGTTTGAAGCTTGAATAACGACAAGCCAAATAACAATATAAACGTTTTTGCACAATATTACAAACTAATTCCCATCCCCATTCTTTATAGAATTAAGAGAGAGGGTTGCTGTGAATTTACAAAATGAAAGACATGGAAATTAGAGTGATTAGTATAAGAAATAATACCGTAATATAATAAAAGGATATCATCAGTTTATCAATTAATTTTTGAATATTTCAAAGAGAGATTCGTGCAGCTGAACGCCCTACACTGATATGCCTCAATATTAACGACGTCTGATTGTTGTCTGTATGAGACAAAACAAACTGAAACAATAATATATCTTTCATATATCTGTGACATTTTATACAACCTGGCAGTAGCTGGTGTCAGTTACATTGTTAATCTATATATGCTTAAGACGAATATAGAACACTTCGTTATAAAATGACGATAACGTAAAATAAGTGTATTATTTGATTCACCCCAAACTATTTACATATGGTAAGGGAAATAATTTAATCTCAGCTGAACCTATGACGAGAACCTGTCACCTGAAGCGCACATATAATACCCATGGCGCACCGCCCGATATGCTTCAGTACAAGCAGGAAGCTAAACCTGGGTCGATAAACACCATCTGATTTCTGACGGTCACAGTAGATTAAATGAAGCAACCAATGGTTGTGTAAGCGTAGTTAAAGGAGGAATCAATGTTTTCCACGTTTGATTGTTTAGTATACTTATTTATCATTATAGTTATTTACTATACATGGTTTCGATTATTACATTTGTAAATACATCTATTAAATATATTTGAATATGGCAACATTATCCAAATGCCTTTAATGGGTTTTAATACTTATTTAAAACTGGTAATAGCAGGGTTTTTATCTATGACATCTTCGCGTTGGTAAGGAAATTCCCAGACAGTTTGTTTATATCAGGCATTGTGTCAGTCGTGACATGGCCGACCTACATTTAGCTTCTATATATAGACTTAGAGTTTCCAATGTCCCGGGAAAACTTAAGGGGAACCCCCTATATAAGAGCAGCCAATCAAATGTCAGATAAGTTTTCTATTTGTCGAGCCAAAGAACGGTTCAGCCAACCACTGACCTTGTATAAATACACAGGTCAAGTGACACTTGTATTGAATGAGCTTCTCATGTGGAATGTGTTAGGTCATGTTAAACACTGCACAGCTCGTGCTTCGTCTGATAGCGCACTCTGTCGTGTAGACCTTCTCTCGTCTTACTGTCACGGGCAGCCATATACCTGCCACCAACAATAAGTTTTAAATGGGCGATAAAGAAGGTTTAGAAATAAATATTTTTATATCACGTTTTTCACCCCCAAGGTTTCTTGAATTTAAAAAAATGTTTTGCAAATGTTTTGTGGAAAATATGCTTTAAATTGTTGGTAAGATCAAAGAAGCTAATGATAACATTCAAATAAATTGGTGACTTGAAACTCCTGTAGGTGTCTAACTCTGTTACATGATGGGTGTCATTTTCTGTCAAAATATATTATAAATGTTATAGATATTATAGATGTTATGATACATTTTGAAACACAGGTACAGGTTCATTTTCACAATTTGATATGAAACATATGACACTAAATTATGGAAAGATTTATCCATTGGTCTGAAACTCGCATCATTGTCATCATTACGATTCCAAAAGGTGTTGGACAGATGATCACCCTTCTTGTGCAATGTTCTAAAACTTCCTTGAAACTATAGGTGTTGTAAATGTACAATGTGCAACACAAATATGCAATGATAAGGACTTCATTGCAATGAACATATTTCAAACATAACGCTGATATCGCTTTCTAAGAAATCATTTAACAGAGACTCCATTAAATGAATGAATGAATTATGGTTGAATATTTTTTGATTTCGCGATATAAACAAATAAAGGCATCGATCTCATTTGTTCATTGTTAATTTATCCTTCATACCCAACACTCAATTGATGTCAATTTTCAAAATACTCAATATCACTGAATAAAATACTAAACCGTCAACCATTGTAATTATTCTAACGCAAATATAAAATATTATTCCAAACCTCAAAAACACAAAAATGTACCCTGACGCAGTAATGTCTAACCAATGTCTGGTCCTTTCTAAGAAGAGACTTAAGACACCATTTATACCATTTGTTCTGTTCAAATGAGAAACTGTGACATTGATGACAAACTGTGACATTGATGATAAACTGTGACATTGATGACACGATTTTTCTCCAGAAGGCCAGCCCCGCCTGTGGAAGTTCGTCTGGGACGTGCTGGAAGACCCCCGCTACAACCCTGAGCTCATCACGTGGGTCAGTCGACCCGAGGGGATCTTCCGACTGACGGACCCGGGCCGACTTGCTGAGTTCTGGGGGCACGTCAAGGGGAACAGGAGCATGAACTACGAGAAGCTCAGCCGGGGTCTCAGGTGGGGACAGTGGCACAAGTTGTGCCTCTTTTTGCCTTCATTTTGTTTCTGTGGGTAGAAGGTTGATGGACAACGGGTCATAGACACACACATCCCCCCCTCCCCCCCCCCCCCCCCCCCCCCCCCCCCACACACACACACCTCATTCCATTCCAGTCACTTTTATACAAGTTAACTTAAAAAAGTGCGACATATAGTCAGTAGCTCTTATTGTGCTTTGTGGAACGGCGCTCATTCCGCACTAATCAAAGAAAGCTCAGTTTTCCTAATCTCACAGACACGAGTTTAACTTAATGACAGCGTTCTTCTATTTTATTGCTAAATTGGCCCAACCAAACCATCTTCCTGGTTAAACAAGGATTGTTTGTCCACATATCTAAGTCAGTAATTATAATAGTTTAACTATGAAAACATTATTGAAGTGAATGTGACGTGGGTTTGTTTTCTAAACAAGGAATCTGCTTGTCTGCCCTTGCATCCAGGGCTTACAATAAGATGAATTGTCGTTAGAATAAGTCCAAGAAGTCGTGTACGTTGGGCGACGTGACCTATAGGCTGCAGGGACGCTATCAGTCAAGAAGGAATTGAGTTGGGCTAATGTTATAGACCCGATATAAAGTCGCTTGTATTTGAGCATTGGTGCATTTGACGAGACATCCCATGTTCAACATTATGTTCTTGAGACATGCACCCAGTATGAAAAGGTGGAGAGGGGCGAGGAGACATGTATTGTGGAGGCCGCGTGATTGTGAGACACGTGTTATCATGTATCTGCACAGGGGTTGTGCAGTAAAACCAGGCATTGTTATCTAAACCTAGTTAGTTTGACAAAAAAGGATCTTGCGAACAGCGATTGCACTACTTTTAAAATAAAATAAAATAACCGAAGTATTCTGTAACTGTCCTCATCCACAATTCTTCCAACATTATCAGGAATGTCTTGGACAACACAGCCTTTTCCCTGACCAATAGCATATATTATATATATATATATATATATATATATATATATATATATATATATATATATATATATTGCAATGGAGAGTACATTGAAACGTGCAGGACAACATTGCACAAATGCACTATATATAATGTGTAACTGGTGTGTATTCTGTGTTGCAGGTATTACTACACATACAATGTGCTGGAGCATGTACCCGGCAAGTTGGTGTACAAGTTCGGACAGGGGGCCACGCAGGTCATGCAGTGTCTGGCGCAGAGTTCCCCGACATTCTCCGACACCTCGTACTACCCGCCAAATACCTCACCTCAGTAGTCAACACTTCATTTGAAACCAAACTTCTCAGATGTGGACTTCACCCCCAATCTGGGCACATCTCTATTGGGTCCCATTTGGATGCCGGTTGGTTAAATTGTAAAACAATAACCTGGCATCCGAGATTCTACCAATATTGTGCCAACAACTGTGGTCTCCAGACCTATAGAAACAATGCCACTCGGCCACGTTTCTCTGTCCAGGAGAGTAACGGTGTTGCTATTGCAGAGTCCATCTACATGGACTTTCTGCTGACCTAAGGGCTGACCTTTGACCCGTTGTGACCAGCAGTCTGTTTAAGCAGCTGTTTTCTATTGAGGAACATCAATTCTGATATACCTCTATTTCACTGAAGTCTAAAATATACGCTTAACGTTTAGGATATAAAAAAAACTGTTTTGGACAATTGTAATGTATACTTTCTCACTGTGGTCACTTCTGGTCAATTTGTGGTCAGTCCGATCCGGAATCAATCAGTATGGTTGTTTGTTTGTATCCTCTGTGAGGACAATGCTCTGTATTGTGTTAATACTCGTGTTTCTAGTCAATTCTAAACAAGATTTATTAGAGATGTTTTGGTTGTAAAGTTTATGTATATCTTATTTATTATGGAACATGTTCTTATGATTATATATAAATTGTAAACAAAACAAAACTGTATTTGATATTGTCACTAGTCATTCAGATTTTTAAAATTAATTATGCATCGATTGTTTGGAGATTTGTGTAATCAGTTAGATTTCAACTTGTTCTTGATTTGTGTAATCAGTTAGATTTCAACTTGTTCTTGATTTGTGTAATCAGTTAGATTTCAACTTGTTCTTGATTTGTGTTATCAGTTAGATTTCAACTTGTCGTTGATTTGTGTAATCAGTTAGATTTCAACTTGTCGTTGATTTGTGTAATCAGTTAGATTTCAACTTGTTCCTGATTTGTGTAATCAGTTAGATTTCAACTTGTCGTTGATTTGTGTAATCAGTTAGATTTCAACTTGTTCTTGATTTGTGTAATCAGTTAGATTTCAACTTGTCGTTGATTTGTGTAATCAGTTAGATTTCAACTTGTTCTTGATTTGTGTAATCAGTTAGATTTCAACTTGTTCTTGATTTGTGTAATCAGTTAGATTTCAACATGTTCTTGATATGTGTAATTAGTTAGATTTCAACTTGTTCTTTATTTGTGTAATCAGTTAGATTTCAACTTGTCGTTGATTTGTGTAATCAGTTTAATTTCAACTTGTTCTTGATTTGTGTAATCAGTTAGATTTCAACTTGTTTTTGATTAGTGTCGACAAATTGAATCGCCAAATAATGTCTTATTTTTTACAACACGTATGAAGATGATATTCTCTTGCAGTCAGTGAACATAAATTGCGAAAACATTGTTTCTTTTTATACATCATTCAACTAAAAGCTTCTTTTTTTTTATCAATTCCAGTGAGTGTATCATATGAATACTATGCTATTGTAAATACAGTAATATTTTGATGTACATTATACATATTGAACTAGATTATTTTCATTTAGTAATAGTATGTGTAATTTAAATATGTTAACATTTTGATTTTGATAATGTAAATGACAATGCAATATTGTTTAAATATATGCAAATGCATTTATAACTAAAATGCTCTTTTGAACTCAAATGGTTATCTTTTATTGTTTGTATTTAATAACTTATTGTAAATAAATGAAACTTACAAATAATCCATTGTGATCAAGAATACCGTGTTTCTTTATTAGAAACAAAATGTTTTGTAGATAGAACGTGTTCACCTGTTCATGTTTACAAAGTAAAGTTTGCATTGTTTTAAATGCAAGGTTATTTACAGGCTCTTGCGAAGTCAGATGTGTATCTAGGTTTATTATCAAATGTTTTTTTATTATTTGTAAATATAGAATGCTTTTCAGATATTTCCCCTGTAAACTCGATATAACGGATAAGATCAAATGTGATCAAGACTGGGAGAGGTCGCACCTTGCTGTATCTACCTGTCGGGTTTGAGTGAATATAGACCATCAACAATTAATTACTCCATTAGTGCGAGTCTTTGGTTCCCATTAACGATAATCACCTTCTCATACATCATGTTCCACCCCCAAGGCTTACTTGTCTCGAGAATACTACTTGTGGGAAGGAAATGATTGTTCATCTTATGCTTGTTATTATTTATTGAAAATAATGCTTATTTGTTATTTTGTTTTATTGTAGTTCTGCATATTGTCATTATATCGTTTGCTATGATATTATGTTTAGCTTTAACTGTATTTGAAATGAAAATAAATAATCTCATCTTGAACTGTTCGTTATTTTTGCTTTAGATCTATCATCTATCTTCATCTGACTTTTATAGTTTCTGGTATTATTTCCCTGTATATATGAATTAAAGTTTGAACATATTTTTAAGACAACTGTACCTAACTGTTGCTGGCGTTTGATATGACAAGTGCGAAACCAAGTTTTGCAATCAGACTTTCTATGTTAGATATTAAAAATGTACCTATCATATTGCATTCAAATACATGTTTGAATGCTAATGAAAGGTTCCCTTGCAGTGTTTAATGTGACGTCTGGTTATCAATTATTAAAATTATTATCAAAACCAAAGATTTAAGGCTGTATATAATCTTTTCGTCAAAACAAATCAAACTGAATGTCAGACTATATAAAATTTTCGTAAAAGTAAATACAAACTGAAAAAATAGGTTTGTCATAGGGTTTGTCCAGGGAGTGACAACATACTGGTACTGGACACACGAGGGTGTGTTAACATTGTGTGTCCAGGGAGTGCAGACATACTGGTACTGGACACACGAGGGTGTGTTAAACACAGGAGGGTGTGTTAACATTGTGTGTCCAGGGAGTGCAGACATACTGGTACTGGACACACGAGGGTGTGTTAACATTGTGTGTCCAGGGAGTGCAGACATACTGGTACTGGACACACGAGGGTGTGTTAAACACAGGAGGGTGTGTTAACATGGTGTGTCCAGGGAATGACAACATACTGGTACTGGACACACGAGGGTGTGTTAACATGGTGTGTCCAGGGAGTGACAACATACTGGTACTGGACACACGAGGGTGTGTTAACATGGTGTGTCCAGGGAGTGACAACATACTGGTACTGGACACACGAGGGTGTGTTAAACACAGGAGGGTGTGTTAACATGGTGTGTCCAGGGAATGACAACATACTGGTACTGGACACACGAGGGTGTGTTAAACACAGGGGGGTGTGTTAACATGGTGTGTCCAGGGAATGACAACATACTGGTACTGGACACACGAGGGTGTGTTAACATGGTGTGTCCAGGGAGTGACAACATACTGGTACTGGACACACGAGGGTGTGTTAAACACAGGGGGGTGTGTTAACATGGTGTGTCCAGGGAATGACAACATACTGGTACTGGACACACGAGGGTGTGTTAAACACAGGAGGATGTGTTAACATGGTGTGTCCAGGGAATGACAACATACTGGTACTGGACACACGAGGGTGTTTTAACATGGTGTGTCCAGGGAGTGACAACATACTGGTACTGGACACACGAGGGTGTGTTAACATGGTGTGTCCAGGGAGTGACAACATACTGGTACTGGACACACGAGGGTGTGTTAAACACAGGGGGGTGTGTTAACATGGTGTGTCCAGGGAATGACAACATACTGGTACTGGACACACGAGGGTGTGTTAACATGGTGTGTCCAGGGAATGACAACATACTGGTACTGGACACACGAGGGTGTGTTAACATGGTGTGTCCAGGGAGTGACAACATACTGGTACTGGACACACGAGGGTGTGTTAAACACAGGGGGGTGTGTTAACATGGTGTGTCCAGGGAATGACAACATACTGGTACTGGACACACGAGGGTGTGTTAAACACAGGGGGGTGTGTTAACATGGTGTGTCCAGGGAATGACAACATACTGGTACTGGACACACGAGGGTGTGTTAAACACAGGAGGATGTGTTAACATGGTGTGTCCAGGGAGTGCAGACATACTGGTACTGGACAAACGAGGGTGTGTTAACATGGTGTGTCCAGGGAGTGACAACATACTGGTACTGGACACACGAGGGTGTGTTAAACACAGGAGGATGTGTTAACATGGTGTGTCCAGGGAATGACAACATACTGGTACTGGACACACGAGGGTGTGTTAAACACAGGGGGGTGTGTTAACATGGTGTGTCCAGGGAATGACAACATACTGGTACTGGACACACGAGGGTGTGTTAAACACAGGGGGGTGTGTTAACATGGTGTGTCCAGGGAGTGACAACATACTGGTACTGGACACACGAGGGTGTGTTAAACACAGGGGGGTGTGTTAACATGGTGTGTCCAGGGAATGACAACATACTGGTACTGGACAAACGAGGGTGTGTTGACATGGTGTGTCCAGGGAGTGACAACATACTGGTACTGGACACACGAGGGTGTGTTAACATGGTGTGTCCAGGGAGTGACAACATACTGGTACTGGACACACGAGGGTGTGTTAAACACAGGGGGGTGTGTTAACATGGTGTGTCCAGGGAATGACAACATACTGGTACTGGACAAACGAGGGTGTGTTGACATGGTGTGTCCAGGGAGTGACAACATACTGGTACTGGACACACGAGGGTGTGTTAACATGGTGTGTCCAGGGAGTGACAACATACTGGTACTGGACACACGAGGGTGTGTTAAACACAGGGGGGTGTGTTAACATGGTGTGTCCAGGGAATGACAACATACTGGTACTGGACAAACGAGGGTGTGTTAACATGGTGTGTCCAGGGAGTGACAACATACTGGTACTGGACACACGAGGGTGTTTTAACATGGTGTGTCCAGGGAGTGACAACATACTGGTACTGGACACACGAGGGTGTGTTAAACACAGGAGGGTGTGTTAACATGGTGTGTCCAGGGAATGACAACATTATGATACTCGATACACGAGGGTGTGTTAACATGGTGTGTCCAGGGAGTGACAACATTATGATACTCGATACACGAGGGTGTGTTAAACACAAGAGGGTGTGTTAACATGGTGTGTCCAGGGAGTGACAACATACTGGAACTGGACACACGAGGGTGTGTTAAACACAGGGGGATGTGTTAACATGGTGTGTCCAGGGAGTGACAACATTATGATACTCGATACACGAGGGTGTGTTAAACACAGGAGGGTGTGTTAACATGGTGTGTCCAGGGAGTGACAACATTATGATACTCGATACACGAGGGTGTGTTAAACACAAGAGGGTGTGTTAACATGGTGTGTCCAGGGAGTGACAACATACTGGAACTGGACACACGAGGGTGTGTTAAACACAGGGGGATGTGTTAACATGGTGTGTCCAGGGAATGACAACATACTGGTACTGGATACACGAGGGTGTGTTAACATGGTGTGTCCAGGGAATGACAACATACTGGTACTGGATACACGAGGGTGTGTTAACATGGTGTGTCCAGGGAGTGACAACATTATGATACTCGATACACGAGGGTGTGTTAAACACAAGAGGGTGTGTTAACATGGTGTGTCCAGGGAGTGACAACATACTGGAACTGGACACACGAGGGTGTGTTAAACACAGGGGGGTGTGTTAACATGGTGTGTCCAGGGAGTGACAACATTATGATACTCGATACACGAGGGTGTGTTAAACACAAGAGGGTGTGTTAACATGGTGTGTCCAGGGAGTGACAACATACTGGTACTGGACACACGAGGGTGTGTTAAACACAGGGGGGTGTGTTAACATGCTGTGTCCAGGGAGTGACAACATACTGGAACTGGACACACGAGGGTGTGTTAAACACAGGAGGATGTGTTAACATGGTGTGTCCAGGGAATGACAACATACTGGTACTGGACACATGAGGGTGTGTTAAACACAGGAGGGTGTGTTAACATTGTCTGTCCAGGGAATGACAACATACTGGTACTGGACACACGAGGGTGTGTTAAACACAGGAGGGTGTGTTAACATGGTGTGTCCAGGGAGTGACAACATTATGATACTGGACACACGAGGGTGTGTTAAACACAGGAGGATGTGTTAACATGGTGTGTCCAGGGAGTGACAACATTATGATACTGGACACACGAGGGTGTGTTAAACACAGGAGGATGTGTTAACATGATGTGTCCAGGGAGTGACAACATTATGATACTGGACACACGAGGGTGTGTTAAACACAGGAGGATGTGTTAACATGGTGTGTCCAGGGAATGACAACATACTGGTACTGGACACACGAGGGTGTGTTAATATGGTGTGTCGGAAAATGGTACTGTCGATGCCCCCGGTCTGTGTTCCTATCCCCGAGGCTAAGAGGAGCAGGCCCCATCCTTCGTATGTCGATGCATCATAGGTTACATGTAATGGGAGGAGGTCCAGATATAAATCCACGCCTCTGGCAAACGTTCGATGACGACAAGCAGCAAATTGATTGATTATCGCATGTTTCCTTCTACAGGTTATATGCATCCATATAATCTGGTATGATATCGAGAATGCTGGGAATGTTTGACGAGGATTTATTGGTAGCCTCTTGTACTGGTTCACTGGGTTCACGCTAGTAGGGATACACACTCAATTATATCTAGCTACATGGACGGAACGAGACAATGGTCTGACAATATCAATAACGAACGTTGTTTAAATCAGAATATTTATATTGTTTATAATGCAAAACGTTGTATGATTAGTGAATGACACTTATATATTTAATTATTTATCAAATAAATTCTCGAAGTGTACACATTTACATTTTGCTCAGATAGCCAGAGTTGAGGAAGGACCAGCTGGACACTGTTTTCCTCATGTATTGATACACAGACATGTCGCACTATTGATACACAGACATGTCGCACTATTGATACACAGACATGTCGCACTATTGATACACAGACATGTCGCACTATTGATACACAGACATGTCGCACTATTGATACACAGACATGTCGCACTATTGATACACAGACATGTCGCACTATTGATACACAGACATGTCGCACTATTGATACACAGACATGTCGCACTATTGATACACAGACATGTCGCACTATTGATACACAGACATGTCGCACTATTGATACACAGACATGTCGCACTATTGATACACAGACATGTCGCACTATTGATACACAGACATGTCGCACTATTTCCTCAAGGCCCTTATACATGTATAATCTCCTTCTCCTTCTTAACTTGAAAATGGAAGGTTGTTGAGAGAAGGCACAGGCAAATAAGATTGCAATTGGATAAAATGTACTGCCATTATTTGAAGTACACAAGCGTACATAAATCCACGTGCAGTATTTCTTGATCGAGTACGCTTTGAGGAGAAATATGGAGAACCTTATCAAATTGTCGCCTAAAGTTAAATCCTACGTGATTGATATGTGTATTAGCGGAGTGCAGCTTAACTCATATCAACGATTGCCTCGATTGGATAGGTATTTCTTTTTTAAAACATTATGTGGTACTGAAAGTGTACTTAATCACATTTGCATAAGGTACATACGCCTTAGGAGGAATGCAATTATTATATAAAAAATGACCTTCTCCCATGAAAATGTTGATAAGATGATGATTATTAATAGTTCATAAGTCTTTATACTGATTTTGAACGGCATTAGTAACACTCACTACCACGACAAGGATTATTATTGTCATACACAATTTACTATAATATGTGTAATTTGGGCCAGAAATGGACTCAAACTGAGTCCAGGCTGTTTCTCGTATTTAAGGAACGGTACAAAATATACAGACAACAAAAATAATCGTGATTAGAAAAACGGGTTTTGGTTGCTGCGCAAAAATGACAATACATTAAATCTCTTTAACGAAGGAAATATCCGAGAGAAGACACATTTTCATCACATTCAAAGTCTTCAGTAGTTAGTATTTGACGTTAACAAAATGAAAAGGAAGCACGTAATGGCCGGAAAGGCACGTGACATGCCTCAACGGCAATAACAGTCAGGCCGATACCACCTTTTGAATTGTATTCGTGCAAACTATATTGATAAATAAAATAAGAATACTTAAGTTTGAAACTGTATGCACATGTAGTCTTATGAATGTTAAAGGGGCAGTAGCACGTTTTTTGCAAAATTTATTTTTTCAAATTTTCCATTTATAATGATAGTTTATATCATTTAAGTTTACTTTAGAGGGTAAAAAACATCTTATTACACAAACCAATTATCTGTAGTGGTAAAAACTATGTTGCGTATGAAGCAAAAATTGCATGGCGGCCATTGTATTGTGAACATAATTTATTATTTTGTATTACAAAAACGATTCCCATGGCTTTACCGAAACATGTACACTCATTTTAAACTTATTTTCCGAAGAGAGAAGGATGTTTTAATATGGGCGAAATTATTTTTCAGATACATTTCATCAACTTATTTGAGCGAAAACACGTGCTTCTGCCCCTTTGATGCTTATGTTATGGCTAATATAAATATAGTCATAGATATGTATATAGTATAGCAAGTCACTCCTCGCCTATATAGACCGAATCAATAAATAACAGATGTAGAGTTGGAAAAGATACAAAAACACTTGTTGAAATTGTCAAATGAACAATTCCATTCGACCTTAATCGATTTAAAACAATGGAACAAGAACAAAGTGAAAGATGAATTTATTGTTCAAGGGAAGTAGTAGTGGTGGTGTGCTAGTGAAATCAAGATGTCATGATCAACATCGAATCGCTAGTATCGCTCTATGACACGCACCATGGACAAATGATACCATTCTGATTCATTTCCTTTAGCTATCGATGAATTACATACTAACTTTACCACCACAATCACTCACAACAGGCACTTACAAAACTACAAACAGTTATGCCTGAGTTACACCAAGGTAGTTCTCACTACGTTCTACCCCGTCCAAATATTATTATAAAACGACCTCGAACGGGACAGAAACGGATAACTCTTGTGTATAACTTGCCACACTACGATCAAAATACGTTTACATACAGTTCTAGTCTTAACCCCGTTCTCCGACAGTTGTTACCACGTTTAGATGGGATAATATTGCCCGTTTATTACGATTTCAATCAGTTCAATCTCGTTATTAGCACAATGCTGTTCTCTTCTTCCACGATCAATTCGTTTTCAGACATTTCTTCTCGTTTACACTACGTTCTCATTTCGTTCTCAGTACGTTGTTCTTGTACCGCAATCATGTCCTCGCCCCATTTCTGTAAATATCAAGCACGTTCTTGCCCGTTTTATTCCTGTTCTCAGTTTCAATGTGAAAAAGTGATTCAACCATAAACCATTATTTTCGGACCTCCCCATGTGAGTCGCGCACCATGACATTGGTCAGAATACGCAGTACCGACTCTCATCTGTGTACAGAACAGTTATACATTGGTCACAATACGCAGTACCGACTCTCATCTGTGTACAGAACAGTTATACATTGGTCACAATACGCAGTAACGACTCTCATCTGTGTACAGGACAGTTCTACATTGGTCACAATACGCAGTACTGACTCTCATCTGTGTACAGAACAGTTCTACATTGGTCACAATACGCAGTACCGACTCTCATCTGTGTACAGAACAGTTATACATTGGTCACAATACGCAGTACCGACTCTCATCTGTGTACAGAACAGTTATACACTGGTCACAATACGCAGTACTGACTCTCATCTGTGTACAGAACAGTTCTACATTGGTCACAATACGCAGTACCGACTCTCATCTGTGTACAGAACAGTTCTACATTGGTCACAATACGCAGTACCGACTCTCATCTGTGTACAGAACAGTTATACACTGGTCACAATACGCAGTACCGACTCTCATCTGTGTACAGAACAGTTCTACATTGGTCACAATACGCAGTACCGACTCTCATCTGTGTACAGGACAGTTCTACATTGGTCACAATACGCAGTACCGACTCTCATCTGTGTACAGAACAGTTCTACATTGGTCACAATACGCAGTACCGACTCTCATCTGTGTACAGAACAGTTATACACTGGTCACAATACGCAGTACCGACTCTCATCTGTGTACAGAACAGTTCTACATTGGTCACAATACGCAGTACCGACTCTCATCTGTGTACAGGACAGTTCTACATTGGTCACAATACGCAGTACCGACTCTCATCTGTGTACAGAACAGTTCTACATTGGTCACAATACGCAGTACCGACTCTCATCTGTGTACAGAACAGTTCTACATTGGTCACAATACGCAGTACCGACTCTCATCTGTGTACAGGACAGTTCTACATTGGTCACAATACGCAGTACCGACTCTCATCTGTGTACAGAACAGTTCTACATTGGTCACAATACGCAGTACCGACTCTCATCTGTGTACAGAACAGTTATACACTGGTCACAATACGCAGTACCGACTCTCATCTGTGTACAGAACAGTTCTACATTGGTCACAATACGCAGTACCGACTCTCATCTGTGTACAGAACAGTTCTACATTGGTCACAATACGCAGTACCGACTCTCATCTGTGTACAGAACAGTTCTACATTGGTCACAATACGCAGTACCGACTCTCATCTGTGTACAGAACAGTTCTACATTGGTCACAATACGCAGTACCGACTCTCATCTGTGTACAGGACAGTTCTACATTGGTCACAATACGCAGTACCGACTCTCATCTGTGTACAGAACAGTTATACATTGGTCACAATACGCAGTACTGACTCTCATCTGTGTACAGAACAGTTCTACATTGGTCAGAATACGCAGTACCGACTCTCATCTGTGTACAGGACAGTTCTACATTGGTCACAATACGCAGTACCGACTCTCATCTGTGTACAGAACAGTTATACATTGGTCACAATAGCAGTACCGACTCTCATCTGTGTACAGGACAGTTCTACATTGGTCAGAATACGCAGTACCGACTCTCAGCTGTGTACAGAACAGTTCTACATTGGTCACACTAGCAGTACCGACTCTCATCTGTGTATAGAACAGTTCTACATTGGTCAGAATACGCAGTACCGACTCTCAGCTGTGTACAGAACAGTTCTACATTGGTCAGAATACGCAGTACCGACTCTCATCTGTGTACAGAACAGTTATACATTGGTCACAATACGCAGTACCGACTCTCATCTGTGTACAGAACAGTTATACATTGGTCACAATAGCAGTACCGACTCTCATCTGTGTACAGAACAGTTATACATTGGTCACAATACGCAGTACCGACTCTCATCTGTGTACAGAACAGTTATACATTGGTCACAATAGCAGTACCGACTCTCATCTGTGTACAGAACAGTTCTACATTGGTCAGAATACGCAGTACCGACTCTCATCTGTGTTCAGAACAGTTCTACATTGGTCACAATACGCAGTACCGACTCTCATCTGTGTACAGAACAGTTATACATTGGTCACAATACGCAGTACCGACTCTCATCCGTGTACAGAACAGTTCTACATTGGTCAGAATACGCAGTACCGACTCTCATCTGTGTACAGAACAGTTATACATTGGTCACAATAGCAGCACCGACTCTCATCCGTGTACAGAACAGTTATACATTGGTCACAATACGCAGTACCGACTCTCAGCTGTGTACAGAACAGTTCTACATTGGTCAGAATACGCAGTACCGACTCTCATCTGTGTACAGAACAGTTATACACTGCCTGCGTCGTCAGTTCTGGTGTTGTTAGGCAAACTGTAGACGTTCACGTTGATGGCGAGGGTTGAAGATCGGTCCACACTGTGGTCTACTGCAATGGATGTTCTCTCTGTATCAGTACTGATGGGTCTTCCCTGTGTTCCCACTGTCTGACGATGTCTGTCTCAGATACCTGTATGAAGGGATTGTGCACGTGCTGTTGCACAACACGGTCTTGTTGCCTTGTAGTAACCCTTGGTCTACCACTTCGGGCGCCATCATCTATGGTGTTGCAGAAGCCAGTAGATGATCCAAACATTGACCTGGAAGTGATTGGCAACGGCTTGAGCAGTCTTGCCAGCGTCGAGCATTCCAAGCGCAAGGTTCCTCTGAGCTGTCGTGGCTTGCTGCTGGCGTTGCAGTGTGAATGATTCAACCAGGTATAAGGTGCATTTCATAGGGATCGTCCCCGTGAACAGCACGTGCAGCATGAGTTACATGAATACCTCACCATCTCAGAAGTAAGGTTGCGTTTTTGAGAACATTTCCTGGGTTCAATTCTGTGTTTCGGAAGGAGCCTTTATTGCTCAGATAATGATGGATATGTGGTCACAGCTATACAATAAAAACATTTGGTAAGTTTTATGCAATACATGTACCTCTATTCAGAGGAACCTGACGTTTCTTTTGCTGCTTAGTATATATATATATAAAACTAATCAATACATTTGCACAAAACTTTCACCAATATGTGGGCAACAACATTCCATCAATTAGGCCTATAGCGGTTTTCGGACATAATAATAGAGTTTTTTTTACTATTTCGCGGTTTTGAGGGTACGCGTCTTTGAAATTCTTCTCCTAATTCACGGCAACACATACAGTTATGTGTGATAGCTTATTCTGAAGATAAATGAACTGCTGAGAGGACTGTGCCTGCCGAATTTTGAATTTCTTCCTAGAATTTTAATTATATGCCCTTGAACATGGTCATTTTTAATAGTTTCGGCACAATTTGGACATGTTCTGTGATTTTGTGATTTTGAGACTTTTAGAGGGCTGCTTTCTTTGTAGAATTGTTTATTGTAAACCACTGAAGGTTACCATTATGTTTGATAGCTCAATTTGAACTAGAGATGTACATGCCATGTATTAAAGACAATAAATTTCAAGCCTGTATCTGTCATAGGTTACGTTTGACTTGTCATTTTTCGAAAATCGTCATTTTCAGCAAAGTTCAACGGCTCACAACTGCTGTACTAATTAAGTTGTCTAGGGGTCCACATTTAAGCAATTTTAGTATTTTCTTGAATATCCAGAAGATCATAACGCATTTGATTATGTACAGTATGTAATCTAAAAGATGATTTCGTCTACTTAAATGGAAATTAAAGCACAAAATGTTTTGCTACACCTTATTAGGAAAATATTAACCGTTTTGTCATGAGAATGATGACCATATTGCAGGGGTCACCTAATAGGTGATATATTCTTTAGAGATTTCTTGTTCAAAAACTACTGAAGATAGAGAAATGATTGATAGCTACTGAAGATAGAGAATTGATTGATAGCTCATTTTAAAGCAGGAAAACTGATACCTTCAAGAGCACCCAAATCAAACATGGGGTTCAAGGTCAAGGTCAAGTAGAGGTCTTGAAGACCTCAGTATTGTCCTTAGGCAATCCTAGTTATGATTAATAAATGGCAAGTAATAAATACATCTTTGTTCATAATTTCTAAATTTCGAAATATCCCTTACTATATTTGTACAGAGAAAACATTCCAGTCATTTTCAGTTGCATATTGTTATATTCATGATTTATTCAATGTATAAAATATATTTACAGTGAAAAGAGTAAACATTCCAGTTATTTTCAGTTGCATATTGTTATATTTATGATTTATTCAATGTATAACATATACTTCAGTGAAAATAGTAAACATTCCAGTTATTTTCAGTTGCATATTATTATATTCATGATTTATTCCTTGTATAAACACATATCTCATAGTTTGAGTTTATTACAGCAGAATTTCTGTTAAACGTAACATGTTTTTTAGAAATTTAAATTGAAGCATATCAAATTGATTTAGTTAGATTAGATCATTCTCATAGTATACATCTAAACGGACTACATGTAGGTTATTTATGTATCTGTTAAATGTTTCAAAATTTGAAAAGAAATTAAATTTCTGTGATTTTTCAATTTGAGACCTGTGCATTAGGAATTCGAACCAATATTTTCTGACTCGCTACTTGCATGTTGCCTTGATAACTTTTTATTTCATCTTGATGACTTTGCTGGATATTTCATCTTGATCACTTTGCTGGATATTTCATCTTGATCACTTTGCTGGATATTTCATCTTGATCACTTTGCTGGATATTTCATCTCGATCACTTTGCTGGATATTTCTGGATATTTCATCTTGATCACTTTGCTTGGTATTTCTGGATATTTCATCTTGATCACTTTGCTGGATATTTCATCTTGATCACTTTGCTGGATATTTCATCTTGATCACTTTGCTGGATATTTCATCTTGATCACTTTGCTGGATATTTCTCGATATTTCATCTTGATCACTTTGCTGGATATTTCTCGATATTTCATCTTGATCACTTTGCTGGATATTTCACTGTTAACAATGAACTACTACCTAGAAGATATTAAAATAAACATTTAGGAATGAAAATTTAATATTCTGCACATTTCTGCCAAATGACGTCTTTTGTAAAACAAGAAACTTCAATTAAATAATTTGAAAATGTCAATAAGTATGTGGGTTGTCATATATTGAGCAGTGCAGGTCCTCCAACAAAGAGTACACACACTTTTTTAACAACTATATCATACTGTTCACGGCTGTTCTCGTTATTCGACACGCGTGACAAGAAGAAATGGGACACTGGGAGATCGTTTCCACTAGGCCACTGAGGCCAGTCTAAGGTTTATATCCCTTCAACAAACAAACATTATACAGTGAAGTCGCAAGCGAGACATATTATCGGCAATCTCCCGTGCGACTGTAGCAAATGAATATGCACTGAACACCTTATTTTTGTTTGCCGTGCAACTCCTTTCAGTTATCTGCGATAGAGACATTTATAGTAATTCTAAGAATGCTTTTTGTAGTCCCCAGCCAAACTTCAATCGATAACATTAGCTTGCGATTTCATTGGTTGAAGCTGCAGCCAATCGACGAGCTCGAAATCTGCGGTCAATATCCATGCAGCTCCGAAGCGGGTCGAAAGTAGATCAAGGCCAGAAAGAATGCAATTACAGCTCAAGGAGTCCTCTGTACAGGAGCTCATATAGTCACATATTGATGACATTTAATATGACTGGTCGTGCTTGTTTGTTTCAGTTAATATTGTTGCTATATTGAAGATAAACCCATGGCAATACCACTCACCTGTCTGGCCAACTGGGTGTATATTCACTTGCTGTAATCAGTTTATCAAATGGTGGTCCGTTAACTTATATGTGGGTAGATTTTGCTCTGCCGTTATAAAAGGTGAAACATTGAAAGACAAAAAAACGTTAGCGTGTAATGTTTTGTGTTAGAGCTACATGAGACAACGGTGAATAAATGCTAAATAAGAAGCAGATCATGATTATGAAATCATATATGTAGTCCATTTAAAAAGTAATGTTTATTTAATGACTGGCATTACATACGTCGATTCAAAGCATGCTGTTACACGGTTGGGAGTATCATGAAGCGAACCGCTCTTTGAACATGATCGGCGTGTCAGTGATTAGTGTAAGAGTGCGGATGACATGTACAGGTGAATCAATCAGTTTAAAAATACACACAAGCATTTATAGCCCACAACTGATTCGAGTGTTGTACGTGCTATTCTAGTGTCACTGATACAACGAATCTACACTGTGCAGAAATCCCCCTTGGAGAGGAGTCCTCTCATTGGCTCAGTCCCCGCACGAACATGACGAGTGTTGGCACTTGTCCGGGTATTGGGGTGCCGTCAGGGGTGGAGGGTGTAGGTAACAATAGCTCAATGCTGGTCTTGTTGCAGTTTCGGGTAGACCCCCTGGTGTAGAACCGTGCATTCTGATTGGTGGAAGCGTGCCACAACTAACGCAACTGGAATGTTGCACGTCACGTGCACTTGTCCTCAGCAGTTCTAGTTCTTGGATATGTGTGTGATCGTGAGGTAGATCTATTATTTAAACATACAGTCCATCTATTGGCTATGTTCCTGTCAGTGCTTTCATGATCGGATGCCAGATAAAAGTTTTGTAACCATTATTGTTTCCGATCTACAGACAGATAAACGTTATTGTGCCCAGTATTGTTTCCGATCTACAGACAGATAAACGTTATTGTAACCATTATTGTTTCCGATCTACAGACAGATAAACGTTATTGTGCCCAGTATTGTTTCCGATCTACAGACAGATAAACGTTATTGTAACCATTATTGTTTCCGATCTACAGACAGATAACCGTTATTGTAACCATTTTTGTTTTCGATCTACAGACAGGTAAACGTTATTGTAACCAGTATTGCGTCCGATCTACAGACAGATAAACGTTTTTCTAACCAGTATTGCTTTAGATCTACAGACAGATAAACGTTATTCTAACCAGTATTGTTTCCGATCTACAGACAGATAGACGTTTTGATTCTCACAATACCGTGTAAATTAGGGCAATAACGAAGTGCTCCATCCATTACAGAATTACGGAAGAAACTTCGAAAACCGAAGGGGCATAACGTTAAATAACATAATTCGAGTGGCTATGGAAGCTTTGAACAATATTCAAATGACCTCAATAAAAGACCGAACAGTAATAGTGTCTTTCCATGCAAAAAAAAGAACAAAAGCTTGACCTGACATTTGTCTAAGATGCACATTGGTAAGTAAAGTAAAGGTAATTTAAAGAGTCGAGCAGCTCTGAAGATGTGTACACACAGTCCTCTGTATGTGCGTGTTGGCCAGCAGGCTGGGGTATGAGGCTCGACTGATTATTATTATTATTATTACTGGTATTTTGCCACTATGTTGCTAGATGAAAGTCAGGAACGTTGGTGTTGCCGCAGCCTGTTGCCGTTATTACAGTGACATCCATAATGAACCTGAGAGCATTTGCAGTCGAATAACAATCCAGAACATGTAAATAGAGTACATGAATGTAACGAGGTTTGTTTGAAATTCAATTTATAAAGTGTTGTCATGGCATCTTCTTACAATACCATATATCAAGTCGAAGCCAACTCATTTTCAGTCAATACAGATAAAAAACGATTTGGTTTTTTCAAAGATATGATTTTCCAAGCTTGAAATACGAGCGTCTTTACAGCCTGAGCTATGTGCTCAGTTAACATTGTTTAAAACTAGTTTATATGTGAGCCAGTTCTAAAGCCCATTTCTTAGTGCATCTGATCCAACATTTACACCATTCTGGACATTAAACCAGACTTACGTCGATTATCAGAGGTTGCTTACTTAAATTTAACTTACTTTTTGTTGTCATCACTATCAACCTCGTTTACATGCACTAACGTCACGCCTGTGTCACGTTATACACATAACATATAAGTCAAGGGAAGCCAGGGGAAGTCATACACACCTTATACACATTACATATAAGTCAAGGGAAGCCAGGGGAAGTCATACACACGTTATACACATTACATATAAGTCAAGGGAAGCCAGGGGAAGTGAGTCTTCAACTTTACAGTATCATCGATTGTTCATAAATGTCAAACACAAAGTATCAGCTTTTTGTTACTTGTTCTCCACTGTTTGTGTCTACGCAATGCTACACTACTGCTTCTTAGGTTTCCTCAGTTATGTACAGTATCAAGTGAGACAATCAACACTAAACCGTGAAATATGGCAGCAAGGCTGTATTTGAGTGGACGGGCTAATTGTGAATTGTAATCGAAGTAAAGCGTTATCTTGTGAACATCACATCAAGACGACCAGTAAGCGAACATTTTACATTAAGATAAGATAAGAATATACTGGACATTGTAATAAAGCATACTTTCTCCAACGAAACCTTTACAGATGAATTTTAATTGCGTTTATGGGAATGAACAACCAATGATATGGAATAAAACAGACAACAATTAACCTGTTCGATCCTAAGATCCAATCACTCAATTACTGGCTGCACTCCGCGGAATAGGTAGAAACAGTTTGACATAAAAATGGATAACAAAACAAGTTGTATCTTGTTATAATCATGTGTGATAATTTGATAATTACTGTAAAGTAATAGCATTTCTTGTGTTGTTTCTCTGTCACTCGAATACTCCAACAAGAGAGAAGCCAAATCTTTAATAATCTTTTCGCTATTTTGTGCTCACAATTTTCATTTTCATTTTTCAAGCCATTGACATGTTGACGATATCTTTGGAAATAATCTGTTTGTGTTGTACCATTTTACTTGGCATACGTTCAAGTCTCAGAACGATATACTGGGCTGCAACATTACCTCTAAGGTGGTTGGAAAAGTCACGCGATATATGTGACACCATGTTTTTTTCAAGAAATACATGCCACCAATCCGAATGTATGATTTCCACAGGTTGCCGGGATATACGTCCCTGTATATAGCCGTATGTATATGGTTATTATATAACTCACATCTTACATTTTGTTATAACATGACTGACTATGATCTTCCAAAAGATATGTACGTATTGTGCGGGACAAGGAATTCTAATTTCCTCAAACGTAAGAGGAAAAACTCAACACTTAGTTTTCAACAACGTCGCTGATTGCACAACTAATTTGGCTGCAACCATCCTCTGTCGCTTTCACACAACCTTGTCTCATTAGACGAGAGGTTACATGGGAGGAAAGCACAATGTTCTCCTGTTGGGGTTGGAACGACAGGTTATTGGTACACACAAGTGTGGTGTGCTCGTTCACAAGGGATAACGGTTCAAATGGACGCTATAAAAGACCGTTGTTTTTCAGTTTATATCTGATATACCCCATCAAGCAGGTGTAGGTTCCCGGTCAGCATTGAGTCGCGGCTTCATATGAGACCAACTTCCCAATGCATGGCATAACTCTTGCCAGTCAACATTACTGGATGACTTAAATCAGCCATGGCCAGTTATGGAGACTGGCAAGAGTTATGCCTTGCGTTTGGAAGTTGATATGAGACATGATATGAAAATAACATTACATCTTGTCTAATAATAACCTGGATATATTTTATCATTGGATCGCTATCATTCAGTGCCGACTTGTCCGTATTCTACCATCTGCAACGTCAGCACTTCTCTGTAAGGCAATCGCAGTTCGCACGCCGCTGTGTTCAACTGTACCTTGTCGACCCACACCTCCTCGATACTGATCTCTAAACAGCAGAACAGCTACCCAGCAAACTTTCTTAACTTGTTTCATATATGTGGTATTTAAAACCAACTGATTATGTTAGATCATTGGATTTATACAGTATAGTGGGTATTTGACCATCAGTAACATGAGAAATGTCATCTGTTTATCTACACTAGGTTCGTGGTTCTGTATTCGCTTCAAAATAATCATCTTTACAAAACAGTTATATAGAAGAAACTGAAAGTGTATGATAGGAACCCGGAGAACGAGTAGGGTCAAGTAGTCATCACTCGTCTCTGAACTGAGAAATGTGTCGGTCTTCTCCTTCACCACTCTCTCGGTTTAGGTCTGTCGTCGCTATAGATGGACTATTTTGAAAGCATAGAGAAGGCTTGCAACAGCAAGTACATCCAAGTCTTTTTCACTTAAAGATGCATCCACTGTGTTTCATTGTATTTCAGTTGACTTTAATACGTTCCATAAATGTTGATCTCAGTTCAAATAACGTTAATTCCCCAATCGCAGAATATATCATAATCACTAGTTTCAAATTAAAATCGAGAAACAAGATTATAGAAGTGCAGAAACAGAAACTACACATCCCATTTAAATGCAGTAGTTATGTGATCTATTAAACATTACCAGCCCAAATTGTCGTTTTGTCAATAAATAAGTTTATAAATTAGGTGAATCGCGGTACTTGTTCGGGTTTCGATCAGAAAGTACTTCTTTTATCTTTATATCGTCACTATAATGAGTCGACTATCATCAAAAGGACGATTTTCGGCAAAAGTCGAAATGAATGCACCTTGAACCCGAGCACATAGCTGACTGCAGAAACATGAAAGCTTTAAGTTAAAATGACCGCATTACGATTGAACTGAGAGATATATTGTATCGGTGAGGCCAGGAACACACGTGAGGTTGGTATGGTTCTGCAAAGAATTGATATATTACAGAATATACAGATCCTGGTCAAGCTACATGTATAGACTGAGAAATACTATCTTGGTCCGTACATAAAAGCAATGGATTCCATGTGGATACATGCGTCATGCAGAACTGCCCGTTATTATTGTGCAACACAGCCTTAAAGAGACAGGAAATCCTATGAGTCGAGAATAAATCGATATCGACCTGTGCACAGACTCAAGGTCTCGTACTGGAGAAGTAAACAGGTAGAAACAAGGCTTGAATAGGCATGTATCGATCATGTTCCAATAAAGCCGTCAAATGATATCCACGCATTTATTATCATATAAATCAGTTTACATTCTCTACATTTTAAACTGTTTATGTTTTCATAAATGGTGAACATGGTTTGATGTTGACAAATTGATTCAAACTTTGGTTAATATAATTTTACGACGTTAGACATCTTTGGATGTCACTGTTAATAACAACAAGTAACTGTCACAAACGTGACCATGTCCCCCCGCCGTAATTAAGAAATGAGCTAAAATGATGGACACACAGCTTGTACCGAGTAATGACCTTTACATGCTGATTCAATTGTTATTGAACCAGACTAAGAACATTTTAAAAATTTATCATTCTCGTAGTGACCATGAAGATGAGGTCAAGGTCACCAAATTGACTGGTGTCTGCGTAATTCCCAAATGAAAACTGGAATCAAATTTGAAGACTTTAGGTGCAACAGTTCATGAGATATCATGCTTACAGCATTTGACAAACAATCAAAGTCTTTGCGGCGGCGGGGGATAAAAATTAAATCACCGGGACTTTGAAATGAATGGATAAGCTTTTGCGACAGTGGGAAATGGCCAAGGAGTACACACTATTTAAGCTTTCTAGAGTCGTTCGTACAAGAGAAGAAGATGAAGCTAGGTTTTACGGTCATGACCCCTGTAACCCATATTTGGGGTCACAGGGTTAACCAACCTACAATTTAGAATTCTCAAATGGCCAAAGAGTCTGTACATAACATTTCAGCTCTCTACAGGCAGAAGTCGAAGTCGAAAAAGCGAAAAGTTTACAGACGGACGGACGGACGGACGCCGGACGCTATGCCATGCGATAAAATGTGATTCCTTAACTCAATGAACACCCTGGACAGTCGGCTTTACCAAAAACTTGTACAGCTGCACGAGCTGAGAAGCACGTGATTGGTCCACTTTATGATTCTAGCTTGACAGTTGGGTAGGTCGCATTGCTTGGCGATTATCTCAACAGAATTTGTTTTGTTGCAGTTTCGTAACCTTTTTGTGGACATCTTAGGGGAAAATCAAATAAATAGTGTCCTTGAATAGTTCGTACTTGTTGACTTGCTTTACATAAGTGACAGATTCACACATTTAGTGTCTGGTTGACACATCTTTACAGTCGAGATGGAATCTATTAGAGTGTCACGTGTCTCTCGTATAAAGTTGATTTGTTGACAAGTCGTAATTGCATAAACACTCAAACCCGTTAAAAACGTAAAACCTTATTCGAGAAATATTTATGGTAAACCCTTTCTGTGGCTCTCCTCTGTGAAGGCTCATAATTGGCACATGGACTCGGACTCGTGGAGGTCTGGGTTTGATCCAAATATCAGCTCTTGGTATTGAATTGTGTCCGTGCAAACGCAACACTTTTCATGATTTTAAGCAGCGCAATGCCACACGTTTTGCACGTGCATTCCCTGTACTCTGGGTCTTTAACTACAGATGAACATTTGAACATATACCCCTTTTGGAAAATGCTACACCTTTCCAAAGACAACAGGAACGGAGTTATCGGCATGCTGGAACAGGACGCTTCACAGGTAGCTGTCGCCAGTCACTTCCATGTCCATCCATCCACCATTGCTCGTCTCCGACAACGTTTCCACACCACTGTAAGAGTAACAGATCAACCCCGACCTGGTGCGCCACCTGTAACCACCGCTGTTCAAGATCGTTAAATCCAACAACAGCACTTGCACAACAGGTTCCAGTCAGATACTGCTACTGCAAGAGGAACTGTTGGAACACGGCAATGTCAGATCAGTCCTCAAACGGTGCGGAGGCGCCATGTTGCTTTTGGGTTACGCTGCCGTCGACCTTACCTTCATCGACTTGCCAGACAGCAATGGGCCGCAAATCAGGATCAGGATTATCTGCACAACACACCATGGCGCAACGTTATCTTCGGGTGAATCCCGGTTCAAACTCAGTTTTCCTGATGGATGTCATCGTATCTACCGACGTCAACACGAACGCTTTGTCCGTCACTGTGTGCAGGAAAGGGATCGTTTCGGGGAGGTGGCATCATGGTTTGGAGTGTTTTCAACGTAAACTTCCGGTCCCAGCTAGTGGTGGTCCAAGGCAACCTCATCGCTCAACGTTATGTTGACGACATCCTTCATCCGGATTTGATTCCATTGCTAGCTCGACATGGCGGCCGTCAACAGTTGGTTTTCAGCATGACAGACTGCCAGATTGACGAGACTTTCTGAACAATCATCATGTCCGTGTTATGGACAGTCTGATTAAAATCTACCTTGTTCCGAGGAATAAAATTTGCAAAATTTTGTTTATACGAACAGGTTCCTCGCCACAAGGTCTGAGAACACCCCGTATAGGCGTGTGTTCAGAACCAGTTTAGCACAGCCAAAGACCAGTCAAGTAGCTGACCAATCACATCATAGTATTTAAATGGTTGCGGTTTTGACAGCATTCGGAACAGACAAAAGGATAGCTGTTTGGAGTTATCTGCCCCTAGTTTCTCGCACCGAAAGCATTTGTTGGGCATCTTTTGATTGGCTAGCTGAATTGCGCCCGAACACGCTAGTGTACGGGGTGCTTTCAGACGGTTTGGCGTGGAAACCCACGAACGAGTTCGTATCCCGGTAGATACACTATTTTGCATTTTTTATTCCACGGAAAACCGTCGATTTTAATCAGACTGGTGTTATGGATTGGCCCGCAATGTCCCCTGATATGAACCCAATTCAACACCTCTGGGATGAACATGGATGAACTCAAGCCGCGCCACCAAGAACAATTCCAGCGTTGACACAGACACTCCAGAATCATTGGCAAGCGATCCGACAACATGTATTGAGACATATGTGCCAGTCCATGCTTGGGCGACTTCAGTCATGGGTGATAGCTCAGGGAGTGGACATCCCCGACAGTGACGTCAGTCATGTGTAATAGCTCAGGGAGTGGACATCCCCGACAGTGACTTCTGTCATGTGTAAAAGCTCAGGGAGTGGACATCCCCGACAGTGACTTCAGTCATGTGTAATAGCTCAGGGATTGGACATCCCCGAAAGCGACTTCAGTCATGTGTAATAGCTCAGGGAGTGGACATCCCCGACAGCGACTTCAGTCATGTGTAATAGCTCAGGGAGTGGACATCCCCGACAGCGACTTCAGTCATGTGTAATAGCTCAGGGAGTGGACATCCCCGACAGCGACTTCTGTCATGTGTAATAGCTCAGGGAGTGGACATCCCCGACAGCGACTTCAGTCAAGTGTAATAGCTCAGGGAGTGGACATCCCCGACAGCGACTTCAGTCATGTGTAATAGCTCAGGGAGTGGACATCCCCGACAGCGACTTCAGTCATGTGTAATAGCTCAGGGAGTGGACATCCCCGACAGCGACTTCAGTCATGTGTAATAGCTAAGGGAGTGGACATCCCCGACAGTGACTTCTGTCATGTGTAATAGCTCAGGGAGTGGACATCCCCGACAGCGACTTCAGTCATGTGTAATAGCTCAGGTAGTGGACATCCCCGACAGCGACTTCAGTCATGTGTAATAGCTCAGGGAGTGGACATCCCCGACAGCGACTTCAGTCATGTGTAATAGCTCAGGGAGTGGACATCCCCGACAGCGACTTCAGTCATGTGTAATAGCTCAGGTAGTGGACATCCCCGACAGCGACTTCAGTCATGTGTAATAGCTCAGGGAGTGGACATCCCCGACAGCGACTTCAGTCATGTGTAATAGCTCAGGGAGTGGACATCCCCGACAGTGACTTCAGTCATGTGTAATAGCTCAGGGAGTGGACATCCCCGACAGTGACTTCAGTCATGTGTAATAGCTCAGGTAGTGGACATCCCCGACAGCGACTTCAGTCATGTGTAATAGCTCAGGGAGTGGACATCCCCGACAGCGACTTCAGTCATGTGTAATAGCTCAGGGAGTGGACATCCCCGACAGTGACTTCAGTCATGTGTAATAGCTCAGGGAGTGGACATCCCCGACAGTGACTTCAGCTGACCCCTCCCTTGAGTCGTGGTTCTCTGGCGTTTCAGTTTTGGATGCTTTCATGAAATTGATGATGCGTATTTTCATGATTTTGTCAAATGATATGTACATTTGTCAAACGTTGAATCTTAACGGCTTTGAGCATAAATCAGTTCTTGTATTTTCACATTATGTAATATGCACATTTGGGTTATACATTTCGTGATACATTGTTCGAAATAAATTGAATTAAAATAAAAATGCTCTGTTGTCGGTAACCGTTTAAGAACAACCTTCAACAACGTTTCACTCACAGGTCTCCTGAACAGTGTTGCAGCTCGTTGACGTGACCAAGGGTCAAATTTCGAAAACTCCACTTTTTTATTTTTCGCTGTAAAATACCCAATGAGTGAGCAAAAACATCAAAGGCATGTATATTCTTTTCCTACTCATCCAATGTACTTGTGATGAACGTGGTTTCATCAGATCGATATAGAAAAAAAATGCAACGCTAAGCACATATGAATGTTGCCCTTTCGTCTATTTCATTTCGACCTATTTCGGCAACTGTCACCAGTGTCCTGACGATCACATGAACCGTTTGAGAATGATTATTGTACATAGGGACAAACGATGATCCGCCGTCAGTACAGTCGAAGTACTGGAATGGACGTCAATCGAAATAAAAATGACATAATATTTGCAATTAAGGACATAGAGAACAAACGTTCGGGATGCAGCTGTCAATCAACATGGACTTAACAGAGGGACTCGAACATGGTTTCAATTAGTTCAAGAAGCCTTGAAAAAACATTATATGGTTAAATCATATTTCTATTAGTATATTTTTTGTGTTGACTTGACAATACAAACAGACATATTGACTTGACAAAACAAACAGACAAAGTGACTTGACAGACAGACGGACAGACAGCTAGTAGGAAAGGTATAAACAGTATAAGCCCGGAATCTAATCGGGGGCATGGAAACAAAAAAACCTACAAGTTCAAGTGCCTGTTACAATTGCGCGCTTTCAATCACGAAAATATTGCGTTTACTTGACCGAAAAAAACTGATATTGTGACATATTACATCCTTGTTCCAAGTCCTGAAGGTCAAAAAGTTGAAATCTGAAGATGGCAACACCAAAACGGAAAATAGTCCGCCATAGAGATAGGTTACTTCCCTGGTGCGCGGAGGGCATAATTGGTTATCAAAGATGCTACTTCCTCTGAACAATTAGCAACTACTGTTTATAGATATACATAAGTGAATCCTTGACTGGGACTCCCTGTCTGTCAGATCATACAGGATCAAAACACTGACACTCGACGGAAGGAGGAGATGATGACTAGATACTAAAAGTGAGACTGACATCTATTGTGAGTTGGTGATGAATGAGTCAGGGTGTGAAGTGCAGCTCTGGCTTGATGCTTTGTAACTTGATTTCACATACTTAAGTCGGATGTTACACTGTCTTCCCGCGTTGAAATTGGCCAACCTCGACTAGTTGAAGTCAGCTATCCTACACTGATTTAACAAAACAAGGTTAACTTTCCTACATTGGTCTAACAACACAAGGTTAACTTTCCTACATTGTTCTAACAACACAAGGTTAACTTTCCTACATTGTTCTAACAACACAAGGTTAACTTTCCTACATTGGTCTAACAACACAAGGGTTTATTCAAATTGGTTAAAGAACAGTTTATTGGTTTAACCAAATTGATTTTCGAACAATTCATTGGTTTAACCAAATTGCTTATAGAACAGTTCATTTGTCTGACCACTGTAGTAAGCACAATGTGGCATTCTAAATAAACCAATTTGCATATTGAATCATTGAATGGTTTAACTTTACTAAATCGCAATGTTGCAATCCACTAAATCAACATGTATAAATCATAGTTAATTGGTTTAACTGTATTACATTCGTTGAAGCGTTCCGCCAAAACTCAAGTGGATTGAAACCGTTTAATGAATTAACTGTACTCCTACGACATGGCGACTACAGTATAGCGAAGCACTAAGGCTGAACTGCATGTGTTAAAGTTTATCGTATTAACTGTACTTCATCACAATGTGGCAAACCACTAAATAACATATATTTAAAAGTAAATTGAATTACCTGTATTACATCACAATGTGGCGAACCACTTGAGTCGAATAACTTAAGTTATATTAAAGTTTATTGAATTAACTGTATTCCATCACTATGTATCGAACCACTAAATAACATATATTGAAGTTAATTCAATGGATGATCGCAAGCAAACTTAAATTGAATGACAACAAAACCGACATTCTCGTGGCAGAGCTAAACTAACCATCAATTCACTCAACATAGGCGATTCTCAAGTCCCTGTCAGCTATACAGTCAACAACCTTGGTGTACTGATAGATTCCAAACTTTCCATGGAGACTCACCTCAGTAATCTCTGTAAAGTCTTCTATCAGCACATAAGCAACATTTCAAGCATACGTCATCTATTGACAACTGATGCACCCCACCATCTTGTTAGATATATGGCCCTGTCCCGCTTGGACTACTGCAACAGTTTGCTTAGCAATGTGAACAAAGAACTTCTTTCAAAGCTACAGAAAGTGCAAAATGCTGCTACCAGACTGATTTGCAGAACCACCAAGTACACCCATATCTCCCCGATCCTCGTCGGTCTGCACTGGTTACCAGTTCCAGCTAGGATAGAATACAAGATCCTAAGCATAAATGTCTTAACTTGTTGGCTCCATCCTATCTCTCTGATCTAGTTAGAGAGTATGTTCCAGCCAGGAATCTGAGGTCAGCCAGTCAGTCGCTGCTTCTCGTCCCAAATGCACGCCTGAAGTTTTACGGACACAGCGATTTTCATTTGTATCTGGAACAATCTGCCCATGTCTCTCAAAGAATCACCTTCCAAAGCATCATTCCAGTCCAACCTTAAAACTTTCCTTTTCAAGAAGCACTACAATCTCTAAATGAACTCCTGTTGTAAATATGTATATATGATTGAATTTAGAGCGCTATACAAATGAACCTATTGTTATTATTACTATTTGAATTACCTGTATTACATAATGATAGCGTTCACAAAAACCGAAATACATAGATCAAAGTTAATTACTTTATCTTTCTCACATCACCATGTAGCGCCCACCAACATAAAATTGCACATTTCAAACTTCATTGTGTTATGGTACTTCATCAAGATGCAATCTTCAACCAAATTACAATTCGACATAAATGTATCACAGTTTATTGTCTTAACAGTTGTAAAGCTCTATGTGTTCATCCTTCAGAACTAGATTATACATAGTAGAGTTCTCGACAACATATACATACGTCAAGGCCCTGTCGAGATTCGAACACCGGAAGATTAGAGGCAAACCCACCTGCACATTCCTGACTTTACTACCATACCACGGGTAAGAGAGGTCATTGGAGTTGTATATCGTTTGTAAGTTTCTATATTGACATCTGACCAATTCGTGCAAATACTATATAGCCCCCTAATACACGGTTCAAGCCCTCTAATACATGTTTCAAGTATATATGTATGTTTGGTCGATCAAATGACGATAGATATAATACAAGTTTAAGGCCGGTTCACACTGTGCCGAATTTGACAAAAGATGGAAACACGAATTTGAAAATGTCCAAATTCGCAAAGGATCGTAAGCAATCGGGCCATTCGTAAACGCATCTTAAGCATTCGTTTGGTCATCGGCGGAATTCTTCTCTGTTCGGCAGCAACATCGGGAGAGCGAGCAAAATATTTGACATGTTAGTTTCGCGGTGCATTCGTGTCCTCATCGTGCCCTTCGTACGTCTATCGAGATGACATCGTATGATTCGTATCATCATCGTATTTGCCTTCGCCTGTCCATCGGGACCATAGGGCCTATTTCACAAGCGAAGGCCATACAAATGTAACACGAAGATGACCGAAGTCATAAGAAGACAACACGATTACGATCATACCTTGCAAGAATGCACACGGTGAGTATACCATGTCGTATTGACTAGGTTACGAGGGCATTTACTACATCAAAAGGTTTATGTCAATATGAGACATGTAATTATATATATATATATATATACCAGTATATATATATATATATATAACATATTATAACCTGTGTAATATATGTGACAATACCTCTATATATCACAATGAGTATGAAATATATAGTACCTTATATTTACCACTTAGGTATACATGCATCTGGAAAATGAATCTGTACTATAAAAAAAACTCATTACGTACATGTATATAAGCATGCATTATATTAAACATGGAATGTATTCATATAGGTATCGTATATAAATACATGTATGTGTGTGTAAAGAATATGATCTTACTTAAGTTCCATCGTGAGAGCATCGTAATGCTAAACGATGGTTATACGCAGGTAATCACGAGGATTAAAGATAGTCGCGTTGCCTTCTTGTGACAATCGAGGAGCAAAGTGTTTAATATTTTGGCGATAGTACCGATGGACAGACGATGGCAGAACGATAATGAAAAGAAGTAACAAGATTGCATCTCGATGGTCGTGCGAAGGGAAAGATTGAGACACGGGCTGACCACGAAAATGAAGATTCGCACGCGGGTTCGGAAGTTTTTTAACACACAAAGATTTTCGAACATCCGCCGATGGTGCAACCGAAGGCGGAACAGTGAATTGAAAGGGTCACGTGATTTCCTGCTGTCATGACAACTCACGCTAGACTGGTTTCAGTAATTTAATTGACTATATGTTTGCGCCATTGCTCGGTAGTCATCCTAATTATATAATTAACTCATAAGCTTATTCAGAGTGGTAATGGGGTAATGGGGATTCAGGGGTTCGAAATTTTGTATTTTTCTTTTTTAAATTAGAGAAAAACATTTTTAAGTTTTTAAAAAAAATGTTGTATGTAACTTTGATATGTAGCACCTTGCACCAACTTCCATATAATATAACATGGTTTAAAATGCTTCTCCATGGTGTATACAGGAGAAATCAGAGTTAAAAGAGAAAAAGTGCGGTTAACTCATTTCGGCAATCTCTTGTTTTCATAGCAGTAATCAGATTTATGCTTTCTCTGCCATACTAAAACAAAGTCTATATTACGCTGTTCCAGTACTTCCTAACATTTGAAATTAAGCTTTCCCGGGTCGACACCGAGAGGCCAACCGTCACAGCAACAGAGTTATATAATGTGGATGTCACGTGATGCTTGTATCACCAAACTCATCTTCGCATTCTCATCGCATACTCGTCGAACTCTTCATACGACGTCGTGTTGCTATCATGCTGTCATTGTGTTGTATTCGTACAGACTTTATAACGTTAGGCCAGTGCGACGATCAACCCGACATTCGCATTGCATTCGCATTGTAGTTGTGTGTTACGTCGTATTACATCGTGTTACATCGTATTGCCTTCTGACTGCATCGTACCTGCTCCTGATATTGATTAGTTTTTCACCAAAATCGAAACCAAATTCGTGCGAAATGAGAATTTTCTAATTCGTGTTGGCATCTTTTGTCATATTCGGGACTGTGTGACCCGGCCAGATGATACGATGACAGATGTTTTGTAAAGCATTCACGTATGAGCCAGGATGCACATGTTACAACTGTATACTGCCTATTCTGATTCATTATCAAGTTGGTGGATAGCTATTGCAATATCCGTATATCCAAATATCCATGTTATCATAAACAATACGAATATAATCTCTCAATATACGAAATAATCTCTGTTCATATAAACTGTGACATGTTTCAATATGTTTAGTTTTGGGTCAGTTGTATTGGTCCAGAAACAGTGTGGAATAGATTAAAATTTCCTTTGAAAACATAACGAATATTGAAACGCATTATGGACGCAAGTGTGTAATGATCGATCTCTGCCCATGCATTGTGTTCCATAAAACTATTTATTATTTATCTATTATAAAACTAGTTATTGTCAAGATAACATCATCCTGGAAACCAGGGGTACTTTGTTTCGCTCGCTTCACTTTGAAACTAACCCCTGGATTCCTAAGTGGCAAAAGGCTCGACGCGCGTTAAATATAACTACCAATCACAGAAAATTCTATGGCTTTTCTATAGATCCAATCCTTTTATACACGCCCCTCCCCTTGGAGTTTACGTGGACAATGACTGCAGTTCGTTATGACACCGAGGCTTCATTTTCAGTACATTATTACATTATTTCACCTTTTCTGTGTATATTGTTCATTGCATATATGTATCATAAATTTGTTGACAATCTATAACAACACATTATGTTGTCCAAAGCATATCATGTTATTACGTTAAATCTATGTTTGATGATTTATAATTAATGTATGCAAATTATTTAAAAATGCGCGACTGTGTGTCATTGTCAGTACATGACAAACAATACTTCCGACATTTCGCTAGGAAGCACTCGTTAGATCTCATGCCATATGAATGTTCTCTTTAGAACGAGTGGACAGTATGGGCAGGAGTTAATATAAGAATTTGTTTGAACAAATGTCGCTCTTTCAATGCCAGAAGTATAAAATACAATTTCAGGCAATTAAGACGAAGTTAGGCTGTTTCGTCAAGCATGTGCGACACTGACACTCGCTTCAAGGTCATTGTTTAAATCATAATTTACCTCCTTATATTATTTGGTTACGCCAAAAATTCAGAAACACGGTTCGCCATTGGTGTGCTATAATTAGCAAAAGGGACTTTCCATTTTTTTGTGAACCCAGCGCATCGATCCTTTTGCCACCTAGGAATCCAGGGGTTAGTTTTGAAGAGCGAGCGAAACAAAGTACCCCTGGTTTCCAGGATGATGTTATCTTGACAATAACTAGTTATTTAATATATATATATATATATATATATATATATATATATATATATATATATATATATATATATATATATATATATATATATATATATATATATATATATATAAATATAATAAAATAAAATTATATATATATTATATATATTTTATATATATATATATATATATATATATCAGAAACATTGAGTTGGTCTGGTATACAGTCAAATATATTCAAAAGTTAAAAAACACACAACACCAATAGACTCCTACTAGTTTCAATGTAATCTTCAGGGAGTACAAAACAGTTGTGTATATATATATTTGCTTGCTCTAAGGGTTCACGTCCTACTGTAACTTTTATAGCAACATTAAATCCTTTCACCATTTTTCATTGATGGCTTAAACATGTCACTCTTACCTATTATTACCGGAAACGTTGTATAATAGTCATTGGAATTACCTTCTATGGTATTGTTTCAAACTCCTCGCTAAAGCAGCTTCGGATCAAGAGGTCTGGGGTTCGATTCCGCCAGGGATTGCGGGTTTTCTCCCCGTTATAATACTAGCAGTCTTGAAACCGGTGTTAAACTCCTAATCACCACACCTTCTCGTTATATCATAGTTACAAACTGGATACAGGGGTAGACATGTCGCTATTTCATTACACCTACTTACAACACTAAATACAGAATGGTATGTTAAAGGTGAACGTATGACTGTTGTCAATGAAGATAAATATATTGGAATATCGTTTACATACACACACTAAATATGAATAAATCTGCCATCAAGTTGGCATATAGAGCTAAAATGGCCCTACTTCAATTGCTCTCTGTTTTAAGTTGTGCGTAGTTGGTCCCAATGTACTTTTCAAATTGTTCGACTCCCTAGTACAACCAATTCTTCTTAATGAGTCTGAAATTTGGGGTTACAGGGAATGTTATGCCTTTGAAAAGGTTCACCTTCTTGCTTGTAAAGGTTTAAAATGTCGGTATGTCTACCCCGAGTAATATGGTGTACGGTCCATTGTAAACATCTTATTGCCGTTGTTTAACGTTTTGGTGTAAAATAATAAATATGCCTGAACATCGCCTGCCCCAAAAAGCCTACAATATGACTGTCCATCTTGATAATATGGGTAAAAGTACTTGGGCATCAGGTAATATTTTGTAATATGTTGTTTACATATGGCTATGGATGTGTTTGGTTATCCCAGACAGTTGGTGACGTTAATCATTTATCAAACATTTTCGTACAAGGGCAATCGTTATCTTTAATCAAGACTGGCAATCATCTTTGCATGAAAGTTCACGATATGATTATTATTGCAATTTTAAATCTGTTATAGAACCCGAGTCGTATCTGTTTAACCTATGTATTAAAACTCTCAGAAACGTTTCGTACGCTTCAGACCTGGCCTAAATGATTTACACTCAACCGCAAAAGAAACGTACATAAACAATACAAAATACAAAGTAATTCAATCCACGAGTGATAAACCCGACTGAAACAGGGATGTATAATGTCTTTAGAAGCCAACAAAACAAATTTTGTTCATATTTCTGAGAAAAAAATGTTTAAAAATAGTCGGTTTCTTATCTTCTTAACTAGACGAGATGGGAGAGTCAGAAAGACTTTGTTTAGCTTGTTTTACGACATCCTACAGTAAAGACGCGTAAACATTTTTTAAGCCCAAGCAGGTTGTATTTGTCGACAACATCTTTTATTAATCAAATTTCTACATTTTAGGAATTGTTAAGTTAAATCGCATACATTGTGGCCAAAACCAATTTTGAAAAAGTGATTTAAACACCCAAAGTGTACTTGAACAGAAAAAACTATTATACTCTGATGTATAAAATTGGGGGTAACAATTTACAAATCATGTCCCTATAAATAGAATTCAAAATCAACTTTCTCCGCCAGCAGTATTTTCGTTTTTACACTAATGAAAGTGTGGTGACGTTTCTTGTTTCAAGGAAGATACACATCTATAATACAAATCCTGAGGCTCTGTCAATTTTGTAATATCGAAGAAAATGAATTACACTTTTTATTTGTTTGTCCTGTATATAAAGATTAAAGGCAACTGTTTTTCCACAATGTCATCTTTCCTTTAACAATATTACAAAACTGTATTCAATACATCATCCAGAGTACAATATAATGTAGCCCTATTTATCCACCATGCGCTCGTATTGAGCAGAGATTCATTGTAACGCATGTTGTACAAATTGTACATACTTTGTGTCCCAAATTATATTGTATATGAGTCTATAGCCTACATACAATAATAAACTGATTGATTGAATAAACGTATTTGGAATAGGCTTAGGTTTTTCATCATCTCATGTAGCTGAGTTTACTGCTGTGAATTTTATGTATTTTAAAGTAAAAACACTTTAGACATATCCCTTTTTGGCAACTATGTTCGGTCGTACACATTTGATGGGCATTCTAAAAGTAGACACGAGAAAAAACGAAACGTTATTTTAAGGATATCCTTATTTAGTCTGCATAGACAACGTTTCGACGTATATACTAATGTCAAGCAAGGGATTGTATATCAATGAAATATTTCTTTATTCTTTCTTTGTTTGGTTTCTTAAATACGTTTACTGTCGGGACGCCCGACACGTCGCTGTGGTGAAATTACAACATTCTGTAATATGGAGGAGTTTCCCTGTGCATCAAACATTCCATGACGTGGCAGAATTTATGCCGGTTCCACAATTTCTAAGCCACTGCGTTGTGAATATACCCGTTGACCAACATCATTCAGAATTACACAGGCTTATGTGGAGGATATGGGTTATCGGGTGTAACCAGGTCACGGATAATGCGGGGCAGCCACCCGTGTCCTTTCACCGGGTTATGTCAAGGAAAAACCCAGTCGAAGCCAATAACTCTCATGACCTATAGGGGAATGTTTATCAGATTTCTGTAGACCGATTGTCACGTTTTTTTTTTAATCTTTTATAACTGTATGTTTCCAAGAACTTTTAAGAACGAAATCCAATAGACCATGCAGTTAGAATACGCAGAATGTATTTGCCTTACAGAGTAGCTTCCTTGCATGTGTTGTCTGTTCACCATGAGTGATGCATGTACCTTCAACATGACTGTGCACTCTCTCTCTCTCTCTCTCTCTCTCTCTCTCTCTCTCTCTCTCTCTCTCTCTCTCTCTCTCTCTCTCTCTCTCTCTCTCTCTCTCTCTCTCTCTCTCTCTCTCTCTCTCTCTCTCTCTCTCTCTCTCTCTCTCTCTCTCTCTCTATATATATATATATATAGTGTAACATGCACCCTGTGCTGATATCTAGTGATGGCAGGGGACATTTCCATTTACTGAAGTTCCATCTCTAAGTCTTTACATTACAGGACATGTCGAAGATAATAGTTTGATAGTGATTACTTATGAAACACTTTTCGATTCTTGGTTTTCAATTTGACGCTACTTTGTTTGTTTTGCTTACACTAAGTAAAGAATTTACGTATTTGTTTCTATATTGTTATACAAAAAAGAAGTCAAAATCAAGAAAGCAAACTTACAAGCATAAAAGTGTGCATTGGTCTTAAACGATTAATCTACTTTTAAACATTAAACTAGTTATTTGTGATACACATAATCAAACATTAACATTAAAACCTTATAAAAAAGTGATTTTAATAAGTTAAACGTATGTCAGATGTCGATGTTATAAATGTCAACACAACGAATGGCACTAAAGACCTTTCTGTATACTATAAAACAATTTCGTTCTACGATTACATAAATGTACTCTGAATAAAAATGCACAGATATAGGAGGGTCCATTAATGCCAAGCCCCAAAATCAAGTTCATAAATGCCACTACGATGTATAATCTGTCTAAGTGTTTAATACAATCATTGGTGAGGGCAATAACGGCACTTGCACACAATCATATCAGATCTTCAATAACTACGGTGATAACGATAACACTCAAATCCATGCATGACACGCTTACGACCCCACGTGACTTTGACCTGCCGGCCAGGTCACGGCAGCACTAGGCTAGGTCTGTGTGACATCTACCCCTATCAGCATCACTGCACGGTGATAATCGCCCAGACATTATCAGTAGGTAAATCACAGATAATAATTATGATTACCGCTCCCACATATGCCCCGGGCAAATGAAAGTCACTGATGTGGAACGTCTGGTCACCTCAGATAACCCGGGGAGCTGGAGATGGTTCTATGTGAACTTTCTTAATAAACAGTTTGTTTCCTATAGTTGATGTTTTGTAATTTTTCAACAGCATTTTGCTGGGAAAATAGGTTGATTTTGTTTATGCCCTCACAAATAATAGCGATGAGTTCTCATAATAAAACCATGAATTCGCAGTCCGTCAAAACCAGTTGAATATAATGTTTCAACCATGGAAGTATGATTTAAAATTGGATGGGTGCATTTTACATCCTAAAAACTGACTCTCTAGATCAGTGGGAATATAATAAGTGACGTAACTGTTGAGAGTAGAAACAACTACAAGTCTGTTTGCCAATTTTATGGAATAAATGTATTCTTTCGTTAAAATATAGAGGACATTCAGGACATCGTTCCTTCTTTCTTTGAATCCAAAAATAACTGTTTTGACATTTAATTTCAATACGGTGTCGGTTTCATGTTTTATCCATTCTAGTAGATCCTGCCACAACCTTTTGACAAATCTGCATTCATATAGTAAGTGAATGAGCGATTCTATTTCAACAGCACAGAATGTACACAGTGGCGATTCTATAAGTTTATAATTGTATAAATCTTTACATGTAATAAGCATTCTACTGAGAACACGATATTGGAACCATCTGTGTCTTGCGCTATAGGCTGCTCTGAATGGTATGAGATTGTATATTTTCCATTGATTTAAATCAAAATCTGTATTCAATTCCTTTTCCCACTTAATTTGGTAAGATGTTTTGGGGTTGTGTCGTCTTTGTTGTAGAATATACTACATCCTTGTTTAGCTTTATAAAGTATTTCCAAATTGAGAGGAATAAAAGGCAAATCCTTCTCTTTACTGAACTTGACCGAACCCCGTTTTCAATAGGATTTTAATTCGAGAAGCTAACAAGCAAAAATTTGTCTTAACATCGTATAGACCCACGAAGTCGTTATAGGGTAGAAATGTGCTGTCCTCGTTTAGAAAGTCATTAATGAATTTGATATTGGATTGCAGATAATGATCGTATATTATAGGTTTTTCCTTATTATTATATTGTCATTTGCCCAAATATACTGTCTGCTGTGATTGATTTCATATTTACAGTTTTCTTGTAAATCAGACCAAGCATCAAATACGTATTTCCAGAATGGGCTGATAAGATTGGGAATATACTGTGTCTTCAGGTACGAAGGTCCCATTTCTATAAGGTTTAATTTACTCACTTGGTGTGAGGTATAAACCAGGTTACTTAATATGGAGTTATATATATATAATCTTCTTATACATGATATTTTCTGAGACTTAATTGTTTCTAGTATGGCCGGGACTTTTAGACCGCCTTCTTCATATGTTTTTGTTATCAAACATCGTTTTATTCTATCAGGTTTGCCTTTCCAAATGAAGGAGAAACATTTGTTGTGAAGATTCTTTATAGTTTCTAATTTTAGATTTGCTAGTGAATAAATGATTAAGAGTTGGCAATATCAAGCTCTTTAACACAGTTAACAGGGTTATTGTGATGCTCTATCAATACACTCATTAAACTACAATCATTGAGATATTCCATCAAGGGATAATCATAATTCATTATTGTAATATTCCATCAAGGGATAATCATAATTCATTATTGTAATGTGTTAATGTTATTTCTGTGAGCATTCTTGGCATTTAGTGCAATTGTATAGCACTATTTGCCTTCATGAACTATACTGCGTTTCTCGTAATTCTAACAATAAAAATCATTGGTACATTTCAAACGACTATGAGTTAATAATTTCATGGGACTAAAGCTTATTCCCATGGTACATCATGTACACGTACCCATCAGGTACATCATGTACACGTACCCATCAGGTACATCATGTACACGTACCCATCAGGTACATCAGGGTATTCCCCATCAGGTACATCAGGGTATTCCCCATCAGGTACAACAGGGTATTCCCCATCAGGTACAACAGGGTATTCCCCATCAGGTACATCAGGGTATTCCCCATCAGGTACATCAGGGTATTCCCCATCAGGTACAACAGGGTATTCCCCATCAGGTACAACAGGGTATTCCCCATCAGGTACAACAGGGTATTACCCATCAGGTACATCAGGGTATTCCCCATCAGGTACATCAGGGTATTCCCCATCAGGTACATCAGGGTATTCCCCATCAGGTACAACAGGGTATTCCCCATCAGGTACATCATGTACACGTACCCATCAGGTACATCATGTACACGTACCCATCAGGTACATCAGGGTATTCCCCATCAGGTACATCAGGGTATTCCCCATCAGGTACATCAGGGTATTCCCCATCAGGTACAACAGGGTATTCCCCATCAGGTACATCAGGGTATTCCCCATCAGGTACATCAGGGTATTCCCCATCAGGTACAACAGGGTATTCCCCATCAGGTACATCAGGGTATTCCCCATCAGGTACAACAGGGTATTCCCCATCAGGTACATCATGTACACGTACCCATCAGGTACATCATGTACACGTACCCATCAGGTACATCAGGGTATTCCCCATCAGGTACATCAGGGTATTCCCCATCAGGTACATCAGGGTATTCCCCATCAGGTACAACAGGGTATTCCCCATCAGGTACAACAGGGTATTCCCCATCAGGTACATCAGGGTATTCCCCATCAGGTACATCAGGGTATTCCCCATCAGGTACAACAGGGTATTCCCCATCAGGTACATCATGTACACGTACCCATCAGGTACATCATGTACACGTACCCATCAGGTACATCATGTACACGTACCCATCAGGTACATCAGGGTATTACCCATCAGGTACAACAGGGTATTACCCATCAGGTACATCAGGGTATTCCCCATCAGGTACATCAGGGTATTCCCCATCAGGTACATCAGGGTATTCCCCATCAGGTACAACAGGGTATTCCCCATCAGGTACATCAGGGTATTCCCCATCAGGTACAACAGGGTATTCCCCATCAGGTACAACAGGGTATTCCCCATCAGGTACATCAGGGTATTCCCCATCAGGTACATCAGGGTATTCCCCATCAGGTACAACAGGGTATTCCCCATCAGGTACATCAGGGTATTCCCCATCAGGTACAACAGGGTATTCCCCATCAGGTACAACAGGGTATTCCCCATCAGGTACATCAGGGTATTCCCCATCAGGTACATCAGGGTATTCCCCATCAGGTACAACAGGGTATTCCCCATCAGGTACATCAGGGTATTCCCCATCCTCTCCGCCAGTGTCATCATAGATAAGAGGAAAAATGCAATATATGTCCAAAGTGCAAATGTGTTGACTGAATAATGTTAAAGTTATCAGCTTCGCTACCACTAACGCTTCAGCACTTTGTCGGTTATTAGCCCTGGGAATCTGCGTATATGCATACATCTTATTATGAAATGCGTTCAAACCATTAGTGTTGTTTCAATCTATCATAAATGAATGTACGTGGTTGGTAACCATCAACACTTTATGTTCATCACAAACTACTTCCAAAGATAACAGTTTGGTTTGTGTATCGATGTGCAGTTTGTGAGAATAGCAGGCTTGTTTCAGAAATGGGACGTCTCTTAGCCTTTGTATACATGTATAACGATGCATCCAATGTATGGACGTTAACCCAAATTTCGTTTCCTAAAAGTAATTGAAAAAATGGTAGTGTCGACTGTAAAAGTGTAACTGTTTATTGGTGTGAACGTGTAAAAATGTAATAATGCTTATGTTTAAAAGTGTGAAAGTGTAAATGTTTAAAAGTGTGAAAGTGTAAAAATGTATAAACATTAAAGTGTAACTAAAAGCGTAAAAGTGGTTCATTTTATAACAACATCAAAGTGTTACTAAAAACGTTATAGTGGTAAATTTTATAACAACATCAAAGCGCTGCTACCTCTGGATGGAAATGTTGTCTTCCTATTGAACCATTGTAGTTATATTAATTAATATTAATTTGCAGTACGACCAAATATAAACAATTAAGTATTTACAAAAGTGATAATGAATAACTTGCATACCAGTGGCATGGGTTTTTCTGTTTATGTGAACTAAAGAAGACAGGAATATAAAATCTTTTTAAAGTTTTTATTACTAATTGAGGACATGATTAATGTTGAAATCGATACTAAAACAAAAGCCGAATGTCCATTAATCTTGTGCTATATTCTGAACACAAACTGGTATGAATTGTAAATGAAGAGGTTATAGATGTGTACTGGGAGTGCACATATTTTCATCTCTCAGTGACAGAGATAGTTTGCTTCTGTACCCAATGTACAATAACAGTAAACCTCTATATGCACGACACATCCATCTCAGCGAACAGGGAACAGATACACAACAAAATTTAATAAGATTTAATATCGACGTTTAGATTTAATGATTATGAAATAGTTAACATATCACACACGACGGGTAATATGTGTTATTTATATATATATACCACTTGAGGTATGGTATTACTTCATTGTAAGGGTTAAAAGAGTCATATACTGAAAGCATATGTAAATCTTTACAAAAGTTGGGATTATGCAGTTTGGAACATTTGGGTAAAGTGAGTGGCCACAATAACACTGGTGAATGGAATGAAATATATACACAAATATTATACATTATATATTTAGTATATATATTTATAAATTTTATACAGTGTGATCTGCAATATATGCTGGGCATATGCTCCTTTCAACACTTGAGGCTGGTTTATAGTGTAACCCTTGTATGACAAACATAGTTAACTGGATGGAAGTTCAACAATCCTAAAAGAGAAGGACGATATCGTGGCGATAACTGCGCTTTCAGCAACATTTATACCAACATGATGTTATCACAGATGTGTAATCATAGTTTTCAAGTTCACATGTATGTGCCAGTCTAGGAGATGAAACAGGTTGCCAACGTAACGTTTATAAAAGTTATGTTCACTTTACTATCTACTATTTCGCTATCTATTTCCGAAGTTAGAAAATCAAACTAGGGAAATTAATGTTAAAGAATTTACCAATCAGGTATACATGTACTACATAATTTGCCTCAGAAAATGCACGCATATGGTGATTATTAGCCAAAATCCTACCAGACTCTGAAAAGTATCTATTTAAAAATATCCCCTTTTTATCCCATATTATAAATGAGAATCTGAGAAATTACCAACAGGCTCCCTGTCAATATTTAATAAAATGTTGATATGAGAGTCTAGGTGTTAGACTAGCCGAGTATAACCTTGCATATATACTATGTGCACGTACAACGGTCCGTCCCCATGCACACTAGATGACAGGCTATGAAAGAAACATGTCACATTTTCACATGATTCCATAACTCATCTGCCCATACTTATGTCCGGGCTGTACAATTTGATGAACTTTGATTTTCACGAAAATAGAATTTATGTTAAAGCCACCTGTTTCATGTACCAGCTACTGCCCTGTGTGAGAGTGTTTATAACATGTTCATATACCACTCCACCATATACGGTAGGAGTGAATGTACTTCATCATCAACCACAGCATATGTCTGGCATATTTCGTACATTCACCTGTCAATAACACATTCATCCGCTCACTCACCCACTCATATATTTAATATGGTTATTATATCACACGCATACAACACAAAATGAAAACACATATGCAACGCACGAACTATCGTTAGATGTAGTTCACAATTGTGCAAATATCTGATATGCATATTTATTAAGAATGGTATTATTTATACAACTGTATTACATGCATGCTCATAGTGGATTCTTCTCTTCTGTAAGCTGGGGGTTGCATTGCAAAACATGATCGAACTGTGTGTTTCTAACAGCTAGAAAAACTTTAACAGAATATCTACCTCACTAAAGTCATGTTTAGATGACGACATTAAAAGGGTACTATAAAAAGAGGATAGTATGCTTTGATTTACCGAAATGATCTTCAACTGACAGTGAGATTATGGTCATGATTTATTAGAAGCTCTCATTGGAAAACGTTTAGTGGGAATTCAATTCATTGTATCGCCATCACTCAAAACAACGCCCGTGTTTGACATTAAGTTCATAAGCCCGTGCCTATAGCCTATAGATAAAACGAGCGCCGCGATGCAGCCTCGCACGTTCAACTGCCCCAGGCGAAATCCTTAAATCACAGCAAATTCAAGTTTGTGAATATTTATTTCAATGCGATTTTAAAACGCATTCTGGTCATTACTGGATCGTAATAGCCATCGTGGTGAGATATGTACGTTTGTTCGCTCGATAAGCTAAAAATATAGCCACTCTAATTCACGGAGACATGACCTACTTTGCGAAAATCAATAGTCTACGTCAGCCCAGTCTCGACCAATCAAGGCGCAGCTGTAGAAAAGGGGGTTCCCCTTTGCTGCCCCGGAATCTGATTGGCTAGAGGTTTGCGTCACATGATCAGATTGAGGTATATTATAGAGAGTATGACGTGAGGACATCAGTACTATCAATGGTCTAGTTTCATATAGGACAATTTGATCTTACACTGAGAGCAAACTGGGGGTTTGGCTATTGGTCTCAGGTGAGGAAATATTTACCGATACTTGCATAATGTTAATAATGTTTGTTTACATTTTTCAAATAGTAAACAATATCTAAACATTTTGATTGTAAATTGCAAATTACTTTCATCGTTTGCTTATAGACGAAAGTATGTCACTTTCAAATTCCGCCAACAATTACAAAGCTTTCTGTTATCAACTGTGCCGTTTTTTAATTTCATTTATTCAATAAGTTATATTTTTATAATTTCAGATTGTGACAAAGTTTCCTCAGCGCTCAACTCACTTCTCAGCAAGCCACACCATGTTCCCTGATTCAGTAAGTAAAGTCTACACACTGTTGTACATGTATCACAGAAGCGCTTCCACCTATCGATCGATCCACAATGTGGTGGAATAAGCTGTTACTGTTTATGCATATTAATATATCAATAAGGTTCCCGTTTAATTAATGTCGTAACGCCAAGTGTTACAGTCACTACTTCAATTTATGTGCTTATCCTATCATACGGGTTAACGTCAGTTATTAATTATTTAGGTTTAAAATTAGATAGTCACTTTTATGGTTAAAACTTATTTCTTATCAACATTATTAATAATTATCAATTTTACATTACGAAATTATTTAGAGCTTCTAAATTTCCAATATAAAACCTTTCAACAATTTAATATTTTTTAACTTTTACTCTTGGAATTTATTTAACGTTATTTATTGTTAATGTTTGTGCAGCTGTCCACCCTTGACTACGAAGACCAGAGCATGTACCACTGCGACCCAATGATGATCAAGCACGAGCCTATGTCGGACACCTGTTCGGACATGTCCGAGTCGCCCATCTACACAGACCTCACACCTGCAAACTTCACCTCCAGTCTCGCGCTTATGAAGCAGGAGAAGACAGGTAACTTGAATTAAACAAGTCGTACCCTTCATTAAAATTCGATATTATTTTTTCAAACCCAGAAACAAACATTGACAGCTATCAGATATTGATTTTCTTGTGAATGACGAAATACATTATGGGGGTTAAGAAATAAATATAAATGTTAGATTTATATGCATTTGTAGATAAACAATTTATATCAAACAAAAGCGGCATGGTTATGCATATGCAATGAATCATTTTACCATTCTTTCAACCATTGTTAAAATTATTTTATTGATTTTCAAACTAAAAAAATTAAATTTTTAATCTCATTTTGCAGCTTTCACAGATGAGTTCGACAACCTGTTGAGTTGGACCTCGAAGCACCCCGAACACTGGACATCTCACGAGGTTCTCGACTGGGTCTACTACGTAGCGGACGTGAAGCAACTGGACTGCAGCAAACTGCATGGAGAGAACTACCAGAGCATCACCGGACAGCACCTGTGCAGTATGACACGAGACGAGTTCACCAGAGTAGACTCCACATATGGGGCTGTGCTCTTCGATCTCTTCCAGTCGCTTCTACAGAAATGTAAGCACAGATTTCTTTAATTATCTAATATTTATTTTTTCCTCTTTGAAATAGTAATTTAAATTCGTTTGTTTGAAATATTCGCATATATACTCCCGAGTTTAAAATTAAAACACTGTTGATTATTCTTCAATATGCAAACTAATATTTTACTACAATTACATTTGTACCTTACTACAATTTTCCTTACTATTTGGAATATGATTTGATATAGTATGTATATTGTCGTGGTATAACTAGTTACTTAAACATTATAATGTTCATATTTCAGCGCGATTCACGGAGCCGACACCGCCCGAGTCGATGAACCCCGACGCCTACCCGTTTCTGGACACCACATTCCCGTGCCTCCCCGTCCCTATCAGCGACCCCGCCAGCAACGGTACGTACTAATCAATCAATTAATGACGTGTGTTTCATTACTCCTTATTAGCCCCAAGGCTGTACAAGTCCCGCCTCTCTGCTAAGATACCCGTATGAGGATATTAAATAGAAGCTTATCATTTCCTGGTTGCATTTGACTTGCATTTTTATGAACTTCACTCTAATCATTTGTGAGTTTACTTTAAAGTTTTTCTTATAATCTTCCTTTGCTTACAGAAAGCTGTCTGTCAATTGTTTTGAACGGAAGCGGTGACACTGCTGTTGCTATTGAAGGCAACTTGTACGACATTGACGTCATCTCAAAGATCGACCTACCCGAAGATAGCAAACCCTTTGACGACTTAGGATACGTCAGTGGAGGTAATTACATGCAATTTAATACATGAAATCCAACACCTCTTTATAAACTGTCCCTTCCTAGTGATAAACATTTGTAAATGTCGTCAATAATATTATTTATAACACAGTGAAAAAATATATCTCTATATAATATCTATTGTTTTTATTAAAATATAAACCATTAAGATTATTTGAGATATGTGTTACTTGATTTCGGAATTTGACATAAGCATTTCAGTAAGTGATGAAATGAAAATCGATTATTAAAGTTTAATAACATACTTCTTTTAAATATGAAATATGAAAATTATTCTAAACACTTCTTTGTGTTTCCAGAGTCGGACATGGAACGAGAAGCAGCGCGGTGTACCTCCTCTAGCAGCCCCCACTACGACGTGTACAACATCTCCGACGACGAGGAGATGCAGACCTCGGCCTTCAACCCCTTCCACCATCAAACACTCTACGCCAGGAAGCGAGCAACTCCCAGCTCCTCATCTGAAGAGGATATGGAGGATAAATCGTCGCATCAGAGACGCCGGGTCAACTCAAGTAAGTATAACATTGGAAAATGTCCATTTGCTTTCATTGTCGATATATATATATATATATATATCTTTTAAAACTATTTCTTTTATCTTATTTATTAACTAACTACGTTTTACAAAACTTCCATTGTTTATTTTATAAGAAGTAAAATAATTGAGAGGATAATAAAGTGTTGCTTTTAAACTTCTATATCTATTTTAAATATTTCAATTAAATATTAATTTAATGACTAATGTTTCAGCATCCAAAGGAAACCACTTATGGGAGTTTATCCGTGACCTGTTGAAAGACCCGACACTGAACCCCTCCCTGCTGAAGTGGGAGGACAAGGAGGCCGGAGTGTTCAAGTTCGTTCAGTCTGAAGCTGTGGCCAACATGTGGGGTCGGAAGAAGAACAACCCCGGCATGACATACGAGAAACTCAGTCGAGCTATGAGGTAAACATCATTTTTCATTTATCACTATATCATAATTTGACATTTGAACTTTTAAAACATTTGAGATTTTAAAATATCAATATTGGCATACATAGTATTTTTCTACATTTCAATGTGTGACTTTACAAAGTTATTTTCATAAAATAAATTGATCTTTATATTTTCAATATGTGAGTTTTTCAAAATGTTCACAATTGGCTTATAATGTGTCAACATGTCGAAAACTTTCAAAAGTTCCAATGTCAAACTATGTGGCATTTTAATTAATATTATCTTTTAAATTTTGTTATCTGATGTGTCATATGCGATTTGACGATTTTCTCGCGAAAAGCTTGATAACATCTTGTAAATCTTGGCACAAGTGTTGATCCTTTGCTTTTGACCTGAGGGTGAAATCACTCCCTACCTGCATAGTCAATCATCATAATCTATTACACCTGTCAGTTGGAAGGTGTTGACCTCATTAAGTGAATCCAGTAATTGATCAAATTAAATAACACGCTATCTAATCACCTGAACATTCCCCTTAGAGCGTCACAAACAACTTAGATACCTTCAGGCAAATAACGCAAAGAAATATGGCGCTAAAGGTTTCCGTACTTTCAAGGGAGGCTACTCTAATGCTTTTGTGTAACTCTTGTAATGCTTGGCGCTCATCATTGTGATTTTGATTTTCAGATTTTGCCGGAGTGCTGGTTACTTTGGTGATGTTCCCAAGAACGGAAAGTTCCCCAAGAAGTTGTGTTTCCGATTCGGACCTAAAGCCCATGATTGGAAATAAACAGTCATTAAATTAAAAAAGGTAAAAACATATTTCATTTCATGATAATTCTTTATTACAGTTAACGTAGAAATGTTATTAATAATGTATCGAAAATTCGTTTGAAAATTGAAATAATGTGAAAACAATTCACTCTCTAGGATATTTCATATAAATTAGTTCCTATCAACATGTACACCTCCTTATAGTTTGCCCTCCATTTTTCAGACTGAGCATTAAACCACGAATTCGGCTGGTCCGTATGAAGAGTGCTAAACGCCACCACAGGTCAAGGGGTCAAGCGGACCCACTGTCTCGGGGGTCAAGGTCGGGATCATTCCAATGTGCCAATAGTTCCTACAACACTGGAGGACGTGTAGAGAACGAAAAAAACTGACATTTTGTCTTTGAAGAAAGGCAGCATATCTGTGATATTTGTATTGACCGAGTTATGATGTTACAAACGCCGAGTTATGGCTATAATTCTCTAATTATTCTGTGCTATATGATGCCTGAATTCAACAACAACACAAGTGGAACGAAGCGAGTCCAACCGCTGTGTGCTGCTCTTTGCTCTTTCTCTGACATTGAACTTTTATATTCAAAAGACTAATTGTGAAATTTCTATATTTCTTGTCAAAAGAAAAGAAAAAGAAGAAGCAATGAGTAAGAGCCAGGCTCATATACTAGGATGGGAGACGACACACCACTATAACCCCGTGGGTTATATGAAAGTATCCCTATTAGGGATTTTGTACTAGAGGCTGTGAATTTGCTTGTTTAGATGAGTTGCTTGAATCATTCCACATATTCCTGAGGAACTATGATAAGCGGTAGGGTTGGGGTATATATTGGATATTAATCATGAGCTGCAGTGCTGGATCATAATCATGTATATTGTTGACTTTGTGTACTTGAATAAATTGTTTTACACAATGTATATATCTTGGTATTTTCTTTTCTCTGTAAGTTCAAAAGACAGTTTCAAGTGAGAATCTGTGTGGGTTCCTGATTGGAGATGATATGGCAATATGTCTTAATTATGGTTACGAACAGATTTCGATTTGAATTATCTTCCACATTTACAAACAAAGCATTATATCTATGACTTCATAATGATCGACTATAAAGAAACTGCATTTCTGGTGAAACGGCAGATACATTAACATGTGCATGTATACAGTCACTGTGCGGTTGGCTTGATATTGCCGAAATAGTAATTTTTTCAACATACAAAAAACATCGGCTAATTTATAAATGTTTAATAGCACAAATGATATGGTAAACAAACGATATGTTAAGGTAGATACATTATTGTATTTATTGTTTTGATCTTATGGATCGTGTGAATCCTATAGAGTGAATCCTATGGAGTGAATCTTATTTAAAGTGAATCCTATTTAAAGTGAATTCTATAGAGTGAATCCTATAGAGTGAATCCTATTTAAAGTGAATCCTATTTAAAGTGAATCTTATTTAAAGTGAATCCTATTTAAAGTGAATCCTATATAAAGTGAATCCTATAAAGTGAATCCTATAGAGTGAATCATATTAAGTGAATCCTATAAAGTGAAACGTCGATTGGTTCTCCTCTGTACTAGTCTTTATCTAGGAATTTCGAGAAAAGCTCTTTGTATCAACGGAATAGCAATCAAACTTAACTGATTTTCACATTTACCAAATAAATGCCACACAAAGCAAAAACATTTATATTTTATTGAGTACAACTGCATGTTTTATTGGCCGGATGGTTGACACCTAACTAAGAGGTGAAAGGAAAACTTTTTGGGCATTTACACGTTGATATTTATACAAAATACACATATTGAAAATGACAACTTCTTCTTCGGTGACTAGACAATATAAGTGTTTTCCATAAAGAAGATCTCTATAAAAGGTCTGTCTGACGCGAAACTTCGTGTTGAAGTACACATGTCTCTCTGGGACCATCTCGATTTATCATTTTATATATATATATATCATAATAACATTGATGGACTCTTCCTTCATGCCATCAATGAATCATTTGAATATAACATAAATGAAAATCATTTATATAATTCACATTGTGATAAGATTTGCGGTTTTATTAAAAACTATAATTTCATCAAGGTTAATTTTGGAGATAAAATATTGGTGTCCATATTTGCCCTGGCTAGTGTAGGGTTTGTACTAAGCAGGGGACACAACCAGGTTTACAATCATATGGCAAATAACATTTGACAAAAATAATTAGAATGTAACGAAATCAACTCAGAATTAGTCTGTTTCATTATAAACGTTTGACTGACCCTGTATGATCGGGTCCTGGAGAGTTCACCGAACCTACTCTGGATGTGTGTGTTACACTGTCACTGAAATGTTCACATCCTATTTGTATTACAAAGGGCAGAGTCAACTTGTCAATATTATTTTACAAAGTATCAAAGTATATGTATATATCCCGGAATCACGTTTCACAAAGCAGTGTGAGAGGGTATCTTGTCTCAGAGACATACATACACGTACAGTATAACACCAGAACTACACGTACAGTATAACATCAGAGACATACATACAGGTACAGTATAACATCAGAACTACACGTACAGTATAACATCAGAACTACACGTACAGTATAACATCAGAGACATACATACACGTACAGTATAACATCAGAACTATACGTACAGTATAACACCAGAACTACATACACGTACAGTATAACATCAGAACTTTACGTACAGTATAACATAAGAACTACATACACGTACAGTATAACATCAGAACTACACGTACATTATAACATCAGAACTACACGTACAGTATAACATCAGAGACATACATACACGTACAGTATAACATCAGAAGTACACGTACAGTATAACATCAGAACTACACGTACAGTATAACATCAGAACTACACGTACAATATAACATCAGAGACATACATACACGTACAGTATAACATCAGAACTACATGTACAGTATAACATCAGAACTACATACACGTACAGTATAACATCAGAACTACACGTACAGTATAACATCAGAACAATACTACAGTATAACATCAGAACTATACGTACAGTATAACATCAGAGACATACATACACGTACTGTATAACATAAGAATTACACGTACAGTATAACATCAGAACTACATACACGTACAGTATAACATCAGAACAATACTACAGTATAACATCAGAACTATACGTACAGTATAACATCAGAGACATACATACACGTACTGTATAACATAAGAATTACACGTACAGTATAACATCAGAACTACATACACGTACAGTATAACATCAGAACAATACTACAGTATAACATCAGAACTATACGTACAGTATAACATCAGAGACATACATACACGTACAGTATAACATAAGAATTACACGTACAGTATAACATCAGAACTACATACACGTACAGTATAACATCAGAACTACACGTACAGTATAACATCAGAACAATACTACAGTATAACATCAGAACTATACGTACAGTATAACATCAGAGACATACATACACGTACAGTATAACATCAGAGACATACATACACGTACCGTATAACATCATAGACATACATACACGTACCGTATAACATCAGAATTACATACACGTACAGTATAACATCAGAACTACACGTACAGTATAACATCAGAAGTACACGTACAGTTTAACACCAGAACTACACGTACAGTATAACATCAGAGACATACATACACGTACAGTATAACATCAGAGACATACACGTACAGTATAACATCAGAATTACATACACGTACAGTATAACATCAGAACTACACGTACAGTATAACATCAGAAGTACACGTACAGTTTAACACCAGAACTACACGTACAGTATAACATCAGAGACATACATACACGTACAGTATAACATCAGAAGTACACGTACAGTATAACATCAGAACTACATACACGTACAGTATAACATCAGAACTACATACACGTACAGTATAACATCAGAACTACATACACGTACAGTATAACATCAGAACTACATACACGTACAGTATAACATCAGAACTACATACACGTACAGTATAACATCAGAACTACATACACGTACAGTATAACATCAGAACTACACGTACATTATAACATCAGAACTACACGTACAGTATAACATCAGAGACATACATACACGTACAGTATAACATCAGAACTACACGTACAGTATAACATCAGAACTACACGTACAGTATAACATCAGAACTACATGTACAGTATAACATCAGAAGTACATACACGTACAGTATAACATCAGAACTATACGTACAGTATAACACCAGAAGTACTTACACGTACAGTATAAAATCAGAACTATACGTACAGTATAACATCAGAACTACACGTACAGTATAACATCAGAACTACACGTACAGTATAACATCAGAACTACACGTACAGTATAACATAAGAACTACATGTACACTTGATTCATGGTCATTTATTTATGAATACAGATATACTTTTTTATTATAATATGTAGATGTAAATATTTTAATTACATCATTTACATATTCATTTTGAACCGAAATATTTAAAAAGGGTAATGTATTAGTGCATGCCATCAATGTTTAACGAGCAATTTATCTTTCGTAAAGTTTTAACATGAAATTTGTATAATGGTTTTTCAAATATAGTAATATGTTTGCTGTATGGATAAGGTTCACTTGGGAACTCGTCATATTTATTTGATTTAATCCTGTTACTATATGTGGAAAAGGAAGTCAGACAATCTTACCAAAATAGCTTTTGTGTTTTCCAACAATATATTACATAATTTATTATGCAGAATCAACAAATACTTCAGCCACAGAACGGTATATCAGTCTTGTATGGTTATTGGTAAAACAATAATCTTTATGATATATATAGTAAGGGTAAAGTAGCACATTCGTGGGCCCGTTTATGGATTTAAAAATAATATATCCATGCTTACTGACCACTAGTCCACAGAAGAGACAGGTGGGCACAGGTACATGTTTGTATCATGGTACATTGTACTTTGTATCTGAGTCTGAAGGATGAGCGCCGAGACGATGCTTCATGAGTCAGACTGTTAGTAGTTTATTGACCATGCACGTGTAACACAGGAGGGAGAAATAACAGTCATTCAAATTGAAACGTTATGGCTGTGAGGTGAATAGTCGACCGTAGAATGGAAAGTATGCAGCAGACAAATAAAGCGTGACAACACAGTATCAGTCTACCAGTCAGGTTGTAATCAGTCTACTAGTCAGGTTGTAATCAGTCTACTAGTCAGGTTGTAATCAGTCTACCAGCCAGGTTGTAATCAGTCTACTAGTCAGGTTGTAATCAGTCTACTAGTCAGGTTGTAATCAGTCTACTAGTCAGGTTGTAATCAGTCTACTAGTCAGGTTGTAATCAGTCTACTAGTCAGGTTGTAATCAGTCTACTAGTCAGGTTGTAATCAGTCTACCAGCCAGGTTGTAATCAGTCTACTAGTCAGGTTGTAATCAGTCTACTAGTCAGGTTGTAATCAGTCTACTAGTCAGGTTGTAATCAGTCTACTAGTCAGGTTGTAATCAGTCTACTAGTCAGGTTGTAATCAGTCTACTAGTCAGGTTGTAATCAGTCTACTAGTCAGGTTGTAATCAGTCTACCAGCCAGGTTGTAATCAGTCTACTAGTCAGGTTGTAATCAGTCTACTAGTCAGGTTGTAATCAGTCTACTAGTCGGGTTGTAATCAGTCTACTAGTCAGGTTGTAATCAGTCTACTAGTCAGGTTGTAATCAGTTTACTAGTCAGGTTGTAATCAGTCTACTAGTCAGGTTGTAAACTATTCGCCCACGGCGTAGTCGAACACTGAGAGCGCTCAAATAGAATTGATGTGTTAAAACACTGGACCGTGGAGGAAGAATCTATTTTAAAGCACATGTCGTGTTATTTGAGCAGGCAATCGTTATATTAGATATTGTATATGATTTAAAAAAGCGAGATAGGTGTTGTGCTAGAGGCACATACACCGGGAACGATTACATTATTTATAACAGGAGTCGTGAGGAGTTATCAGGTTTTCAAGGTTCAGACCTATATTATACTATGTATCGGTGATTTGGATTTGAACTAAACTCTTCAATAAAGTTGACGCATATCTGGATGTGATTTTGAAACACATGTTTTTAATAGATAACGACCATCTAATATATTATATATATTTGGATTTTACGTATTTTCGATAACACTTTTTTCCCAGAAGATAAAAATACGGTCATTGCCAACCCTGTGTAATTTAAGATACAACTTTTAACTTTGACAGAACGAGCTAGAACGATGTTACCAAAGTAACTTCAATATATCGCTTATGACATCTAACAAACCCCAAAGCATTTCACTAAAAATGTGAAAGCCAATTATACGTTTGCGTGGCCACCATTTAACCTTTATTTACGTTTATTAACATACATGTACATAACAAATGCAACTACTCAATTGCATAAACATATATCATAATGTTAGACTGACGTTTGTTTCTCCAATAGGAGTAATATAGTACAAGATCTAATCATATTCACACTGGGTTCACCCACCTCGAGGGAAGAGAAACATACATTACATCGCCTTTGATCAAATGATATTAATGGCGAGATACCTGTTTACGCAAATTCTGAACTTTTCACAAACACATCTACCGGTATATGTCATCAGCATGACCCACAAGAGGAGTACCACAACACGTGTCACCAGAGAGGAGTACCACAACACGTGTCACCAGAGAGGAGTACCACAACACGTGTCAACAGAGAGGAGTACCACAACACGTGTCAACAGAGAGGAGTACCACAACACGTGTCACCAGAGAGGAGTACAACAACACGTGTCACCAGAGAGGAGTTAACTTTAAAGCGAGGGGTTTTAAATGACTGGATGTGACAGCATGATTGAAACAATGTTTTCAAATAAAAAGGATGTGCAACTATATGCAATACGTTTGTTCATTTATTTAAAAAATATATAAATGCAATACAAGATGGGTCATGTCAAAGTAAAACCTACTCGGTCCTATTCGTTTGTCTTACATTCAGCCGATGGCATGAATATACTTATTTCATAAACTTGAATGTTTACTTATAAAAGTCCTTGAACAGACTTGGAGTCTACATTGTGGAAATTATTTTCCATTTTCTTCTGTAAATTCTTCAATAAGCCTGTTCTGCAGCAGTGGAAGTGATGTAATGAACGACGGAAGGCTAATCAAAATGCCCAATTTTAACTGAAACATATAGACTTACACCAAACTTTAATAAACATTGAGTAACACATACCTGGTGACCTAGTGCAATGTACTTAGTATACAGAATGTTTGATCAATTGGCCCGACCTCTATGATAACACGAAATCGTGCTTTATGGCTGTTGCCAAACTTCAATGAATTTCTCAATTTAAACTGTTAATTACGTTTTGGTGATTCAAATATAACAGATTAGATTTACAACTACAAACTTAATTACTTGAAGAAAAGTTGAAGTTTGCGACTATGCTGTGGCCGGTTTTGAATTGATATATGTAATGCGGTTTTACCTGCACTCCTTGGGCGCCTGTACGTTTTGAAATTATAACGAAATTTTTAACCAAAAACAAAACGACATCAAAGATAATAAGACATGTGACCATGCATGAATTGAGTTAATGATAGTTTTCGTTTATATTCACAAACCGTGTATCAAGATGCAAAGTTATTCATAAAGTCCAATTACATTATCATTCAGGTATAATATTCGCATATAATTCAATAGAATATATTTAAAGTTGAAATATTTAATCCTAACATCACTTTCCACGTAAAAAGGGCAACCGAAGCGGCAGTAAATGGTTCACATAAGCAATACGTGGTTGTGTTGCAATAAGCGACACGGTTCTGGGAAATACACTGGCTGTGTATTTGAAATATAAAACGTAATATGTATTAATAGGATGTATGCTATCAGTCCGATATTGTCATTACTATTTAAGTAGTTATAATAATGTTCAATTCTACTTATGTTTTCACTTATCAATTGTTTACATGTCTCTCTTTAACTAAACTAAAGGAAAATTTATATTTGTATCGCAGTTAATTATGATGATGCTCTATCTTTTAAACGTAGACGTAGACATTAAATAATTTACGTTGAGATAGTCTCCTAAACGTAAATATAAAACAAAAATGCGATAAACTTGAATTGTGCCTTAAGTAATAAAAAATACTATGTTTATATGATACACCACGAGTACGCTACGGGCAATGATGTAGTAATGATGTAGTAATGATGTAGTAATAAAGCAGCATATGTTTACTCGCTGCAGGTAAGCGATAGAGGAAGCATGAGGAGCAGGCAATTCGTGGAAACGAGTCAACAGGAGTTCATTCTATTTCAAGTATTCTCTATTCCGGAGTCATTCTCCATATTAATCCGTATTTGACGTCACGAAACTTGCAATTTCAGTCATTTTTCATTTTATATATATTCCTATTACCTGGTACCTCAATGTCAGACATTTTCGACACTCAGTCATCGGATATGGGATACTTCGCTACGGTTCTCATGTAATCAAAGCACGTGCAACTGCTCTGTTAGCGCTTCCCTTGCTATCCACGTGCGGTTCACTTGATTTATCTTGTGGAGAAGGCAGGCTTCTTTATCACAAACAATAGTTTCAATTCTAAATCTTCGTAACATATTGAGAAAAGGAACTGAGATAGCTTACAAACACTACAAACAATTAATTGTTCATATGCAAAATGTTTACTCTGCTGGAGTGAGGCACTATAAAGGAAGAAGAAGACCCCAGACATACCAAGACGGGATACACCATTCTTTAAACAATGGAAACTAAGTATTATTTTTTTTAAACCTCTGAGGGCCTTGCTTTCATGGACGGTCAGTGGTTAGAACCAAGTGTCAACGAATCATCTGTTACAACAACATAATGACGTCACCATCAGGGATGAAAGCTTCATATCACCACGAGACACAGCTATAAACAGCAGTTAGTGTATATACTAATGTAACATATTACTTAATACGTAATAATAGGTTTTAATGAACCATTATATTGAGAGTAAACACTCACTGATATAACTGACCGATATTCAAATTCATGATTTTAAATAGATATTATATACATTTAGTCACGGTGTATGATATTAGTGCTTACAGTCTAGGTGGGAGAACGTTGAACCTTTTCAGTATCATTTCAAAAGTAAATTAAAACATTTTTAAAACTTGTCGTAATCTGCGTCGAATATTTAATAAAGTCTAAACAACAAATATATCGTTCTTCTCCAATGGTCTTTGAGATCACAATGATATAAACTCTACAAGACCCAGCATTATCTTGGTTTGACTACTGACTTAACTGTAATCCCATGATGTCACCCATATCGTCAGGTATTGTGTGTAAGTCTACTGACTATACTGTAATCCTATGATGTCACCCATATCATCAGGTATTGTGTGTAAGTCTACTGACTATACTGTAATCCCATGATGTCACCCATATCGGCAGGTATTGTGTGTAAGTCTAATGACTATACTGTAATCCTATGATGTCACCCATATCGTCATGTATTGTGTGTAAGTCTACTGACTATACTGTAATCCTATGATGTTACCCATATCGTCATGTATTGTGTGTAAGTCTACTGACTATACTGTAATCCTATGATGTCACCCATATCGTCAGCTATTGTGTGTAAGTCTACTGACTATACTGTAATCCCATGATGTCACCCATATCGGCAGGTATTGTGTGTAAGTCTAATGACTATACTGTAATCCTATGATGTCACCCATATCGTCATGTATTGTGTGTAAGTCTACTGACTATACTGTAATCCTATGATGTTACCCATATCGTCATGTATTGTGTGTAAGTCTACTGACTATACTGTAATCCTATGATGTCACCCATATCGTCAGCTATTGTGTGTAAGTCTACTGACTATACTGTAATCCCATGATGTCACCCGTATTTTCAGGTATTGTGTGTAAGTCTACTGACAATACTGTAATGCAATGATATTACCCATATCGTCAGTTATTGTGTGTAAGTCTACTGACTACATGTAATCCTATAACATCACCCATATCACCCAGGTATTGTGTTTCCTATTACGTTCAGCAGTGCTGCAACGCCGTGCATGCTCAATGCATATTACACTGGTGTTTCTTTACATGCCGAGCTTTTGTTAGCTAACAAACTGTAAAGCAAACCTTCAATAATATATTGAGAGATAAGGTAGTATTACAGGAGTGAACGAGGCGTAACGACCTGTGTACAAAGATTAAGTTGTTCACACGTAAACACCACATGATGTAACATGTTGTCCAACAGTGTACACTACACTACACTACACTACACTACATTACACTACACTACGCTACACTACACTACACTACACTACACTACACTACACTACACTACACGAGAGTAATAAGACCAACTGTTGTTGTGTAATACCTGCTCAACACAAGTTCAACCAATAACACGATTCCATGGATAAGAATTCAAGTATTATCTGTCATAGCATCTAGAAACACGTCTTCAGGAAGGTTTTACAATATTTATATTTTGACATAGAATTGAGAAATGTGTATGAACCATCTGAGATTTGTTATTGATGAAAACAATGTGAAATAGTAAACAAGGAGTTGCCTCCCTTTAATAAACCTACACATATTGACAACCTATTTACAGAAAACGACACCTATTAAACAACAACGATGGCAAGAGGAACAACTACTACTAATATAAATATTACTTCTACTTTTGATAAACTGCTACCACGACTACTGCTACTACTGCTGCTACTGCTACTACTACTACTACTACTACTGCTACTACTACTACTACTACTACTACTACTACTACTACTACTACTACTAAAATTATTACTCTTGCTACTTCTAAACCAGATACTGCCACCACTACTACAGCAACTATTACCACTACTACCAATTACTACCAACTACTACTACTACTACTACTACTACTACTACTACTACTACTACTACTGCTGCTACTACTACTACTAATACTACTACTGCTACTACTACTACTACTACTACTGCTGCTGCTGCTACTGCTACTGCTACTTCTACTACTTCTACTGCTACTGCTACTACTACTACTACTAATACTACTACTGCTACTACTACTACTACTACTACTGCTGCTGCTGCTACTGCTACTGCTACTGCTACTTCTACTACTTCTACTGCTACTTCTACTACTCCTACTGCTACTACTACTACTACTACAACTACTGCTACTACTACTACTACTACTACAACAACAACCACTACTACTCCTGCTACAACAACTACAACAACTACCACTACTGCCACTTTTACTGCTACTATTTTAGCTTCTACTACTGTTACTATTCATTCTACCACTGGTACTTATGCTACTACTATTACTTACAAGTTACTTACCTTACCAATGCAAATAAAGCCAATCGCTTGCTTGAAACCAGACACTATATTTCGGTGAAAAAAGAAACAATTCTAAGTGTACACACCTGCAAGAAGCAAACTTACGTATATATAGTCATTGCAAGAAGCACACTTACGTGTATAAAGTCCCTGCAAGAAGCAAACTAACGTGTATATAGTCCCTGCAAGAAGCAAACTTACGTGTATATAGTCACTGCAAGAAGCAAACTAACGTGTATAAAGTCCCTGCAAGAAGCAAACTTACGTGTATATAGTCCATGCAAGAAGCAAACTCACGTATATATAGTCCCTGCAAGAAGCAAACTTACGTATATAAAGTCCCTGCAAGAAGCAAACTTACGTGTATATAGTTCCTGCAAGAAGCAAACTTACGTATATAAAGTCCCTGCAAGAAGCAAACTTACGTATATAAAGTCCCTGCAAGAAGCAAACTTACGTATATAAATGCCCTGCAAGAAGCAAAATTGCGTGTATAAAGTCCCTGCAAGAAGCAAACTTACGTATATAAAGTCCCTGCAAGAAGCAAACTAACGTGTATAAAGTCCCTGCAAGAAGCAAACTTACGTGTATATAGTCCATGCAAGAAGCAAACTCACGTATATATAGTCCCTGCAAGAAGCAAACTTACGTATATAAAGTCCCTGCAAGAAGCAAACTTACGTGTATATAGTTCCTGCAAGAAGCAAACTTACGTATATAAAGTCCCTGCAAGAAGCAAACTTACGTATATAAAGTCCCTGCAAGAAGCAAACTTACGTATATAAATGCCCTGCAAGAAGCAAAATTGCGTGTATAAAGTCCCTGCAAGAAGCAAACTTACGTATATAAAGTCCCTGCAAGAAGCAAACTTACGTGTATATAGTTCCTGCAAGAAGCAAACTTACGTATATAAAGTCCCTGCAAGAAGCAAACTTACGTGTATAAAGTCCCTGCAAGAAGCAAACTTACGTGTATAAAGTCCCTGCAAGAAGGAAACTTACGTGTATATAGTCCCTGCAAGAAGCAAACTAACGTGTATATAGTTCCTGCAAGAAGCAAACTTACGTGTATATAGTACCTGCAAGAAGCAAACTAACGTGTATATAATCATTGCAAGAAGCAAACTTACGTGTATAAAGTCACTGAAAGAAGCAAAATTACGTGTATGTAGTCCCTGCAAGAAGCAAACTTAGGTATATAAAGTCCCTGCAAGAAGCAAACTAACGTGTATAAAGTCCCTGCAAGAAGCAAACTTAGGTATATAAAGTCCCTGCAAGAAGCAAACTTACGTGTATAAAATCCCTGCAAGAAGCAAACTTACGTATATAAAGTCCCTGCAAGAAGCAAACTTACGTATATAAAGTCCCTGCAAGAAGCAAACTTACGTATATAAAGTCGCTGCAAGAAGCAAACTTACGTGTATAAAGTCCCTGCAAGAAGCAAACTAACGTGTATATAGTTCCTGCAAGAAGCAAACTTACGTATATAAAGTCCCTGCAAGAAGCAAACTTACGTATATAAAGTCCCTGCAAGAAGCAAACTTACGTGTATATAGTTCCTGCAAGAAGCAAAATTGCGTGTATAAAGTCCCTGCAAGAATCAAACTTATGTGTATAAAGTCCCTGTAAGAAGCAAACTTACGTGTATATAGTTCCTGCAAGAAGCAAACTTACGTGTACAAAGTCCCTGTAAGAAGCAAACTAACGTGTATATAGTTCCTGCAAGAAGCAAACTTACGTATATAAAGTCCCTGCAAGAAGCAAACTTACGTATATAAAGTCCCTGCAAGAAGCAAACTTACGTGTATATAGTTCCTGCAAGAAGCAAAATTGCGTGTATAAAGTCCCTGCAAGAAGCAAACTTACGTGTATATAGTCCCTGCAAGAAGCAAATTATCGTGTATATAGTCCCTGCAAGAAGCAAATTAACGTGTATATAGTTCCTGCAAGAATCAAACTAACGTGTATATAGTTCCTGCAAGAATCAAACTAACGTGAATATAGTTCCTCCAAGAATCAAACTAAGGTGCATATAGTCCCTGCAAGAAGCAAACTTAGGTATATAAAGTCCATGCAAGAAGCAAACTAACGTGTATAAAATCCCTGCAAGAAGCAAACTAACGTGTATAAAATCCCTGCAAGAAGCAAACTTACGTGTATAAAGTCCCTGCAAGAAGCAAACTTACGTGTACAAAGTCCCTGCAAGAAGCAAACTTACGTGTATAAAGTCCCTGCAAGAAGCAAACTTACGTGTATAAAGTCCCTGCAAAAAGCAAACTCACGTATATAAAGTCCCTGCAAAAGCAAACTTACGTATATAAAGTCCCTGCAAGAAGCAAACTTACGTATATAAATGCCCTGCAAGAAGCAAACTTACGTATATAAATGCCCTGCAAGAAGCAAAATTGCGTGTATAAAGTCCCTGCAAGAAGCAAACTTACGTGTATAAAGTCCCTGTAAGAAGCAAACTTACGTGTATATAGTCCCTGCAAGAAGCAAACTATCGTGTATATAGTCCCTGCAAGAAGCAAATTAACGTGTATATAGTTCCTGCAAGAATCAAACTAAGGTGCATATAGTCCCTGCAAGAAGCAAACTTACGTGTATATAGTTCCTGCAAGAAGCAAACTAACGTTTATATAGTTCCTGCAAGAAGCAAATTAACGTGTATATAGTTCCTGCAAGAATCAAACTAAGGTGCATATAGTCCCTGCAAGAAGCAAACTTACGTGTATATAGTCCCTGCAAGAAGCAAGCTAACGTGTATATAGTTCCTGCAAGAAGCAAATTAACGTGTATATAGTCACTGCAAGAAGCAAACTCACGTATATAAAGTCCCTGCAAGAAGCAAACTTACGTATATAAAGTCCCTGCAAGAAGCAAACTTAAGTGTATATAGTTCCTGCAAGAAGCAAAATTGCGTGTATAAAGTCCCTGCAAGAATCAAACTTATGTGTATAAAGTCCCTGTAAGAAGCAAACTTACGTGTATATAGTCCCTGCAAGAAGCAAACTTACGTGTATATAGTCCCTGCAAGAAGCAAATTATCGTGTATATAGTTCCTCCAAGAATCAAACTAAGGTGCATATAGTCCCTGCAAGAAGCAAACTTAGGTATATAAAGTCCATGCAAGAAGCAAACTAACGTGTATAAAATCCCTGCAAGAAGCAAACTTACGTATATAAAGTCCCTGCAAGAAGCAAACTTACGTGTATAAAGTCCCTGCAAGAAGCAAACTTACGTGTACAAAGTCCCTGCAAGAAGCAAACTTACGTGTATAAAGTCCCTGCAAGAAGCAAACTTACGTGTATAAAGTCCCTGCAAAAAGCAAACTCACGTATAAAAAGTCCCTGCAAAAGCAAACTTACGTATATAAAGTCCCTGCAAGAAGCAAACTTACGTATATAAATGCCCTGCAAGAAGCAAACTTACGTATATAAATGCCCTGCAAGAAGCAAAATTGCGTGTATAAAGTCCCTGCAAGAAGCAAACTTACGTGTATAAAGTCCCTGTAAGAAGCAAACTTACGTGTATATAGTCCCTGCAAGAAGCAAACTATCGTGTATATAGTTCCTGCAAGAATCAAACTAAGGTGCATATAGTCCCTGCAAGAAGCAAACTTACGTGTATATAGTTCCTGCAAGAAGCAAATTAACGTGTATATAGTTCCTGCAAGAATCAAACTAAGGTGCATATAGTCCCTGCAAGAAGCAAACTAACGTGTATAAAGTCCCTGCAAGAAGCAAATTAACGTGTATATAGTTCCTGCAAGAATCAAACTAAGGTGCATATAGTCCCTGCAAGAAGCAAACTTACGTGTATATAGTTCCTGCAAGAAGCAAACTAACGTTTATATAGTTCCTGCAAGAAGCAAATTAACGTGTATATAGTTCCTGCAAGAATCAAACTAAGGTGCATATAGTCCCTGCAAGAAGCAAACTTACGTGTATATAGTTCCTGCAAGAAGCAAACTAACGTTTATATAGTTCCTGCAAGAAGCAAATTAACGTGTATAAAGTCCCTGCAAGAAGCAAACTTACGTGTATATAGTCCCTGCAAGAAGCAAGCTAACGTGTATATAGTTCCTGCAAGAAGCAAATTAACGTGTATATAGTTCCTGCAAGAATCAAACTAAGGTGCATATAGTCCCTGCAAGAAGCAAACTTACGTGTATATAGTCCCTGCAAGAAGCAAACTAACGTGTATATAGTCCCTGCAAGAAGCAAACTAACGTGTATATAGTACTTGCAAGACGAACATTAACGTAACTATATAGAGTGCCTGCAAGAAGCGAACTTACGTATATAAATGCCCTGCAATAAGCAAATGTTCGTATGTAGAGTCCCTGCAAGAAGCAAAGTTACATGTATACAGTCCCCGAAAGAAGCAAACTAACGGGTATATTGTCCCTGCAAAACCCAAAGTTACATTATATAGTCCCTGCAAGAAGCAAACTAACGGGTATATAGCAAGAAACATTGACATGTGTAATGGCATACACAGCGTATGACAAGTATAATAACGTTTCATTAATTCTAAATAAAATGTATTACTTAGGAAATATTAAAAAAATTACTTTTGAAGTTTAGATAAATTAAAGTAGATATACCTCTATCTATTGTAATCAAGACATGAAAGGGGCCCTTAGAAACCATTAATCAAATAGTTCAAATACCAAGTCAATATACAATCCAATTTGACACATCACCCAGTTTTTCTATCCGTTAAAATCACATTTTCAAACATCAAAGGGATTATGCTAATACCATTAATTCTGCTTCTCGGGACAACCCCTTGCTAACTATTCCAGACTTGAGATTTGATGGTCACATGGGTACAGGTAACGGGGGGGGGGGGGGGGGGGGGGGGGGGGGGGGGGGGGGGGGGGGAGTGGTAAAGTGCAGAGGGCGATAACTAACATGGAGGGTGTAGATTGGTTGATGGTTTTGGTCGTGAGGGGTTGAGGTCGTTGGGCTGAAATGTATAAACGGTGTAATTGAGACAAGAGCGGCGACCTTGTGGGTTTTCCTTGTTTCTTTCCACCTAGACGGAAGACGTCCGCTTGACATAGTTACCTGCAGTGTGAGCAGCGACACGCTCCGATTACTTATGTACTTGTCACAAATGTGCACGTGTCCCCCGGCGGTGTCATCTAGATGTGCACACAGATTGCTGGGAGTACGTAATAAGTATAAGAAATATAAGCGTTCACCATACTTGTTAAAGTACATTGTTAGATGTGAGGCTGAACTTGTGTAAAAGGATTTCGTTTGAATTTACAACACAGTTTAAAACACATGATGCTTGTCATTCCAATTAGTCCCAGTTCAAGAACGCTAAATAAACTTATTTGAGAATACTTCACGGCAAACATATTTTAAGGAAATTTAGAAATTGAAGAAACACTTCATGATGAAACAGCGCCCTAACGTATAACGCTAACTACACATTCATCCTTTTTTATCATTTTACGTCGAAATAAAGTTCTACTTTCTCATGATGTTATTGCAAAGATTGAAATGCACAACTTTTTTTCATGATATTATGCAAATGTTCGCTCACCCGTGACCACACAGTCTAGACGAGCTCCTGTATCCGTGGTTAATATGTCCATGTTTGCATATGTTACATGGTCGCTCACACATCATTATCACAACAGCTTCATTGCTAGTGAGTTTGTATCACTTAAGGTTACCGTCATGTCGTCAAAATCAGCCATCTTGTCTTATTTGCATTACGTGATTATGAAAACACGCTATATTGTTATAAAAGATATACACTGACAGCTGCTCTAGTCAGTGAATACCTTGCCGCAGTTGAAGGTGTTGCTGGCCTCACTTAAATACTGAAGAGGAAAAAGTTAAAACTTATCCGGTCAAAGTGAAGTTGCATATATCATTGGAAAAAAATTATGTATAAAATCATTTATCATATATTTGCACATAAATACAACACTTTTGCATGTATGATAGAGCGTCTCCCGAACACCTGTATCAGCCCGTCGTCATGGGACTTGAACCTCGAACCCAAGGTAACGTACGAGACAAAATGATCGAAGTCTCGAGGGATTAAGAGTTGTCTCCCTTTGCACAGCATACGTTCGACATGGCGGACATCGCTGAAAAATGTCGCAGTTATTTGCATACCGTAATTGGGACCGTGACACCATAATTGAATCGACGTTTGTGTGTGTGTGTGTGTGTGTATAAAAGTAACCATGTGTCAACTAATTTGAAACAGGGATTTAAATGTGTCTGAGTCAAATATAACAATACTTCCTATATAGTTATCAAATGGGTGTTTACTTTATCTTTAAAATGAGTCATGCTCTCTGGGAAACACATCTTGCATGATAACAGTGGTCCTGGTGGTGTTTAACTTCACTACCCAGTTATGTTCATGTATGATAACAGTGGTCCTGGTGGTGTTTAACTTCACTACCCAGTTATGTTCATGTATGATAACAGTGGTCCTGGTGGTGTTTAACTTCACTACCCAGTTATGTTCATGTATGATAACAGTGGTCCTGGTGGTGTTTAACTTCACTACCCAGTTATGTTCATGTATGATAACAGTGGTCCTGGTGGTGTTTAACATCACTTCCCAGTTATGTTCATGTATGATAACAGTGGTCCTGGTGGTGTTTAACTTCACTACCCAGTTATGTTCATGTATGATAACAGTGGTCCTGGTGGTGTTTAACTTCACTACCCAGTTATGTTCATGTATGATAACAGTGGTCCTGGTGGTGTTTAACTTCACTACCCAGTTATGTTCATGTATGATAACAGTGGTCCTGGTGGTGTTTAACTTCACTACCCAGTTATGTTCATGTATGATAACAGTGGTCCTGGTGGTGTTTAACATCACTTCCCAGTTATGTTCATGTATGATAACAGTGGTCCTGGTGGTGTTTAACATCACTACCCAGTTATGTTCATGTATGATAACAGTGGTCCTGGTGGTGTTTAACTTCATTACCCAGTTATGTTCATGTATGATAACAGTGGTCCTGGTGGTGTTTAACTTCACTACCCAGTTATGTTCATGTATGATAACAGTGGTCCTGGTGGTGGTTAACTTCACTACCCAGTTATGTTCATGTATGATAACAGTGGTCCTGTTGGTGTTTAACTTCACTACTCAGTTATGTTCATGTATGATAACAGTGGTCCTGGTGGTGTTTAACTTCACTACCCAGTTATGTTCATGTATGATAACAGTGGTCCTGGCGGTGTTTAACATCACTACCCAGTTATGTTCATGTATGATAACAGTGGTCCTGGTGGTGTTTAACTTCACTACCCAGTTATGTTCATGTATGATAACAGTGGTCCTGGTGGTGTTTAACATCACTACCCAGTTATGTTCATGTATGATAACAGTGGTCCTGGTGGTGTTTAACATCACTACCCAGTTATGTTCATGTATGATGACAGTGGTCCTGGTGGTGTTTAACATCACTACCCAGTTATGTTCATGTATGATAACAGTGGTCCTGGTGGTGTTTAACTTCATTACCCAGTTATGTTCATGTATGATAACAGTGGTCCTGGTGGTGTTTAACTTCACTACCCAGTTATGTTCATGTATGATAACAGTGGTCCTGGTGGTGGTTAACTTCACTACCCAGTTATGTTCATGTATGATAACAGTGGTCCTGTTGGTGTTTAACTTCACTACTCAGTTATGTTCATGTATGATAACAGTGGTCCTGGTGGTGTTTAACTTCACTACCCAGTTATGTTCATGTATGATAACAGTGGTCCTGGCGGTGTTTAACATCACTACCCAGTTATGTTCATGTATGATAACAGTGGTCCTGGTGGTGTTTAACTTCACTACCCAGTTATGTTCATGTATGATAACAGTGGTCCTGGTGGTGTTTAACATCACTACCCAGTTATGTTCATGTATGATAACAGTGGTCCTGGTGGTGTTTAACATCACTACCCAGTTATGTTCATGTATGATGACAGTGGTCCTGGTGGTGTTTAACTTCACTACCCAGTTATGTTCATGTATGATAACAGTGGTCTTGGTGGTGTTTAACTTCACTACCCAGTTATGTTCATGAATGATAACAGTGGTCCTGGTGGTGTTTAACTTCACTTCCCAGTTATGTTCATGTATGATAACAGTGGTCCTGGTGGTGTTTAACTTCACTACCCAGTTATGTTCATGAATGATAACAGTGGTCCTGGTGGTGGTTAACATCACTACCCAGTTATGTTCATGTATGATAACAGTGGTCCTGGTGGTGTTTAACTTCACTACCCAGTTATGTTCATGAATGATGTACCGGTATGTGAGAACATTCTAGAAATAAACAGCATCTTATACGTATACATACACGTGATAAAGGTTTACAGGATGAGTGGAAAAGCCGAGGATTTCTGTATTTGTTGCTCTGAGATCTTCAGTCTGTGTTAACGAAGACAGATAAACAACATGGTGTATACCGTGTTTATGTTGAAGAGTATATAGGCGTATCAAAAGCCTGTCCGTCATTTCATATGGTGATATTGAACAATTGTCTGTCCGAGTATCAAACATAAATTTTGTCAAATAAGTAACCACGTCTGAACATATTGTCATTACAGGCGTTGTGTACCATTATTTACACGAACGCTCATGTCCATTCAACACACAAGATGTAAACGTTTTGATATTAAAGATGGTATGTACACTTACACGTACTGCACAACCTGCTATAAACGTTTTTTATATTAAATATCTAAAAAATATGTAAAAAAATATCAAACGAATATATAAACCATGGCCGATTTAGAATCTAGAGGCCTTTTAAACTACCAAAGCCAAGTGTCTAAGATGCAACACAGTTATATGAATAAGACCGGACAAATTGATATATTAAAAGTTTACCATTTATATACGTATCTATTACCCATATGGTTGGAAATAACCGAGTTAGTATTTTCGATACGAGCACATGTGCACATATCACGTTTGCCTAGCAACCATTGTTTCACCACGAAACACCATGAAACAATGGTTCGTGACGTCACTTTAGCTTGTCGTCGCAAGAGAAGTGTGCCATGTCTTGGCTTTTTTACACGATTCAAATGGAATCGAATGGGTAATAAAGAAATGATAACACTCGAATGTGGTCATATGACTTTTACGAAACGAGTGTGAATTTGTTTATTGCCCGAGCAAATTCATACAATATACTTAACGACCTGTCAACTTTGGTAATGAACCACTTTACAGAATAGAACTGTACACAACGTATATAAACATAGATATGTAAATGATTATTTTGTCACGGGTAGATTTATTTCAGAGAAATATCGAAGGAAAATGATGACATCACTGTGAAGGAAAACACTGCGGACAGCATTTGAACAATTCTCATGATACGAAGAAATGATGTAGTGTATGTTTAGATTAGAAGGATATAGTGTTTGTATAGATTAGAAGAACTGGTCTACTTGCCTTGGTTACATGACGGGTGATAAACAACGCATAGCTAGATGGTTAGGATGAATGATAAATTAGTTCATACTACTCCCTTTCTTTTGCTTTTGAAACTGTTATGACTAAAATATATAAACATGTATTGCTACATTTTATTTTATGAATAAACAGAAGGATAAAAAAATGTCAAATGCATATCTTTACTTTCAGAAGATGTTGAATGAACGTCCGTTGTCAAAGGAGTCATCAGAAGATGACCCATCACACCTGGCCAACGTAACGCATAAAACATATCTTTGGATATTATTATGATAATCAAGTACTGTAGTTTCGGGTCCCAAGTAGCGCTTAACAATCGACATTATTACCCTGGTCTAAGTGGCAGACCACGCTCGCATATATGTTACCTGCAACACAATCGTTACCAGGTACCCGTGTGTCGCCACACAGTATTGCAAAGTAACAAATAAAATCGAATTTTTCTAAATAGAAATGTAAATATAAAAAAGTAGATGCCAACAAGTCACAAAGTTCTCAGACATGTTGTAGAATAGAGCCAAACAGACTTGGACATAGGGTAATTGTGTAGGGGGAGGGGGTTATGTTGCGGTTGGGGGTGCTTGATTGATTTGCTTGTGCTTGATATGTTGAATAAGCTTTATTTTCATATAACTATTAAATTTATTACAGACATCCAGGATCTAAGGATAGTGATGTGAGAAAAACATTTCACGCGTCAATTCGAAACTTTTTGTAACTACTTATTAATTATTTATTGACTTAAAATAGAATCTTATATAACATGGACAAGTATATAGTTTGTGGAAACATCCAACTCGCTTCCATGAAAATAAAGAAACGACACCATACAGCATTCACGATATTTCAATTCGTGATCAATCAGACTTAATTTGAATTTTCAAAACATTATCTGTTCATATTTTTTAGAAACACATGTTTTTAGAAATCGTCCTTTTCAAATCCACTAAACAGGACGATAAAGGAGAGTAAAAATTACGTCCTGCAGTAATGATGAGTCATCACATTTAAGTCAAGGAAGATGTATTAAACCCACAACATCTTATGATAACATAATTAATTTTCATTTTCATAAAAAATGTACCTTAAATACCACACATTATGTCCAGAAACCAACATTTAAACTGCAATGTCAACACCCCACAAATATAAAATATCAAGTTTCATACTCTGATGAATGACATATTCTACATTTCTTATATAGATATATCCTCATCGTGGATATTGTACTCGACTTTTATCAAGCAGGAACAATTTGTGTTTGACTCTGTTGAGAAATTGGTATCGTTTCTTTTGCCCTTCGATGTATTGTAAATTTCAAGAAGAGATTATCCTAGGTCGGGTAACTTTTTTAATACCGTTTCATTATGAATGAAATATGTTTAAACCCATGGACAATATTATCGGGTTATGTTTGTGGAAATGAAGCAAAACGTATTATTTCAGTTTTGCCACAATTCATATCATATTCACAAGATTAAAGTACAACAACTTCAAAACACCTTGTTTGTAATTATGTCACTTATTATGTTTACATCTACAATTTGAAAGTAATAAAAAAAATATCATCTCTTTAACCATCGTCGGCTCGTCCATTTATAGTTCTGCCCGACTGAAAGACGTGTTCAATGGCTTCTGCTCGTCTAGACACTCTCCACGAACAAGCACTTCAAGGTGTATATGCATGGAGAGGTTTAATATACCGACAATCGGGTTAAGTGCTACACAGAGAAATGTGCAAGCAGTGCATGTTCAAGTACAGTGAGTGTGCAGCTATTGACGGAGAGAACTAACCCAGTCTGATCAAGTATGCCTTGTTCAATGTTATAACATAGCAACTATCAGAGAGATAGCTTGTATGACCTTGGATTGTAGGTCGGTAGGTCAGCATGAATCATTAAAGAGCCATGAAGGATGTTGATGAACATATAGGAAAATTGTCAAAAATCTATCTCCGTGAAATATATACACTTAATTTTCCCCAAATGTTTTCGACCTAAAAATAAGCCGAGAAATTGCACTAATAAGTAAAGGTGTTTTCCAGTCTAAATATAGATCCAGTCTATTTTTTTCAACCGCAAAGCATCATGGTCTAAGTCACACACTGTATACAAAAACACGAAAGAATAACAAAGTTTATGATCAATGAAAGAAATTGAAATATATAATTTTTGGCGGTTGTCTTTTTACCATTTCATTTAATGTTGTATTTGCTAACTAAATTGGAATATTCTTTTTACCCATCTAGGTATTTTGCTTGAATTTTATGATAATTTAATGAAAGTAAAAAATTGTCATAATTTGCTGGTCTTATTTCAATAAAAAGTACATTAAAATGCAATAATGTGTATATTCTCAGGACATTGAGAAACATTGATATAAAGCAATCGTCACATTCAGTAATGTGTGACAATGGTAACTTGCAAGAGAAACACGTACAGCACGTGCAGCACATGGGTTGTCATGACGACCTGCGCTAGAGACGAGCCTTCACGCTTCGGAAGCGCTTGCTGTTTGTGTAGTACGATTTACGCAATAAAGGGGGATTCTGTTTATGTGACGTCAGATACCCTTAGCACTTGAAGGTGTTCTTCATTACATTGTCGTAATATGAAAATTATTTATCACATGTCATGTTGTAGATACAAGATTTCTCTGGTGATTGACGTTATAAGTATATTTTCCAATTTTTTTTATTTATTTGAAACACTTACATCCTTGATGGCTCTTTAAGTATGTGAAACTGTTGGTGACGTTAATGCAATGTTAGATGTGCATATGACTGTAAAGGAAAATAGCACCAGAGGACATGTATCACAGCTGAAGGTTGAGAGAGGAGATAGCACATGTTTCCAGGGCATTTTTTAAAATGGAAGTCTAGAGAGGGGTTTGCGTTATGGCCAGCATAAAGATAACAACGCTTTATAAGTGTGAAACTGAATGTTGATAACTCAGTCAATCTAACCCTATCTCTCATTTAAACAGCCAGTCTCTAAGCTTTAAGATCGTAATCCAGTGAAATATCTAGTGTGTCCGTATGACACATCCGACCGCCCAATTCAAGGAAGTAACACATTCGAAGCAAGTCATATAAACGTCTCTCTCTCTCTCTCTCTCTCTCTCTCTCTCTCTCTCTCTCTCTCTCTCTCTCTCTCTCTCTCTCTCTCTCTCTCTCTCTCTCTCTCTCTCTCTCTCTCTCTCTCTCTCTCTCTCTCTCTCTCTCTCTCTCTCTCTCTCTCTCTCTCTCTCTCTCTCTCTCTCTCTCTCTCTCTCTCTTTATCTCTTTGCTCTCTTTATCAAATATATTGGTCAATTTATTATATTCATTCAGGTCATATTGTATTCCTTATAAAAAGAAGTATTTGAAGATGAACAGGTGAAGTAGTAATACTATTGTTGACTATTGATAACGCCAAAACCTGATATATGTACAAACCCTTGAACCATACCACGTCACGTATGTTGTACAAGCCGAATAGCACAATGTGAACGTTACTTTCTCAACAAGCCATAAATGTTGAGTGATAAATACCTAGGCTAGTAACTGTGCTTGATCGAACACGACTAGAATGCAGCAGTGCTGCTAAAACCTGTTATCTTTCAAAAGTTACCTTTACAAAAAACTAGATGATAACGTCATTGTTATGCGCCAGGATATCCACTGTTAAAATATGTCAAACTCCTTTGCAGTGCTGTTGATGGTTTAAAGGGGCACGTTTTTGGAGAAACATTTTTATCTTCACATTTTCCATTTATAATGATACTGTTTATGTTATTACTATTTACTTTAGAGGGTAAAATATCTTATTACACCAACAGTTTTACCGTAGTGGTAATAACGGTGCAAAACTCGCATGTCTGCCATTTCGACATCATCTTCGTGTGTTGCAATTCGTGTCACTCTTTCTGTGGAAAAAAAAACATTTATGAAAAACAATATTCCCACTTGAAAGAATAACATACAGTCATGTAACGTTAAGCAAACGGAGAGCGGGCAACTCTCACAATGCATGATGTATTCCGGTGAATGTATATAAATATACATGGATATACGTAGGGATGAAAAAGAAGTTTTCCAGCAAAATCGTTCAATGAATTATTGTTTAAAAAGACGGAAATTATGTGTTAATAAGAGAAAAAAATATAATATTTTATGAACATATTGTATGACTTTTAAAATTCGAATTTATGGGCACTTGGACACTTGTTGATCGAGCACGAGTACTAATTGACGAAATTAAATTATTGTGCTTTCAAAACGTAGGACATTGCATAGAAATTAATCATGCACATATACAGTATATCTCAAAATCGTTAATTTTTCTTCCAATATTATTATATCCAATATGCATATTAATGTTTCATGTAACGATGTAAGCTTCATCAATGGGTATATATATATATATATATATATATATATATATATATATATATATATATATATGTTAACAATTCATATAAAAGAGTTGCTTCTCGCGTTAAATAAGGTTATTTAGAAACTTTAGATTTAGACTATAGGTTTAACTGGATTAGTCTAGATGTATTTGTATAGACCAAAATACTGCTCGAAAGGAGCTCATCGTATTAAAGAAAATTGCCCCAGTCAAAACCATCTAATGTTTACTATATGTATATATGTCTCCATTAGTTTTCGATCGTTAACAGTGTTGTGGGTTTCAACACCGAGTCGTGTCCATGCTCAGTAGTAGGGAGGGCTTTAATTAGAAACATGTCCGTTTTCTTTGGCAACAAGTCAAGCAGTTGTAAAATAACATTAAGAAATTGTCACGAAACCCAACATTACCCATGCAAATTCACAATCTTCACAATGATCAAAGTTTAAAGTATTGATAGATACATTTTGAAGGTTCAATAACATCACGGCCGAACTTTTTTTTTCTCAGCATCTCGCGAAATCTATAACATATGCGGTATGTTCAAACATTGACAACGTAAACAAAAAACCTCTAGACATCAAAGAGAAACAACAGAAAGGGACGAGGACAAGCTGTAGGTGCACTGCAGGTAGAAGAAGGGTGATCAGTTGATGTACAGGGAGCAGGATAACATTGACACGTCGTAGAGTTTGGGTAAACATACAGAATCTAGAATCTAAACACGGCTTCTTGCATTCGCTATCAAAACAGATTGACAACGCTGCTTTCATCCTTTAGAATGGTATGCTGGTCAACTGTCGCAACTCCAATCAATTCCTCTCTCTGTACGTACACTGCATATTACTCAGTCTAAACCTGACCTCCCGAATTTTGTGAACATTAACGGATGTAACGCAGCAAACACTGTTTATTTCAAATCTCAATTCACACCATATTCAAGTTTCACACATCACCCAGTGGGTCACGCTCTAAAAGGGATACGCTGATACTTCTCCTTCTGCCCCACGAGACTCCCCTGTTCCAATGGGGTGTACATACGTCTTTGTATAAAGCAATACGAGACACATTTGATAACTAAAACAAGTTGGCGTTAGGTAATTTACGGAATACGGCAATACGCTCATGGAAAGCAAAGGACCATGAACTTGATATGAGACGGGGTACATCAAAGGAATGAACATTTGATATAGTCGTTACAGTGTACATGTGTATCGTTGACTAAACAGTTTATTATACACGATCAACGAAAACATTTTCTATCTCATAATATACGTGATCAGTCTCGAATTTAATCGCATGATGTCAATCAAAACACACAATAAAGCAGTCAAGTCAAGGACATGTTCGTTGGTTCAGACCTGTACTGTTGATAGGAACGTGTTCGTTGGTTCAGACCTGTACTGTTGATAGGAACGTGTTCGTTGGTTCAGACCTGTACTGTTGGATAGGAACGTGTTCGTTGGTTCAGACCTGTACTGTTGATAGGAACGTGTTCGTTGGTTCAGACCTGTGTACTTGTGGACTGTTGATTGGAACGTGTTCGTTGGTTCAGACCTGTACTGTTGATAGGAACGTGTTCGTTGGTTTAGACCTGCACTGTTGATAGGAACGTGTTCGTTGGTTCAGCCCTGTGTACTTGTGGACTGTTGATTGGAACGTGTTCGTTGGTTCAGACCTGTACTGTTGATAGGAACGTGTTCGTTGGTTCAGACCTGTGTACTTGTGGACTGTTGATAGGAACGTGTTCGTTGGTTCAGATCTGTACTGTTGATTGGAACGTGTTCGTTGGTTCAGACCTGTACTGTTGATAGGAACGTGTTCGTTGGTTCAGACCTGTGTACTTGTGGACTGTTGATAGGAACGTGTTCGTTGGATCAGACCTGTACTGTTGATAGGAACGTGTTCGTTGGTTCAGACCTGTGTACTTGTGGACTGTTGATAGGAACGTGTTCGTTGGTTCAGATCTGTACTGTTGATTGGAACGTGTTCGTTGGTTCAGACCTGTACTGTTGATTGGAACGTGTTCGTTGGTTCAGACCTGTACTGTTGATAGGAACGTGTTCGTTGGTTCAGACCTGTACTGTTGATAGGAACGTGTTCGTTGGTTCAGACCTGTACTGTTGATAGGAACGTGTTCGTTGGTTCAGACCTGTACTGTTGATTGGAACGTGTTCGTTGGTTCAGACCTGCACTGTTGATAGGAACGTGTTCGTTGGTTCAGACACGTACTGTTGATAGGAACGTGTACGTTGGTTCAGATCTGTACTGTTGATAGGAACGTGTTCGTTGGTTCAGACCTGTACTGTTGATAGGAACGTGTTCGTTTGTTCAGACCTGTACCGTTGATAGGAACGTGTTCGTTGGTTCAGATCTGTACTGTTGATAGGAACGTGTTCGTTGGTTCAGACCTGTGTACTTGTGGACTGTTGATAGGAACGTGTTCGTTGGTTCAGACATGTACTGTTGATAGGAACGTGTTCGTTGGTTCAGACCTGTGTACTTGTGGACTGTTGATAGGAACGTGTTCGTTGGTTCAGACCTGTGTACTTGTGGACTGTTGATAGGAACGTGTTCGTTGGTTCAGACCTGTACTGTTGATAGGAACGTGTTCGTTGGTTCAGATCTGTACAGTTGATAGGAACGTGTTCGTTGGTTCAGACCTGTGTACTTGTGGACTGTTGATAGGAACGTGTTCGTTGGTTCAGACCTGTACTGTTGATAGGAACGTGTTCGTTGGTTCAGACCTGTACTGTTGATAGGAACGTGTTCGTTGGTTCAGACCTGTACTGTTTATAGGAACGTGTTCGTTGGTTCAGACCTGTACTGTTGATAGGAACGTGTTCGTTGGTTCAGACCTGTACTGTTGATAGGAACGTGTTCGTTGGTTCAGACCTGTACTGTTGATAGGAACGTGTTCGTTGGTTCAGACCTGTACTGTTGATAGGAACGTGTTCGTTGGTTCAGATCTGTACAGTTGATAGGAACGTGTTCGTTGGTTCAGACCTGTACTGTTGATAGGAACGTGTTCGTTGGTTCAGACCTGTACTGTTGATAGGAACGTGTTCGTTGGTTCAGACCTGTACTGTTGATAGGAACGTGTTCGTTGGTTCAGACCTGTACTGTTGATAGGAACGTGTTCGTTGGTTCAGACCTGTGTACTTGTGGACTGTTTATAGGAACGTGTTCGTTTGTTCAGACCTGTACTGTTGATAGGAACGTGTTCGTTGGTTCAGACCTGTACTGTTGATAGGAACGTGTTCGTTGGATCAGACCTGTACTGTTGATTGGAACGTGTTCGTTGGTTGAGACCTGTACTGTTGATAGGAACGTGTTCGTTGGTTCAGACCTGTACTGTTTATAGGAACGTGTTCGTTGGTTCAGACCTGTACTGTTGATAGGAACGTGTTCGTTGGTTCAGACCTGTACTGTTGATTGGAACGTGTTCGTTGGTTCAGACCTGTACTGTTGATAGGAACGTGTTCGTTGGTTGAGACCTGTACTGTTGATTGGAACGTGTTCGTTGGTTCAGACCTGTACTGTTGATAGATACGTGTTCGTTGGTTCAGACCTGTACTGTTGATAGGAACGTGTTCGTTGGTTCAGATCTGTACTGTTGATAGGAACGTGTTCGTTGGTTCAGACCTGTACTGTTGATAGGAACGTGTTCGTTGGTTCAGACCTGTACTGTTGATAGGAACGTGTTCGTTGGTTCAGACCTGTACTGTTGATAGGAACGTGTTCGTTGGTTGAGACCTGTACTGTTGATTGGAACGTGTTCGTTGGTTCAGACCTGTACTTTTGATAGATACGTGTTCGTTGGTTCAGACCTGTACTGTTGATAGGAACGTGTTCGTTGGTTCAGATCTGTACTGTTGATAGGAACGTGTTCGTTGGTTCAGACCTGTACTGTTGATAGGAACGTGTTCGTTGGTTCAGACCTGTACTGTTGATAGGAACGTGTTCGTCGTTTCAGATCTGTACTCTTGATAGGAACGTGTTCGTTGGTTCAGACCTGTACTGTTGATTGGAACGTGTTCGTTGGTTCAGACCTGTGTACTTGTGGACTGTTGATAGGAACGTGTTCTTTGGTTCAGACCTGTACTGTTGGATAGGAACGTGTTCGTTGGTTCAGACCTGTACTGTTGATTGGAACGTGTTCGTTGGTTCAGACCTGTGTACTTGTGGACTGTTGATAGGAACGTGTTCGTTGGTTCAGACCTGTACTGTTGATAGGAACGTGTTCGTTGGTTCAGACCTGTACTGTTGATAGGAACGTGTTCGTTGGTTCAGACCTGTACTGTTGATAGGAACATGTTCGTTGGTTCAGACCTGTACTGTTGATAGGAACGTGTTCGTTGGTTCAGACCTGTACTGTTGATAGGAACGTGTTCGTTGGTTCAGACCTGTACTGTTGATAGGAACGTGTTCGTTGGTTCAGATCTGTGTACTTTTGTTCCAACTAACGAGTCCCGACTGGCAACTTTTATATCAGTGCTCTGCATTGTAAGTAAATAGGAAAGTATAATAACGATTAATAATAGTTCCGTTTGATTGCAATGACGTCATATGTACACATGCCACACGACATTATTGTCAGATCCTTTATGGGCTTGCACTCACATCGCCTACACATCATATCATCTACATCTCACATCGCCTACGCCTCACATCGCTTAAACCTCACATCGCCTACACCTCACATCGCCTTCACCTCACAGCGACTACACCTCACATGGCCTACACCTCATATCGCCTACACCTCACATTGCCTACATCTCACATTGCTACCACCAATTTAAGCATAAAGATAGACATAACAAGACCACGCATTTTGATAGTCTATTTAATGCTTAAATGAATGCTACATCGGTGATCTAGAACCCTCATTTATGCTACTAAAATATTTTTTTTAAATACCTTTTTAAATTTTCTAGATATATACAAAATGGATCATGGGTCGAACGAAATTACCCACTTGTTGACTATTTGCCTATTAAAAAAACATCTCAAGGTACGTTAAGCTTCAGTCACACTTACGTTATTGAACGTAGCGATGCAGAACGTAGCTCAGCGTAGTTAACTGCACTTAAGCCTAATAATCCGTAGTTATCCTTTGTTATCCGTATTGATAACGTTGATATAGACGTGATAAAACGTTGTTTGTGTTTAACCTTTGAACATGTTCACAGTTTAGCTTTTTAAACAACGTTTTAAGAAACTTAGTTTAATGTAATTGGAAGTTGGACGTAGTGAATGGAAAATTTGAACTTAGTTCATTGCAGTTAAACCTAGTTAAACGTAGTACAACCTGTCCCCGAATAACTACACCTTACTGCAATGTAGGTATTTAAGTCCGTTTTACTACGTTTAATTACATTCTAGTACGGTGTTGTACTATGTTTCACTACGTGATACTACAGTGATCGACTCTAGTATCATTCAATTTGAAGAACGTTTAAGTGCAGAAGTGTAAGTACGGCTGCCTATACGTTATCAAACAATTTTAACCACGTTTTGGAAGGTTTGTTATTGACGCATTGACGTTAAAGAAAGTTCCTATACGTCTAAGAATAAATATGCTGAACTACGATAAACCACGCCTAACTAGGTACATTACTTTATTTGTACATGATGAATGAAACATGCACAAAGTTTCATCACGTTAGAGGTTTTAAACAAAATGTCAAACACTAAGAATAAATCTTAAAGCAAAAACAATTAAACTCGAATCAGAAATTAAATCAGAAGACATTGAATATTTAAAAGGGCTTAATAAGCAAATAAAAAGTGATTTAAAGATGAAAGTTCATTAGAGAAAGATGATCAATTTCATATTATACGTGGATAAAAGATTTAAATGGAGTTTTCACTGTTGCGTAACTAATATATATATATATATATATATATATATATATATATATATATATATATATATGTAGAGATAATATGTGTCATTCCCTGTAACCTAAATGTATCATGTTTCTCTACATATATCCTCCTTTGTTTATCAGATTATAACATATTAAAAATGAATTGCGCACATAAATGTCAGGTCTCAAGGCTGTTTCCCGGAGACTGGTTTTCCCTTCATAAAATGAACAATGTGAATATGCATCACTGACTGTTAAAAGTGAAATGTTCGCATTAACTTCACTTTAATCTCCTGAACTTCAGATAAAACTCAGAAACATACATGTATGTAAGACAGTGACAGTTCTCAGGGCCCTACACAGGTGTACCATTGTTCCCGGAATCAACGTACAGTGTGTCTCACTGTCAAGTAAGACGTCAAAATATGCTTGTCTAGATTATTTAAGTTTTCCATGTTTGAAATATTTAATTCAAATGTCCAACAGGAACTTAACATGTGCATCATTCCGTCCATCATTCCGTGCGAAAGACACTCGGCATCGCATTCGTCCAAATAAGTTCCTTTACATTGAGTTACACATCGTATCCAGCTCAAAAAGTATGGATAAACATATGAGTAAGTTATTATTCATGGTGCGTAGTTTAATATCGAGGTCAATGTTATGCTTCAAGGCGATGTGAGATATTCTCATGGGATGACGAATGACACATAATATGACTCTACAGTTTATAACTATTCCAATGCTCGATTTAGGTGTTTATAGTGCTTTGTTTTAATCTCTCAAATTCAACAAACACGAAATACAAGTAACATAACTGTTTATCTCAGGTCTTGAAATTCATTCAAGTGTCTGAAGATCACGGAATAATCGACGGAACTGTGTGCATGGAGTGATATATATTGAAAACATAATGATCATAACCAATCACTCAAATGATTAAGCGAATCTATTCCTTTCTGTTCATCGCTATTTGGTAGGCACCTATGAGCTTGAACATTAGTGGAATGAAAGTGAAATAGAATATAGTTTATTAAAATTGTCAAACACTGCCAACCTGCAGATTAAACAGTTCCAAATGCTTAATCAGTGGTGCTTATTGTTAGATGATGTTAAGAATGTAAATGAGATTTCCACGTGTTCGGCATCACTATATATGTTGGAGGATACAGTATATCGTGAAGTACACTGTACCGATGATGTGTATCAGCCTGTATCAAGGTACAGTGGTACAAACGTCAGTGCTGTCAGGTTGTTCCTTTCCTTTCGTTTCGTTTCGTACACTGTTTCTTTTGTCACTATATAAAAGAATATTTTTGAAAACGATATTTATAGCGATTCTAATCTTTTATCCTTATGATATAACTATATTGTAGTTGAATTCGTAGTTTGAATAGACAGAAACATTTCTTTAAACGTCATGACTTTGGTATCGTTTGGAAGAATATTAGAAGCATAAACATTATATTTACACTCACACTCTGCAAAAATAACTTATAACTTAACTTAATAAAACTTATAACTGTCGTAAAACGTTGGTTTCCTTAATGTCACTTCGGTTGAATAACAACAGTTTCTGATCGCCAATGAATTATTCAATTTATATGAGTGTTGATACTTTAAACAGCACTGGTACAACTGGGAAGCTGCATTCCCTTGTATAACCAAATTGAAGAGCACCGTTCTGATGTATTCTTGAATATCCATTAGATTAAATAATTATATTTAATTATCCAAAATTGAAAGAAAATTAACTGTCTCTTTTCTTGTCGAGGTCACTGTTGCCGAAAGGGTAAGATGTTGGTACATTCAGTGATGACGTTTGGTGTCCGGGTGTTATATGTTAAGGTATGATATAAGGGGTCATCATCATTATTTATAGCGGACAAATCGTGAATGTAACAGGTGCAAATCCGGTTGAGAGAGAAATATTACATCAGAGTGTTACTTAATCTTTGGTTGTTAAAATACTTCAGGATATGTCTCATCCTGTTACATGAGAATGTTTGTATCGTCAAGGCAACTTTAATACCTTCATCCACTTTAAAAAAACAGCAAAACGTTTTTATTCAAATGTTCTGTGTATGACATTGTTAGAGCTAGATATATACATGTCGCCGCTGCAACAATGTATCAATCACCAAAGTATTTAATCTTAATTTGGTAGATGTGCGTATGTGTTCAATCTATTGGTTCACAGATAGATTGACATGTAATTATATCGAATATGAATAAAACATTCAATGGGCAGTAAAGTACTTTGAACACTACTTTATATCGAGGCCGAGTTTATTGAAACACATTTCACCATTTAATGTCTATAACCAACCATAAACTAACCGTATGGCATCTTTAAATACATGTTATAATTTGGTGATATATTCAGGGAGATCATTAAAAATCACTTGAAATCTTAGTTATATCTGATGATCGCGCTGGGCCATGGGCTACTGGTGTTGTTGAAAAGCGTTCTGAGACACAATGCAATACGTGCAATAATACGTGCATTAACAGTGTAATTCAAGAAGAACACACTTACTACGGATGGCCGATGCGTTGTTATATGTCACGTCTCACGTGTCTATATCTGTAATATATCCGACACATTATACATAGTATATAGCGAAAGATCCGTCATCCCAAATATCCGCTTTAAAATATTCTTTTTTTTCAATTTCATGTTTGCTGAAGTAAATTCTGTCTTGATGAAATGTTGGAAGGATGCTGGCTGTCGGAAGTAAGATAAGAAGATGTATATGAGAGCCAGATCCCAGTGTTAAATAAATAAAATGGTTAAAGAAATAGATCTGTTGAGATAGAAAATGGACTATTATACATATACAAACTGAGAAAAACAAAGTTCTCACGCCAGTTGATTTTATCATATATGATTTTCAATTGCAAATATCATTTATGTGAAAATCAATAAATGTTCCTGATTCTGCACACATTTACAACATTTAATGTTGGTGTAAATGTCATTTATTACCCATGTCTTCATTAAACAAAGACATTTTAACTAAAACTTAACAAGTCACCAATAAATTCTATCAAACTACTGCAGATAAGTATTATTGTATCATGCCGTAGTCAAATGCATCTGATTTCTTTTAAATTTTGAATTGTTCGAAACCAACTGAGATGAGTACTTTCTTTTGCCTGGCAGTGTATATATATTCTGAATTGGCGTCAACGTTTCCGGCTTTAGATAGATAGTGCCGTAACCCAAACATAAGATAGGCAGTACTCTATTCTTCTATTTACAGGGTATCAAGGGTGCGATACGACACTTCAATTCATTGCATTTTCAGCCAGTGCTTGCACGGTGCATTAACTACATGTACAGGGCCCAGTGTCTTGATAATGTTCAACATGAACAGGGCCAAGTGTCTTGATAATGTTCAGCATGAACAGGGCCCAGTGTCTTGATAATGTTCAACATGAACAGGGCCCAGTGTATTGATAATGTTCAACATGAACAGGGCCCAGTGTCTTGATAATGTTCAGCATGAACAGGGCCCAGTGTCTTGATAATGTTCAACATGAACAGGGCTCAGTGTATTGATAATGTTCAACATGAACAGGGCCCAGTGTCTTGATAATGTTCAACATGAACAGGGCCCAGTGTCTTGATAATGTTCAACATGAACAGGGCCCAGTGTCTTGATAATGTTCAACATGAACAGGGCCCAGTGTCTTGATAATGTTCAACATGAACAGGGCCCAGTGTATTGATAATGTTCAACATGAACAGGGCCCAGTGTCTTGATAATGTTCAACATGAACAGGGCCCAGTGTATTGATAATGTTCAACATGAACAGGGCCCAGTGTATTGATAATGTTCAACATGAACAGGGCCCAGTGTATTGATAATGTTCAACATGAACAGGGCCCAGTGTATTGATAATGTTCAACATGAACAGGGCCCAGTGTCTTGATAATGTTCAACATGAACAGGGCCAAGTGTCTTGATAATGTTCAACATGAACAGGGCCCAGTGTCTTGATAATGTTCAACATGAACAGGGCCCAGTGTCTTGATAATGTTCAACATGAACAGGGCCCAGTGTATTGATAATGTTCAACATGAACAGGGCCCAGTGTCTTGATAATGTTCAACATGAACAGGGCCCAGTGTATTGATAATGTTCAACATGAACAGGGCCCAGTGTATTGATAATGTTCAACATGAACAGGGCCCAGTGTATTGATAATGTTCAACATGAACAGGGCCCAGTGTATTGATAATGTTCAACATGAACAGGGCCCAGTGTCTTGATAATGTTCAACATGAACAGGGCCAAGTGTCTTGATAATGTTCAACATGAACAGGGCCCAGTGTCTTGATAATGTTCAACATGAACAGGGCCCAGTGTCTTGATAATGTTCAACATGAACAGGGCCCAGTGTATTGATAATGTTCAACATGAACAGGGCCCAGTGTCTTGATAATGTTCAACATGAACAGGGCCCAGTGTATTGATAATGTTCAACATGAACAGGGCCCAGTGTATTGATAATGTTCAAAATGAACAGGGCCCAGTGTCTTGATAATGTTCAACATGAACAGGGCCCAGTGTCTTGATAATGTTCAACATGAACAGGGCCCAGTGTCTTGATAATGTTCAACATGAACAGGGCCCAGTGTATTGATAATGTTCAACATGAACAGGGCCCAGTATATTGATAATGTTCAACATGAACAGGGCCCAGTGTATTGATAATGTTCAACATGAACAGGGCCCAGTGTATTGATAATGTTCAACATGAACAGGGCCCAGTGTCTTGATAATGTTCAACATGAACAGGGCCCAGTGTCTTGATAATGTTCAACATGAACAGGGCCCAGTGTATTGATAATGTTCAACATGAACAGGGCCCAGTGTCTTGATAATGTTCAACATGAACAGGGCCCAGTGTCTTGATAATGTTCAACATGAACAGGGCCCAGTGTCTTGATAATGTTCAACATGAACAGGGCCCATTGTCTTGATAATGTTCAACATGAACAGGGCCCAGTGTCTTGATAATGTTCAACATGAACAGGGCCCAGTGTCTTGATAATGTTCAACATGAACAGGGCCCAGTGTCTTGATAATGTTCAACATGAACAGGGCCCAGTGTCTTGATAATGTTCAACATGAACAGGGCCCAGTGTCTTGATAATGTTCAACATGAACAGGGCCCAGTGTCTTGATAATGTTCAACAGAAATAGCCATCAGTATTACTATTATTTTCAGATTTTGTAATGGCACTGAAGGCTTTCTTTCAGTATTCAGCGACGTGCTGTATGTACAATGTCTTCTTGTTAAAACTCAACTCGTTTCAACTCAACTAATCGTTAAGTTTCTCATATTGATGTCGTCTGTAAAACTTATCAACGAAGGTTTGTGTTTTGCTTTTGGAAAGGAAATATCTCAGAAAGTTTGAGCTGTGATTTCACAATTAAGAATTTCGTATATCGTTGTCAATGCCAACCTAAATCCAATCTCAAGGATTCTTCAGATATCGTTTCCCATGCTAATATCGGATCAAAGGTGTGTTTTTGTTATCACAATAAAGGATAATATTTGTTTGTCACAACAAAGAAGATTACAGGAATCTTGCTTTTCTAATTCTCGTGGTCGGTAAGTCTTTGTTTTAGCAAATGTGTCATTATCAGTTTTCATTTGAGTACTCAGAGACTTCGTCAATTTATTGCATGGAATCCAGGATCGAGGATCACACTGCTCTCTTTCTACATTCAATAAAATGTTCCTTTTGCGCTATAGGATATTCCTAAAAAGCTGCATTAGGTCCTAATAAAATGAAAGAATATCCCATTTCAGGATGATTGGACAGTTTGTCGGGTGTCACCTTCACCTTCACCCTTTCGAAAATCCTAAGGTGTAATGCGGCTTAAAATGACGTGTCGATGACTTGAAAAGACGCGTTTTTTAACCTATGAAAACCCAACGTTGTAAATACCCAGTATTTCTCAGTATATATGTTCAGATACATGGAATTAAATTGACATAATTTGTTTTAATACACAGACATTTGAGGTTTTTTTTCCACCATTCGTATTTTTATAATTTCAGTTAATTTCCTCGTTTATGATAGCCATTGAACGCTTCCTCATTGTGTTTGATGACTGATGAAACGAAACACGTGTGTTAAGTTGGTACGTATTTGATTGTGCTTGGTGTAACGAATTGGAAAACTAGTTAAATATGCATGTAAACACAATTAGGCATTTAAACGAATACAATGCGGCGACTGTCACGTTTCCACTCATGTCGGACACCTGAACAGATATAACAAGAGACAGGCCTGACAAACATTTGGTTGATGATCACCAGGCCCAACTGTTATAGCAGGAGAGCGAGGGACAGTTTGTAGTTCGTTAATTGTTAACAACGTCAACTGTCAGCAAAGCAGGTTTCATGCATGCTATTGTCCTTCATGTTGTTGTCTTTCAGGATGTTGTCTTCCATGCTATTGTAATCCATGATATTGTCTTCCATGCTATTGTCCTTCATGCTATTGTAATCCATGATATTGTCTTCCATGCTATTGTAATCCATGATATTGTCTTCCATGCTAGTGTCCTTCATGTTGTTGTCTTTCAGGATGTTGTCTTCCATGCTATTGTAATCCATGATATTGTCTTCCATGCCATTGTCCTTCATGCTGTTGTCCTTCATGCTGTTGTCCTTCATGCTGTTGTCTTTCATTACACGTTCTTAAGATTTTCTTTAAACTGTTTTTTGATAGCATTTGTCGTTTTTGTGTTGAAGTTAGAAGACTTTTACATAATTATAACAAGGACTATTGATACACGGGTAGATATGCACACATGTCCCTAGTAAATAAACAAACCAATTAGTAAAGCGTCATATCATGAAATGACGATTCTTTTATTAACAATATTACGAATGTAACGCGCCTTTCCTTGAAAATAAGTATTCATCAGATCTACAGGGGGAGGAATATACACGTTAACACAACCCTAGTGATGGTAGTGCTGTTTGATTGTTCAGTGAACTATTCGTGAGGTTTGCAGATTATCTCAGTGACTCTGTTTCTTAATTATTATAATCATTTCCCCCTTTTAAGTCTCATTTCAAAACTCCTCTTTAAGGCAACCGCAAAGTTCCAAACATATACCATAATACAAAAACTAGTTTCAATGAATTACAAAACAAAAGTTAAGGATGTGAAATAAGTAGGTGGTGTTATGACCTGAATCACGCTAGTTTCAGTTAAATGAGTAATGTTTTCAAGGAGCAAGTCGTTGTTATCCCGGGAATAAAACATTACTCCAGTCAAGTGTTAAATACTTGCATTACTCCAGTCAAGTGTTAAATACTTGCATTACTCCAGTGTTTCTATTTTACTCATTCAAAGCAGATTACGAGAATACGGTGTGAGGGTGATGATAAGACCGCGGTCAGTCATGAACCCTCCTTCAATATGGTATACTTATCAGGACGACCACAATCCCACTACTGTTTAATTTGACACTTGCCATCCAAACTACTTACTATAATCTCTTCAGTGCCCTTAACTACTTACATAGCAAGCTGTATATGTGACTAGTGTAAGCAGCAAGTAGGTCGATAATACTATATTCAGCTAGATGGGAAACAAAGGCACTTTCATTGAAATGTTCTCAATAATGATCCAATCCGTGAGAAGGAACGTTATTTTAATACTTAAATAAGTTTATTCACTGATGCAAAACAAACCCTTTCCCTTGTTGACTGACAGGTGATCCGTAGAGGTTTGATCGATGTTAAAGGTTAACTGGTAACAGCAGATTAGCTATTTAACAACGGATTGGGTGACTTCCTGGTTGTATGGAGGATGTACGGAGTATCTTTCACCTCTGACTATACACCTAGTGTGCCGGTAAATACAGAAACATAAGGACTACAATAAGGGAAAACGCCACACCATGAGAGGGGGTCTACTGCGTACGACGAAAAGCACAAACCATTCGTCAGAGCGATAATTTTATAACTGAAATGATCAAAATAGTCAGGTATTGTTTAGTATCAGGGTTGCTCAACTGCTAAACTGATGCAGCAAATACAAATAAATGGAAGATAGGCGTATTGCATTAGTCACAATTTCATACACGTTAATCATAAACTGTGTTAACCTGAAAACTAATTTCAGTGATTTTAATAAGGCAACTCCTTTAATGTAGTTACAAGATTGTGTAAAATATATGCAAAATCCTTTCCGTAAACACCATATAGCGACTGTGCACATACGCTACTTACTGTCAGTGTATTGCTGATACAACGTGGTCTCCAGTGGACATCAATGTTTCAGTGTATTGCTGATACAACGTGGTCTCCAGTGGACATCACTGTTTCAGTGTATTGCTGATACGACGTGGTCTCCAGTGGACATCACTGTTTCAGTGTATTGCTGATACAACGTGGTCTCCAGTGGACATCACTGTTTCAGTGTATTGTTGATACAACGTGGTCTCCAGTGGACATCACTGTTTCAGTGTATTGCTGATACAACGCGGTCTCCAGTGGACATCACTGTTTCAGTGTATTGCTGATACAACGCGGTCTCCAGTAGACATCACTGTTTCAGTGTATTGCTGATACAACGTGGTCTCCAGTGGACACCAATGTTTCAGTGTATTGCTGATACAACGCAGTCTCCAGTAGACATCACTGTTTCAGTGTATTGCTGATACAACGCGGTCTCCAGTAGACATCACTGTTTCAGTGTATTGCTGATACAACGTGGTCTCCAGTGGACATCAATGTTTCAGTGTATTGCTGATACAACGTGGTCTCCTGTGGACATCAATGTTTCAGTGTATTGCTGATACAACGCGGTCTCCAGTGGACATGACTGTTTCAGTGTATTGCTGATACAACGTGGTCTCCAGAGGACATCACTGTTTCAGTGTATTGCTGATACAACGCGGTCTCCAGTAGACATCACTGTTTCAGTGTATTGCTGATACAACGTGGTCTCAAGTGGACACCAATGTTTCAGTGTATTGCTGATACAACGCAGTCTCCAGTGGACATCACTGTTTCAGTGTATTGCTGATACAACGGGGTCTCCAGTTGACATCACTGTTTCAGTGTATTGCTGATACAACGTGGTCTCCAGTGGACATCACTGTTTCAGTGTATTGCTGATACAACGTGATCTCCAGTGGACACCAATGTTTCAGTGTATTGCTGATACAACGCAGTCTCCAGTGGACATCACTGTTTCAGTGTATTGCTGATACAACGTGGTCTCCAGTGGACATCACTGTTTCAGTGTATTGCTGATACGACGTGGTCTCCATTGGACACCAATGTTTCAGTGTATTGCTGATACAACGTGGTCTCCAGTGGAGACTAATGTTTCAGTGTATTGCTGATACAACGGGGTCTCCAGTTGACATCACTGTTTCAGTGTATTGCTGATACAACGTGGTCTCCAGTAGGCATCAATGTTTCAGTGTATTGCTGATACAACGCGGTCTCCAGTAGACATCACTGTTTCAGTGTATTGCTGATACAACGTGGTCTCCAGTGGACATCACTGTTTCAGTGTATTGCTGATACAACGTGGTCTCCAGTGGACATCACTGTTTCAGTGTATTGCTGATACAACGTGGTCTCCAGTGGACATCACTGTTTCAGTGTATTGCTGATACAACGCGGTCTCCAGTAGACATCACTGTTTCAGTGTATTGCTGATACAACGTGGTCTCCAGTGGACATCACTGTTTCAGTGTATTGCTGATACAACGTGGTCTCCAGTGGACATCACTGTTTCAGTGTACTGCTGATACAACGTGGTCTCCAGTGGACATCACTGTTTCAGTGTATTGCTGATACAACGTGGTCTCCAGGGGACACCAATGTTTCAGTGTATTGCTGATACAACGCAGTCTCCAGTGGACATCACTGTTTCAGTGTATTGCTGATACAACGGGGTCTCCAGTTGACATCACTGTTTCAGTGTATTGCTGATACAACGTGGTCTCCAGTAGACATCAATGTTTCAGTGTATTGCTGATACAACGCGGTCTCCAGTAGACATCACTGTTTCAGTGTATTGCTGATACAACGTGGTCTCCAGTGGACATCACTGTTTCAGTGTATTGCTGATACAACGTGGTCTCCAGTGGACATCACTGTTTCAGTGTATTGCTGATACAACGTGGTCTCCAGTGGACATCACTGTTTCAGTGTATTGCTGATACAACGCGGTCTCCAGTAGACATCACTGTTTCAGTGTACTGCTGATACAACGTGGTCTCCAGTGGACATCACTGTTTCAGTGTATTGCTGATACAACGTGGTCTCCAGTGGACATCACTGTTTCAGTGTATTGCTGAAACAACGCGGTCTCCAGTAGACAACAATGTTTCAGTGTATTGCTATAACAACGCGGTCTCCAGTGGACACCAATGTTTCAGTGTATTGCAGATACAACGCGGTCTCCAGTGGACATCAATGTTTCAGTGTATTGCTGATACAACGTGGTCTCCAGTGGACACCAATGTTTCAGTGTATTGCTGATACAACGTGGTCTCCAGTGGACATCACTGTTTCAGTGTATTGCTGATACAAAGTGGTCTTCAGTGGACATCAATGTTTCAGTGTATTGCTGATACAACGCGGTCTCCAGTAGACATCACTGTTTCAGTGTATTGCTGATACAACGTGGTCTCCAGTGGACATCACTGTTTCAGTGTATTGCTGATACAACGTGGTCTTCAGTGGACACCAATGTTTCAGTGTATTGCTGATACAACGTGGTCTCCAGTGGACATCACTGTTTCAGTGTATTGCTGAAACAACGCGGTCTGCAGTGGACATCACTGTTTCAGTGTATTGCTGATACAACGCGGTCTCCAGTGGACATCAATGTTTCAGTGTATTGCTGATACAACGTGGTCTCCAGTAGACATCACTGTTTCAGTGTATTGCTGAAACAACGTGGTCTCCAGTGGACACCAATGTTTCAGTGTATTGCTGATACAACGCGGTCTCCAGTGGACATCACTGTTTCAGTGTATTGCTGATACAACGTGGTCTCCAGTGGACATCAATGTTTCAGTGTAATGCTGATACAACGTGGTCTCCAGTGGACACCAATGTTTCAATGTAATGCTGATACAACGTGGTCTCCAGTGGACATCAATGTTTCAGTGTATTGCTGATACAACGTGGTCTCCAGTAGACATCACTGTTTCAGTGTATTGCTGATACAACGTGGTCTCCAGTGGACATCACTGTTTCAGTGTATTGCTGATACAACGTGGTCTCCAGTGGACATCACTGTTTCAGTGTATTGCTGATACAACGTGGTCTCCAGTAGACATCACTGTTTCAGTGTATTGCTGATACGACGTGGTCTCCAGTGGACATCACTGTTTCAGTGTATTGCTGATACAACGCGGTCTCCAGTTGACATCACTGTTTCAGTGTATTGCTGATACAACGTGGTCTCCAGTAGACACCAATGTTTCGGTGTATTGATGATACAACGTGGTCTCCAGTGGACACCAATGTTTCAGTGTATTGCTGATACAACGTGGTCTCCAGTGGACATCACTGTTTCAGTGTATTGCTGATACAACGTGGTCTCCAGTAGACATCACTGTTTCAGTGTATTGCTGATACAACGCGGTCTCCAGTAGACATCACTGTTTCAGTGTATTGCTGATACAACGTGGTCTCCAGTGGACATCACTGTTTCAGTGTATTGCTGATACAACGTGGTCTCCAGTGGACATCACTGTTTCAGTGTATTGCTGATACAACGTGGTCTCCAGTGGACATCACTGTTTCAGTGTATTGCTGATACAACGTGGTCTCCAGTGGAGACTAATGTTTCAGTGTATTGCTGATACAACGTGGTCTCCAGTGGACATCACTGTTTCAGTGTATTGCTGATACAACGTGGTCTCCAGTGGACATCACTGTTTCAGTGTATTGCTGATACAACGTGGTCTCCAGTGGAGACTAATGTTTCAGTGTATTGCTGATACAACGTGGTCTCCAGTGGACATCACTGTTTCAGTGTATTGCTGATACAACGCGGTCTCCAGTGGACATCACTGTTTCAGTGTATTGCTGATACAACGTGGTCTCCAGTAGACACCAATGTTTCGGTGTATTGATGATACAACGTGGTCTCCAGTGGACACCAATGATTCAGTGTATTGCTGATACAACGTGGTCTCCAGTGGACATCACTGTTTCAGTGTATTGCTGATACAACGTGGTCTCCAGTAGACATCACTGTTTCAGTGTATTGCTGATACAACGCGGTCTCCAGTAGACATCACTGTTTCAGTGTATTGCTGATACAACGTGGTCTCCAGTGGACATCACTGTTTCAGTGTATTGCTGATACAACGTGGTCTCCAGTGGACATCACTGTTTCAGTGTATTGCTGATACAACGTGGTCTCCAGTGGACATCACTGTTTCAGTGTATTGCTGATACAACGCGGTCTCCAGTGGAGACTAATGTTTCAGTGTATTGCTGATACAACGTGGTCTCCAGTGGACATCACTGTTTCAGTGTATTGCTGATACAACGTGGTCTCCAGTAGACATCACTGTTTCAGTGTATTGCTGATACAACGCGGTCTCCAGTAGACATCACTGTTTCAGTGTATTGCTGATACACCGTGGTCTCCAGTGGACATCACTGTTTCAGTGTATTGCTGATACAACGTGGTCTCCAGTGGACACCTATGTTTCAGTGTATTGCTGATACAACGTGGTCTCCAGTGGAGACTAATGTTTCAGTGTATTGCTGATACAACGTGGTCTCCAGTGGACATCACTGTTTCAGTGTATTGCTGATACAACGCGGTCTCCAGTGGACATCACTGTTTCAGTGTATTGCTGATACAACGTGGTCTCCAGTAGACACCAATGTTTCGGTGTATTGATGATACAACGTGGTCTCCAGTGGACACCAATGTTTCAGTGTATTGCTGATACAACGTGGTCTCCAGTGGACATCACTGTTTCAGTGTATTGCTGATACAACGTGGTCTCCAGTAGACATCACTGTTTCAGTGTATTGCTGATACAACGCGGTCTCCAGTAGACATCACTGTTTCAGTGTATTGCTGATACAACGTGGTCTCCAGTGGACATCACTGTTTCAGTGTATTGCTGATACAACGTGGTCTCCAGTGGACATCACTGTTTCAGTGTATTGCTGATACAACGTGGTCTCCAGTGGACATCACTGTTTCAGTGTATTGCTGATACAACGCGGTCTCCAGTGGAGACTAATGTTTCAGTGTATTGCTGATACAGCGTGGCCTCCAGTGGACATCACTGTTTCAGTGTATTGCTGATACAACGTGGTCTCCAGTAGACATCACTGTTTCAGTGTATTGCTGATACAACGCGGTCTCCAGTAGACATCACTGTTTCAGTGTATTGCTGATACACCGTGGTCTCCAGTGGACATCACTGTTTCAGTGTATTGCTGATACAACGTGGTCTCCAGTGGACACCTATGTTTCAGTGTATTGCTGATACAACGTGGTCTCCAGTGGACATCACTGTTTCAGTGTATTGCTGATACAACGTGGTCTCCAGTGGACATCACTGTTTCAGTGTATTGCTGATACAACGTGGTCTCCAGTGGAGACTAGTGTTTCAGTGTAATGCTGATACAACGTGGTCTCCAGTGGACATCACTGTTTCAGTGTATTGCTGATACGACGTGGTCTCCAGTGGACATCACTGTTTCAGTGTATTGCTGATACAACGCGGTCTCCAGTGGACATCACTGTTTCAGTGTATTGCTGATACAACGTGGTCTCCAGTGGACATCACTGTTTCAGTGTATTGCTGATACAACGTGGTCTCCAGTGGACACCAATGTTTCAGTGTATTGCTGATACAACGTGGTCTCCAGTGGACATCACTGTTTCAGTGTATTGATGATACAACGTGGTCTCCAGTGGACATCACTGTTTCAGTGTATTGCTTATACAACGCGGTCTCCAGTGGACATCACTGTTTCAGTGTAATGCTGATACAACGTGGTCTCCAGTGGACATCAATGTTTCAGTGTATTGCTGATACAACGTGGTCTCCAGTGGAGACTAATGTTTCAGTGTAATGCTGATAAAACGTGGTCTCCAGTGGACATCACTGTTTCAGTGTATTGCTGATACGACGTGGTCTCCAGTGGACATCACTGTTTCAGTATATTGCTGATACAACGTGGTCTCCAGTGGACATCACTGTTTCAGTGTATTGCTTATACAACGCGGTCTCCAGTGGACATCACTGTTTCAGTGTATTGATGATACAACGTGGTCTCCAGTGGACATCACTGTTTCAGTGTATTGCTTATACAACGCGGTCTCCAGTGGACATCACTGTTTCAGTGTAATGCTGATACAACGTGGTCTCCAGTGGACATCAATGTTTCAGTGTATTGCTGATACAACGTGGTCTCCAGTGGAGACTAATGTTTCAGTGTATTGCTGATACAACGGGGTCTCCAGTGGACATCACTGTTTCAGTGTATTGCTGATACAACGCGGTCTCCAGTGGAGACTAATGTTTCAGTGTAATGCTGATAAAACGTGGTCTCCAGTAGACATCACTGTTTCAGTGTATTGCTGATACGACGTGGTCTCCAGTGGACATCACTGTTTCAGTGTATTGCTGATACAACGCGGTCTCCAGTTGACATCACTGTTTCAGTATATTGCTGATACAACGTGTTCTCCAGTGGAAACTAATGTTTCAGTGTATTGCTGATACAACGTGGTCTCCAGTAGACATCACTGTTTCAGTGTATTGCTGATACAACGTGGTCTCCAGTGGAGACTAATGTTTCAGTGTAATGCTGATAAAACGTGGTCTCCAGTGGACATCACTGTTTCAGTGTATTGCTGATACGACGTGGTCTCCAGTGGACATCACTGTTTCAGTGTATTGCTGATACAACGCGGTCTCCAGTTGACATCACTGTTTCAGTATATTGCTGATACAACGTGGTCTCCAGTGGAGACTAATGTTTCAGTGTATTGCTGATACAACGGGGTCTCCAGTGGACATCACTGTTTCAGTGTATTGCTGATACAACGCTGTCTCCAGTGGACATCACTGATTCAGTGTATTGCTGATACAACGTGGTCTCCAGTGGACATCACTGTTTCAGTGTATTGCTGATACAACGCGGTCTCCAGTTGACGTGACTGTTTCAGTGTATTGTTGATACAACGTGGTCTCCAGTGGAGACTAATGTTTCAGTGTAATGCTGATACAACGTGGTCTCCAGTGGACATCACTGTGTCAGTGTATTGCTGATACAACGTGGTCTCCAGTGGACATCACTGTTTCAGTGTATTGCTGATACAACGTGGTCTCCAGTGGACATCACTGTTTCAGTGTAATGCTGATACAACGTGGTCTCCAGTAGACATCACTGTTTCAGTGTATTGCTGAAACAACGTGGTCTCCAGTGGACACCAATGTTTCAGTGTATTGCTGATACAACGTGGTCTCCAGTGGACACCAATGTTTCAGTGTATTGCTGATACAACGTGGTCTCCAGTGGACATCAATGTTTCAGTGTATTGCTGATACAACGTGGTCTCCAGTGGACATCACTGTTTCAGTGTATTGCTGATACAACGCGGTCTCCAGTTGACATCACTGTTTCAGTGTATTGCTGATACAACGCAGTCTCCAGTGGACACAAATGTTTCAGTGTAATGCTGACAAAACGTGGTCTCCAGTGGACATCACTGTTTCAGTGTATTGCTGATACAACGTGGTCTCCAGTGGACATCACTGTTTCAGTGTAATGCTGATACAACGTGGTCTCCAGTAGACATCACTGTTTCAGTGTATTGCTGAAACAACGTGGTCTCCAGTGGACACCAATGTTTCAGTGTATTGCTGAAACAACGTGGTCTCCAGTGGACATCACTGTTTCAGTGTATTGCTGATACAACGCGGTCTCCAGTTGACATCACTGTTTCAGTGTATTGCTGATACAACGCAGTCTCCAGTGGACACCAATGTTTCAGTGTAATGCTGACAAAACGTGGTCTCCAGTGGACACCAATGTTTCAGTGTATTGCTGATACAACGTGGTCTCCAGTGGACACCAATGTTTCAGTGTATTGCTGATACAACGTGGTCTCCAGTGGACATCACTGTTTCAGTGTATTGCTGATACAACGTGGTCTCCAGTGGACATCACTGTTTCAGTGTATTGCTGATACAACGCGGTCTCCAGTTGACATCACTGTTTCAGTGTATTGCTGATACAACGCAGTCTCCAGTGGACACCAATGTTTCAGTGTAATGCTGACAAAACCTGGTCTCCAGTGGACATCACTGTTTCAGTGTATTGCTGATACAACGTGGTCTCCAGTGGACATCACTGTTTCAGTGTAATGCTGATAAAACGTGGTCTCCAGTGGACATCACTGTTTCAGTGTATTGCTGATACAACGCGGTCTCCAGTTGACATCACTGTTTCAGTGTATTGCTGATACAACGCAGTCTCCAGTGGACACCAATGTTTCAGTGTAATGCTGACAAAACGTGGTCTCCAGTGGACATCACTGTTTCAGTGTATTGCTGATACAACGTGGTCTCCAGTAGACATCACTGTTTCAGTGTATTGCTGATACAACGCGGTCTCCAGTAGACATCACTGTTTCAGTGTATTGCTGATACAACGTGGTCTCCAGTGGACATCACTGTTTCAGTGTATTGCTGATACAACGTGGTCTCCAGTGGACATCACTGTTTCAGTGTATTGCTGATACAACGTGGTCTCCAGTGGACATCACTGTTTCAGTGTATTGCTGATACAACGTGGTCTCCAGTGGAGACTAATTTTTCAGTGTATTGCTGATACAACGTGGTCTCCAGTGGACATCACTGTTTCAGTGTATTGCTAATACAACGTGGTCTCCAGTAGACATCACTGTTTCAGTGTATTGCTGATACAACGCGGTCTCCAGTAGACATCACTGTTTCAGTGTATTGCTGATACAACGTGGTCTCCAGTGGACATCACTGTTTCAGTGTATTGCTGATACAACGTGGTCTTCAGTGGACACCTATGTTTCAGTGTATTGCTGATACAACGTGGTCTCCAGTGGACATCACTGTTTCAGTGTATTGCTGATACAACGTGGTCTCCAGTGGACATCACTGTTTCAGTGTATTGCTGATACAACGTGGTCTCCAGTGGAGACTAGTTTTTCAGTGTAATGCTGATAAAACGTGGTCTCAAGTTGACATCACTGTTTCAGTGTATTGCTGATACGACGTGGTCTCCAGTGGACATCACTGTTTCAGTGTATTGCTGATACAACGCGGTCTCTAGTGGACATCACTGTTTCAGTGTATTGCTGATACAACGTGGTCTCCAGTGGACATCACTGTTTCAGTGTATTGCTGATACAACGTGGTCTCCAGTGGACACCAATGTTTCAGTGTATTGCTGATACAACGTGGTCTCCAGTGGACATCACTGTTTCAGTGTATTGATGATACAACGTGGTCTCTCGTGGACATCACTGTTTCAGTGTATTGCTTATACAACGCGGTCTCCAGTGGACATCACTGTTTCAGTGTAATGCTGATACAACGTGGTCTCCAGTGGACATCAATGTTTCAGTGTATTGCTGATACAACGTGGTCTCCAGTGGAGACTAATGTTTCAGTGTAATGCTGATAAAACGTGGTCTCCAGTGGACATCACTGTTTCAGTGTATTGCTGATACGACGTGGTCTCCAGTGGACATCACTGTTTCAGTGTATTGCTGATACAACGCGGTCTCCAGTTGACATCACTGTTTCAGTGTATTGCTGATACAACGTGGTCTCAAGTAGACACCAATGTTTCTGTGTATTGATGATACAACGTGGTCTCCAGTGGACACCAATGTTTCAGTGTATTGCTGATACAACGTGGTCTCCAGTGGACATCACTGTTTCAGTGTATTGCTGATACAACGTGGTCTCCAGTGGACATCACTGTTTCAGTGTAATGCTGATACAACGTGGTCTCCAGTAGACATCACTGTTTCAGTGTATTGCTGAAACAACGTGGTCTCCAGTGGACACCAATGTTTCAGTGTATTGCTGAAACAACGTGGTCTCCAGTGGACATCACTGTTTCAGTGTATTGCTGATACAACGCGGTCTCCAGTTGACATCACTGTTTCAGTGTATTGCTGATACAACGCAGTCTCCAGTGGACACCAATGTTTCAGTGTAATGCTGACAAAACGTGGTCTCCAGTGGACACCAATGTTTCAGTGTATTGCTGATACAACGTGGTCTCCAGTGGACACCAATGTTTCAGTGTATTGCTGATACAACGTGGTCTCCAGTGGACATCACTGTTTCAGTGTATTGCTGATACAACGTGGTCTCCAGTGGACATCACTGTTTCAGTGTATTGCTGATACAACGCGGTCTCCAGTTGACATCACTGTTTCAGTGTATTGCTGATACAACGCAGTCTCCAGTGGACACCAATGTTTCAGTGTAATGCTGACAAAACGTGGTCTCCAGTGGACATCACTGTTTCAGTGTATTGCTGATACAACGTGGTCTCCAGTGGACATCACTGTTTCAGTGTAATGCTGATACAACGTGGTCTCCAGTGGACATCACTGTTTCAGTGTATTGCTGATACAACGCGGTCTCCAGTTGACATCACTGTTTCAGTGTATTGCTGATACAACGCAGTCTCCAGTGGACACCAATGTTTCAGTGTAATGCTGACAAAACGTGGTCTCCAGTGGACATCACTGTTTCAGTGTATTGCTGATACAACGTGGTCTCCAGTAGACATCACTGTTTCAGTGTATTGCTGATACAACGCGGTCTCCAGTAGACATCACTGTTTCAGTGTATTGCTGATACAACGTGGTCTCCAGTGGACATCACTGTTTCAGTGTATTGCTGATACAACGTGGTCTCCAGTGGACATCACTGTTTCAGTGTATTGCTGATACAACGTGGTCTCCAGTGGACATCACTGTTTCAGTGTATTGCTGATACAACGTGGTCTCCAGTGGAGACTAATGTTTCAGTGTATTGCTGATACAACGTGGTCTCTAGTGGACATCACTGTTTCAGTGTATTGCTAATACAACGTGGTCTCCAGTAGACATCACTGTTTCAGTGTATTGCTGATACAACGCGGTCTCCAGTAGACATCACTGTTTCAGTGTATTGCTGATACAACGTGGTCTCCAGTGGACATCACTGTTTCAGTGTATTGCTGATACAACGTGGTCTTCAGTGGACACCTATGTTTCAGTGTATTGCTGATACAACGTGGTCTCCAGTGGACATCACTGTTTCAGTGTATTGCTGATACAACGTGGTCTCCAGTGGACATCACTGTTTCAGTGTATTGCTGATACAACGTGGTCTCCAGTGGAGACTAGTTTTTCAGTGTAATGCTGATAAAACGTGGTCTCAAGTGGACATCACTGTTTCAGTGTATTGCTGATACGACGTGGTCTCCAGTGGACATCACTGTTTCAGTGTATTGCTGATACAACGCGGTCTCTAGTGGACATCACTGTTTCAGTGTATTGCTGATACAACGTGGTCTCCAGTGGACATCACTGTTTCAGTGTATTGGTGATACAACGTGGTCTCCAGTGGACACCAATGTTTCAGTGTATTGCTGATACAACGTGGTCTCCAGTGGACATCACTGTTTCAGTGTATTGATGATACAACGTGGTCTCCAGTGGACATCACTGTTTCAGTGTATTGCTTATACAACGCGGTCTCCAGTGGACATCACTGTTTCAGTGTAATGCTGATACAACGTGGTCTCCAGTGGACATCAATGTTTCAGTGTATTGCTGATACAACGTGGTCTCCATTGGAGACTAATGTTTCAGTGTAATGCTGATAAAACGTGGTCTCCAGTGGACATCACTGTTTCAGTGTATTGCTGATACGACGTGGTCTCCAGTGGACATCACTGTTTCAGTGTATTGCTGATACAACGCGGTCTCCAGTTGACATCACTGTTTCAGTGTATTGCTGATACAACGTGGTCTCCAGTAGACACCAATGTTTCGGTGTATTGATGATACAACGTGGTCTCCAGTGGACACCAATGTTTCAGTGTATTGCTGAAACAACGTGGTCTCCAGTGGACATCACTGTTTCAGTGTATTGCTGATACAACGCGGTCTCCAGTTGACATCACTGTTTCAGTGTATTGCTGATACAACGCAGTCTCCAGTGGACACAAATGTTTCAGTGTAATGCTGACAAAACGTGGTCTCCAGTGGACACCAATGTTTCAGTGTATTGCTGAAACAACGTGGTCTCCAGTGGACATCACTGTTTCAGTGTATTGCTGATACAACGCGGTCTCCAGTTGACATCACTGTTTCAGTGTATTGCTGATACAACGCAGTCTCCAGTGGACACCAATGTTTCAGTGTAATGCTGACAAAACGTGGTCTCCAGTGGACACCAATGTTTCAGTGTATTGCTGATACAACGTGGTCTCCAGTGGACATCAATGTTTCAGTGTATTGCTGATACAACGTGGTCTCCAGTGGACATCACTGTTTCAGTGTAATGCTGATAAAACGTGGTCTCCAGTGGACATCACTGTTTCAGTGTATTGCTGATACAACGCGGTCTCCAGTTGACATCACTGTTTCAGTGTATTGCTGATACAACGCAGTCTCCAGTGGACACCAATGTTTCAGTGTAATGCTGACAAAACGTGGTCTCCAGTGGACATCACTGTTTCAGTGTATTGCTGATACAACGTGGTCTCCAGTAGACATCACTGTTTCAGTGTATTGCTGATACAACGCGGTCTCCAGTAGACATCACTGTTTCAGTGTATTGCTGATACAACGTGGTCTCCAGTGGACATCACTGTTTCAGTGTATTGCTGATACAACGTGGTCTCCAGTGGACATCACTGTTTCAGTGTATTGCTGATACAACGTGGTCTCCAGTGGACATCACTGTTTCAGTGTATTGCTGATACAACGTGGTCTCCAGTGGAGACTAATGTTTCAGTGTATTGCTGATACAACGTGGTCTCCAGTGGACATCACTGTTTCAGTGTATTGCTAATACAACGTGGTCTCCAGTAGACATCACTGTTTCAGTGTATTGCTGATACAACGCGGTCTCCAGTAGACATCACTGTTTCAGTGTATTGCTGATACAACGTGGTCTCCAGTGGACATCACTGTTTCAGTGTATTGCTGATACAACGTGGTCTTCAGTGGACACCTATGTTTCAGTGTATTGCTGATACAACGTGGTCTCCAGTGGACATCACTGTTTCAGTGTATTGCTGATACAACGTGGTCTCCAGTGGACATCACTGTTTCAGTGTATTTCTGATACAACGTGGTCTCCAGTGGAGACTAGTTTTTCAGTGTAATGCTGATAAAACGTGGTCTCAAGTGGACATCACTGTTTCAGTGTATTGCTGATACGACGTGGTCTCCAGTGGACATCACTGTTTCAGTGTATTGCTGATACAACGCGGTCTCTAGTGGACATCACTGTTTCAGTGTATTGCTGATACAACGTGGTCTCCAGTGGACATCACTGTTTCAGTGTATTGCTGATACAACGTGGTCTCCAGTGGACACCAATGTTTCAGTGTATTGCTGATACAACGTGGTCTCCAGTGGACATCACTGTTTCAGTGTATTGATGATACAACGTGGTCTCCAGTGGACATCACTGTTTCAGTGTATTGCTTATACAACGCGGTCTCCAGTGGACATCACTGTTTCAGTGTAATGCTGATACAACGTGGTCTCCAGTGGACATCAATGTTTCAGTGTATTGCTGATACAACGTGGTCTCCAGTGGAGACTAATGTTTCAGTGTAATGCTGATAAAACGTGGTCTCCAGTGGACATCACTGTTTCAGTGTATTGCTGATACGACGTGGTCTCCAGTGGACCTCACTGTTTCAGTGTATTGCTGATACAACGCGGTCTCCAGTTGACATCACTGTTTCAGTGTATTGCTGATACAACGTGGTCTCCAGTAGACACCAATGTTTCGGTGTATTGATGATACAACGTGGTCTCCAGTGGACACCAATGTTTCAGTGTATTGCTGATACAACGTGGTCTCCAGTGGACATCACTGTTTCAGTGTATTGATGATACAACGTGGTCTCCAGTGGACATCACTGTTTCAGTGTATTGCTTATACAACGCGGTCTCCAGTGGACATCACTGTTTCAGTGTAATGCTGATACAACGTGGTCTCCAGTGGACATCAATGTTTCAGTGTATTGCTGATACAACGTGGTCTCCAGTGGAGACTAATGTTTCAGTGTAATGCTGATAAAACGTGGTCTCCAGTGGACATCACTGTTTCAGTGTATTGCTGATACGACGTGGTCTCCAGTGGACATCACTGTTTCAGTGTATTGCTGATACAACGCGGTCTCCAGTTGACATCACTGTTTCAGTATATTGCTGATACAACGTGGTCTCCAGTGGAGACTAATGTTTCAGTGTATTGCTGATACAACGGGGTCTCCAGTGGACATCACTGTTTCAGTGTATTGCTGATACAACGCGGTCTCCAGTGGAGACTAATGTTTCAGTGTAATGCTGATAAAACGTGGTCTCCAGTAGACATCACTGTTTCAGTGTATTGCTGATACGACGTGGTCTCCAGTGGACATCACTGTTTCAGTGTATTGCTGATACAACGCGGTCTCCAGTTGACATCACTGTTTCAGTATATTCCTGATACAACGTGGTCTCCAGTGGAGACTAATGTTTCAGTGTATTGCTGATACAACGTGGTCTCCAGTAGACATCACTGTTTCAGTGTATTGCTGATACAACGTGGTCTCCAGTGGAGACTAATGTTTCAGTGTAATGCTGATAAAACGTTTTCTCCAGTGGACATCACTGTTTCAGTGTATTGCTGATACGACGTGGTCTCCAGTGGACATCACTGTTTCAGTGTATTGCTGATACAACGCGGTCTCCAGTTGACATCACTGTTTCAGTATATTGCTGATACAACGTGGTCTCCAGTGGAGACTAATGTTTCAGTGTATTGCTGATACAACGGGGTCTCCAGTGGACATCACTGTTTCAGTGTATTGCTGATACAACGCGGTCTCCAGTGGACATCACTGTTTCAGTGTATTGCTGATACAACGTGGTCTCCAGTGGACATCACTGTTTCAGTGTATTGCTGATACAACGCGGTCTCCAGTTGACATGACTGTTACAGTGTATTGTTGATACAACGTGGTCTCCAGTGGAGACTAATGTTTCAGTGTAATGCTGATACAACGTGGTCTCCAGTGGACATCACTGTGTCAGTGTATTGCTGATACAACGTGGTCTCCAGTGGACATCACTGTTTCAGTGTATTGCTGATACAACGTGGTCTCCAGTGGACATCACTGTTTCAGTGTAATGCTGATACAACGTGGTCTCCAGTAGACATCACTGTTTCAGTGTATTGCTGAAACAACGTGGTCTCCAGTGGACACCAATGTTTCAGTGTATTGCTGATACAACGTGGTCTCCAGTGGACACCAATTTTTCAGTGTATTGCTGATACAACGTGGTCTCCAGTGGACATCAATGTTTCAGTGTATTGCTGATACAACGTGGTCTCCAGTGGACATCACTGTTTCAGTGTATTGCTGATACAACGCGGTCTCCAGTTGACATCACTGTTTCAGTGTATTGCTGATACAACGCAGTCTCCAGTGGACACCAATGTTTCAGTGTAATGCTGACAAAACGTGGTCTCCAGTGGACATCACTGTTTCAGTGTATTGCTGATACAACGTGGTCTCCAGTGGACATCACTGTTTCAGTGTAATGCTGATACAACGTGGTCTCCAGTAGACATCACTGTTTCAGTGTATTGCTTATACAACGTGGTCTCCAGTGGACACCAATGTTTCAGTGTATTGCTGAAACAACGTGGTCTCCAGTGGACATCACTGTTTCAGTGTATTGCTGATACAACGCGGTCTCCAGTTGACATCACTGTTTCAGTGTATTGCTGATACAACGCAGTCTCCAGTGGACACCAATGTTTCAGTGTAATGCTGACAAAACATGGTCTCCAGTGGACACCAATGTTTCAGTGTATTGCTGATACAACGTGGTCTCCAGTGGACACCAATGTTTCAGTGTATTGCTGATACAACGTGGTCTCCAGTGGACATCACTGTTTCAGTGTATTGCTGATACAACGTGGTCTCCAGTGGACATCACTGTTTCAGTGTATTGCTGATACAACGCGGTCTCCAGTTGACATCACTGTTTCAGTGTATTGCTGATACAACGCAGTCTCCAGTGGACACCAATGTTTCAGTGTAATGCTGACAAAACGTGGTCTCCAGTGGACATCACTGTTTCAGTGTATTGCTGATACAACGTGGTCTCCAGTGGACATCACTGTTTCAGTGTAATGCTGATAAAACGTGGTCTCCAGTGGACATCACTGTTTCAGTGTATTGCTGATACAACGCGGTCTCCAGTTGACATCACTGTTTCAGTGTATTGCTGATACAACGCAGTCTCCAGTGGACACCAATGTTTCAGTGTAATGCTGACAAAACGTGGTCTCCAGTGGACATCACTGTTTCAGTGTATTGCTGATACAACGTGGTTTCCAGTAGACATCACAGTTTCAGTGTATTGCTGATACAACGCGGTCTCCAGTAGACATCACTGTTTCAGTGTATTGCTGATACAACGTGGTCTCCAGTGGACATCACTGTTTCAGTGTATTGCTGATACAACGTGGTCTCCAGTGGACATCACTGTTTCAGTGTATTGCTGATACAACGTGGTCTCCAGTGGACATCACTGTTTCAGTGTATTGCTGATACAACGTGGTCTCCAGTGGAGACTAATGTTTCAGTGTATTGCTGATACAACGTGGTCTCCATTGGACATCACTGTTTCAGTGTATTGCTGATACAACGTGGTCTCCAGTAGACATCACTGTTTCAGTGTATTGCTGATACAACGCGGTCTCCAGTAGACATCACTGTTTCAGTGTATTGCTGATACAACGTGGTCTCCAGTGGACATCACTGTTTCAGTGTATTGCTGATACAACGTGGTCTCCAGTGGACACCTATGTTTCAGTGTATTGCTGATACAACGTGGTCTCCAGTGGACATCACTGTTTCAGTGTATTGCTGATACAACGTGGTCTCCAGTGGACATCACTGTTTCAGTGTATTGCTGATACAACGTGGTCTCCAGTGGAGACTAGTGTTTCAGTGTAATGCTGATAAAACGTGGTCTCCAGTGGACATCACTGTTTCAGTGTATTGCTGATACGACGTGGTCTCCAGTGGACATCACTGTTTCAGTGTATTGCTGATACAACGCGGTCTCCAGTGGACATCACTGTTTCAGTGTATTGCTGATACAACGTGGTCTCCAGTGGACATCACTGTTTCAGTGTATTGCTGATACAACGTGGTCTCCAGTGGACACCAATGTTTCAGTGTATTGCTGATACAACGTGGTCTCCAGTGGACATCACTGTTTCAGTGTATTGATGATACAACGTGGTCTCCAGTGGACATCACTGTTTCAGTGTATTGCTTATACAACGCGGTCTCCAGTGGACATCACTGTTTCAGTGTAATGCTGATACAACGTGGTCTCCAGTGGACATCAATGTTTCAGTGTATTGCTGATACAACGTGGTCTCCAGTGGAGACTAATGTTTCAGTGTAATGCTGATAAAACGTGGTCTCCAGTGGACATCACTGTTTCAGTGTATTGCTGATACGACGTGGTCTCCAGTGGACATCGCTGTTTCAGTGTATTGCTGATACAACGCGGTCTCCAGTTGACATCACTGTTTCAGTGTATTGCTGATACAACGTGGTCTCCAGTAGACACCAATGTTTCGGTGTATTGATGATACAACGTGGTCTCCAGTGGACACCAATGTTTCAGTGTATTGCTGATACAACGCGGTCTCCAGTAGACATCACTGTTTCAGTGTATTGCTGATACAACGCGGTCTCCAGTAGACATCACTGTTTCAGTGTATTGCTGATACAACGTGGTCTCCAGTGGACATCACTGTTTCAGTGTATTGCTGATACAACGTGGTCTCCAGTAGACATCACTGTTTCAGTGTATTGCTGATACAACGCGGTCTCCAGTAGACATCACTGTTTCAGTGTATTGCTGATACAACGTGGTCTCCAGTGGACATCACTGTTTCAGTGTATTGCTGATACAACGTGGTCTCCAGTGGACATCACTGTTTCAGTGTATTGCTGATACAACGTGGTCTCCAGTGGACATCACTGTTTCAGTGTATTGCTGATACAACGTGGTCTCCAGTGGAGACTAATGTTTCAGTGTATTGCTGATACAACGTGGTCTCCAGTGGACATCACTGTTTCAGTGTATTGCTGATACAACGTGGTCTCCAGTAGACATCACTGTTTCAGTGTATTGCTGATACAACGCGGTCTCCAGTAGACATCACTGTTTCAGTGTATTGCTGATACAACGTGGTCTCCAGTGGACATCACTGTTTCAGTGTATTGCTGATACAACGTGGTCTCCAGTGGACATCACTGTTTCAGTGTATTGCTGATACAACGTGGTCTCCAGTGGACATCACTGTTTCAGTGTATTGCTGATACAACGTGGTCTCCAATGGAGACTAATGTTTCAGTGTATTGCTGATACAACGTGGTCTCCAGTGGACATCACTGTTTCAGTGTATTGCTGATACAACGCGGTCTCCAGTGGACATCACTGTTTCAGTGTATTGCTGATACAACGTGGTCTCCAGTAGACACCAATGTTTCGGTGTATTGATGATACAACGTGGTCTCCAGTGGACACCAATGTTTCAGTGTATTGCTGATACAACGTGGTCTCCAGTGGACATCACTGTTTCAGTGTATTGCTGATACAACGTGGTCTCCAGTAGACATCACTGTTTCAGTGTATTGCTGATACAACGCGGTCTCCAGTAGACATCACTGTTTCAGTGTATTGCTGATACAACGTGGTCTCCAGTGGACATCACTGTTTCAGTGTATTGCTGATACAACGTGGTCTCCAGTGGACATCACTGTTTCAGTGTATTGCTGATACAACGTGGTCTCCAGTGGACATCACTGTTTCAGTGTATTGCTGATACAACGTGGTCTCCAGTGGAGACTAATGTTTCAGTGTATTGCTGATACAACGTGGTCACCAGTGGACATCACTGTTTCAGTGTATTGCTGATACAACGTGGTCTCCAGTAGACATCACTGTTTCAGTGTATTGCTGATACAACGCGGTCTCCAGTGGACATCACTGTTTCAGTGTATTGCTGATACAACGTGGTCTCCAGTAGACATCACTGTTTCAGTGTATTGCTGATACAACGCGGTCTCCAGTAGACATCACTGTTTCAGTGTATTGCTGATACAACGTGGTCTCCAGTGGACATCACTGTTTCAGTGTATTGCTGATACAACGTGGTCTTCAGTGGACACCTATGTTTCAGTGTATTGCTGATACAACGTGGTCTCCAGTGGACATCACTGTTTCAGTGTATTGCTGATACAACGTGGTCTCCAGTGGACATCACTGTTTCAGTGTATTTCTGATACAACGTGGTCTCCAGTGGAGACTAGTGTTTCAGTGTAATGCTGATACAACGTGGTCTCCAGTGGACATCACTGTTTCAGTGTATTGCTGATACGACGTGGTCTCCAGTGGACATCACTGTTTCAGTGTATTGCTGATACAACGCGGTCTCCAGTGGACATCACTGTTTCAGTGTATTGCTGATACAACGTGGTCTCCAGTGGACATCACTGTTTCAGTGTATTGCTGATACAACGTGGTCTCCAGTGGACACCAATGTTTCAGTGTATTGCTGATACAACGTGGTCTCCAGTGGACATCACTGTTTCAGTGTATTGATGATACAACGTGGTCTCCAGTGGACATCACTGTTTCAGTGTATTGCTGATACAACGCGGTCTCCAGTAGACATCACTGTTTCAGTGTATTGCTGATACAACGCGGTCTCCAGTAGACATCACTGTTTCAGTGTATTGCTGATACAACGTGGTCTCCAGTGGACATCACTGTTTCAGTGTATTGCTGATACAACGTGGTCTTCAGTGGACACCTATGTTTCAGTGTATTGCTGATACAACGTGGTCTCCAGTGGACATCACTGTTTCAGTGTATTGCTGATACAACGTGGTCTCCAGTGGACATCACTGTTTCAGTGTATTTCTGATACAACGTGGTCTCCAGTGGAGACTAGTGTTTCAGTGTAATGCTGATACAACGTGGTCTCCAGTGGACATCACTGTTTCAGTGTATTGCTGATACGACGTGGTCTCCAGTGGACATCACTGTTTCAGTGTATTGCTGATACAACGCGGTCTCCAGTGGACATCACTGTTTCAGTGTATTGCTGATACAACGTGGTCTCCAGTGGACATCACTGTTTCAGTGTATTGCTGATACAACGTGGTCTCCAGTGGACACCAATGTTTCAGTGTATTGCTGATACAACGTGGTCTCCAGTGGACATCACTGTTTCAGTGTATTGATGATACAACGTGGTCTCCAGTGGACATCACTGTTTCAGTGTATTGCTGATACAACGCGGTCTCCAGTGGACATCACTGTTTCAGTGTAATGCTGATACAACGTGGTCTCCAGTGGACATCAATGTTTCAGTGTATTGCTGATACAACGTGGTCTCCAGTGGAGACTAATGTTTCAGTGTAATGCTGATAAAACGTGGTCTCCAGTGGACATCACTGTTTCAGTGTATTGCTGATACGACGTGGTCTCCAGTGGACATCACTGTTTCAGTGTATTGCTGATACAACGCGGTCTCCAGTTGACATCACTGTTTCAGTATATTGCTGATACAACGTGGTCTCCAGTGGAGACTAATGTTTCAGTGTATTGCTGATACAACGGGGTCTCCAGTGGACATCACTGTTTCAGTGTATTGCTGATACAACGCGGTCTCCAGTGGAGACTAATTTTTCAGTGTAATGCTGATAAAACGTGGTCTCCAGTAGACATCACTGTTTCAGTGTATTGCTGATACGACGTGGTCTCCAGTGGACATCACTGTTTCAGTGTATTGCTGATACAACGCGGTCTCCAGTTGACATCACTGTTTCAGTATATTGCTGATACAACGTGGTCTCCAGTGGAGACTAATGTTTCAGTGTATTGCTGATACAACGTGGTCTCCAGTAGACATCACTGTTTCAGTGTATTGCTGATACAACGTGGTCTCCAGTGGAGACTAATGTTTCAGTGTAATGCTGATAAAACGTGGTCTCCAGTGGACATCACTGTTTCAGTGTATTGCTGATACGACGTGGTCTCCAGTGGACATCACTGTTTCAGTGTATTGCTGATACAACGCGGTCTCCAGTTGACATCACTGTTTCAGTATATTGCTGATACAACGTGGTCTCCAGTGGAGACTAATGTTTCAGTGTATTGCTGATACAACGGGGTCTCCAGTGGACATCACTGTTTCAGTGTATTGCTGATACAACGCGGTCTCCAGTGGACATCACTGTTTCAGTGTATTGCTGATACAACGTGGTCTCCAGTGGACATCACTGTTTCAGTGTATTGCTGATACAACGCGGTCTCCAGTTGACATGACTGTTTCAGTGTATTGTTGATACAACGTGGTCTCCAGTGGAGACTAATGTTTCAGTGTAATGCTGATACAACGTGGTCTCCAGTGGACATCACTGTGTCAGTGTATTGCTGATACAACGTGGTCTCCAGTGGACATCACTGTTTCAGTGTATTGCTGATACAACGTGGTCTCCAGTGGACATCACTGTTTCAGTGTAATGCTGATACAACGTGGTCTCCAGTAGACATCACTGTTTCAGTGTATTGCTGAAACAACGTGGTCTCCAGTGGACACCAATGTTTCAGTGTATTGCTGATACAACGTGGTCTCCAGTGGACACCAATGTTTCAGTGTATTGCTGATACAACGTGGTCTCCAGTGGACATCAATGTTTCAGTGTATTGCTGATACAACGTGGTCTCCAGTGGACATCACTGTTTCAGTGTATTGCTGATACAACGCGGTCTCCAGTTGACATCACTGTTTCAGTGTATTGCTGATACAACGCAGTCTCCAGTGGACACCAATGTTTCAGTGTAATGCTGACAAAACGTGGTCTCCAGTGGACATCACTGTTTCAGTGTATTGCTGATACAACGTGGTCTCCAGTGGACATCACTGTTTCAGTGTAATGCTGATACAACGTGGTCTCCAGTAGACATCACTGTTTCAGTGTATTGCTGAAACAACGTGGTCTCCAGTGGACACCAATGTTTCAGTGTATTGCTGAAACAACGTGGTCTCCAGTGGACATCACTGTTTCAGTGTATTGCTGATACAACGCGGTCTCCAGTTGACATCACTGTTTCAGTGTATTGCTGATACAACGCAGTCTCCAGTGGACACCAATGTTTCAGTGTAATGCTGACAAAACGTGGTCTCCAGTGGACACCAATGTTTCAGTGTATTGCTGATACAACGTGGTCTCCAGTGGACACCAATGTTTCAGTGTATTGCTGATACAACGTGGTCTCCAGTGGACATCACTGTTTCAGTGTATTGCTGATACAACGTGGTCTCCAGTGGACATCACTGTTTCAGTGTAATGCTGACAAAACGTGGTCTCCAGTGGACACCAATGTTTCAGTGTATTGCTGATACAACGTGGTCTCCAGTGGACACCAATGTTTCAGTGTATTGCTGATACAACGTGGTCTCCAGTGGACACCAATGTTTCAGTGTATTGCTGATACAACGCGGTCTCCAGTTGACATCACTGTTTCAGTGTATTGCTGATACAACGCAGTCTCCAGTGGACACCAATGTTTCAGTGTAATGCTGACAAAACGTGGTCTCCAGTGGACACCAATGTTTCAGTGTATTGCTGATACAACGTGGTCTCCAGTGGACACCAATGTTTCAGTGTATTGCTGATACAACGTGGTCTCCAGTGGACATCACTGTTTCAGTGTATTGCTGATACAACGTGGTCTCCAGTGGACATCACTGTTTCAGTGTATTGCTGATACAACGTGGTCTCCAGTGGACACCAATGTTTCAGTGTATTGCTGATACAACGTGGTCTCCAGTGGACACCAATGTTTCAGTGTATTGCTGATACAACGCGGTCTCCAGTTGACATCACTGTTTCAGTGTATTGCTGATACAACGCAGTCTCCAGTGGACACCAATGTTTCAGTGTAATGCTGACAAAACGTGGTCTCCAGTGGACACCAATGTTTCAGTGTAATGCTGACAAAACGTGGTCTCCAGTGGACATCACTGTTTCAGTGTATTGCTGATACAACGTGGTCTCCAGTGGACATCACTGTTTCAGTGTAATGCTGATACAACGTGGTCTCCAGTAGACATCACTGTTTCAGTGTATTGCTGAAACAACGTGGTCTCCAGTGGACACCAATGTTTCAGTGTATTGCTGATACAACGTGGTCTCCAGTGGACACCAATGTTTCAGTGTATTGCTGATACAACGTGGTCTCCAGTGGACATCAATGTTTCAGTGTATTGCTGATACAACGTGGTCTCCAGTGGACATCACTGTTTCAGTGTATTGCTGATACAACGCAGTCTCCAGTGGACACCAATGTTTCAGTGTAATGCTGACAAAACGTGGTCTCCAGTGGACATCACTGTTTCAGTGTATTGCTGATACAACGCGGTCTCCAGTTGACATCACTGTTTCAGTGTATTGCTGATACAACGCAGTCTCCAGTGGACACCAATGTTTCAGTGTAATGCTGACAAAACGTGGTCTCCAGTGGACATCACTGTTTCAGTGTATTGCTGATACAACGTGGTCTCCAGTGGAAATCACTGTTTCAGTGTATTGCTGATACAACGCGGTCTCCAGTAGACATCACTGTTTCAGTGTATTACTGATACAACGTGGTCTCCAGTGGACATCACTGTTTCAGTGTATTGCTGATACAACGTGGTCTCCAGTGGACATCACTGTTTCAGTGTATTGCTGATACAACGTGGTCTCCAGTGGACATCACTGTTTCAGTGTATTTCTGATACAACGTGGTCTCCAGTGGAGACTAATGTTTCAGTGTATTGCTGATACAACGTGGTCTCCAGTGGACATCACTGTTTCAGTGTATTGCTGATACAACGTGGTCTCCAGTGGACATCACTGTTTCAGTGTATTGCTGATACAACGTGGTCTCCAGTGGACATCACTGTTTCAGTGTATTGCTGATACAACGCGGTCTCCAGTTGACATCACTGTTTCAGTGTATTGCTGATACAACGTGGTCTCCAGTAGACATCACTGTTTCAGTGTATTGCTGAAACAACGTGGTCTCCAGTGGACATCACTGTTTCAGTGTATTGCTGATACAACGTGGTCTCCAGTGGACATCACTGTTTCAGTGTATTGCTGATACAACGTGGTCTCCAGTGGACATCAATGTTTCAGTGTATTGCTGATACAACGTGGTCTCCAGTGGACATCACTGTTTCAGTGTATTGCTGATACAACGTGGTCTCCAGTGGACATCAATGTTTCAGTGTATTGCTGATACAACGCGGTCTCCAGTGGACATCACTGTTTCAGTGTATTGCTGATACAACGCGGTCTCCAGTTGACATCACTGTTTCAGTGTATTGCTGATACAACGTGGTCTCCAGTGGACATCACTTTTTCAGTGTATTGCTGATACAACGCGGTCTCCAGTTGACATCACTGTTTCAGTGTATTGTTGATACAACGTGGTCTCCAGTGGACATCACTGTTTCAGTGTATTGCTGATACAACGTGGTCTCCAGTGGACATCACTGTTTCAGTGTATTGTTGATACAACGTGGTCTCCAGTGGACATCACTGTTTCAGTGTATTGCTGATACGACGTGGTCTCCATTGGACACCAATGTTTCAGTGTATTGCTGATACAACGTGGTCTCCAGTGGAGACTAATGTTTCAGTGTATTGCTGATACAACGGGGTCTCCAGTGGACATCACTGTTTCAGTGTATTGCTGATACAACGCGGTCTCAAGTGGACATCACTGTTTCAGTGTATTGCTGATACAACGTGGGATGAATCCGGCACTCGGATTCATACCACTTTTTTTCTGCAATGATTAACAGTTCAATAAAGATATCATCAATGCCGTTCTTCTTAAAACATTAAAAAAAATAAAATGACATTTCAGAAACGAACGAACAACCATATATACTTCCCATCCAATGGCAGTCAGATTTAAAGAAAACAAAAAACCTTGTTATCAGTTCACTGGAGACAACATCTAAGAGGTGGTATATAGTTGATCATCCACGAGCCAATCGACATAACCTGCACTATAGTCCATCTCGAAATAAAACCGACATTGTCTCGACAATTCTCGAACATGTAAAGCGACAATATAACAATTTCTATAGATTTAAGGTCGAACTATGATTTAAGCAGATTGGTTGTGATCAACCACAAATTGAAGTTGGATTATGTTAGTAACAAAGAATACTGGAAATGGTAAATTCGCTGTACAGGAAACATTAATAATGTCTTGAGTCATTTAGCGAGTTTCCGCCTGAATCTTGAAAGTAATTTTTATCAAACTTAGCCATTGAATGATTAAGCATTGATAGTCAGAACAATTAATTACCAGTCAATAGAAAACAGTTGAAGATATCATGTTAGATGGACGCGGGATACCAGATTATCGAATCAAATCCAAGCTTTTTCCCACACTAGTGTACGGTTCCAGATGACCTTGATAAACGAACAACTACCTGGTTGATATGAATTAAAAATTAATTTGAAAATGGTAAACCGTAATGTGATAAAGAATTAGAGTGATGGAAATATAGTTTTTCAATTCGATATAAATTCTTGTATGTTGTACGTTGCTTTTATTCATTTATGGAAAGTTTACTCAGGCTAAGGATTGTGAATTGTGCTACTGAGTCTCTGAAAACAAATATTTAAAAAAATGAAAAAGGAGCCTCTTTTGTCGGCAAATCTCATTTCTTACAGTCTCGTTTTCAATAGAATAAATTCTTTTTCAGAGTCTAAATGATATTGAGAACAATCTGTTTCAGTCCTCAACATCAAACAATATCAACCCTGATGAGCTACGGAGCCCAAAGCTCTATTTTTCTTCACGTTTTAGAAAACCCGTGAGTATAACAACATAAAATAATGAAATACTCCCCCTTGTTCTCAATGTCATGCGAACACTTAGTAATTTTGCATTTACTCACATATATTTACTTATGATTAAATTTGATCATTGTCATATGAGTAAATGTAGCGCATGCGAACAGGATATTAAGTTTTTATTGTTCATATTTGGACAGCATTTACTGTTGACACCTTTCCGTAAAGGTCAATGTCCGAGTAACTCTCCATTCCTTAAAAATAATCGAGCCAAGGCCCGAAGGGACGAGGCCATTATCTTTAATGAATGGAGAGTTACGAGGTCATTAACCTACTTAAATTACATTCAAAGTATTGCTCTTTTATCAAAATTACTTTTAAAAGTTAAAAAAAATTAAATTTATACTTAAAAGATATGATTGTATGTGTAACTATCCATTACTGAAAACTAATGGAGTGAAAGAACAATAGGATGACGTCACAAGTGTAATTTAACAAACGTGAGGAACTGAGCACACACTGTTTGACTAAGGCGGGGTCTAAAAATATAAATACAATGATAAAGTCACAGGGGGATTCCCCCGATATTGTGTATAGGTGAAATCTTAAGTTGCAGAACAACATCGAAAGCTAAGTTACCCTGACGCCGATGCCTCTGTGTATACACGCCTAAACGTGTTTTATATGAAGCGTAATCTAACAAAACATAGGTATAGGCCTCAACGTGGCGATCAGTATAGCTTGTGAGCGGGTAGACGAAGGGGAATTACAAATAATATAGTTTCACTTCCTCTTTGCGACGTAGTGGGTAACCTGTTATGATGCAACCTGAGGGGTTTGTACTGATGCAATCATGTGAAGCGTTCAAGCAGTGATCACATCTAGTGGATACATACAACTCCGCCATACTTCTCGTCAATGCAGTAACGCGTTAATGGGCAAAGAATCAGCAGAGAATTACTTGAATCAAAATAAACGTGATTTTAGATTCGACGCTGATTAACCATGATAATGATGATAATGCAGGGCTAGGGACAGCATATGAGATAACAAGAAGACATAGTCATCGATATCTCTCGCCTCAAGGCTAACACAAATTTGGTTAACGTATCTCACACAGTTTCTGAGAAAAATGTCCTGTTTGAAGATACCTGGAACAGAGTCGAAAACACGCAACATTGGCAATAACTGCGGAAAAGACCCAAATGCTTCTTATTTTCGAACTCCATGAAGGTTTACTTTTCAAGTATGGCTAAAGGGTTTCTGAGAAAAGCTGTCCTCAATATCTCGGACGGACGGACGGACGCACGCACGGTAATAGATTGATTTATCCATGCAGGACGATGGTCAGACATGCCTAACTGGACAACTTGTTATGGCTCACACGTTGTTTAAAGGGACATCCATTGTGTTGTTGGGGGTCACATATTGCAAATGTTATAAGTGGTGTTGCTTTATCGAGAAGTACTGACTCTTACCGAAACATACCATTCTGATGATAGTAGACTTAGCATATTGACGATATGAAGGTAAAAGTAGTGATTTATGATCGAAAACCGGACAATGCACAGCGTGTGGCGCGCGTCAAAGAGTCAAACGTAATTTTGGAATCTTATTTATAACAGACAAAAAGACAAATTTGAGTTGATAATGTTTAATAGGTCACATAACTACTGTGCATGTAAATGGGACGTGCAGTTTCGGTTTCTGCACATGCATAATGATGTTACTTGATTTTAATTGGAAACTAGTAATTATAATATATCTGGCGAATGGGGATAAATATGCAAGCTGGGGGAACTTATTTGTATTGTAGACAACACATGTGATGAGTTTTAACGTATTAAAGCCAAACACAATTTTATGAAACACAATCGATGCACCTTTAATTGAAGAAGACGGGGTTGGTTTCGATTCAGGTTCTAGTTTTGTTTTCAAGTAAGGACATCTAACAAAATCAAAAGCTCTCAATAATCAGATGTAGTTCAATGATTGTTATACCGACAATAGCTCACCGACTGTTGCTGTTTCTAACAGAACAATAGCACTTGACACAGACACGACACTCCTGACATAGACACTATCTATTTCGGTAAAATAAGCATTGTTCTATAAAGCAGGAAAATCATCTTGAGGGAAAATCGAACTTTGACGTTGTTTTCTTTTATAACATATCGTTATTCTGTATTTCATTCCTTTTTCATTTTTTTGTGAAGGACAGTTAAATCAGCAACATCAGCAATCACACACATGTATCCATTGTAATGTCATTAAATAGTAAGCACATCACACTCATAGCACAAAATTAATCACTAGATTCTTGTCCCGAAATAAACTGATAAGGAATTTATTTTGTATTTGTGGTCACTCATACAAACACCTAAACTCATTATGTCATATTGTAAGATCAGATGACGTGGATCTATATGAACAACATGTCATATAGATTTCAAAACACTAACACTCTTTAATCGATATCCTGTTGAAATCAGATGAAAGTATAAACATCTTACACATGCAGTTTGAACCAACATAACAAAAACCGAACGTTAACCTTGACCTAAGTACATGCCACTATGCGATATTTCTATATATGTCCGAACACGATTGAAGAAGATACTTTGGTTAGAATAAAGTCCGCGACTCAAGCACCAATCAGCGAGCGCCTCACAGAGAAGTATATTAGCGGTGAGTTTTTCAAGGAAATGTCTGCAAGATCAACGGAAGAGTTCCTCAATCGACACTTTACAAACAAAATCGTTAATGGAAATAAAGACAATCAATTAAATTACTCCAATTACAAAGATGTGTTCTTTCTCTCATAACTTATTGAAGATCGTGTTGTTCTGCTATTGAATGTGAATCAATTCCCTCCCTAACAATCTACCCCCTCTCTCCCCAACAATCTCTTACAGTTTCATGGACTCGTTAATACAATTACAGTTTCATGAAGTCGTTAATACAATTACAGTTTTATGAAGTTGTTAATACAATTACAGTTTCATGAAGTCGTTAATACAATTACAGTTTCATGGAGTCGTTAATACAATTACAGTTTCATGAAGTCGTTAATACAATTACAGTTTCATGGAGTCGTTAATACAATTACAGTTTCATGGAGTCGTTAATACAATTACAGTTTCATGAAGTCGTTAATACAGTTACAGTTTCATGGAGTCGTTAATACAATTACAGTTTTATGAAGTTGTTAATACAATTACAGTTTCATGGAGTCGTTAATACAATTACAGTTTCATGGAGTCGTTAATACAATTACAGTTTCATGAAGTCGTTAATACAGTTACAGTTTCATGGAGTCGTTAATACAATTACAGTTTCATGAAGTCGTTAATACAATTACAGTTTCATGGAGTCGTTAATACAATTACAGTTTCATGAAGTCGTTAATACAATTACAGTTTTATGAAGTCGTTAATACAATTACAGTTTCATGAAGTCGTTAATACAATTACAGTTTCATGAAGTCGTTAATACAATTACAGTTTCATGAAGTCGTTAATACAATTACAGTTTCATGAAGTCGTTAATACAATTACAGTTTCATGAAGTCGTTAATACAATTACAGTTTCATGGACTCGTTAATACAATTACAGTTTCATGAAGTCGTTAATACAATTACAGTTTCATGGACTCGTTAATACAATTACAGTTTCATGAAGTCGTTAATACAATTACAGTTTTATGAAGTTGTTAATACAATTACAGTTTCATGAAGTCGTTAATACAATTACAGTTTCATGAAGTTGTTAATACAATTACAGTTTCATGAAGTTGTTAATACAATTACAGTTTCATGGAGTCGTTAATACAATTACAGTTTCATGAAGTCGTTAATACAGTTACAGTTTCATGGAGTCGTTAATACAATTACAGTTTCATGAAGTCGTTAATACAATTACAGTTTCATGGAGTCGTTAATACAATTACAGTTTCATGAAGTCGTTAATACAATTACAGTTTTATGAAGTCGTTAATACAATTACAGTTTCATGAAGTCGTTAATACAATTACAGTTTCATAAAGGCGCGAGTCCATGTAGTGTAAATATTGCAAGTAAAGACAACTTTAGAACTTTCAATAATAATCGACCCGTGATGCTGTTGTTTGAGAAAATGCATTTCAGTGTACAGTCAGTTATTAATTATTGAGCAAAACGGTTTAGCAGTTCTTTAAGGTTACCTGCATTTCGAATTGTCTTTATATAAGAAATGTGCTTTAATAGTCGAGTTTGAATTATGTTTTTTCTTATTCATATTAAATGCGGGTGACTGGCTTAACGTTAGTTTATACGGGAAATATTGCAGCAAACATAAGAGTACAACAGATTTTTACGGGAAATATTGCTGCAAACATAAAGAGAACAACAGATTTAAAAAAGAAAAAATTACAATGAACGCAACTGAATTCCCCTTGGTTAGGTGTCAGTGGAGAGCATTTGGTCATTAAGGTTTTACAGTGTTGATTTGTTGCACTTCAGTTATTGGCTATTTAAAGGGGCTGTAGCACGTTTTTTGCAAAAAAATATTTTTTCAAATTTCCAATTTATAATGATAGTTTGCATCATTTTCATTTACTTTAGAGGGTAAAACATCTTGTTACACAAACCAATTATCCGTAGTGGTAATAAAGGTGTTGCTTTTAAAGCAAAAATTGCATGGCGGCCATTTTATTGTGAACACATTTTAGTATTTCGAATGACAAACACGATTCCCATGTCTTTACTGAGCCATTTACACTCAATTAAAATTTGATTTTCCGAAGAGAGAAGGGTGTTTTACTATGGGTGAAATTATTTTTCAAATACATTTCATCGACCTATTTGAGCGAAAAAACGTGCTACTGCCCCTTTAACGCCTTTGAGAAACGAACAAGTTCCTATTAAGTGATTCGATCAAGATTGTAGATACACGAGAGCCGGGAATATCACGGGAAAGTAGTTCTTGCTGTAAAACAAATAAAGAAACAAACACATCTCAATAGTGATGTCTGTAACAGGTGCGTGCTGGTAAATATTGTTCATTATACTATCTAGCATTGACAACCCTTACATGTGACCCTGGGGAATGATCTTGTGAAAGAAATATTCTTACTCAATATAATGATTAGCAAATATCAGCTGGAATACATTCAACCACACGACAAAGCATGGTGGATACACTGATTTAAAAAATTGTTTATGAAGCAAACCGATTCGTGTTGACACAAGAAAAGCTTATCCAACATATAACGGTTTATCGGTCTTCTAGACTGACTGTGAGGATATCCAAGTTGTTTTAATGAAGGCGCCGTTCTCATCGACTGAATATTGAAAAATGAACAAACCTTATGGCGTTAAACACGGTGGTCATGACATTGACCTTGACGATGTGGGTTGAGAGGCTCGGGCTGATACAGGGGTTGTCCATGTGAACAATACTCCATGCTAAGTACTCAGTCTAAAGTTTATGAATTGCGACAAGATTGAAAAGACACAAGGGGTCCTAATTAATTAATTTTGTTGTTGTAAAAGTTTCGATATCGACATACTGAAATATATTTCATCTTAATTACAAATCATTCCTGAAGTTGGATGCTTTTAATCACTTATTGGAGATTTAGCAGAGAGAATACAAACTAGAGTTTTCGACATTATGACAGCTTATCGTAATTGTTTCGGTTAGCTTTGGGGTATGACATTATATTATGGTATGGTTCATTGAATCGTTCTGAAGTGAAAAAAACCAAAAACAACGTATCCTTTTCGTTCTCGTCTCATTTTGTGTGATAGTTATAAATATCCAACGTTTCAAACTTTGATATTCTAAATGGGTTCTTGTCTGTCCGTAGATACAAAGGGGATCAATCCATCTTGTTTGCTTCATTTCAGCAGTCCGAACATTTCACGATCCGAACGTTTTTGATGAAAAACGGAAGCGCCCGGATTATCGAGGCCTGACTGTGTGAATATATATATATAATATATTAAACTAGTGTAATGGTGCACGACCCGCGGATAAGTTTCTGCAAAATGTCGGTAATTTCGCTTGTTACTTTGAGCAATTTATAAACTCTTTTCAATCTCATACCATTTTATCAAACTCGTGAACGGTTTTATATCAAATTCGCTTTCGCAAGTATCATACCAAACCATTAACTCAAAATGTATTAAATGGGGAAGGTCGTTTAGTATCCTTTAATAAACAAACATCGACTTTTGTCCATCACCAGAGCTAACATCCACCGAGGTGTCCCCACAATGACGCCTGTAAGACAGTCTAGCTGTTCAGGACAAGCCCGGGTAGGTTAGACAGGCGAACAGCTCCCTTGAGAACTATCCGGGAAGTAACTATAAATAGGCAAACGGGAATCCTTGTGACCTATCTATACCTGACAGGTAAACAGGCAGGGCCTATGAGAGCACGATTAATTGAGATACTGGGAAATACCCTTGCCCTGCTCCCATCTAATGAGAAGTTCTCAAGCCTCGTTTTACCGATTCCTGACATTTTCGCCAGGTGTTGAAATACCCGAGAGATTGTCTTCCGACACATTTCTCCATGTAACTTTGAAAGAGGAAGATTTCAGATCCTCACCTGTCGTCTGCTTCTTACAGTTGGACATCAAGAGTCGTCTGCTTTAAACAGCTGGTAATCAAGTGTCGTCTGCTAGCGCACTTGTTTGGTCAATGAAGACACCATGATGAGTAAGTTAATTATCATTTATTCATTTTTGTTTTAAATTTTTTTTAGAAGTTGATGAAATTATTGAAACATGACGTTGGACATACTTTTAAGAGGTTATGTTTAAAATGTTAATTTTAATAAGTATATATTTTTATTTGTGAATTTCGTTTAGAACTTAATTCTTTTCTGAAAAACGCGAGATCTTTAATAACACGTAATTATGATGATTAGAAGAGCAAAGCAATGTATGTTGGTTGAGTCCTGCTGCACGTGAGAGTCAGACACTTTTCCTCACCGGTTCATATGTGCATGTGATGTGCACCAGGCCAGATATACACTATACATATCTGGTGGTTTTACGATGCATCAGGTGCCTTTAAATAAGGGATTAAGACACAAGCTGGGGGTCGCTGTACAGTGATAAGTTGTCGCACAGTGACGCGTACATAACATTAAAGGTTGAAACTCATAATCGCTGCGTCTATCCAATAAATTAAACATAAACGCGGCAAATATTGATAAATACCTTCTTTGAAGCGGATATAAATTCAAGCCGACAACTGAGCGTAATGTTTAAGGTCAGTGGGTATTCTGATTTCACAGAGCCATGACGAAGAACGTTGAGCTGATTTCCACCTTTCACATGGCTTTATATTATCTGCCGGCCCCCACGAAACCCAATAGAGGTGTTTATGTAGACAATGTTTCAACTGGAATGTGACCAGTTTATGTAGTAGGAGGTATTGTTAACACAGATGACGTGTGTAAGTTGAGTTAGTCGGATATATACCAGAGTCTGTAAAGTACAATAAGTCGAAGCAACTGCAGTTAGATGCAGTGAATACGACCCAATTCGAAACGACCCATGGTTATAATTTCAAATTTGTTTCTCTTTAAATTTCCTCAAGACTTTTTATTTCAAAATACGGTTATTTACACTTACATCCAAACTACGTGCAAGTGTAATTAGAGACATTTGAGGAGGACATACGAAAACAACATTTTCTGGGCATCAACTTTTCTATTGTTTCCGACGTTTCTCATACTTAATATTCTGTATGATGTACCCAGGAATGTTCCCCCTGATGAAGGTGTAAACATACAACCTCTAACGTTGTGTATGGTCACAAAAAGGGGTTGTTATCGAGAAAATATGGTTTTCTTGTGTGAGGATGTCGTAATGTATTTGACATCGTTCTGTCGCTGGTTGTTGGTCCACAGTGGGACAGTTTTGACTCTTAAAAGCTAGAATATCCAAAATGGCACATTGAAACATGGACATATGTACGCGTGTTTGTACATAGAGAATCTCACCCAAGTGTCATCTGATATCAAATATATCAACACGAGTTGAATCTTTTTTACTTTTATCAACGAGTGATGATATATTTGATATCAGAAGACACGAGGGTGAGATTTCATTTATCATTCAAAATCATTCTTCAACAATTATTAACAAAATTATGAACATAACTGCAACACAAAATTGTCATTTTATTATTCATTTAATCACTTAGCTTTAACATGTTTTATCCTTCGCTTAACACTTCATCTTTTACTCCTATTTTTTACATTATAATATTTTAAAATGTGCATACCTTATTTTATTTTGTATAATGTAAAGCGCCTTAGGGTGTTTTAATAAGCAGATAAGGCGCTATATAAATGTTGTGTATTATTATTATTATTATTATTATTTGACTACTTCAGCAGTGAGCTCAGTGAGGTCATAGCATTGTGACGTCATCAGCATTGTGGCATCATAGCATTGTTACGTCATCAACTTTGTGACGTCATAACATTGTCAAAGCCTTGTGATGTCATTAACTGGTGATGTAATAGGAGAGTCACGATTTGATTGTTGCGATATCTACAATGTAGATATCGCTTGTAGATATCAAGATAAAAGATACAAGATATTTATTGTACAGAAAACACCCATTATAGGCAGTGTATCGCTTGTAGATATCTACTGTTGGAGCCAGTTTTGGATGATAAATTGTTTTCCAATCCTGTTCCATACAGTAGTTTTATCCGCATGGCTCCCATAAATCGCCTAATAAGATATCTAGTAGACGTTTCTTTTGGTCGACAGTGTACTATCACTAGCAATGCGTAACCAATCGCTAAGCGGTACGAGGCAAACACTTCTCATGCAATCAGGGGGTGATGGTGGTCATACGGATGAACAATAACCTGATGGAGCTATGGACAAAAAATAATGGATGTTTATTTCTTGCTGATTTTGGTAGTGTTTGTCTGTGTCTGTGAAATGTCGAGACCTGTATTGTAGATATCGTCGATTCCAATGTCGGATCGACACTTCTTTGAAATACTAAACCAACGGGGCAAAACGTTTGGAGGCTTTTTTCAACCAAATCTTCTGAACAGGTTTTATCATTTAAAGAAACTTTAATGTAAAACAGACATATAATGTACATAAGCAATAATTTCCCTGTGGTGAAAGTACAATATAGTTTAACATGCGGATATAGTTGGTAGAGTTGGTTCGATTCCCGGTCGCGTCATACCAAAAGACGTTAAAAGACGGGAGTTGTTGCTGCCTTGCTTGACACTCAGCATTATAAGGACAGAACAACGCATTAACTGGCACTGCACTGTGGCTGCCGGGTGAAGAATGCACAAATCGAATTTCCCATGTACATTGTATTGCGGACAATAAAGTGTTATTATTTATTTATTATTTATTTAACATACTAGACTGGAGCCATCATGTGCACTGACTAGAAGCCACTAACAGACAAGTTACCTGAAGGCACAAGGTATGCATCATAAAACACTAAGAAGCGCTCTTATCTCCATCCTCGGTTACCCAGGATTTCATATGTGCTCCTTTAATCTCCACTATAAAAACCCTGGGGAACCGAGGATGCCCTATCTCATGTGAGTGAATCCCCGGCCGGACGCCGTGTACCTATATAACGGGAGCTAGCTGGCGTTATAGCGACTGTCCTACTAGACGAGTTGCTGCAGACTGTTGTTCTATATCATAGATAGTAAACATGCCGTAAACTTGACCTTCTATTTTGAGAGCTTTTCTATGTCTTCCTGGTTCGTTTTATATTGTATTTCAAGACCTTGTGTAAAGTTGATCTGCAAACATATACCTGTAGTAGTATACCATGAAGATGTATTCAGAGTTTATATTGTATTTCAAGACCTTGTGTAAATCAGGAAGATGTAATCAGAGTTGAATAATACATGTAGTGTAGGTATTCTCACATCAACGTAATGTATTCAAAAACTGTTGTATTGTAGCTTTGAAGGGCTTTATATATAGGGTATAGTAGGGTTTATTAGGGTTTTTGGAACTGAAAAACACAATTAAAATAGTTTTTTTCTTTTCTAAAAGAGCAACCATATGCATGACCTCCGAAACTTCTTGTGTGTTCACAATGACATAAACAATACCAGGAAATTGTTAATATCTCATTCGTGTTTTGATTGGCATATTCATAAATGTCATATTCTTTAATGTCTTAATATTCATAGTCTTATAACAAAACGCAGATATACATAATGGCATAACTGAAACGTAATCTTGTATTGGTGTTCAATATCGGGACCACTCCAACCAAGACTTGATTCAATATCGGGACCACAACAACCAAGACTTGATTCAATATCGGGACCACTCCAACAAAGACTAGATTCAATATCGGGACCACTCCAACCAAGACTTGATTCAATATCGGGACCACAACAAGCAAGACTTGATTCAATATCGGGACCACAACAACCAAGACTTGATTCAATATCGGGACCACTCCAACCAAGACTTGATTCAATATCGGGACCACTCCAACCAAGACTAGATTCAATATCGGGACCACTCCAACCAAGACATGATTCAATATCGGGACCACTCCAACCAAGACTTGATTCAATATCGGGACCACTCCAACCAATACATGATTCAATATCGGGACCACTCCAACCAAGACTTGATTCAATATCGGGACCACTCCAACCAAGACTTGATTCAATATCGGGACCACTCCAACCAAGCCGGTTGAAGCTTGAACTAACTCTGATTGAGCCGGTTGAAGCTTCAACTAACTCTGATTGAGCCGGTTGAACCTTGAACTAACTCTGATTGAGCCGGTTGAAGCTTGAACTAACTCTGATTGAGCCGGTTGAAGCTTGAACTGACTCGCATTGAGCCGTTTGAAGCTTGAACTAACTCTGATTGAGCCGGTTGAAGCTTGAACTAACTCTGATTGAGCCGGTTGAACCTTGAACTGACTCGCATTGAGCCGTTTGAAGCTTGAACTAACTCTGATTGAGCCGGTTGAACCTTGAACTGACTCGCATTGAGCCGGTTGAAGCTTGAACTAACTCTGATTGAGCCGGTTGAACCTTGAACTGACTCGCATTGAGCCGTTTGAAGTTTGAACTAACTCTGATTGAGCCGGTTGAAGCTTGAACTAACTCTGATTGAGCCGGTTAAAGCTTGAACTAACTCTGATTGAGCCGGTTGAAGCTTGAACTAACTCTGATTGAGACCGGTTGAAGATTTATCTTCTTGAACTAACTCTGATTGAGCCGGTTGAAGCTTGAACTAACTCTGATTGAGCCGGTTGAAGCTTGAACTAACTCTGATTGAGACCGGTTGAAGATTTATCTTCTTGAACACTTCGTTTATGAACGTCACAGACTTTGTACGCCATGGCGCAGATCAACACTTCTCTGAAATGAGTATATCAGAAGAAAACGGATCAACATCGATGTTTGCTAAACTAAAAGAAATACGTTAAGCTTGGACATAACTGCTGATTGGTCAGTGAAGCGTCATGTCTTCAATGCCATCAATTAAAATTGTTTTTATTTTCATAACAGCAATATAAAAACACATTTCGTTTGATACAACCGGTAGAAGCTATATTTTGAGAAATATCTTTCGTCGTGATATCACCTAGTTATTATTCAGAACCAGTTGTTTAGTGATTTATAACAACAGAAACATGACCTCTAGGTCAGCTGATCAAGGACACGAACATTCCTTCTTCATTGGAATGTATTTGACTTACGACCTGTTAATTTCGTAATAATTTACCACAACGGAATCAGAATGTTCTGTACAATTTTCAGGATAACGCATTTTAATCATTAATCTATAATGTTTGATTAAGTGTAAGTTGATTCTAAATAGAGTACGACAATAGAATCCTACATCCCGTGTGTGTGCAACGAGACGAGATATTGTTGTCCCAGCCAATGAAATGCTCGATCTGTCCGGGTGAGAATCCGCATCTGCAGGATACGCGATACATGTGTCATGGGGGGTGATAACGCGGAGGATATATCTCATGTCCGTTTGTTCATCATTTTTAGGATATTGTCACATTGTGTTAAGCGAAACAATATGATGGTTTATGATAAGCTTTATAAATTATTTGCCTCTTTTTGATTGTGACATGGAGGCTAGTTGGTTATATTTTTAAAACTTGCGAAATATGAAATCAATGTTGAGTTCTCAAACACGTATAAACTTCCACTTTACTTTATGATTGATAGGCAGTACATACTACCTAATCTCTCAGACACCTATACACTTATCATCACAGGATTTCACCCTCTGGGTTTGGCAACTCTGTGTATGTGTTTTTGATCGTGCAAGTACCGTTGATGTTATAGTATGGATCAGAAATACTCGTATGTTTGCTCTGCTATAGATTATTACAAGCAAGTCAATGCACAAAAGAGCAACAATACCCTTTCTAATACGATGAAATCTACATCTCGACAGTTGGTTCACCTACGTGTGTATAATAGTAAAATTATCTTGTAAATTGGCTTTCATTGTGACGTCAAATGAATGACGTCAATTACAATTTCGAAGAATCTACCTATATCCACGTGTACAATAATCAAACCTAACATGTTACTGTCACGTGTGTGATGCAAGTTTTAAAGTAGACGGGAATATTAGAACATTTTAATTTTAATATTATAAAATAAATGTCGATTTAATGAGAAAAACGTCATTGAAAGTACATTGAATGAGATTAAGAGGAATACATTATCAATGTTTGAATCACTTTCTTGATATACAGAAGAACATTTTCAAAATGTAGTTTTTGAAATTTAGACCCCTCGTCACTTCAAAGAGCTGCCAAAACCGTTAGGGTTTACAATGACGTATTTACTTAGAGTACGCTGTGAAACATTCAACTGTCTTTTAAGAAGGCGAACATGTTTTCGCGTCGATGCGATATTTTAGATACGTACTATATTACATTATATTTGCACTAATAAGGACAGGTAGGTGGAAAAAACATTCTAGATGCAGCTGAAATATAAGTAACAATTTTAAAATTACCAAAATTCCTGACTAATAAAGATGGCGGGGTAGTTTACATAGCGCTTTAGTTCTACTTGAAGACAACGCTGATCAATCAATATTGATAGTTGGTAGACTCACATAATCAATATTGATAGTTGGTAGGCTGGCAGTATCAATATTCATAGTTGGTAGGCTGACATAGTTAATATTGATAGTTGGTAGGCTGACAGGATACATATTGATAGTTGGTAGGCTGACATGATTAATATTGATAGTTGGTAGGCTGGTAGGATTAATATTGATAGTTGGTAGGCTGACATGATTAATATTGATAGTTGGTAGGCTGGTAGGATTAATATTGATAGTTGGTAGGCTGGTAGGATTAATATTGATAGTTGGTAGGCTGGTAGGATTAATATTGATAGTTGGTAGGATGGCAGCATCAATATTGGTAGTTGGTAGGCTGACAGTATCAATATTCATAGTTGGTAGGCTGACACTATTAATATTGGTAATTGTTAATAATAATAATAACACTTAATTTATTGTCCGCAATACAATGTACATTGGAAATTCGGTTTGTGCAGTTTGCACCCGGCAGCCACAATGCAGCGGCAGTACACTTACTGACAGTATCAATGTTGGTAGTTGGTAGGCTGACATGATCAATATTGATAGTTGGTAGGCTGACAGTATCAATATTGATAGTTGGTAAGCTGACGTGATTAATATTGATAGTTGGTAGGCTGGCAGTATCAATATTGATTGTTGGTAGGCTGACAGTATTAATATTGATAGTTGGTAGGCTGACAGTATTAATATTGATAGTTGGTAGGCTGACAGTATTAATATTGATAGTTGGTAGGATGACAGTATTAATATTGATAGTTGGTAGGCTGACACTATCAATATTGATAGTTGGTAGGCTGACAGTATTAATATAGATAGTTGGTAGGCTGACATGATTAATATTGATAGTTGGTAGGATGAGAGTATTAATATTGATAGTTGGTAGGCTGACAGTATTAATGTTGATAGTTGGTAGGCTGACAGTATTAATATAGATAGTTGGTAGGCTGACATGATTAATATTGATAGTTGGTAGGCTGACATGATTAATATTGATAGTTGGTAGGCTGACAGTATTAATATTGATAGTTGGTAGGCTGAAAAGATTAATATTGATAGTTGGTAGGCTGACATGATTAATATTGATAGTTGGTAGGATGGCAGTATCAATATTGATAGTTGGTAGGCTAACATGATTAATATTGATAGTTGGTAGGCTGGCAGGATTAATATTGATAGTTGGTAGGCTGACATGATCAATATTGATAGTTGGTAGGCTGACATGATCAATATTGATAGTTGGTAGGCTGACAGTATCAATTTTGGTAGTTGGTAGGCTGGCAGGATTAATATTGATAGTTGGTAGGCTGACATGATTTATATTGATAGTTGGTAGGCTGACACTATCAATATTGATAGTTGGTAAGCTGACGTGATTAATATTGATAGTTGGTAGGCTGGCAGTATCAATATTGATTGTTGGTAGGCTGACAGTATTAATATTGATAGTTGGTAGGCTGACAGTATTAATATTGATAGTTGGTAGGCTGACAGTATTAATATTGATAGTTGGTAGGATGACAGTATTAATATTGATAGTTGGTAGGCTGACACTATCAATATTGATAGTTGGTAGGCTGACAGTATTAATATAGATAGTTGGTAGGCTGACATGATTAATATTGATAGTTGGTAGGATGAGAGTATTAATATTGATAGTTGGTAGGCTGACAGTATTAATATTGATAGTTGGTAGGCTGACAGTATTAATATTGATAGTTGGTAGGATGACAGTATTAATATTGATAGTTGGTAGGCTGACAGTATTAATATTGATAGTTGGTAGGATGAGAGTATTAATATTGATAGTTGGTCGGCTGACATATTTAATATTGATAGTCGGTAGGCTGACACTATCAATATTGATAGTTGGTAGGCTGGCAGGATTAATATTGATAGTTGGTAGGCTGACAGTATTAATATTGATAGTTGGTAGGCTGACAGTATTAATATTGATAGTTGGTAGGCTGACAGTATTAATATTGATAGTTGGTAGGATGACATGATTAATATTGATAGTTGGTAGGCTGACATGATTAATATTGATAGTTGGTAGGCTGACAGTATTAATATTGATAGTTGGTAGGCTGAAAAGATTAATATTGATAGTTGGTAGGCTGACATGATTAATATTGATAGTTGGTAGGATGGCAGTATCAATATTGATAGTTGGTAGGATGACATGATTAATATTGATAGTTGGTAGGCTGACAAGATTAATATTGATAGTTGGTAGGCTGACAGTATTAATATTGATAGTTGGTAGGATGACATGATTAATATTGATAGTTGGTAGGATGACATGATTAATATTGATAGTTGGTAGGCTGACATGATTAATATTGATAGTTGGTAGGCTGACAGTATTAATATTGATAGTTGGTAGGATGACATGATTAATATTGATAGTTGGTAGGCTGACATGATTAATATTGATAGTTGTTAGGCTGACATGATTAATATTGATAGTTGGTAGGCTGACAGTATTAATATTGATAGTTGGTAGGCTGACAGTATTAATATTGATAGTTGGTAGGCTGACAGTATTAATATTGATAGTTGGTAGGATGACAGTATTAATATTGATAGTTGGTAGGCTGACAGTATTAATATTGATAGTTGGTAGGATGAGAGTATTAATATTGATAGTTGGTCGGCTGACATATTTAATATTGATAGTTGGTAGGCTGACACTATCAATATTGATAGTTGGTAGGCTGGCAGGATTAATATTGATAATTGGTAGGCTGACAGTATTAATATTGATAGTTGGTAGGCTGACAGTATTAATATTGATAGTTGGTAGGCTGACAGTATTAATATTGATAGTTGGTAGGATGACATGATTAATATTGATAGTTGGTAGGCTGACATGATTAATATTGATAGTTGTTAGGCTGACATGATTAATATTGATAGTTGGTAGGCTGACAGTATTAATATTGATAGTTGGTAGGCTGAAAAGATTAATAGTGATAGTTGGTAGGCTGACGTGATTAATATTGATAGTTGGTAGGATGGCAGTATCAATATTGATAGTTGGTAGGATGACATGATTAATATTGATAGTTGGTAGGCTGACAAGATTAATATTGATAGTTGGTAGGCTGACAGTATTAATATTGATAGTTGGTAGGATGACATGATTAATATTGATAGTTGGTAGGATGACATGATTAATATTGATAGTTGGTAGGCTGACATGATTAATATTGATAGTTGGTAGGCTGACAGTATTAATATTGATAGTTGGTAGGATGACATGATTAATATTGATAGTTGGTAGGCTGACATGATTAATATTGATAGTTGTTAGGCTGACATGATTAATATTGATAGTTGGTAGGCTGACAGTATTAATATTGATAGTTGGTAGGCTGACAGTATTAATATTGATAGTTGGTAGGCTGACAGTATTAATATTGATAGTTGGTAGGATGACAGTATTAATATTGATAGTTGGTAGGCTGACAGTATTAATATTGATAGTTGGTAGGATGAGAGTATTAATATTGATAGTTGGTCGGCTGACATATTTAATATTGATAGTTGGTAGGCTGACACTATCAATATTGATAGTTGGTAGGCTGGCAGGATTAATATTGATAGTTGGTAGGCTGACAGTATTAATATTGATAGTTGGTAGGCTGACAGTATTAATATTGATAGTTGGTAGGCTGACAGTATTAATATTGATAGTTGGTAGGATGACATGATTAATATTGATAGTTGGTAGGCTGACATGATTAATATTGATAGTTGTTAGGCTGACATGATTAATATTGATAGTTGGTAGGCTGACAGTATTAATATTGATAGTTGGTAGGCTGACAGTATTAATATTGATAGTTGGTAGGCTGACACTATCAATATTGATAGTTGGCAGGCTAACATATTTAATATTGATAGTTGGTCGGCTGACAGTAACAGCACATAGAAACAATCCATATATAGTGCTTATAGCAATGCCAACATCATATAAATTATTCTTATATACTCACCACACAGTTCTAGATTCTTCAAGAAGTTCTAGACATCTATCCAAACCACCAGCCTCGTTTTAAACACATTTATATCATCAAAGGGAGATAAATATATTTCGGCCCAAACGTCACTTTTAAATTACCTACTTACCTACCTGTCCCACTTATTTCCACACAAGGCATGTTCAAACCATCAGTTATTATTATTTGGAAGGCCATTGGTCTAAAGTGCGTAATATAAATACAACAAATACTTACAGACAATTAGCACTATTTCGTTTGTAAATGTTATTTTAACAACCTTCTTGAACATTAAACCATTGATTCCGTGTTTCAACTACCGGAATGTCTCACTAACAGTTCATTTTCACAGCATATACATTTTTCTCATGCTCGGTTGAGAGGTTCAGTTCTCAATATTCCATTGCAAAGTTTTTTGTTCAAGTGTTCAACATTGACAAAGTATGTTTACTTCATCAATAAGTATTAATTATGTTAATTAATTGAACACAACTTATGAATTATATGTTCTGAGTTTCTCATTCGCCATGGTGAATGATGTTACATGGATAGTGTTTGAAACTTAGTCATTGACAACACCATGCACCTTTATATATATTGAAAACACTTACACACTCTTTAATGAAAGAACCTAGTTTTACAAATGAGTTGAGATTTAAACAAATTTCAACGTGACGTCATAATCACATATCCTTTATTTTGTATGCTATCAGTTGGCAGGGAAATGCTACAAGAATAATAACGTAAGAAAAATGATGTCCTGTGAGTTAGAAAAAAATGTGTGTTACATTTAAGCTTTGATGTATATGGTTTCAAAGTTTCTAGAGTTTACTATTTTCTCCCGAAGAATAAAGATCTAAACGTATGAGGCAGGAAGGCTGTGATCAGACGAATCCCTTCCTATCATAAGTCGCACACATTTGCACATGTGTATGTATTTATTTCAAAAGGGACATTTCCACGAACAAGGGAGATAATTACGATTAAGAGGGCGTTTTACCAGGATACACTGCTTCCTTAATATCTAGTCATCACACGCCGTTGTACCTATTTGTATACTTTGAACTGAACTTGACAGAAAGTTAGGATAGTAGTACCCATATCAAATGAGTGCTATAGAGAAAACAACATTGTAAACTGAGGTACAAACGAAACTTTACACCCTATTGTTTCACTCATACAGTGAAAAATAACAAAACAAATTGATATGATAGGACCGGGATATTATTTAATGTTCAATGTTGACTGATTCGGCAAATAATCATACTCGTTTTTTATCAAACATGCAGTTAGAGTCACATAAAAGACCAAGGGGTATAACATCATTTTAACACCAACATGACCCCTTCCATGTTTATAATGATGTAAATGTGTGCAGAATGAGGCACATTTTCACTTAGCAGATGTCTTATATGTCGATGAACAGTTGTGTTTTATCCAAATTAATTTTGATAGAATTTATGAATTTAAATTTATTTTTTTTCCCCCAAAACATTAAAACCACATAGAACTATTCCTTGGCTGATGACTAAACGCCTGCACTTTTCAGTTTTAGAGTACGACTTCGAAAACATAAGATATTTGGAATTGAAAATCAAACATATGATAAAACCAACTGAGGTGTGAACATTCTCTTGTACCTCAGTTTATTATGACAGCAAGGATAACGCGCCTTTTATTTAGGACATATTTCTTTTCGTATAAAACTCACGTAGTCTGCAAATATGACCATTATGAACGGAGTGTAAAATCACTAGATAGATGATGGCATGCAACACGTCAACCTCAGGTACTGGATCGTGAAATTGCTACTTGTGGGAAATGAATAAGATAATATTATTAAACTTGATATGTGGGCTTCATGTTCAGTTTGGCCGAGCACCTGTTGTAGACTATCTGCCATCAATGCTTCATCCACCATACACCGGTGCTGTCGTCTGGCGATGCTAACATACAATGATAGCAACTTCCGCCGGATACAGATGATACACTGTCGCGTCTCAGACTACAGCTCTGTGCAAACTTTCTAGCCTCACTTTGACTCGCTTAAAGTTGAATTATTTTCAAGATAGAATTGTATGAACATATATGATTAATAATGATTAAAATAAAAAATTAAGTATGATATTTCATCTGAGTCATCTATTCGCGAAGACAATTGGTTGTTTAGTATTTGAGAATCAGGCATAGGTTTTTAAACGTAATTGTTATTTAAAAATGTGTTACTTATTATTAGGATAAAAATGATTCAATTATGAATACTCAAATCCTGTTTAAATTCCCAACATCATTCCCTTTTGATACTTATCAACAAAATATCGCAAAAAAAAACAATTGTTTTTAATCACACATCGTTAGGGGAGCACATGCACAAAGAGAAGGATTCTGGAACAGTTTATATCGTTATCACAGCTACATTAACGTTGTGTCGCCCACTGTCAAGTTAACCAGAAGTAGAATCAGGGCGGATATAAACTGACAGGGACTTTTGCTTCATCGTGTATCCGTAGTGTCCTCTTGTTTTACTTGAATCTGAAGCACGGCGGCTTGTGTATCAGTTGTGAATCAGCGCTCTCTCATATCACATCGCATCCATAGCTCTAATGTGAGTAGACCAAACTACAGTTTCTAACTTACTAACTTCTTTTTTTCCATAATGACGTTTGAGGCGTTTCTTGATTGTTTCTGTCTATAGTTGCTAATGACGTTATATTTTCCTGTTATTATGCATTTAAAGTATTAAACAAACTGACATTGTCAGTTATATTTTTTACTTACCGCCACTATTGATACGTACAACATGTATCTACACTTAAACTATTTTCATACTTGAAATATTTCTTTACAAGCAGACAAAGAGGCTCCGTATTGTTGATAGTATTGTATTTGCAACCAACATGTTGTGTCCTTCTATTATGATTTTATTGCATCACCAGTAAATTGTTCTTAATACATCATGTGTCACATATTTGTGTTAACAAATATTGCAATGGTGACATTTTGTTTATTTCCATTGTGTACCTGTATTTCCGACATTCGTATGTTTTGTGAAAAGTTTCGAGCTTTATCTCTACGAAATTAGTTATAATTTCGGTTAATACAAATAATTCAAATGTATTCTCATCCATGCCACAGTAGTTATTGTCGGTCGTGCATAAACAATATCGCAACCATCTAGATTTGTGAGGAATTCTGTTTTATAAAAATATGATTATCTTATAATTTTAAATCTTACGAGGGAATATATATGTGAAACATTACACTAAATGTAGTTTGATATATATTGTTGAATACTATAGATATAGAACGGCATGACCTTTCATGAGAAAGACATTGCCCATGTGCATCTTGTTGGAAATTCAAAGAAGCATTAACATGGATGCCGTTACTCAGCTTTAAGATGAATGTACTAACTTGTGATTAACCTCATCAGGTGTCGATGTGTACAAGTATTGTAAACTGTAATATGTGAAACGCTTGAGCACATCAGTTGACAGAATCTGGCAGGAGCTAGTCCCTCGTCCAGTGTATTATACCTGGACTCACACGTCAAATATATATCTCTCATTACTTCACTGTGTACCTCATTACTTCACTGTGTGTCTCATTACTTCACTGTGTACCTCATTACTTCACTGTGTGTCTCATTACTTCACTGTGTGTCTCATTACTTCACTGTGTACCTCATTACTTCACTGTGTGTCTCATTACTTCACTGTGTGTCTCATTACTTCACTGTGTGTCTCATTACTTCACTGTATGTCTCATTACTTCACTGTGTGTCTCATTACTTCACTGTGGTAGAACATCAGTAGTTGTTATCAACGAACGTAAAATGATTCCTTACAGCTTAACAACTTGCAAATTCAGAATAGCTAGTAGGGTTCGTTGTCAATACGACTAATGTTTACGGGAGATAACTGTCCACAAGTGGCTTGTTTCCGGTAATACATGCAAGATGGAAGTAGCCTATAGCCAGCAGGGGCGCTAGTCCGGTTCTAATCAACACGGAATGGGCCAACTGTCATCTATAGGGGCACATCAAACGCATAATAACCTCAAATGCGATATAAACATTTCGTGAAACTTAGTGGATCCTAACCTTAACTCAAAATCCACTTCCGGCCAAGTCATCAAAATGGCTCTTGAAGTCCCTTGATCGTCGCATTATTACTTCCACGATGAATAACATTGCTAGTTGTACATATATAATTGTGTTTTGCTAGAACAAGTACTGACACAGTACATGAATATATTAACATATACTCAGTGTCTGAGTAAGGTCAGGAAGTGTTAACTGTGGTTTGTTTCATTGCCTAAGATTCCTCCTATTACCTGCCAGAACGTTAGACCATAGTTATAAACACCTGTAAATGTAGCACAGTATGATCATTAAGAGCTACTGTTTTGATAATAACTGTTCATGTTTACATGCTAAACCGTATTGTTTCTTCCAGACCAAAGCACCATGTCAAGCTCCCTGTCTACGTCCATCTACAGTGCCGTCAACACGGTATGTGATTTCAATCATTATTCGCTGAACTGTGGGAGTCACTGTGACTCGATGGACCCTCAACCTTGCAGCTTACAGCTTGTGCTTAGAAACCTATCGGTACACGATCTAGATTGTATTGACTTGTGCAATTCAGCCGTGTATGTATTGTATAACTTAAAACTTCTTTAAACGCGTTTACATATTTACGTTAGGAGAAGTGTTGATTGGTCGAAATTGGACCAATCATCTAAGCAATGGTCGGATTAATCTTAAACACCATGGGTCGACTTTGTGTGTTGGTGATAGCACGCCGGTGGGAAATATCGAGATCAAAATGAGCAGCAAGTTGATGTAACCTTGCACTCTTCGCCCACAACTATGAGTCGTGTCATATTGAAATAGGTCATGTATAAAGGCGTCCTTTATAACGCAACCAAATAAGGAATATGTATTTGATATATGATTTTCATTAGACTATCGTCTGTGTACTTGTGATAGGTCGATAACTGCAAAAGCAAGAACTTGCTAACACAATCGGTCACGTGACGTTAAGAGGAAATTTCCTGCTTTCCACAGGATGTAAATACGGGTTATAGGAAAATGCATACATTACTATAAGGAAAACGTGTGTCCGAATGATACGATTTTCTATGAAACCCGATCAAAACTGAATTGAATAAACACTAATATATGTGAAGAGTCAATACAGTAAGTTGTAAGACGTTCAGGAGGTCAGAAGGTCAGGAGGTCAGGAGGTCAGGAGATCAGGAGGTCAGCACTCCACTCCTTATTAAATTTATTTAAGTAAAAGGCAAACTAACAATTTACTTTCTTCATTCCACTTCAGCAAATATTACTCATTATAATCATCATCATCGTTATTTTTATTGTTGTTATTATCATATTGCTACGTGTTGATATTTATTATAAAATGAACATCACTAGTGTCCTTTATTTCAATCCACTGATTGACAATATAATGTCCATTGGCCATATCTTCACGTATCTTCACGCATCTTCACGCATCTTCACGTATCTTCACGTATCTTCACGTATCTTCACGCATCTTCACACATCTTCACGCATCTTCACGTATCTTCACACATCTTCACGCATCTTCACGCATCTTCACGCATCTTCACGTATCTCCACGCATCTTCACACATCTTCACGCATCTTCACGTATCTACACGTATCTTCACACATCTTCACACATCTTCACGCATCTTCACGTATCTTCATGTATCTTCACACATCTTCACGCATCTTCACGCATCTTCACGCATCTTCACGCATCTTCACGCATCTTCACGTATCTTCACGTATCTTCACGCATCTTCACGCATCTTCACGTATTTTCACGCATCTTCACACATCTTCACGTATTTTCACTTATGTTCAGTAAATGAACACGAGAAAGAAGCACCAGTCATTCAAGTCTGATTTTGAGTGTATTTGCAGCTGTGAGTTGTCCATGTGTTCAACAATCTACGATCATCCGGGCGCACACCAAGTCATATTTCACGTAAACTGTCACCTTGCAACTGTCTTCACTCCATAAACCGAATGTGAAGGAAGTAAAGCTATGTACAAGCTCTCATATCAATGATTTAACTGATCCCGGCCATATTCGTTTTATTACGATAATAGATTACAAATAAATTGAAAGGAATAAACAGAACTATTGTCACATGTTCAGTTAATTATCAATAGTTCGCGACCAAACGTGTGGTGTTATTAAATCAAAGCCAGATAAATATATAGTTACTTATCTTTTCTTTATGTAATATGCATGTCAAAACAGTTCACCTTCTTGCATGTGCGTCCTGCATGTAAAACAGCCCACTACATGTACGTGCATGTGTGTATTACATGTCACAGTATTGTTCAATAATGATCACTTGTAGTTCTACCTACTTTACTAACAACACATAATGTTCGGGTGAAACAGTGTTTGTTTGTTTTAGAACAATAACATAAAATCGTCGGATCCTGAAATGAAAAAAACATATTATGAATTGTCGTTGTGTTGAGGCCACATATAATAAGACCATCACCTCTTGTTGACTGAATCTTTACTAGAAAGGTTATCCGAATAGCTAATTTAAATAGTTTAAATTGTTATCATTAGTCTGCAATAATGACACGAGGTACATAGTCCCAGTCAATATAAACATGTACAACCGTTCCTCGATTGGTCTCAATAGAACGACCAGCACTGCATGTTGTCATTTAATTTGATATAAAAAGAGGTTCGCGTCTACTATGAAGAATGCCAGTATCAACCTTGATAACATTCAACATTACTCTACATGCCTCAAGAGGTCCCCCATGCACCAGCGATTGCACGTTGACCTTGCCTACTATATATATATATATATACGATTATCTTGCAGTACACACAACCCACCACATACACTGACGGCAGCGATACCCAGTCTCGTCCCGAGCACCAACTTCCTGCTTGGTTATTGATAACGTTATTCGATGTTTAGATATGCGGTAAAGCTTAGCAGGTCTATACAACACCTACATTACCCACTCTTCCTCCCTCCCTACAGATCAGCGCCTACCACCCGGAGACATACGGCACCTACACCGAACTGCAGGGAGCCCACTACAGGATGGAAGAGTCGCCGAGAATGCAGTACTCCGACTTCATGAACAACGAAGCAACCTCTCTAGATGGTGAGTACTTCATGTTCTACTGTATGCCATGGAGGAACTCGCTCACACAGGAAGTACTTGGTCTCTTTGATCATCGGGAATTGTTAAGATACACTTTGAGTATAATATGACATAAGCTGACATCATAATCTTTGTGATTTCGTGTGCAGGAAGAAGATCATGTATATGTTTTATTTGTATGTATCCTTCAGGATATTGGTCTCACAGGAACTACATTTGCTCTTTGGACATTAGAAATAATGTTGTGATTTACTGCAATAATGGTCAGTGTGTAATATAAAGTATATAGTATTCTGAGGCCTGCACTCCCCATGGAAGCCATGGGCTGCTCCACGACACGTCCCATACAGATGCACGTCCCATACAGATGCACGTCCCATGTCTTCAAGTCATTACAATTCAGAGGCAAAAAGTATATAATTAATGTCAGAAGAGTCAATTATCTTCAATTAGAAAGTGGAAACAAAGGCCTATCCTGTCCTGTCGGTGTCTAGGGTCATCCTGTAGGTCGTGCCATCCATGCGAGTACATAATGCGATGGTCATGTTGACATACAGATGCATCCTGGTAGTGTCTTCACCTACCGGGCTGTCTTAGTGACACTATCATGCAATGTGTACATTCAGATGTATCAAAGCGTGACAAACACCACACTGAAGTTTTCTGTTTTATCATTTTCAGAAATGACGATTAATTGATAAAATAATCTAATGTCATACCTCAAGGTTAAGCGAAACAGTCAAAATATTAGTCGTGTATTTCGTTTATACTCATTAAGAGTATTTGTGATAAAATTTGTCTTATTCAATGGACGTGAAAATACCATGCATACCAACCTCGAGAGAAATAATCTCACCCTTCTTGTTTTTTCTACTTGACAAAGTTCGATAACTGTCACTACTGACCTGACGATAACATGATAACTTTCAGAACGATTGTTGTACACATGGACAATATATGATCCTTTGTCACTGCAGATGACGTATATTTAAATTGACGTCCAATCGAAATGCAAATTATATGATATATGCACTTAGATAAACAAGATGGTGAGCATGCCTTCGGGATGCAGTTGCCCATTCTGCACAACACACCCATATACGCCGCTACAAAATTACGATTCTAAAATGCTATAAGTATTTAAATTATATCAAGTATACATCCAAAATAGTTTCTTACATTTCCTGTAGTGGAACCGCCAGCTATAGTTTTCTCACAATACAAACTAGCTTAGAAAAAATCGCCATCAACGACATTTATACTAGAGTATATTCCTGGGTGATCCTTGTTTGGGGGATCATATCAAAACACCACGCTGCTCTGATCACAATCTGTATACCCTACAACCCAAACTATCGGCAAATCGACCCTTTATTGATTTCCTCTAGTAATCTCGACACGTCCAATATCACGGTCGACCCCCACCTGTAGTGCCACTTGTAGCCTTATTGCGTCACGTGTTGCATAACCACGGGTGTATGACTGCAGTTGAAGAATTGACTCGAGGTACACTGTTTGTAGTCACTGCTCATACCACATTGTTGTAATAATAATAATGAATAATAATAATGAGGATACTTATATCGCGCTGAACTCCACAACACAAAGGGCCATGCTCACAGCGCCACACACATTATTACCCTGGTGTAAGGAACAACATCGTTCCTTTTTTATTCTCTTATTTTATTTTATAACTCCCTTGGGGTATGCAACCTGGGCTACCAATTAAGGCGCTCGAAGGTTATCTGTCACATTGCCTGCACTTCCAAACCAGCTAGTCAATTGAACTGCTCAGTGAACAGAGGCACATTTCGAATAAAGTCTCTTGCCCAAGGTGACACCACAAGCCTTCCAACTCATGTCTCAGTGTGGGGCAAAGAATCACCCTTCAAACTCTCAGTTCTCATTCAGCAATGAGGCGGGTAACCCACCCATCCAGCGAGCCACGCCCGTTGTTGCTGAACTTAACTGATAGCGGTCGACTGAGCTATGCACAGGACCACGTGCCACCACGTAATGGCATATGCTACTAGTGTATTTAAAAAACCGAATTTGAAAACAAATCCCTGTTCCGTGGTTCCTATAATAGTGTATGGTTATCGTGATAGATGATATAATAGAGATTTCTTCAAACAGGACCCTTAACGCTGATAGACACCTAACACATTGATCGTTTTGTTTGATATATTAACAGTGTTTGTGTATACCAGGAAGATGTCTTACTTTCAATACACCCTACACCAAATACACGTTGTGTGAAACTCTCAATACACCCTACACAACATACACGTTGTGTGAAACTCTCAATACACCCTACACCAAATACACTTGGTGTGAAGCTTTCAAAACGCAGCGTGTATATTGAAGAATTGCTTGATTTGAACACTGAGCCTTTATACTGCTTTCAGGTCAAAATTTGACATTTGTCTTCGGTTTAAACTGGTATGTTTGCACAATCAGTAATATCTGTTATCTTATTGCTAAAACTAATCATGGCTATGTTGAGAAGGAAAACCTTACGGTTTTATTTCCCGCTGAAACAATGGTTTAAGGAAACATTTTTCTGTAAACTTGAAATCTCTTGTAAAGGTATCGAGTATTTAACTAACTTCCTTGTCGTGACATGCTTTATAAGTGTGTTTGATTTGGTCACTCTCAGATGAGGAAGTAGATAGACTAGAACCTAGTTAAACACTCTACATGCTTTAACATTGGCTACAGTACAGTTTGTTACATCTAAACTCGTTACAAAGTTCTCTATCTGGAACAGAGAGAGCTGCGGCTGGTGAGTAGTATCTGTGGTTACCCATATTCTCTGGTGTGGGTCCCAATCCCGCATATGACTATTCCCTAACACCTTTATAAATTTGTATTATTTCATATAGGCCAATGTTACATGTGTTCACTATCTAAATGTATGTTATGTATTGCTAATGATGGTAGTGTACGATTGTTTTCAATACAGACTCAAACATGACTTAATTAGTTTGTTTGTTAAGTGAGTCAGTCATATCTAAAACAAACATGTTTACGTCAAACAAACAAACCCGTTACAGGTTAACTATTTTTATTGTTCGATAATTATTTCGACCAAGAAGCTTTAAAGGGTAATGACATTATCTGTCCAATATTACGTATTATTGATTTGTTGTCAACGATGTAATACTTAATATATTCAGTTTAATTAACCTATCATAGTTGTGTGTTACATTGTGACGTCATAAACCGTTATGCATTACATTTAACATTTGTGTCTATAAATACTCAGACTGTAATTCAAACATGCCAGGTATAGTATGTACTAATTCAAATCAAAACCAGTTTCTGTTACATAGATGCTGGAAGAATATCCATACAGTAGGATCTTTAATCTTTAGTCACCTAGCTTAACGTAAACCCTATCTTCACAGTATTTCATAGTGTCAACACTCTTGGCAGCATGTATCAGGCTCATAATTCGGGCTTCAACATAAACTACCTGATAGATTCTATATGCTGTGTGCTCGTTGTAATTCTGACCTGTTGATGTCCATTGATTCTATATGTTGTGTGTTCCTTGTAATTCTGACCTGTTGATGTCCATGTTTCAGCCGACATCCTCCAAGCATTCTCCGGAAGTGGGTACCAGCCTCTAGCTCAGCTGACCCTACCCGACGTAGACATGTCCACCTTCGACCTGATCACCAGCGACCCGCATGAAACTGACCCACTGGGATCAGAGGGAACTGACGACTTGATTTCAGGTAACTAATAACATATTTGTATTACCTATGATGGTGAACATATTCGTATTAATGCCGATGTACACACTGACAATAAGGATCTCATAACGTGATTATTTGTTCATCCATCTGTTAAACTGGGTACCTTGACACGGGAAGTGCGGACCTTTACATGAATGCATCTGCTAAGTAGCGGCACTGAAAGTACACTTTTTCCAGGCTAATAATAGACAGTGTAGGTTGCGGGCAGCTTCATGCTTAGACATAATACTACAACAGGGCTGTTCTTTTTGTCTTTCTTTCTTTTAAATTCAGTTCAATTCAAATTTATTTCCCGTGAAACCACTAACATTGGCACATTAGAATACAAAATAATATATAGATAAACATATCTGTTCTCTAGTTCTGTTAAGCTTATATACATGTATATATTTAAAACAAAATCTTATTTCTCTTTTAGGTACATAGACAAATATGACATATTTCATTCATAGCACAAAGGATTACACTAAGTTAGTAACACATTATCATTATCATTACTTTATTTACTGAAACTCCCTGGGAGAGGATAAGTTAGATAATGTAGATATCAGGAGACAATTAATCTTCCGATGTGTAACTAATGACCTAATCTGTTTATCAGACGTGTCGAGGAAACGTTTAAATTTCACACCGGAAAATATCTATCTATGTTGAACAGACATGGCTTTGTGACGATAGTTTGCTGTGATAACATTGAAACTTGACAAAATGAAAATGAAAATTGATGGTTATATTCAACATCGCGTTTATAGATGTCAGATTATTTAAGATTATTTTGTAACAAATAAAGATAGGAATCAAGTGTGAATGTTTTATTAATATTACCGATTAACTGTTTATCAGAAATAACTTTATTGTTATTGGCTTTTCTTTTTCTAACTTGTCTTCATAAATTTGATTTTGACGTTGCTGTTAATCTAATTCTAATTTGTTTTGACAGATTACAGTGACTCTGGAAGTTGCTTCAGTGAGAACTATGATCACGGGGGCATCAGTATCATGGAGGACAAAGTGGATTATATATATGACACTTCGTCTTACGAAACAGATCTCATTTCCTGTCAGCCTATGAAGCTCTTTACACAAGACCCATCAACACACGACACTCCCTCCATGAAGAAGAAGCCTGGGCGAAAAAAGGGACAAAGTAAGTTTGTTTCGTGTTTGTGTTAGATAGTAGTCCCGATCTCACGATTACTATGACACACCTTCACGGCAGAAGCGCTACAACTTGACTTGTCAACATATAGTAGTACCTGCACGATGTGTATGACGTCATGTATTTACAACTCAGTTTAAACTTCAAAACAATCGGGTTGTTGGAGTTGAACACTAGTGGACTGGTTCCAACTACACCTCGTAATGTGAGAATGGGTTAGCTTTCACGAGTACGCCATGTACAGTTGCATCACGAGTACGCCATGTACAGTTGCATCACGAGTACGCCATGTACATGTGCATCACGAGTACGCCATGTACAGTTGCATCCCGAGTACGCCATGTACAGTTGCATCACGAGTACGCCATGTACAGTTGCATCCCGAGTACGCCATGTACAGTTGCATCCCGAGTACGCCATGTACAGTTGCATCACGAGTACGCCATGTACAGTTGCATCCCGAGTACGCCATGTACAGTTGCATCCCGAGTACGCCATGTACAGTTGCATCCCGAGTACGCCATGTACAGTTGCATCCCGAGTACGCCATGTACAGTTGCATCACGAGTACGCCATGTACAGTTGCATCCCGAGTACGCCATGTACAGTTGCATCCCGAGTACGCCATGTACAGTTGCATCACGAGTACGCCATGTACAGTTGCATCCCGAGTACGCCATGTACAGTTGCATCCTGAGTACGCCATGTACAGTTGCATCCCGAAAGTGTGTTCACTACTTATATATTTCTGTGTGCTTTGGGATGTCTTCAAGCATCAACGCGAAAACTAGACCGACCATTTTATATTTTCGCTTATTAAAAATAGTTGTATGTTCAATAACACAATCTAATTCATACCTCACAGTAAACAGTTATAGTTTTTGCATCTTTTTGATCGAGGTCAATGTTTTCTAAAATACAGTTTTTACTTTCCTCTGTGAATTATCCAGTAGGTGACCAACTGAGTCAAACATACACAACGTGTGTCCTCACTCATTAGATTTATTTGTGATGAAGTTGTCTACTGCCGTCTATTTCATAATGCCAAAGTTTGAAAACATGCACAACTGACGCTAACAGGATACGTTTGAGAAGGATTATATAACACAGGGTATAGCATTACTCATTGTCATTGTATTTGATGTAATATAGACCTCACAACAAAAGTAAATTTTGATGCTGATATCGCAGTGATTAGCGTGTTCGGCTTCGGAAAAAGAGGTCCGGGGTTCGAATCCCGTCAGGGGCACGGCGACCTTGTCTGCAGTAAAGAACTGTTCTACACATAGTAAGGTTTGGGTGCAATGCTACACTGAATTTCAGCGTAGCACCACCCATGGTTCGCTAGTTCTAACCGATGCTCGCAGGTTTCACCGCAGTGCATAGCCACATGGCCTTGCGGGCTTTCTCCCTGCCATAATACTAGCACCCGCGATACAAGTGAAATACTCTTGAAAGCGGTGTTAAACCCGAACTCACCTCACCTCACCTCACCTCACCTCACCTCACCTCACCTCACCTCACCTCACCTCACCTCACCTCACCTCACCTCACCTCACCTCACCTCACCTCACCTCACCTCACCTCACCTCACCTCACCTCACATACTAATGACATTAAGGTACATACGCAGGTGAACAGACTTAAGGGATGCAGCTGTACACGATGATGGTTAAGCTGTGTTGATTACCAACATCTCATACAATGACGAATTTGTCCATTGAAACCTGCAGCGCAACAGCATGTTCAGCAAGTTATACAATACACGTTTTTACATGTTGTCTGTGCTTTATCTAAATTGTATTAGGACATTTTCCTTAGTCGTAATACGGTGTTTTGAAAGGGGACATTCATGTTATGTTTGTGTTCGATTTTGAGACTTGCATTTTTAATGAGTGCAAACAGACGAGACGTAGAGAAGGAAATGCTAGACTGTCACACTTAATATGCGTGTTAACTAAAGCTTTAGTTCGCTTCAATTCACGATAACACATGTACTCGCTCTTAAAGGCTGTGTTCACCTGTGTTTACAATACACAATGTCTCTGCTTCAAGCTTGTTACTTCATTCTTGAGGAAGTTTGCATTGAGCAAACGAAACGTAGAATCCTATAGAAGATGGTTTTAGAGTAGGACACATCTATGTTATTCATTCTTTACAATACAAAGCATTGATTGTGTTCACCTCTGTTTACAATACAAATCATTGATTGTGTTCACCTCTGTTTACAATACAAAGCATTGATTGTGCTCACCTGTGTTTACAATACAAATCATCGATTGTGTTCACCTGTGTTTACAATACAAATCATTGATTGTGTTCACCTGTGTTTACAATACAAATCATTGATTGTGTTCACCTCTGTTTACAATACAAAGCATTGATTGTGTTCACCTCTGTTTAAATCATTGATTGTGTTCACCTGTGTTTACAATACAAATCATTGACTGTGTTCACCTCTGTTTACAATACAAAGCATTGATTGTGTTCACCTCTGTTTAAATCATTGATTGTGTTCACCTGTGTTTACAATACAAATCATTGACTGTGTTCACCTCTGTTTCAGCCTCGAAGGTGCTGCACCTGTGGGAGTTCATCCGGGATCTGCTGAAGGACCCCAAGTGCAACGGCAGGATCATACAGTGGGAGAACAAGCAGGACGGAGTATTCCGGGTAGTCAAATCATCGGAAGTAGCCTCGCTCTGGGGTCAGAAGAAGAAGAACAAGAAGGTGATGACATACGAGAAGATGAGTAGATCAATGAGGTGAGTAACAAGCTTTGTCGTATTTAATTTAATTTCATAATGGAGAATCTTTATTTAGAAAATAATAGTACATTTAAAAATAAAGGACGGTTCTACGTAGATGAGTGGATGGGTGATTATGGATGGAATAATGTATGTATTGATGTGTCGCTGGATGGATGAATAGATTAATGGATGGGTGATAGATTGGTGGATGGATGGATGGATTGATGGATAGTTGAATGGATTGGTTGATGAATGGACTGGCGAATGGATGGATGGATAGCTGGGTGGATGAATAGATTAATGGATGGGTGATATATTGGTGGATGGATGGATGGATTTATGCATAGTTTGATGGGTGGGTTGATGAATGGATCGATGGATCGATGGAACATAGTAGGTATTGATGTATCGCTGGATGGAAGAATATATTTATGGATGGTTGTTGGTTGATGGTTGGATGGATTGGTGGATGGAAAAATGGATGGATAGCTGGGTGGATGGATGGGCGGGTGGATAGGTGTAATAATGTATGAATGGATGGATGAACAGATCAATGGATGGAACGATGGATGACGAATTTGTGGACGGGTGAATGGATGGGTGGATGGATTGATGAATTGATGAATGAGTTATGGATGGATAGATGGATTGGTGAATGGATGGATTGGAATACAGTAGTGACCAAAATAGATAGATGCTGAAAATGTAATCCCTGGTTGATTTTGATATATCTTATTCGTTCAAATTTCATTATCTCAGTCTTGAATTAAACATGAAAATACGTTTCTGAATTCCAACTGTTTCTATTTACAGATACTCCAGAAGGGAAGGCTACTTCATCGACCTACCCAAGAACAGTGGGTATCCTAAGAAACTGTGCTTCCGCTTCGGCCCCAAGTCCACGGGGTGGCAGTGATCGTGAAGGTCATATCATCCCATATTAGGAACTCATGAACTTTAAGGGTTTTCATCAACCCTGCTGCCGCCACGACTCATCATTCCATCGTCAACAACACATGAACATTGGAGGTTTTCATTAACTCTGGTGCCTCATTTATTAGTCACATCAATACATCTTCAAACAAACCAAGAACTTTGGGTTTTCATAAACCTTGGTACCGAAACAGCTTTAGTCACTTCAAGTCATCTTTACAATTACATGAACATTTGGGCCCTTTCGAGGAACTGGTGCCGACCCGATGTCATGCTTGCCTCGTCATGTGCTGATTTCCGTGGACCTTCTCGCAACAACGTGTTGAGGGCCATAATCGGCAGTGTCAATCATTGTACAAAACTTTCACGGGATATATAGTTCTGAGCATTGTTTTTCCAGATATCCATGTCCTATGTCTCCTATGTCTCCTAAGAGTAAGATGTCATAGAGAAGATATTTCGAGGATTAGTGTCACCAATATGTGCCTTCATTGTCGACATTCCACAACTTATTGTTCATAGCACAATGTCTAGATCTGAAGCATTCTTGTCATTGATGTTTACCTTGTTTCCACACTCATACAAATATTATCTTCAAACCACATCTGTGCAATAGAGAGCGTCTGTCGGAATTAAATGTCATGTTTAATATTCCATGAATAAATAGCGTATCCTTATGAAGTTTTCTAAAAGACTTGTCACCAATGAATGACTATCACATTGCAATGAGACAATGGATCCATAGTACTTAAGCATCGCCAATTACGCAGAAAAGCGCCATTGAGCAGCCAAAATTTGGACAATAGGCGCTACAAAAATAAATTATTATTGTTTTATTTATTATTACTTATATTCGATTGTTTAAAGGAGGTGAACCTCATTTGAAGTGTTTGAACGATTGTAACACTTACAACTTGTGGACTGTATAATCTGTTTGACGCTCAGATTTCAAATTCCCTGTTACAATCATAATAGAGAGGTAGTTCAATAGTTTAGCAACATGGCCCTACTGTGTACACCTTCATTGTATGGTTACCATTACCCTGAAGCTGTTAAGTATGATTATCATTACCCTGAAGCTGTTAAGTATGATTATCATTACCCTGAAGCTGTTAAGTATGATTATCATTACCCTGAAGCTGTTAAGTATGATTATCATTACCCTGAAGCTGTTAAGTATGATTATCATTACCCTGAAGCTGTTAAGTATGATTATCATTACCCTGAAGCTGTTAAGTATGATTATCATTACCCTGAAGCTGTTAAGTATGATTATCATTACCCTGAAGCTGTTAAGTATGATTATTATTACCCTGAAGCTGTTAAGTATGATTATCATTACCCTGAAGCTGTTAAGTATGATTAGCATTACCCTGAAGCTGTTAAGTATGATTAGCATTACCCTGAAGCTGTTAAGTATGATTAGCATTACCCTGAAGCTGTTAAGTATGATTATCATTACCCTGAAGCTGTTAAGTATGATTAGCATTACCCTGAAGCTGTTAAGTATGATTAGCATTACCCTGAAGCTGTTAAGTATGATTATCATTACCCTGAAGCTGTTAAGTATGATTATTATTACCCTGAAGCTGTTAAGTATGATTATCATTACCCTGAAGCTGTTAAGTATGATTATCATTACCCTGAAGCTGTTAAGTATGATTATCATTACCCTGAAGCTGTTAAGTATGATAAGCATTACCCTGAAGCTGTTAAGTATGATTATCATTACCCTGAAGCTGTTAAGTATGATTATTATTACCCTGAAGCTGTTAAGTATGATTATTATTACCCTGAAGCTGTTAAGTATGATTATCATTACCCTGAAGCTGTTAAGTATGATTAGCATTACCCTGAAGCTGTTAAGTATGATTATTATTACCCTGAAGCTGTTAAGTATGATTATCATTACCCTGAAGCTGTTAAGTATGATAAGCATTACCCTGAAGCTGTTAAGTATGATTATCATTACCCTGAAGCTGTTAAGTATGATTATTATTACCCTGAAGCTGTAAAGTATTATTAGCATTACCCTGAAGCTGTTAAGTATGATTATCATTACCCTGAAGCTGTTAAGTATGATAATCATTACCCTGAAGCTGTTAAGTATGATTATCATTACCCTGAAGCTGTTAAGTATGATTATCATTACCCTGAAGCTGTTAAGTATGATTATCATTACCCTGAAGCTGTTAAGTATGATTATCATTACCCTGAAGCTGTTAAGTATGATTATCATTACCCTGAAGCTGTTAAGTATGATTAGCATTACCCTGAAGCTGTTAAGTATGATTAGCATTACCCTGAAGCTGTTAAGTATGATTAGCATTACCCTGAAGCTGTTAAGTACGATTATCATTACCCTGAAGCTGTTAAGTATGATTAGCATTACCCTGAAGCTGTTAAGTATGATTAGCATTACACTGAAGCTGTTAAGTATGATTATCATTACCCTGAAGCTGTTAAGTATGATTATTATTACCCTGAAGCTGTTAAGTATGATTATCATTACCCTGAAGCTGTTAAGTATGATTATCATTACCCTGAAGCTGTTAAGTATGATTATCATTACCCTGAAGCTGTTAAGTATGATAAGCATTACCCTGAAGCTGTTAAGTATGATTATCATTACCCTGAAGCTGTTAAGTATGATTATTATTACCCTGAAGCTGTTAAGTATGATTATTATTACCCTGAAGCTGTTAAGTATGATTATCATTACCCTGAAGCTGTTAAGTATGATTAGCATTACCCTGAAGCTGTTAAGTATGATTATTATTACCCTGAAGCTGTTAAGTATGATTATCATTACCCTGAAGCTGTTAAGTATGATAAGCATTACCCTGAAGCTGTTAAGTATGATTATCATTACCCTGAAGCTGTTAAGTATGATTATTATTACCCTGAAGCTGTAAAGTATGATTAGCATTACCCTGAAGCTGTTAAGTGTGATTATCATTACCCTGAAGCTGTTAAGTATGATAATCATTACCCTGAAGCTGTTAAGTATGATTATCATTACCCTGAAGCTGTTAAGTATGATTATCATTACCCTGAAGCTGTTAAGTATGATTATCATTACCCTGAAGCTGTTAAGTATGATTATCATTACCCTGAAGCTGTTAAGTATGATTATCATTACCCTGAAGCTGTTAAGTATTATTATCATTACCCTGAAGCTGTTAAGTATGATTATCATTACCCTGAAGCTGTTAAGTATGATTATCATTACCCTGAAGCTGTTAAGTATGATTGTCGATCTAAGATGATACATGCTTGTGATACGGCATGGCGTCTTAATCTCGGTTCTATTTCCACGTGCAACTCGGTCAAATTCAGAAATAGTATTACGGAAGCATGGAAATATTCTCTTGACTTATGTATTTAACTATATTGTTTGAACATATTTATGTAAGGTTATTTGGAACATTGTACATATTTATATTTTGCAAACAAAATAAATCAGTTTCTATGCAATGATATTGATTGTGTCATGTGTATCCAATATTCGATTGTGCAGTCATTTATTATTGCAATCTAAGTTCAAGTATTTCGGTGCGACTTTTTACTTCCTTGTCCCGTGATAACTTTAAGTTAATGTGTTTCCGTTTCCAATTGAGTGTTGTGTTGGTAATCAGTGTGAGGACAGTTTTATCATTAGGCGATACGTACTCGAGTGCTGTGGCAGGTACGATTATAAACGAGAGGATGCGATTCAACACGCATTCTGGTCAAGAACACACCTGCTGATGGAAATAAATAACATATCCAATCTGAAACCTGTCCCCTCCCTGCACTAGCAACAAGGGTTCATCATACAGTGTGTTTATTACCTTTCCCCTCCCTGCACTAGCAACAAGGGTTCATCATACAGTGTGTTTATTACCTGTCCCCTCCCTGCACTAGCAACAAGGGTTCACCATACAGTATGTTTATTACCTGTCCCCTCCCTGCACTAGCAACAAGGGTTCATCATAGAGTGTGTTTATTACCTGTCCCCTCCCTGCACTAGCAACAAGGGTTCATCATACAGTGTGTTTATTACCTGTCCCCTCGCTGCACTAGCAACAAGGGTTCATCATACAGTATGTTTATTACCTGTCCCCTTCCTGCACTAGCAACAAGGGTTCACCATACAGTGTGTTTATTACCTGTCACCTCCCTGCACTAGCAACAAGGGTTCATCATACAGTGTGTTTATTACCTGTCCCCTCCCTGCACCAGCAACAAGGGTTCACCATACAGTGTGTTTATTACCTGTCCCCTCCCTGCACTAGCAACAAGGGTTCATCATACAGTGTGTTTATTACCTGTCCCCTCCCTCCACCAGCAACAAGGGTTCACCATACAGTGTGTTTATTACCTGTCCCCTCCCTGCACTAGCAACAAGGGTTCATCATACAGTATGTTTATTACCTGTCCCCTCCCTGCACTAGCAACAAGGGTTCATCATACAGTGTGTTTATTACCTGTCCCCTCCCTGCACCAGCAACAAGGGTTCACCATACAGTGTGTTTATTACCTGTCCCCTCCCTGCACTAGCAACAAGGGTTCATCATACAGTGAGTTTATTACCTGTCCCCTCCCTCCACCAGCAACAAGGGTTCACCATACAGTGTGTTTATTACCTGTCCCCTTCCTGCACTAGCAACAAGGGTTCATCATACAGTGTGTTTATTACCTGTCCCCTCCCTGCACTAGCAACAAGGGTTCATCATACAGTATGTTTATTACCTGTCCCCTTCCTGCACCAGCAACAAGGGTTCATCATACAGTATGTTTATTACCTGTCCCCTCCCTGCACTAGCAACAAGGGTTCATCATACAGTGTGTTTATTACCTGTCCCCTCCCTGCACTAGCAACAAGGGTTCATCATACAGTGTGTTTATTACCTGTCCCCTCCCTGCACTAGCAACAAGGGTTCACCATACAGTGTGTTTATTACCTGTCCCCTCCCTGCACTAGCAACAAGGGTTCATCATACAGTATGTTTATTACCTGTCCCCTCCCTGCACTAGCAACAAGGGTTCATCATACAGTGTGTTTATTACCTGTCCCCTCCCTGCACTAGCAACAAGGGTTCACCATACAGTGTGTTTATTACCTGTCCCCTCCCTGCACTAGCAACAAGGGTTCATCATACAGTATGTTTATTACCTGTCCCCTCCCTGCACTAGCAACAAGGGTTCATCATACAGTGTGTTTATTACCTGTCCCCTCCCTGCACTAGCAACAAGGGTTCACCATACAGTGTGTTTATTACCTGTCACCTTCCTGCACTAGCAACAAGGGTTCATCATACAGTGTGTTTATTACCTGTCCCCTCCCTGCACTAGCAACAAGGGTTCATCATACAGTGTGTTTATTACCTGTCCCCTCCCTGCACTAGCAACAAGGGTTCATCATACAGTGTGTTTATTACCTGTCACCTCCCTGCACTAGCAACAAGGGTTCATCATACAGTGTGTTTATTACCTGTCCCCTTCCTGCACTAGCAACAAGGGTTCATCATACAGTGTGTTTATTACCTGTCCCCTTCCTGCACTAGCAACAAGGGTTCATCATACAGTGTGTTTATTACCTGTCCCCTCCCTGCACTAGCAATCCTTGTTACCTTCACTGGGACATGTGTTCTATCATTACATTAACCCACTAGCAATCCTTGTTACCTTCACTGGGACATGTGTTCTATCATTACATTAACCCTAGGGACCTCATAGGCTTTCTTCTGTAACTCATCTCTGTGGGTATGTTTGTGTGTAAAGCAATGTCAACTAATACGTCAGCTCGTACAGTCACACACATATGTATAATGTTCACATAAATTCGTGTATTCAAGAGATGTGTTATGGGAAAGAAAGAGGCGATATAATAACAGTAACGTCACACAGTTGTTAGCAAATACATATGATCCTGGTATTGTATTATTCGGGTTAATTATTGTGTGCAGTATTCCATTATAGGGGAAATATGAGGTAATTAATCAGTCCATTGAACCGTTAAAGGTGTCTGCGAACTGGCTTGCCAAGAGATGAAACAGTCTATGTTACCCCGGACAGCAAAGACAACATCTAATACAAATACATGCAACTTGAAAAATGTGTTTTATTTAGATAATACCGTATACAAAATTGTTGATCTAAGTTTTTTTTAGATTTTGTAAACACAAAGAGTTATTTATTAACCGTTCCTTGTAATGTTGTACTATTGACGCGGGACATTCAGACACCCGACACCACACTACATAATTATACACCATCACACCTCTATACCGCTTTCAAAGTGAGCCAAGTCATGTTACAACAAATGTTCATACAATGAACAGTTAAATAATTGCAGAACTTCCGCAATGAAGGACACGCGCCAGTAATCAAACGATCGTGAATGATTGGCGGTTTAATATTACTATTACGAGTGAGGTGACACGAGACGGGGACGAGTGAGGTGACACGAGACGGGGACGAGTGAGGTGACACGAGACGGGGACGAGTGAGGTGACACGAGACGGGGACGAGTGAGGTGACACGACACGGGGACGAGTGAGGTGACACGAGACGGGGACGAGTGAGGTGACACGAGACGGGGACGAGTGAGGTGACACGAGACGGGGACGAGTGTGGTGACACGAGACGGGGACGAGTGAGGTGACACGACACGGGGACGAGTGAGGTGACACGAGACGGGGACGAGTGAGGTGACACGAGACGGGGACGAGTGAGGTGACACGAGACGGGGACGAGTGAGGTGACACGAGGACGAGGACGAGTACAAAGGACCTGTATCTCGACGATACTGAAATAATTAAGAAAATTTTAAGTGGTTATAAATATCAATCACCACCTTACAATGTTTGTTTGCGCCATAGTAAAAAGATACACATGAGTTTGTGTGAATTGCTATAATTGTTGAAATTACGATTTGAATAGATAGTTGGTTTTTGTTTCAAAATTTATCTTTTTTATCAAGTATGTTTCGTATTAGACAACCTGCACATGTATTGACCCAGTTTGGCGACAATAGCCAAGTTGTCCACATATTTGGTCGAAAAGTTGTAAAATTATGTATTTAAATCATCATTATTCATCATCAGATGGGGGGGGGGGGGTGTGTGGTCCCTCCCTCTGTATCCACCCCTGCATATCCGACTTCACGCTAATATCCTTGGCCATGTGTTGGAGAGAGACGCAGTTTAGATATACATACAAGCATTCTCTTCCGAGACAGGCGCTACACAGACAGTGTTTACAAGTGACGCAGTAATCTTAATAGGCATTGTCACGCGAGCCGTAGCAGTTAACCGAGTAATAAAGCCTCAAAATGCTCAAGTTGTGTGACATGACATCACAAACGAGATCTCGACGTCGGTCTTCCTGGAAGTCACGCTTGACTTGTTTTCTTGGAAATCCCCTTTCTACCAGGAACAACATAACACGATAGGGTAAACCCAGGAGACACAGTGTGAAGACTGACTGACTGACTGACTGACTGACTGACTGACTGACTGAATGAATGAATGAATGAATGAATGAATGAATGAATAAGTAATTATCCCTATATACACTGTCTTTGGTCTTCATAAGTGTAGGCTTGCTATTGCTTTACATCTTTTCATCGGATGCAACTTAGAATATCAATATGGCTGATACATTTTCGAAAATTTAAAATATGTGAATTTTGTTTAATTAATGAAAATTGTAATAGTAGGGATTTTGGAAATACAAAATCTCATCAGTAATTGCATGATTTATTAAGAATGAAGATCTAATTTTTTTTAGAGCCATTGGCTCTGAAGATTAGCCTTTCGAATGACAGACATACAGAAAGACAGACAGACAGGTTTATTCAATATTTATAAGGCCCAGTGGCCCAAAGTACAATTGATGTTTAATAATGACAGCTTGAGATCACGTGACATAGATATTGGTTTATCTCGGGATTTTAAAATGGACATCACATGTTTTATAAAACTGGCAACGGATTTTAAGACATCAATATTATAAGAATTAAGTAGACTATACATGGTTTGTGGATTGACATAAATTCAATTCAAATACTTCTTTCGGCAGGCAGAAAAGGCATCACAAACTAACAATATGGGAGATTCGTCTTGTATTTGACCAGAAGAACAATAAGAACATGATAGATCACCCATCGTAGTATTATCCTTTCTAAAACGTATTTGTTAAAGAATGTAGTAAACTGTAGTGACTTATATTTAAGGAAACCTATATACTGTTCCGGTCCAAACACCGCTTTACATTGCGAGATATGACTTAAATAACTTGATGAATTAACTGTTGGGGCCAATTTTGTAATCCTTAATTCGTTGTTTAAACATAGACAAAAATATTTGCCTGTCACCAACATTTTGATTCAACCTGACATAAAAAATCCACTTGAAAATAAATATATCTCACATCTGCAGCCCAGGAATGTTTTCCGCGATCATCTTATGATTCCAATAGTTGATAACATTGGTGGGCGTGACGATAATCAGGCATTCTAATACGTTTAATCCAAAATTTTATTATTCTCATTTGACGTTCGGTATGCGCCCTGTTTACATGTATATATATATATATATATATATATATATATATATATATATATATATATATATATATATATATATATATATATATATATATATATATATATATATATATATATATATATAAGTATATATACACCTTAAGTATATTTGCATATGGGAGTAAAAGTGTAAATACTATGCGTTTACATGAGGTAATAGAAAGGAAAGTATTACATATTTTGAAGCAGTTGTCATACATATTTAGCACATGGAACAATGCAAACCCTCCCTCAATTCTGAAAGCCCGAAAGGCTAATGGCATGTCATGGAGATCGGCGTCCTTCCCCGTCCATCCGTCTGTAACCCTTACAAGTTTTCACCTTCTTTTCAAGAACCACTGGCTCTAGAGATCTCAAATCCTGTGTTTGTACTTTGTCAATTGGGGTAATAATATGTAGATTTGGTGACTCTGTTGCCACTATTTCATCTTTCCATAAGCCCTAGAAAGCTGGAATGTTGTGAACAGACCCTTTAACCACAGCGGCAACATTGTGAAAAAAAAACTTTCATCATTTTCTTTAGACTAAATGCAATAGAAAGCTGAAATCTTGATATTAAGACTCCATTGCCAATGAGGATTATTATAGGTTTTGTAAACCCGTGGCCTCAAGTAAGAAACACAGGGGCTATGCCCAAAGCCTGTTTTCTTCTTCCTATTCAAACAGAAAAAGCTGAAATCGTGTCTACAGACATCTTGGCAAATGAGAATTATAAACTGTATATTGTGTGCCTCTGGCTGTGTCGCCAAATATTGAAACATTGAAACCTTGAATGTGATTTTATATATTGCACAGTCGTTAAGCGTCTGACAGCTACTGGAAAATTACAAGTTCAATCTTATATTCTTTATATTATTTAAAACCTGATGACATACAGATCCGATGAATCCATTTTCTTTGGAGTACATGAATAATTCTGTCACTTTTATAAGAACAACAATGTGAAAAGGGAAACTCACATGTGTATTTGCAGAGCATCGTTTACATGATATAAATTCTCACGTGTCCAGACATATATATATACACCCAATACCAAAAGAAACTTTGCATCTCAGTTGATTTTATCATATGTATGTTTTTCAATTACAAATATTTCAAGTTTTGGACATCGTACACTAAAACTGAAAAGTAATGGCGTATTGTCATCAGTCAAATATTTTTTTCAGAAGTTTTTAATTTTGTTTACAAAAAATGAAATTTAAAAAAATTAAAAAATTAAACTTTTAATTTTGACAAGACACACATGTTAAGCGACTAACGCACTACTGAAACAGTTTCTGATGTTAAAAGTCCGTTGATATTACCCATTAGCAAAGACCACCGAGTACGAGACAACCACCGAAACACGAATTGATCAAACACATTTTGATACCCCTCGTATGTTGATGCGTCCAAACTTTTTATTTGAATAAACTTTTGAAATGAATATTTTCATACATCGAATGTAAAATTGAATAATTATTACAATACTTAAAAACCCAAATCCAATCGTTGCCTATTATGTGATTTATTAAGACAAGAAGATGGGTGCAAAGTTTCTTTTGGTATTGGGTTTATATGCAAATATACTTTTACATGACCGCCAGAGGTAGTGTAAATATACTCCTTGTGTATATTTACGCATGTATGTAATTGCGTTTATATGCACAAAATACATACCAGGAGCAGATATACACACATGAGTATCAATACATAGTATTACGTATGTATACGGTTGCATGTAAATAAGTTAGTTTTATCATATAAACCAAAGGTCACATATATTGCTTTCTCTTTCCATAGAAGATACTCCCTTCAGTTTCCAACCGTAACCTCTGTTCTACATGGCCAGAAATTCTAGACTCCAACACAATTCCATAGCGGGGGAAATGGGAACCTCATACTGTAGCTCTGCTTTTTAACCAATGAAACCCCCCCCCCCCCCCCCCCCCCCCCTCTTATTTGATGGGGAGGAAGGTCCAAACGAACAAACTATGATCCCCTAGGTTCAGGGTACCTCACCACAAAATTTCAGATTTGGGGTTGCAGTTCTGGAGGAAAAGTCGAAATGTTTACGGTCGACGGTCGACGGACGACAGACATCGGGCGGACAACCAACGACGACCCATGCCATAAGCCCAACTGTCCTTTCAGGGCTGAGGAACGAGTAAGTGTACAAATTAAATCAACATGTATTTTATCGGATTCTTATGGATAAGACTCATATTTTCCTTTTGCTTTCTCGCGTTATTTGTCATAATACATTTGGAGCAATCATACTTCATTGTCGTAAATTATGTGTCGTAAATGAAGTGTTTTCATAATAACCCGGGGAGCAGCACTACCTGCTTATAGTAACACACTATGTCATCCCGAGATACATGTAGACAAGAGCATACAGTCACAGCCACGTGTATACATGTAGACAAGAGCACACAGTCACAGCCACGTGTATACATGTAGACAAGAGCACACAGCCAAAGCCACGGGTATACATGTAGACAAGAGCATACAGTCACAGCCACGTGTATACATGTAGACAAGAGCATACAGCCACAGCCACGTGTATACATGTAGACAAGAGCACACAGTCACAGCCACGTGTATACATGTAGACAAGAGCACACAGTCACAGCCACGTGTATACATGTAGACAAGAGCACACAGCCACAGCCACGTGTATACATGTAGACAAGAGCATACAGTCACAGCCACGTGTATACATGTAGACAAGAGCATACAGTCACAGCCACGTGTATACATGTAGACAAGAGCATACAGTCACAGCCACGTGTATACATGTAGACAAGAGCATACAGTCACAGCCACGTGTATACATGTAGACAAGAGCACACAGCCACAGCCACGTGTATACATGTAGACAAGAGCATACAGTCACAGCCACGTGTATACATGTAGACAAGAGCATACAGTCACAGCCACGTGTATACATGTAGACAAGAGCATACAGTCACAGCCACGTGTATACATGTAGACAAGAGCACACAGTCACAGCCACGTGTATACATGTAGACAAGAGCACACAGTCACAGCCACGTGTATACATGTAGACAAGAGCATACAGCCACAGCCACGTGTATACATGTAGACAAGAGCATAGAGTCACAGCCACGTGTATACATGTAGACAAGAGCACACAGTCACAGCCACGTGTATACATGTAGACAAGAGCACACAGTCACAGCCACGTGTATACATGTGTATGCATATGTGCATTATTGAAAATGTAATTTCAACAATAACAAATATTGTTATGTCACGTCACGGGTTCGCTCAATAGGAAGAGCAATGTGGGGAGTGCAGTACATTGGACATTGGGAACTAGAGCTAGCACATCGCTATGGACTATGACTCCGACACAACCCGAGCTGGTTTACTCTATACGGCTACGATATCACAAACACCTCTTGTACCCCCTCTTCAAGTATTAAAAAGATCCATTTTCAATAGGTCTGTCACGTGACGTGTTTTCATTGGCTGCTTGATGGAATGAGGAAGGGTACTTTACCTCCCGTCGTGCTTCAGATTTCATTGAAGGAAGAGTCCTGTGTCAAGCAGTTGGTAAAAGAAATGAGAATTATTACCAACAAAGTATACATGCTTGACATTAATGTAATGTTATACATTTAACCTTTAGACTAAGAATAAGTGAATGAGTGTCAAGGGGACTAACTCTGAATCAACAAAGTGATACTGATTGTGATTGAAGCGTCCGTTAAATATAATCATAAGACTTTATGTGATAAAACGTGTCCGTAGTAATCCAGTGCGATCCCAAAAGCCATGTGACTACTGGAAAGTAGTTCCGACTGCGATCACTTGCACGTAATAAATATCTTTAAGCTACGGTAGGTTTTATCAATGAAAACGAAAAGCTTTTTTTTTTAAACTTATTAGATGGTTATACTTTTTATTGAATATTATTATCTAGATATTTGCTTCTAATATTTATAAGAAACCAAATTCAGTTTAAATACTTTCACAATACATGTATATAACTGTTCATTAGAAGGGGCCGGGTTTGATTAAGATTGATGTATTTGTTTGCCCAGCGAGTATCCATATTTAAGTGTGATGGATGCTAATTAAACACCCAAGGTGACACAGTGTGGAGAGTGGGATCATTTAGACGCGTGGATCAGTAGGTAGCCATACAGTACTCGTCATTTTGGGAAGGAAAAGCGACTCTCGCGATCATTTTATGACGCTTCCAGAGACTCGGCCATGGTGAACGACACTGCTGTAGACTCGGCCATGGTGAACGACACTGCTGTGTGAACGACTCTCTTCAAGGTCAACGTCTCTTGCAATAGAAACTACCTTATGGGAGGTACTCAGACACATGTACATCATATCTCCTATAGTATCCAGCATCACCTTCTACAACACAAGGACATATACTTCAATCTAACCACATTGATTGTGCTGCGTTGTATGGTGTAAGGGCGGCGACTCTGTCAACTTTATTTGCTTCCGACTATGAAGCTACACGGGGCTGGATAATATCTCTGCCGGTACCTACCGCGAACAAACAACCGCGAACAAATTGCAATCTGAACGCAGTTGAGTGAGTGAGTTAGGGTTTAACGCCGCTTTCAAAAGCCCTCAACGCCATGTGACTATAAACTGCGGTGAAACCTGCGAGTAGTGGCTGGAACTAGCGAACCATGGGTGGTACTACGCTGAAATTCAGTGTAGCATTACACCCAAACCTTACTGCGTGTAGAACAGTTCTCTACTGCAGACAAAGTTGCCGTGCCCCTGGCAGGATTCGAACCCCGGACCCCTTGATCCGAAGCCGAACGCGCTAACCACTGCGCTATCCCGCCCCCCGAACGCAGTTGACCGCGTTGATCGGATTGCAGTTTGATCTCGTTTGACCGTGGTCGGACTGCAGTCAAGAGACTGATGTGTTTAATACTTCGGTCTGAATTTCGTAACTGTACAAAATGGCGAGTTTTGTCTCTATCATATTCCACTTTGAAATAGCGGAGTGTTATGTCATATCATTGCTTTTGGAATCAACATTCAATTAACCCTGAAACAATTGCTACAAAGGCTTACATGTAATTATTATATTCACCCCTGCATGTGTGTTTATCGAAAATGGTAGGCCTAATACTAATTATACACATTCAATCGCTTAAGCTCGTTTAATACTAAATGACTAACACGTTTAATACATATTGTATTAAATGCAAGGTCGTTTAGCTTCCTCTATGTATCTGAAGTGTTGTACAATGGTCGATAATTCTTTTTTTTTCGTCAACAGAGGATTTCATTTGAAGCTGTTTTTATTTCAGTACACTCTCTTATAATATAAATCGAATACACGGATTTGATCACTAACTTGCATGGTATAATGATAAACACTTGTGGCATTTGTTGAAGTTTGATTGTTTAATGAAGCAGTGTACCCTGATTACTATGATGAATTCATCATTACGTGAAATAGTCTTGCCCCGTGTAAATCTATCATATTTTGTAAATTTACCATGTTCTTTTCTATAATCTGAAGCGGAATTCAGATAAGCTTTAACAACTTGTTTACCAATCCAATTCTAATGGAATACATATGGAATAATTATGAATGAATAGATTATATAGAGATAATATAACACACAGTTTACTTAAAATGAACAATGAAAATAATGAAACAATAACTCGAACATTAGCCATTATGACATGATAGACTAGTTTTAAGTAACATGTTGTCATGCATGAGTGTGTTTGGTAATTCCGTCTCAGAACTTTCGTTCTCCAAAACAACATTATAAATTTTCGACTAGAGTTCTCGCTCATTTTAGGGTAGTCTCACTTTCTGCATTTCGGTCACCTGTACATGTGTACTAGTTGTTGGTGATGGAACATAGCTAGACTAATGTAGATATAGTGTTCATGCATTGTGTTGGACGTGTTCTGTAAAAGATTGTTTGACTGATTGACTGCTTCCTCTCACAGGGAAAACATCTGGTATGAATAAGATATCAACTTTTATTTAGAAATGTTGTTCATCTTCAATAGTATAAGAATAATCTATTACAAAATTTGCAAACCTTCCAAACGAATCAGGAGACTTGTAGTTGTAGCAGCCTGGTTCAATAGTTAAAGGGAGACAACCGCTCCGGCACTTGGCAAGAGCACCTCTATCTTCTCTTTTCTAAACAAACTCCTCACAAAGGTGATACGTCTCTCCTGCGTCAAACCCTTATCGATAGTCGATTTAACAGGTTGATTTAACATATTGGCTAACGACATGGTCATATTTAAAGGATCTGTAAGTTCTAGGTTTATTCCCATTCACTTTTGCGATATCATTCCTCACTCTCTGACATGACGTTTATTTTCCTGATGCAATGCGACATTTTACACGCGCTTCTAGTCTCTAATCCTCACTGATTTTGAAGAGGCGTAGATCAGCAACCTAACATGACATAGTGCCCTCAACCAAACCTTCTAATTGATCTTTAAAATGTTCTCTTAATATGTTAACTCTATTACAACCATATTATTGTTTTATTGTTTTAAAGCCTCTCACGCCCGGACATCTGTATGTGTTCTATGTACATCTATAGAGTATGTTTTAAAAAATATACGATACAGATATGTGTCACATAAATAAACTATTTCTTCTTCTTCTTCTTCTTCTTCTTCTTCTTCATGTAACAACGTTAAGATAGCGAGTAGTGAAGCAGGAGAGGTCATCAACTAACGACACCTAACGAGTCATAACGAAGCTTGGTCGAGTCGGTACAGATCAATCCAAATATACAGACAGCCCTACAGTAGTCCAGCTAACTTGTACAACATTTTGTTTTCCTCATTTCCAGCTAAATATCTTCATGTATTTTCAATAAGTTACACTGGTCACTTGCGTATAGTATTGCCGGGTATAAATCACAGTTAAAGCTTTGTTTCGTACTTAATTCCGTACTCCATACTTTGTTCGGTACTCCGTACTTTATTCCGTACTTCATACTTTGTTCGGTACTCCGACTTTGTTCGGTACTCCATACTTTGTTCGGTACTCCGACTTTGGTCCGTACTCCATACTTTGTTCCGTACTCCGAACTTTGTTCCGTACTCCATACTTTGTTCCGTACTCCATACTTTGTTCCGTACTCCATACTTTGTTCCGTACTCCGTACTTAGTTCCGTACTCCATACTTTGTTCAGTACTTCATACTTTGTTCCGTACTCCATACTTTGTTCCGTACTCCGTACTTAGTTCCGTACTCCATACTTTGTTCCGTACTCCATACTTTGTTCCGTACTCCATACTCAGTTCCGTACTCCGTACTTTGTTCCGTACTCCGTACTTCGTTCCGTACTTTGTTCCGTACTCCGTACTTTGTTCCGTACTCCATACTTTGTTCCATACTCCATACTTTGTTCCGTACTCCGTACTTTGTTCCGTACTCCATACTTTGTTCCGTACTCCATACTTTGTTCCGTACTCCATACTCTGTTCCGTACTCCGTACTTTGTCCCGTACTCCGTACTCCATACTTTGTTCCGTACTCCGTACTTCGTTCCGTACTCCTTACTCCGTACTTTGTTCCGTACTCCGTACTTTGTTCCGTACTCCATACTTTGTTCCGTACTCCGTACTTTGTTCCGTACTCAATACTTTGTTCCGTATTCCGTACTTTGTTCCGTACTCCATACTTTGTTCCGTACTCCGTACTTTGTTCCGTACTCCATACTTTGTTCCGTACTCCATACTTTGTTCCGTACTCCGTACTTTGTTCCGTACTCCATACTTTGTTCCGTACTCCATACTTTGTTCCGTACTCCATACTCTGTTCCGTACTCCATACTTTGTTCCGTACTCCGTACTCCGTACTTTGTTCCGTGCTCCGTACTCCGTACTTTGTTCCGTACTCCGTACTTTGTTCCGTACTCCATACTTTGTTCCATACTCCATACTTTGTTCCGTTCTCCGTACTTTGTTCCGTACTCCATACTTTGTTCCGTACTCCATACTTTGTTCCGTACTCCATACTCTGTTCCGTACTCCGTACTTTGTTCCGTACTCCGTACTCCGTACTTTGTTCCGTACTCTGTGTTCTTTGTTCCGTCCTCCGTACTCCGTACTTTGTTCCGTACTCCGTACTTTGTTCCGTACTCCATACGTTGTTCCACAAGTGTATGTAACGTTAGCGTCAAAGTAACTAAAGATGAGAAATATACCCAGTTTTTGGTGTCATATAATTGAGTGTAGAGGACAGAGACGGATTCCTCGCTGAATTAATGTATACCTTGGGACCGCTCTCTGACGTGCAGGTTCACTTATCCTCTGTAAAGTATCAATGCGGGACCGGGATTAATAGGTTCGATGCACGGAATCGAAAAATAGAACTAACGCCACAAACTCGACTATCTGAACGTGTTATATAAAATTTGATTATATAACAACAAATTCACAAGAAAATATGTTTGTTTTAAACTGTCCTTAATATTATCTTTATACAAAAACATATACAAAACTTAACGATTTTTTAAGTCATAAGTTATTAATAAGGAGAAAGCCATTTGATCACTTGTTTCACTTGTTTCAGCTGTACCTTGAAATTACTGACTGAATGCTTGTGTAATACATAACTCCTTTACCAAACATATCATTATCAAAGAGTTAATTTTTGTTACGGTGTCTTCTTCCAAACAATTTCTATAAAATGCATTTTGACATCTTAGATATTCCCGTTCAAGCTGGGTGCCCAACAAATGCATCGACTGTGCTTCGACTACATGTAACTGACAAACCAGGCGATGACAGATACTAGACTGAGTTTATAGTGAAATAGTTTCCAATCATATATACATATAAAATATCTTTTCCAACTTTGTACTTCAAGTACTTTAGTAGGTTATCCCTGAAGGCTCGGGCGACACTGGTACAAAGATGGTACATGAGACCGTATTACACTCGTGAGAAGCATACAACTTATAGTAGGCCTATACGGTATCCCAAATGACGTCTTACAGCAAAAACGTTTGGACAAACATGAGTAAGGAAATCAACTTTAACGACTAGCATTTTACGTGCTACGTTTCGTACAGAAGTGTAATTGCACATCATAAAACCTTTCTTCAATCTTATTAACATTCGACTTTCAACACATATAAAATAAATGTAACTGGTTGAAAAGTTTAACCCCTATTTACTAGACATGTTTCAAGTCAAGTCATGTGCAGTTAAAGGTTTCTTAAATACACTTCAAAGAAAATAAATGTTTTATCTATCACAAACAAAATGTAATGATTGAGTTAACTGCATATCAGAACGTCCGCGCATCTCCTGATGAAGGTGGAGTGAAATGAATCTAGATGATGTCTCCTTGAGCATTGTTTAATGCGTTCAAGCGAAAATCTATGATAACACCGTCCCTTGATCTTTTACCATGTCTTATTGACAAACATGGAACTCGTTCAATAGCGATTAGAGCGGTAGATAATTCAGCTTGTTATGTGGTTTTCATCGATCTTGTAAGGGGCGTTAAACCCCACCTCACCTCACCTCACCTCACCTCACCTCACCTCACCTCACCTCACCTCACCTCACCTCACCTCACCTCACCTCACCCCACCCCACCCCACCCCACCCCACCCCACCCCACCCCACCCCACCCCACCCCACCCCACCCCACCCCACCCCACCCCACCTCACCTCACCCAACCCAACCCAACCCAACCCAACCCCACCCCACCCCACCCCACCCCACCCCACCCCACCCCACCTCACCTCACCTCACCTCACCTCACCTCACCTCACCTAACCTCACCCCACCCCACCCCACCCCACCCCACCCACCCCACCCCACCCCACCCCACCCCACCCCACCCCACCTCACCTCACCTCACCTCACCTCACCTCACCTCACCTCACCTCACCTCACCTAACCTCACCTCACCTCACCTAACCTAACCTCACCCCACCCCACCTCACCTCACCTCACCTCACCTCACCTCACCTCACCTCACCCCACCTCACCTCACCTCACCTCACCTCACCTCACCTCACCTCACCTCACCTCACCTCACCTCACCTCACCCCACCTCACCTCACCTCACCTCACCTCACCTAACCTAACCTCACCCCACCTCACCTCACCTCACCTCACCTCATCTCACCCCACCTCACCTCACCTCATCTCACCTCACCTCACCTCACCTCACCTCACCCCACCTCACCTCACCTCACCTCACCTAACCTAACCTCACCCCACCTCACCTCACCTCACCTCATCTCACCTCACCTCACCTCACCTCACCTCCTAGTACACCACGATAGGTTACTCAATACAATATTTATGTTCTCCGCGGCTTGACTCTGAGCTCCAGGGGGTAACGACAGACGTAGAAAGTAGTATGATAACAATTGAAATGACTATTGATACATATAACATGCCATCGTTAACTTGTATGGCCCACATATTGACGATCCAAACTTCTATATATCCCTTGGACTATATGACTTGGACTTCTTCGATCCATGGCGACAAATGAATCCATATGCCTGGCGATGCACCTGGCGACAGCCCACTCCACTTACACAAGTACGCTTAGATTGATTTCTTGTATCTCATAATATGATACCATCAATTACACAATCCGCTGTTGAACCAGGTCTCAAAACAGACCACTCTCATTCATATCGATGATATTCAAACTGCCAGATTTATCACGCGGGAAAGGGTTTTGGAAGTTTAACAACCCATTATTAAGAGACCAAGTATATGTTACACAAGTAAATAATATCATCTCTCATACCGTTGCTGATTATAAAGTTCATACTGATCAATACAAAATTAACGATAACGACCTTTTGAAACTATATTACTAATGACAAGAAGTGAGACCAAAAAGTACTCTTCATTTCCAGGAAAAGGAAAGAATTAAGAAGGAAAACCAACTGTCTGACTATCTAATTGGAAAGGAAAGTGAACTTGATGAATCTGAAAACGAAATTATTGAAGCAGATATAATCACTGAAATACATTCTGTTAGGCTAGAACTTTAATACTTTTATTACCCATAGGGTTAAAATAACCGAGTTAATGTTATTGATATGAGCACATGTGCACAAGGAAATAAACCAAGACAATTTATGAAAAACTTGCGGCCAATCTCACTTACTTTTATCAGTATTCTATAAAGTTGTTTCATTGGCAATTTCAAAATGAATTAAATCAGTCCTGGATACACTGATAAATGAAGAACAAAAGGGCTTCATGTCTGGCAGATATATAGGTGATATTATCAGGCAGATATATGATTTGATTGCATACAGTGATACATACCAGATACCTGGACTGACCTTCGATACTGTTGATTGGTCATTTATTGAGAAAACTCAATTTTGGAGATTCGATAAAGAAGTGGATAAAGGTTTTCTATAAGAATATCAAATCAAGCGTATTGGTAAATGGTTTCGGATCACGCAACTTCGATATACACAGGGGCTGTCGTCAAGGTGATTCACTATCACCCCATCTCTTCATACTTCGTGTTAAATCTTGGCATTTATGATAGGGAATAATGCTGAAATCACAGAAATTCGCAGATGATACCACGTGTACTGTAGATGGATCTACAAGCAGTGCTTCAAGTGTTAACATTCTTTACCCGTTTTTCAGGATAAAAAATAAACATCGACAAAAATAGAATTATTTGGATAGGTTCAAAGAAACGTTCAAGAATGGAACTTTGTCATGAATGGAATCTAAACTGGGAAAAAAGTAACTTTGAATGTCCAAAAAAAGATTGAATATGTAAACCTTGTGAGTTACAGTGTAAAAGATGAATACCAGTTCCTACTCATCAGTTCTTTGTATTGGTCACTACCTTTATAAATATATTACGATACAGTCGTTTGAGCAAGAAGAGTAAAACATTATTACACAATTGTTGTCATCTTCATTTACTTTGCAATATTGTAAAGAACACATGTTTTATTATCGTAATGTATAATATATAATGCATGCGTGACACACATTTACATATAAAGATAACCATTTATTCATTTATAGAAGTGTATATAACGCTTCTGTGGTCACAATTAACATTCTCTAAATAATAGTTAACACAATGTATACATTAATTATCAAAACACATTTTAATGAAACATTCATTATCAGTGCATTCTTCAAAACACCTTTCATGTTTTATGTTCTCTGTCATGTAATTTGGCAGTGCGTGAACAATTTTGTAGAATGCTTTATAAAACATGCGTATATAGTTTAATATTTGTATCATTTAATTAGCTTACAATAATGCGTTTTGGAGTTAGCATATGGGGTTAAAATTAATTGTATTTTGTATCATATTCACTTCTGCCGTCGACAACCTATCTGGATGATGCATTATAACAATGCAATGATTAAAATTGTCTATTGAATATTGAATAGCATTCTATACGAAGCGGCAATAACTTGATTTCCAACAATATACGCTGTCCGTACATGCCCTGAAGTAAACAGATGTTTGGGCAATAAAGTACTTAAAATATGTGTATGTACATATCAGTTATCATTTTAATTGTGAATGTGTCTAACTTCTGATCGAGGTAGAGAGACAGTAGCAGACCGAGTGGTTTGTCTGCAGCTCTGAATGTACTCTTCTTCTTCCTGTAAGTAATCACTTCTCTATATTTACTCAGTTATATCAGGACTTTGTCTGAGTTGTCATTGAACAGCCAACTTAACAGACTGAGAATAACATGTAATTAGATAAACGTCAACATAAAAAAGCAGCGTTTCAAGTACGATTTGAAGCGAAGTAATTAGATTCGAACACACTGATTTATAACTCACTGCACCTTCCTTTTTAGAGATATTTGTTGGGTGATCTTACAGACGAAAATCTTATTTTCACTTTTGAATCATACTGTTTGTTTTCCTAAAATGGAATTGGCATAGAAATAAGCATAAACATCTGATTGTAACGCCCTTCCGCCGCAGGACACTATCAAAATGGCATGTGTTCCGAATGCATTGAGCCGTAGGAGCTGTGCCATGTTACATCTATCGTATCAGAGGGGGACTGAATGTGACAATAATGCTGTAGAAAATGAATACCACGTTTTCTTTATATGCCAAAGATATTCTCTATTTTCTGTTCATACAAAAACATTGTAAAACCAGATTGACAATGACAGCAAATATTTAACACACAAGATGTAAAAATACTTCGTTGAACGTCTATATACCTCTTTAAAATACCCAGGTTAAGATCGTTCTAGCATTCATATTGGTCATCTGACAACTATGTATTTCTTCAAATACAATTTTACCATGGGACATGCGGCCTGCACTACGAAATAAACTTGATGGAGTAAAGAGGTACTAAATGTACAAATAGCTTAGATATCGGCTGATGGAACTCGTCGACAGTCTGATTAACAGCGACCGTTTCCCGAGTAATACAAGCTGCAAAATAGTGTATTTTGCCGGGAGACGATACCCAGTAGATGTTATATCTCGGAACAAGGTAGTTTTTAATCAGACTGAGCGATCGAGGGCCCCAGACGCCAAATGCGTTAGTTTGTGAGCTTGAGGTGCCGAGTCCGAGCCCCTCCTATGACTGGTTGTGACAACCTTGGAGTCAACATTTTATGCAGACTCTTTCAGTGTTGCACAACCCTAGTGTACGATACACAACCCTAGTGTACGATACACAGCCCTACACTGTAAACATGATGTTTAGCTACCTGAATGTGTTTAGGAATGTGTTTAGCAACTAATCACGTTTAGCTACATAAACACGTTTATTAATGTGCTTTGTAACTAAACACATTCCCAAACACCTTTAGGTATCTAAATGTGTTTAGGGATATAACCGCGTAAAAAACAGGACAAGACACGCGTTTAGGATTTAGTTTAGCTTTTCAACCAAAACAAAACCACACTCTCCAGCACGCCTGAAAATAAAAGCATTGCAACTGTATAAAATATTTAAATCAATGAAGACCAATGTTGTATCTTGTAATTCAATCTTACACACCGTCATCGCCAAAAAGCTCATGGCGCTTACTAAAACTTATATAAGAGCATATATAGAGATTATTACCCGAGGAAGTGTGTCATATGACTTTTACGAAACGAGTGTGAATTTTTGAATTGCCCGAGCGAGAGCGAGGGTTATACACAAATTCGCACGAGTTTCGTAAAAGTCATTTGACACACTTTCGAGTGTAATAATGTCTTTATTACCCATTTTATTCCATTTGATTTGCGTAAAAATAACCAAGAAACGGTCCATTTCTCTTGCGACGGCAAGCTACAGTGACGTCACGAACAATCGGTTTATGACGTCACAGACGACAAAATACGGAAGGTCGCGGTGAAACAATGGTTGCTAGGCAAACGTGATATGTGCACATGTGCTCATATCAATAATATTAACTCGGTTATTTTCAACCATATGGGTAATAAAATATATAAGTGTATGATACAAGAAATAAATTTGGTCTGCATCACCCATTTTTTAAAGAAAAAAATGACCCAAAATCAGGAATTTCTCGAAAAGGTTTATTGAAAAATAACCATATACACCAATACACTCATCGATTTCACCAAATATTAAATTTTAAAAGATAATCATTATTCTCATAATATACATGGATAAGAAGGTATCTACAGATAATATATTTATGCCTGAACAATGTTCATTTGGCAGTTAAATTTTCAGACACAAATATTTTAAAAGTGGTTTTAGAATCAAGGCAATTTAGCAACATTCTAATCCTTATTACCTAATGATTAACATTAATGAGTTTCTGCACATGAATTAATAACTTAATCCACCTTTTAACATAAGTTTGGGTGTTTTCAACATAATATTTTCACAACATAAGAATTCTTTTTTTAAAAAAAAGGTTAATGCTCAATCCCTTATGTTCTTGAGTAAACTTGTTATGGTTATATATTTTTACAAAGCTTTTGTAGTTTACTCCCTTTAAAAGATCTGTATAAGTCAAAGGATTTGGAAAGGTAGTTGAGATTCAGGATGGTCTTTTGTAAACTGCATTATCTCCTTTGGAATTCTTCACCTGAAACATGAATGAATAAACTTTTAATTTACCATCGAAATGCAACATGACAAAAATAACACATTAGATGAACATATCTTGTCTCCTGAAAACATTTTAACAAATGAAGTAAAGTGTAACATGTTACAGAATAACTCAATTGGGTATATACAAATGGTTGTTGTGAAAAATTAACTGACATCAAATCAAATGATCAATCAGTAAAAACTGTCATTATTTTAGTGGGACTTCAACGTTTTGTAATAACTGATCTTGTCAGTTCTGGTTTCCTACAAAAAGGGCAAAAATAAGTATTAACAGAGTCAAAGATAAAATGGCAGATACAAGAATTTTTTTGACCAAAATATATTTATACAATAGTTGTGTATTTGTGATAGTCTTTGAATATAAAGGATTTTAGTTCAATATTTACTCACCACAGCTGAGTCAATGCTAACAGTTTCTTCTATTTCTTCATCACAGCATCTTTCTTGCCAAGGCAGAATGTCATCAGGAAAATTCATTCTCCAACTGTATAACATATAGATACATCCAAATATACTGGTTTGGTTCTAAATGAGCCCTATGAGCATCAACCAAATATTTAATGAACAATTGTCATATGCTTTAGCTTCTTTCAAAACTTTAGCAAATACAATTCTAAACATCTATACCCTTGTTACACATCTTTATTCAAGTAATTCAACACAACCAGTCACACTTATCAAACCTCACTACACTAGAAACAGGTGGTTTACGAATATTAATTAATTGAGATCTATAAACATTATCACAGCCCTCATATATTTATCATTTAAATAAACAAACAAATATTACTAAAAGATTTATGTTACTGTTGGTGCTAAGGAGATACTATACGTACGTTACAAAACAACAAAGATATCTCAAATGAACCTACCTTACAAAGTCTTGGTTGGAACCATAGTTGTGTCGATCAGGAATTTGCAGTAGCATCAAATGTTGGCTTCATGTGCAGTTCGAATAACCAGGAACTTGTGCATGGTCTAATACATCAACGTGAAAATAGCCGAGAGGATGTTCAAAACATGGCGGGATTTCATACAACGGACCCTCGCAGCGACTACAACAGGGATAAACATCTGTTGGTAATTAACTCTCCCGCCCAAACTGACCAATGTAATTCGACCCCCCTCCCCCCACCTTATCTGGACACACGCAAGCAGGAAGCGGTTGTACAATACAATGTTATTAAAGTCTGTGAAAATGGATTTCCAATTGATATGGTAAAAACTATTTGTAAATTAATACTTTTCAAAAACGCGTATATACCACATTTCTCGTTACATCTATATTTTGACAAATATGTTTGAAAACATAACTTTATTTTGACATTGAATTTAATTTTAACCTACTATTAGAATACTGCGGCTGAATAACAAAACAATTAAACAAGTTTCCTGAAGCTCATTATGGAACTAATGAAGTTCAAACCACTGTTGATTATGGGTTGTATGTTAATAGATGGAAAATGGGCAACATACCGGGAAATTCCCGAACCATGTTTAGAATTGTGTTTAGCTACTGGCGTAATGTCTGTCTAAACACGTTCAGAAATGTGTTTAAAAGCTATTCATATATAAATAACAGATGTAGTATCGTTCTTGTGTTTAGTGAGTGAGTTATTGTTTAACGCCGTTTCGGCAGTATTGCAGCCATTAGCGGCGAGATATTTAATTTATTTGCCTAATTTAAAAAAAGAAAATTGCAAAAGAAAAACAGAACACGGCACGAAGGGCGCAAAAACATCAACATATTATCACAGTTTTAATAAAAGCTGATAATGGAAAGTTAAAATTTACAGTTTGAAAATCTAAAACACGATGCTCACCGAAATGAGTAAAAACTTGACTGATTGAAATAGAAGGATAAAAAGTTTATCTGATATGTGCAGTGTCCCAACACTCACATAAAATGTGCTTGATTGTGAGAGGACACTGACAGGGTATACATACCGGGGGATCTTCCCCCTTTAAAAGATATGAGTGTGTAAGATGAGAGTGTCCAATACGACATCGTCGTAGGACACAAGCTTCCTGCCGGGTAAAAGAAGATAGAGATTTGTAACCTGTGATATTTAATAGTGTGAAGTTTGTTTGGTTGTTTTTGGTCCCATTGGGACTTCAAACGTTGTTTAATGTAAGATTTAATAGCAGGTTTAGAATCTGTATATGGAATTTTGGTAGGAGAAATATGTTTGAAGTTTAATGCTGATTTAGCTACCGAGTCAGCTTTGTTATTACCTCTTATACCCATATGGCTAGGAAGCCAGCAGAAGACGATGTCGCATGAAGACAAGAATTATGAAGTAATAAAATATCCCTGATAATTGGGTGATCACTCTTACAGTTTTTAATTGCTTGTAGACAAGAAAGTGAATCGGAAAAAATAATGTAATTATTAGGGGTTGAGTTTTTAATGTGATGGACGGCCTTAAGTATGGCCTTAGCTTCTGTAGTAAAGATGCTGCTGCCATCATAGAGCCTTGAAGCATCTGTTGTTGAAGGAGTCACAGTTGCTGCTGCAACTGTGGGTCCATCCTTAGATGTCAGTCAGTGTAAATTGGTTTATAATCTGCGAAAAAAATCACGTAGTTAAAAAAATGCCTGTTGAAATATTAATTGGTCTGTATTTGATTTTTTATGAGTAGATAGAGAGAGGTTTACACGGGGCCTGACCAGCTGCCATGGCGGAGCGGCAAGCAGACCGTGCTCTGCTATTGTTGTTAGGTCGATATCAGTATCTTCAACATGCTGTTGAAGTCTGATACCGAGTGTTGGAATTGCTTTATGTTTTAAGTTATACAACTGCTGGTATGCTGGATTGAATACGCAGTTGTATGCAGGATTGGAAGGGTTGGGTTTTAATTTGGTTATATATTGAAGTGATAGCTTGATGCGACGATCTTCAAGAGATGGCTCATTAGCTTCAACGTAAAGACTTTCAACAGGTGAAGTTCTGAAGGCCCCAAGACAAAGCCTGAGACCCTGGTGGTGGATTGTATCTAGCATTTTGATATACGAGGGGCGGGCAGATCCATATATTATGGATCCATAATGAAGTTTGGAGCGGATGAGTGATCGACAGAGATAAAGAAGAGTTTCTTCATCTCCACCCCATTTATTATTTGAAGCGACCTTTAAAATGTATAATGCCTTTAAGCATTTAGCTTTTAGGTTTTTAATATGTCGGATAAATGATAATTTATTGTCAAGTGAGACCAAGAAACTTGGCCTCAGGAACGACTTTGATTGGAGTTTTATCCAGAAATAGTTCTGGATCTTGGTGCATTTTGCGCATAAAATGCACACAAGATGTTTTAGCTTTGGAAAATTTGAAGCCGTTTTCCAACGACCATTTATGAATTTTATTGAGGCAGAGCTGCAATTGGGGCACGATTGATGGCATATTTTTGCCTCTGCAGGAAACTCCAAAATCGTCCACAAAAAGTGAACCATCTGTATGGTCATTTAAGACTTTAGCAAAGCTGTTGATTTTAATGCTAAATAATGTGACAGATAAAATGCTACCTTGTGGGACACCCATTTCTTGATCAAAGAAATCAGACCTTGAATTTTAAAGGTCAAGGTCACGAGATAGTGATTTCAGAACTGGTGACCTTGACCCTAAGTAACATTTTTCCATGAAGGTATCAAAACCTCATGTATATAGCTTCTTTCTTGTACACCTCGGGAATTATTTTGACATGTTCACATTCAAGGTCAAAGGTCAAGGTCATGAGTTCTGAAATCACTACAAAAATCCTTGTAAACACGATAACTTCAACAACTTCTGTGCTATCAGGCCCTTACTTGGTATATATCAACTATGGAGAAAGACTGAGATTTGAAAATGTTTTCGCTAAAATCTGTCCAAGGTCAAGGTCACAGTGAGGTCACAACTTAAGCATGCAGTTGCGAACTTGCCTTATTTTAACTATTAACACTTTTAATCATTACATGATTGTTATACACAATGAAAAGTGATCATTGACTGTGTGACCTTGGAGATCAAAGGTCAAGGTCACGAGATATGGTCATGGTGACCAGTTCTGAAATCTCTAAATAACTTTTTTCCAAGAAGGTAGGAACACGTCATATACATAGCTTATTTCTTATAAATCTGGTAAATGATTTTGACATGTTCACATTCAAGGTCAAAGGTCAAGATCATGAGTTCTTAAATCACTACAATAATCCTTGTAAACATAATAACTTCAAACATGTTTGTGCTGTCAGGCTCTTATTTGGTATATATCAACTATGGAGAAAGACCAAGATCTGAAAACGTTTTCGCTAAAATCTGTCAAAGGTCAAGGTCACAGCAAGGTCACAACTGAAGCATGCTATTGTGAATATGCCTTATGTTAATAATGAACACTTTGAGTCATTTCATGATTGTTATACACAATGAAAAGTAATAATTGATGGTGTGACCTTGAAGGTCAAAGGTCAATATTGGTTAAGGCAATGTTAATCCTTTGATCCAATTTTGAAATCAGAATTGGGTTTTAAGAACAAACTTGTGAAAAGTGACCCCAGTGATGATTCAACTTGTTAGAATAACTTGAATAATAAAAAAAAAATTGTGAAAAAAAATCCCATTTTTTATTATGCTGAGGAGAAGGCGGAACAGGGAAAGGCGAGACCCAAAGTTTCGGAGCTGCTCTGCTTTTGCGGTGTTCCGAAAACGCTCATATAAAATATGCTCATGGCAAAGGGCAGAAAACGTACCCCATCAGCCTTAGAAAATTCCAACGAGGATTGTGCTCCTCGGGAATAGGTGATGAGGTTTCTAATACAATGGGGAAGTGGTCGCTCCCACATGTATCTTCATGTACTGACCATGACACATCTTGTAAAAGGGATGCATCAGTTACGGATAAATCTATAGATGTATATGATCCTGTAGCAGGATGTAGATATGTGTATTAAATAGACATAAGTCATTTTGAGTAAGAAAACTTTCAAGTCTTCTACCCCTAGAATCTAGGGTATTACCACCCCAGAGGGGATTGTGACCATTGAAGTCACTCATGATTATAAAAGGTTTAGGTAATTGATTAAAAAGTTGATCAAGATATTTTAAAGTAAGATCTTGAGATGGTGGGGGAATATATAAAGAACATAGAGTTAGAGTTTTGAATAATGATAAGCTGACAGCGACAGCGTGTAAATGGGTTGTTAATGGAATTTCTCCGTGGATAATTCATCACGCACTAAAATTGATGCACCCCCTTTTGCCCTATCAGCAGAAGGGGAGAAAGAATTGTAAATATTGAATGGTCTCATTGCAACCATATCGGATTCTTTAAGATGAAGGCAAATAGCTTGGGCTAACAACCCCAATTCATTAAAGTTGACCTTAAACCCTTGACAATTCCACTGAAGAATCGCCATAGATGAGAGGATAAAGTATAAAATTAAAAGCCTCATGATGGATGTCTTACTGGTGAAAGGTGACGGTCAAGGGACTGAATCCTCTGCCCCTTTTTGGGCGAGTTGTTAAGTGACGCTGTGTCTGATGCGTGCATAGGGACGTCATCAGATCCAAGGTCAAGATCCAAAGTTGTTGTAGACCTCAACCGCATTCCTATGGCCCTTGGGAGTGCGGTTTGATGATTTGGGTTTTGAATTGTGCGCAGTTTTTGAGTTTGCTTTTTTATCTAAGTTTTGATTTTCATTAGCTGTTGAAGTTTATGGAGTACCTGTCGGTTTGACAGGCTCTTTAAGGGACAGAAGAGGGAATGTCATTGTACCTATTGTAGATGATGTGCTACTGCGGAATGTTTTTTTTGTGTTGGTGGATCTGTCACCCACTCAATGTCCGTCTGAGTTGATACGGAGCGTTTTGGGGCACTTGCAGAAGACACAATGGATGAGTATGATGGTTAAGGACCCTCAGTCACCAGGCGTTTAGCTTCGGGGAAATAGATATTTTGCGTGAATTTGAGTTTTAGAATTTTAGACTCCTGTTGCCACCGTGAACACTCCTTGGAGGAAGCCATGTGTTCCCCAGCACAGTTGGCGCATTTCGGCAACTCTTTGCAAATGTCTGGATGGCCATCATCATCGGGCTTGCCACAGCGATGGCAAACACGGTCATCAGCCCTGCAAGAGTTGCTCCCATGGCCAGCTTCTGGCAGCGGTAGCAACGGATGGGGTTTGGGATGTAAAGTTGAGTGGATAGTTTGTAATAACCAGAATTTTTAGTTTGTGGAGCTTGTGGAAGTGAAAACGTTAGAAGGTAATGTGGGTTTTGATGACGTTGCCCTCCTTCTTGATGGTGAAACATTTCACAGCTGTAACATCCTGGTTCCTGAGGTTGTCAAGGAGCTCTTGTTCTGTGGAATCTTCGAGACATCGATCCTTGTCTCGGATGATGGCTTTGCTGCTGTTGAGAGAAGTATGTGGCGAAAACTTGACAGGTTTGTCAATTATGCATTTTGAAATGAGCAGAGATTTTGCCTATTGGGATTTACATTCTACCAATAGGTTCCCATTCCTGATTTTTTTTAACCTCCTTCACATCACCCGCAAGCCCTTGAATGGTCTTGGCGGTGGTTTTTTGATTTTGATTTTGATGAAGTTTTGTTTGATTTTGATGCAGTTGCCTCTTCATCAGAAGAGGGACCGTCATCTGTTGATAAAGTTCCCTTTTTTTGTACCTTGGGGTTTCATGTTGGGTGGTTAAATTCATCAACCTGGATCCCCACCCACAACGGAGCACCAACAAGAGCAATGCTGTATGTCAGCGGGTGTCCTGCTGACAGCACCGGGGATACAAGGATGATATACTCCATTAAAGAGTTGCCAATTCTTCACTGGATTGACCCATGGGCCACCGCTATCTCGGGAGCTGAGTAAAGTCGATGAATGAGTGTAAGCGAGCACTAAGAAAGCCAGCAGAAAGGAGAGATAAGTACATCAGGAAGGATAGCGTTGTGAAAAGGTGGTGAAGGTATGCAAGAGAGCATAAAGAAAGTAAAGAAAATAATTGTAAAGAGAGGTAGCAGCGTAAGAAGGATAGAACAGAAGTGCGCAACCAAGTGTTTGGCATGACCAGCCGATTGACCAGACCGGGCCAATCTGGCCACCTGTCTAGATGAAGTCGGGGCCGAAGCAGTGTATTGGTCAGTGGTAGCATTCTGCTACACACAACCCTCAACCACCAGGCATCCTTCCTCCACCTGTACAGGTCGCAGTCCACGGCAAACAGACTGCCCCCTTTTAGTCATCTCTTACGACATGCAGGAGGAACTGAGGGCCTATTCTAACCCGGGCACCCCAGGGGGCCGTTCTTGTGTTTAGCCATTAAGCACTATCCTAAACATGTGGAGCATTGTAACGGTGGTGTTTAATTGCTAAACGAGATTTATACAGTGTACGCGGTAATAGATCCAACGATCCGCAGTAAATGACTAGATGGTGACGACATAAATACGTGCAGACAGCCAGTGGGGGTAAATCAACGTTCAGTGTACTTGGACAATATGCTGCGCCTGTGTGTGCCAGTTCACCCAGCTGTAAACCGGTACTTCGTCAACAAGAGATTTTAACTTGTGTGCCTCATGTCTGCACGATAGAAAGATGTGTCATGAGGGCAGAAGGTGTGTCATCCGATGATTGAAAGAATTATCGGCCCTTTGTTAATATGTGTGTTGGGTATAAATCATTCTTCGTTATATGGCTGATTAGGAACACATCATAGCTCACAGCGGTTTGGAAATGAATGTGTGTGGCATTGTGTAGAATGATTTATAGACGTTTATGTACTTCTAGAGTAACGCAATCACTTTACAATTAGATGATTCAGCACAAAGACAGCAACGTGATAAGCATTATGACGTCACAGGGGTATTATACAGTTCACGTTTTTAAGGAAACTAAAGAGTATCACGTCGTGTACAAAGACTAAAGCATGTGTGAACATATAAGATGTCAAGTATACGAATAGTTTACTTTATTAAAGATTAACAGATCAGTTCACAACACTTACTTGACTGTTACCCATTACTATGTAAGTATTTATATGTTAATTCCTCTTTTACGTTAAATATATATTAATTGTTAAATAGAGATACGGAATATCGATTCATTATAGATTTTATCAAGTAGCGTTATGATATGAAAAAATCAACTTTTAAAAAGTGCAGTATGTACAGTTGTGATAAAAATGTTTTGCCGAAATCTTACAGCGATGAAGGCCCGAGAAGAATTAAGTTAAAAACCAACAATGACATGTCCTGTTAGTTTCGTAAAACAAACCATCTGGCTAACACCGATTCCCGAGACAAACTTCAGTAACCATAATTTGGTTGAAAATCTTGAAATAACTGAAGTTCGTATTATGAAAGTTTAGGTAACAGTTTGATACCGCTACATTAAAATTGAAGCGCAACGTTAGCCAGTCAAATCAGGGGATGGTGATGACACGTATAGCGGATAACAAGATGTTATGAAACATATTGTACGAAGGGCCAAGTGGGAAATATTTAGAAAATAGTTTGTTGCATAAACAACTCATGTCGAGAACGTTCGATCAACTTGATTAGTTAGAATTTAAAACAACCCAGAGATTATCATCACAGCATTAACGAGCCAATCGATAATCCAAATATAAAATATACAGAAGTGTTGAGCGGTTATATATAGTAGTGAATTAATAGAAAGTTTGTTGTCTAACATCACAGCCACATCTGCCACTTCAATGTTTAACACAAACAGAATCGGGACTTACATGTAAGGTAATTATATATTTAATGACTAACAGTTGTCTTAACATGTATCATATCTTGTGGCTGTTGGTTATGCTAGTGAAAACAAACGACAACACTGTTAATATGTAATGTGTATATCACCTGTGTAAATTGTTGGCATTTATTTTCTTGCCTTATATCATACATTCACATTTACCTTTTGTTTCAAGTTTTAGGAATTTGGTATATGTGAAAGCACACAGAACAGCCTCGACCGCTTTAGACATCTTATCTGTATCATGTCGTGTTCGTGTGTGTTTCTAGACAAGCTCGAGCCAGTCACAATGTAATGCATTCAGTTGCATGCTTGCTGATTCTGTTTGAATAGTAGCTATAACCACGTGTCCTATTTCCATAATCATTACAGACAAATTCAGTCTCACATCCTTACATCTTTCAGATCGTATTATTACCCTCCAGACAGACGGAAAAGGTGTAATATAAACATACGTCAACAATTAGTAACCCTGACAGCCAGTTTATAACAACTACAAATTGAAGTAAGAAATGATTACCATAGTAACTGGAATAGGTCCGACTATATAACGGATACAATACACAGATCCGATGTATGTGAATATCCGTCTATACCGCCATGAACGAGGTTATTGTAACCAATACAGCACTATTTCACAGCAATATTCTCATCTTAACTGTTATTAAACGTCGAAGTTGGAAATATGCGACTATGGCTACAATACAACGTTTGACCGATGTTCATGGGTTTATATACAACCTGCAAATTGTTCGGAGTTTATTTATTTTTTTTCAAGAAAGTATTTAATACATATTAATCAAGTTAAATATCCAGAGATCTTCGTTTCCATTATCTATAGAGAACTGGAAAATATTTTAGAATGTGTACAAATACAAAACCAAGAGAATATAGAATATTAAACAATATTTAGATCAACCACTTAAAAGACCGAAAAGGCGAGGTATTTCCTTCACCCTCTCTTCCAGCAGAGGTTAATCCATGTCTTCCATCCTCTCCTGCCACTGAAGTTTCAAACAATAAAACATTCAAAAGCAAATCCGTAGATAAATCCGACCATCTTTATTAGATATTTAGACTTTTGTCTAAGGAAATCAATATTGAATTATACCCTTTTGGCATTCGCATTGTGTTTTAAGGTCAATATAACGTTACAATATATTATTTTTACCTATAAATAACATTTTAATTATTTCTATACAGCAGATTAACTATGTAAGTAATGAAATATATTAATGTGGATAGTTCGAAAGTACAACTTCTATCGGAAAACACAATAAAATACTTTCATTGAAAATAAAGTTTATGAGATGATGGAATGTCCGTCCAAATGTCGCAGATAGTGTTTTCAATTAGATTACCTTGTTTATAAGTATTTTGTTTGGAACTATTGGTGTAAATGGCAGTCGCCCTATTATCTTCGAGTTGGTTTAAAATATACCAATAGAATTATAATCATTGTTTTCAAGGCTAACGCTTCATGTGGATTACAAGAGTATTTGAAACAGGATAGGCTGGTTCGTGTTGACAGTACTTACAGTTCGAGAGGAAGCAGCGTGCGCTATTCACTGCACTGCGTCCATGTCTTAAACGTCAAATAGTGATATCATTGCATTCTTGTCTCACCGGAATGGAATTGATATATCCTGATGTTTTCACAATATTTCTTAACTTTTTTTTAAATGAGGGTTTGTTTTCGTTGTTCATTTCACACTGATCAAGGTTTGGAAGATTCTGCTACTTTGCGTGACATTTCATGGGGTCTGTGAAGAGTTTTAACAAATATTTGCCAAAGCAAGTCATATCATGAGATATCCATATTGCGCACAATACAATCATTGTATGTGATAGTGATGTTGTCACCAACGCATCATTATTCAACTCAAACTTGGTTGCTTATTTTGCCAGCAACGTTACCTTAATTCGTAGATAAGCTACACCCACATTTTAACAGAAAGATCCTTCCGATTTGAAAGAAGACAATATGTCAGGAAAACAGTTATTGATCAATCTTCTGAAATAAATTGTTCAATATTATGGTAAAATCTTATTTGAGATAGTAGTTGTGCAAATATGGGAATATTTTCATTGTATTGGCAACGTTGTATATAGCGTTTGGTTATTATAAAAATGTGGTTTTCAAGAATAGAACAGAACAGAGTTATTTCGTATATTTGGCCATGAGACCAATAGTACAGTGATCGTAATGTTGATGATGTCAAGTAAATGAGAGCGCTTTTCGTTTTTCGCTTTACAGATTCTTAATCTGAACATTTTTTTGCACAGAAAAGAGCAAGCTTAAATAACAATTCATCATTTTGAGTAGTAATCAGAGATATAAACTTTAACATTGATGGGTAGTTATATTAATATACAGGTAAATATCTTATACGCAGTTGTTGATAATATGGACACATTAGCAACATATGAAATGTATCTTCCTCCCCTTCTGTACAGAATTCGCATGAAGCGTCATTAAAATCTAGACCATTGGGTAATCTACATCTATTAATTTTAAAATCAAACGAACATCTAAATTTCGTTAGAGCCCTTCTTAAATTTGATGGTTGAATTGAACTTGGATATTTCTTAGGTTGGAGGAGAGATTTAAAAGTAGAATACATTCTTCAATTGGACGAAACAGAAATTGAAGTAAACCAATTTTGGGTAAAAACATCCCTTAATCTCAATTTAAATGTATTTATGAATATGTTATAATCCCCAATGTCCTGCATTAGCCAACTACTTCCAAATCCATAACTAACAAGTGTTTGCCACTAACATGGCAATGTCCCCCGCCGGTGACATTGAGTTAGTAAGACACATCATTGGAGCTACTTTTGTTCATGATATATCGTGTTAATAAGAGTTCTAAAAGTGGTCAAAGTGTTGTAGTGACCTTGAAAATAAGGTCAAGGTCACCAAATCGACTGGCGTCTGCGTCATCCTCCAATGTAGACTGACACCAAATTTGAAAACATTTGGTCCAACCGGTCATAATAAATGGTGATAACAAGAGTTAGAAAAGTGCTCAAAGTGTTGCGGTGACCTTGAAAATAAGGTCAAGATCACCAAAATAAACTGGTGTCTGTGTCTTTCCCCAATGTAGGCTGAAAACTAATTTGAAGACTTTGGATGCAATGTTTCATGAGATATCGCCTTAACAAGAGTTCAAAGAGTGGTCAAAGTGTCGTGGTGACCTTGAAAATAAGGCCAAGGTCACCAAAAGTGACTGGTGTCTGCGTCTTCCCACAATGTAGGCAAAAACCAAATTTGAAGTCTTTGGATGCAACGCTTCATGAGATATCGCGTAAACAAGAGTTCAAAAAGTGGTCAAAGTGTCGTGGTGACCTTGAAAATAAGGCCAAGGTCACCAAAAGTGACTGGTGTCTGCGTCTTCCCACAATGTAGGCAGACATGAAATTTGAAGACTTTGGATGCAACGCTTCATAAGATATCGCGTAAACAAGAAATATGACGTACGGACGGACGCCGCTGAATACATAGTCCCCCGTTCCGCGTTGCGGCGGGGGACAAAAAGTATATATCTAACAAAAGAAACCAATTATTATATCCTAATTCATCATATTTACAAAGCATTCAATAACAATGTCTTGGTTGTTTGCCAAGTGGCATTCTTAGCAGTCTAATCCAAAATTGTATAACCTTCATTATGCCATGTTCATAAATTCTCACTCTTCCCATTTCACCCAGTACAGCATTATTGGATGATCTATATGCTATTCTCAACACAAGAATATTCAAGTTTGGATCACCAATGAGGAAAGTGTATATATTCAGGTCTAACTTTAGAAATGTCCTACTTTCATACCAGGTCGAAAGTTCGTTTATCACAGTTTCGAATCTACGACATGAAATATTTTTTTTCAAGAGTTTCAGTTTCTGATTGACAAAATGTACAGAGATTATCATCCGTAAATCCTATTTTGTATAATAGAGATTTCGTTGGTATGATACGATGGGTGAACTGGAACTGGAGGTTCCGTGTCTTACTGTCCTGAACACAAGTTCGTATTGTTTTAAAAAATGTGATTCTCTGATATGTGTGCATACAACTGTGAGTTGCATTTAGAAGTAAGGTCTTCAAGAGAACAAATATCACTGTAAGAACGAACAAGTTTATAGAGAAATTTACAATCTGGCGATGCTATGATGTCACTTAAAATCTTACAATCAAAACTATCATTGGTTTTGTTAGTATAAAACAAATTTGTTGTTTACAATAAATCAATTCTAAAGTTTTAAGTGTAGATTCTCTTCTAGGACAACAGTTATTAAAGGTAGAAATTCGGAACCATTACATTTCTCTCATTTGTTCATAGTTTTTGCGTATAGTGGATTTTTATTTCAATGAGTAAGTCACTAAATAACCAATTCCTATGTTTTGGGTGATAACATCATGCAATGTCTTCTTACAATCACAGAGTACCACCACATTTCAAACTAGGTTGTTGCTTAATTAAGTGTTTTATTACCTGTAGAGTGGATACAAGGTTAGGGTTAGGTGCACTAAGTTATGAAGATTATTTGTAAAATGAATGAATGAATGAGTTTATTCCGTAAAGAAGCCACAGGCCCATTATTCAATACATTTGCAACAGTTTGAGAACAGTATCCAGCGCACATTATGACATATTTCTCTAAGTAAGAAACTTTTTGTTTTCTACAGTGGTATACCCTTAAAGAATAGTTCAGATTTCTTAATACAGTGGACAACTGATAAGTAAAATGTCATGGGACTTGTCACAATAGTTTACTTATCAGGTATTTTACTTATCCAAACTGATGAAAACCTGCCAATGATAACCATGTACAACGTACACATCAAAATAAAAGACAACAACTGTATTTAATGACAAATGATGAAGCTAGAATAATATATTTAGCTAATTTGTTAATAACAGTATTGTTTTGACAAGACACGAGGCTACGAAATTTGTCGAATGAAGGTTGCACCCAATGGTAAGTAGATAGCATAGATCTTCCTAAATCGCAATAAAATGGACACTCCAAACAAAAATGGTATTTCTTTTGAGTCACACGTACTACACAAAATGGACATAGTCGTACATATCTTGATAAACCAATTTGTGTTTGTATTTGTAGAATGGATAAAGGGTGAGGGATAGGCGCACTAAGTTATAAATATTATTTGTAGAATGGACACAAACACGTCACAGATGATCCCGTTGGATAGTGAAAGTGAACTTCCTTTCATGAAAGTTAAAACTGATGAAGACGATGAACGTCCCGAGTGGTCCAACAGGTTCCAGTACATCCTCTCTCTACTCGGCTTTTCTGTTGGTCTCGGCAACCTCTGGAGGTTCCCCTATGTGTGTCAGAGGAATGGCGGAGGTCGGTAAACTAAATTCTTAGTAAACTAAATAATAAGAATACTAGGTGTTTATTGTCTAGTGAAACGTTTAGATCTCGTTAGAGATATATAAATAGAGGAATTTACACCGGAGGAGCTGTTCATCAATCTTATCATCTTAATGCCTTACTATATAATTAGGAATCCACCTTGTCAACTGTAGACTCACTGCAGCTGTGAAATGCTCCTCCTTTCAGATGTAGGTATCACTTGCTTTATAAGGGTGTTAGTATCTACACCCAAACGTTGCATTACTTTAATAAAGAAATTGACTTTCTATGGATCTTGGTTAAGACAGTGCTTTGCAGTAATTTCATGCTGAAAGATAAATTATGTTTTTAAGTCATCATAAATGTGTTTCATGTGCACTTCAGTTTTAATATTTTGTGTTGTTCAGATTACTCTCCCAGAAAAAAATCTAAGTATCTTATTTGTGTGATATATGTTTAGGTGTATGATGACAACATTCGTCAGCAATGATTTTAGAAGTACGGGGTTTCCATCTGTTAAAACAGAATTTTAAAACAACAGAACTCTCATGCCAAAGACATGCTCAAAGGATTTGGCTTTCTCAACCTGTGTCGTTTATGCCTTAGTAGTGAAAGAAGTTAATTTTCCCACATGACCTGAACAAATGTACCTCCTAGTGATGAAAGTTCACAAATTTTTCTATGAAACGATTTTGTTACTCATTCCGATGCCCTCACACTATTTCAGGAGCGTTTCTGATCCCCTATGCCATTGTGACAGTCGTTGTGGGAATGCCTCTCTTCTACCTGGAGGTTTGTCTTGGTCAGTTGTCTCGTTCTGGTCCGATCCTTGTCTGGGGCCTCTGTCCTGTCCTAACAGGTAAGTGAATTGTAGATCTCTCTAAATCAGTTTCAGATTTTACTCGCAGGAGTCCTGATAATAACTATTTATATTCACGATGTAAATCAATGGGGAAGAATCCATCCATTATATTTACATGTTTAAAGAAATTATGTTTGCTCAGATGCTCAGATTGCTCAAAATACAAAGAAATCTTTGAATTGAGATTTTACATATAAATCTAAATTATATACTTAGTTACCTTAACTAACATGACATCAAATCGGGTGTTTGACAATTGCCTTAGGAACTATAGATCCTTCTTCATCGCTCTGTCCTTTATAATTGAGTCTTAATATGCCTAATTGTGAGAAAAATAAAATTAATTTAAAAAATCGCAGAAATACAAAGAAATCTTTGAATTAAGATTTTACATATAAATCTAAATTATATACTTAGTTACCTTAACTAACATGACATCAAATCGGGTGTTTGACAATTGCCTTAGGAACTTTAGATCCTTCTTCATCGCTCTGTCCTTTATAATTGAGTCTTAATATGCCTAATTGTGAGAAAAATAAAATTAATTTAAAAAATCGCAGAAATACAAAGAAATCTTTGAATTAAGATTTTACATATAAATCTAAATTATATACTTAGTTACCTTAACTAACATGACATCAAATCGGGTGTTTGACAATTGCCTTAGGAACTATAGATCCTTCTTCATCGCTCTGTCCTTTATAATTGAGTCTTAATATGCCTAATTGTGAGAAAAATAAAATTAATTTAAAAAATCGCAGAAATACAAAGAAATCTTTGAATTAAGATTTTACATATAAATCTAAATTATATACTTAGTTACCTTAACTAACATGACATCAAATCGGGTGTTTGACAATTGCCTTAGGAACTATAGATCCTTCTTCATCGCTCTGTCCTTTATAATTGACTCATAATATGCCTAATTGTGAGAAAAATCAAATTAATTTTAAAATTGCAGAAATACAAAGACATATTTCAAATGACGTAAAAACATTTCTGAACCTCGAGCTTTCAAGATTTCCCACGTAGAGTATACATGGGGAGACATTGATAACCATAGCAATACCTTTCTGTAGTAAAACCCTCACGGATTCAACTGTCAAACTTGTTTCCTCAATTACAGCATAACATCAACAAAATTATCACACATCTTGTCTTTGATAATAGATTCGAGAACAGTTCGAAATGGAAATCTGATAAAGTCTAATTATCATGTTAAGCCTGACACTTGTTTAGCAGTCTGGTTTCTGTACTATTTTTGTTCAACCATATGAATTAAACCAATCTTATTCACTTATTCGCTTTCTATGCAGGAATAGGCTTCAGTATGATGGTCCTGAACATGTTACTCCTGCCCTACTACAGTCAGATTCTCACCTGGGGACTTTACTACCTGTACAACTGCTTCTCACCTGACCTGCCCTGGACCACGTGTAAGAACACCTGGAACACCCCTCACTGTGTCGTTGCTGGGAGAACAGGGCATACAACACAGCAAAATATCACAATCAATGGAACGTTGGTGGAGGAAGTTGTCATTTTGAAAAACAGAACTGGTGGTCACAGCTCAACAGAGGAGTTTTGGCAGTGAGTATTCATGTCATACATATAAAAAGAAAACTGCTTCCCACATCAATTGAACTTTAAATTTCTCACAAAATCGAGAAAGATTATTTGCTTGTAACGTCGTACTTCAATCAGATTCTCAGTTTGCTCGTTAGCTACCTGTACAGTTTCTTTCTCACCTGTTCTGCCCTGGGAACACCTGGAGGACACCTCAGTGTGTTGTTGTCGCCACAAGGGAGCATACTGAGTCATGGTCTATTTACAGATACAATACCCTGTCGGTTTCCTCTGGTCTGGGAGACTTTGGTTCGATGCAACCTCATCTGTTGTTGTGTTGGTACTGGCCTGTGTTGCTGTCTTCCTCTGTCTTATCAAAGGAGTCAAATCTCTCGGCAAGGTAATCTTTGTCATATCAAGATCTTATTTAAACTGTTAGATGATAAATTTGAATCGTTGACAAAGATGTTATTTTGTTCAAACGATATATGTTATTTATAAAAGTAATTAAAAAGTACATACATTTCGTTACATGTATTCATCCTCGTGTGTCCTGCTATATTTTCAGGTGGTCTATGTGACAGTGTTGATGCCTGCTATATTTTCAGGTGGTCTATGTGACAGTGTTGTTGCCCTATTTGTTGTTGACGGTGCTGCTGGTCAAGTCGTGCACAATGCCCGGGGCTTTAGATGGCATCATCTACTATCTGAACCCTGACTTCTCACACTTACTGCATCCACAGGTAGTGATAGTCTGCAGTTAAATAAAACCAATTGGAGACTTCTCACACTTACTGCATCCACAGGTACTGATAGGCCGCAGTTAAATACAACCAATTGGAGACTTCTCACACTTACTGCATCCACAGGTACTGATAGGCCGCAGTTAAATAAAACCAATTGGAGACTTCTCACACTTACTGCATCCACAGGTACTGATAGTCTGCAGATAAAATAGCATTTAATATAGTAGCCAATTAGAGATTTCTAATGCTTACTGCATCCACAGGTACTGATACCCTGCAGGTAAAATAGTCTATAATATAGTAACCAATTAGAGACTTCTCACGCTTACTGCATCCACAGGTACTGATACCCTGCAGATACAATAGTCTTTAATATAGTAACCAATTAGAGACTTCTCACGCTTACTGCATCCACAGGTACTGATACCCTGCAGATACAAAAGTCTTTAATATAGTAACCAATTAGAGACATCTCACGCTTACTGCATCCACAGGTACTGATACCCTGCAGATACAAAAGTCTTTAATATAAAACCAATTAGAGACTTCTCACGCTTACTGCATCCACAGGTTCTGATAGTATGCAGTTAAAATAGCATTTAATATAGTAACCAATTGGAGACTTTCCACGCTTACTGAATCCTCAGATATGTGGTCGAGAAGAGTGTGTTCTTTCTAGTGTACCTTCTATTGGTGGCCGTACCTATAGGTACTTTGTATTTATAACTGTGACTATAAGTGGACGTCATCTTAGACTCGTCTCTATTCGATTCTCATCATGAATTAATTTTTATTTTTTAGTTTAAGGAAAGGAAATTGTTATAGTAAGTAAGTGATCATTTTGACTTATTGTTCCCAGTAAAAACGGAAAATGTTATGGTCTACTATAGTTGATAAGGAATATTATAACGACAATATTCAGAAATCGCATTTCATACGAGCACGGAACATTGACATTGTTACATCCCTGTTTATATTATCTTGTGTTTGATCAATGATTATTTATTCTTCATCGTTCTAAAACTTCAACAATGCATGTCCATTTGATTTCAGCATGTTTAATTTAAAATTAAGTATCACAATCATATAATGCTATTTATAGTCACACCATTAATATTCAGCGCTTCTACCCTTTCAATAAAACACATCCATTTACGATATGATTTTTTCTCTCTCCACTTTCATTTTCCATATATTACATTTTTAACAACAATTTAAATTGCATATTGTACATGTTCCGTGCAATCTAGAAATCATCACAATCTGCAGATTGTGAGCTCACAATCTGCAGATTGTTCGAACAATCTAGGAATGATTCACCATTCCTAGATTGTTTAAACAATCTGCAGATTTTGAGACCTGAACAATAGATTGTAGATAAGATAGAAAAACTATTTGCGAAGCCTTCACAATCTAGGAACCGACCCCTATAGACTGTAGAGAAGATAGAAAAATTATTTGCGAAGCCTTCACAATCTAGGAATCGTTCACTGCAGTCTGTAGATGAAATATCATAACCGTTCACAATCTAGGAATCGATCTCTGTAGTCGTTAGATGAAATGTCGTAACCCTTCACAATCTCGGAATCGACAAATGTAGTATGTTGATAAGATAGAAAAACTATTTGAAAAGCCTTCACAATCTAGGAATCGACCCATATAGTCGGTAGATAAGATGGAAAAACTATTTGAGAACGCTTCACAATCTAGGAATCGACCCTATAGTCGGTAGATAAGATAGATAAACTATTTGAGAATCCTTCACAATCTAGGAATCGACCCTATAGTCGGTAGATAAGATAGAAAAATAATTTGAGAATCCTTCACAATCTAGTAATCGAACCCTGTACTCGTTAGATGAAATATCATAACCCTTCACAATCTAGGAATCGACTCCTACAGTATGTTAAGATAGCATTACAAACAAATTCCTACATTGTGATCATTCTCAGATTGTTAGGGTCGAACAATCTGCAGATTGTTTAAAAAATGTAGGAATGGTGAAATATTCCTAGATTGTGAGCTCACAATCTGCAGATTGTTCGAACAATCTGCAGATTGTGATATACCCTAGATGGTTCGTAACATACATAACAAAGGGAAGGGTATCTTATACCATAACGCTAAAATCTATGATATACCTAACGCATGTTGTATATATGTATCATATAAACTTTTAATGTTTTGTACATTTTGTACAGGATTACAGTCTCTCAAACTCGATGGCTCAGATATTATTTTCAGTGTCCTCTGTTCGCGCATCCTCTAGAGGATTATTTGATTGGAGCTGCCTTTGTAGTCAATGATAAGATGAATTCATTTATGATTTAATGTTTGTATTCCTCTTAGTACGTCAATGGATTGGTCTGCTGTAGGTTTGGTTGGAAGCACTTATCCAGATGTTCTTCTCCCTTGGACCCTCCTGGGGAGCCTTGATTGTCATGGCCAGTCACAACCCTTCAACTAAAAGTGCCATAAGGTGAGCTTCACATAGCCAGTATTACCCTACATTCAGAGGGTACGTTTTGAAATTGCAAGATTGCATTTGGATCTACATGTCAAAAATAATATTGAATATATGTATATTGTGTTGTATACAAGTACCTACAATTTGGCATGACGATACCTACATTAATGCCCTGGTAAAATTACACGCATCACCCTTTTCTATTTAGTATTTACAACTTTATGAGATCTAATCAAACCCAAGCTGCCATTTAATATACTTGAGGGTTACTCCCATTTGTCCTTCATTCAAAACAAGGTAGCCAGCTCTGCTATTTGGGGATCAGAGGCACACCTCGAGTGAAGTCAGTCCAGGGTGACACAACAAGCCCTTATACACTCATGGTAAACTGTGAAGCAAGACTTAATTTGACATGATATACATCTTCACATTTCAATATGTCTGTTTCTGATTGTCATTATTGCATTGCCCGTGTGTTCGGCTATTTCAGTAAATAAACCAAATGCACGGGCTAAGCCTGATTTCCCCATGCATGTAGAGAGTGTGTGTCTGTACACATTTCTGAAATTACTTTTTCGAGAGTTTTATTAAACAGGGTAGCATGAGTGAAAGTGGGATGTCCTTACGACATATTGGAAGACGTGAACGTTTGTCATAGCGTCATAAGCAGATTATCAAACAAATATTGCAGAACAGGTGATGTCAAGGTCGTCGCTGCTTAGGGTCCACCGAAGACGACTGCTCATTATGGCATGTGAGGAACCATTCTGGTCTGCCAATCAAACCCGTCAATGGTCGCAGCAAATAACAGGGGTAAACACATCACAGGAGCTGGTCACCAAACGTCTATTGGCGGCCGGTCTTCAAGTTCGTCATCCACTAAAACGACCCCAACTGACTGATAACCATATGCGTTTTCATTTGGCATGGGCACAGACACTACGACATTTGAATTTGCGTGCATGGAGACGCGATATTAGGTCCAGGAACAATCTGTATGTTGCTGACGGCTGCTTACATGTACGACGTCTTCCTTATAACGCACTCAATCCTACAAACATAATGACAACAGTAGCGGGTGGTGGCGGAACAGTCATGGTGTGGGCAGCCTTTTGTTATGACCAGAAAGTCGACATCAAGGTTATCCAAGGCACAATGAATGCAGGGAAATATGGCTGTGACATCATTGAGATTACACTTCTGCCTTTCCTCCATGCCAATCCTCAAGTTGCTTACATCTACTAGGATGATAACGGCCGTCCCCGTCCCGCTAGGATGGTCACAACATCGAATCTCTCGACTGGTCAAGTGTTAGTCCAGATCTTAACCCAAACGAGCACAAGTGGGATGCGATTGGTCAGCGTATTTCCCAGATAATTCAGCCTATAAAAAACCTTCGAGATCTCCGACAGGCCATTGTAGACGAATGGAACAATCTGCCAATGCAAATTTTCCTAAAATACGTGCTATCGATGAGGCAACTTTGACAAGAAGTGATTCACGCTCGTTGGGGATACACGCACTACTAATGGTCCAGTTACATATTAAAGCGGTAATATGGGTATATTGCGTTCCAGGACATTCCATAATCGTGATGGTATTCACATTAAGCTGACATTTCTTTTACAGAATGTGTATACGTTTCATACAAGAGTTGGTTTTGTTAATTTGGCACTCTATATTTTCTAATGGAATACATGTTCTTGATTGTCACCAAAAAAAATTGTTGCGGTTGCAGTCAGTAACAAGTTCTGTACATATTTACATTTCAGTGACACAGTAATTGTATGTGTTTGTGGGGAGCTGACGAGTTTCTTTGCTGGACTTGTCGTGTTTTCCACAGTTGGGTATTTGGCTCACAGTCTAGAAGTTCCTGTGGCTGACGTCATCACTTCTGGTAAATATTAATAGTAAAGAATTAGATGTCGGTACAGTTATTGACAAGTTTATATCGAGGCGAAATAATGGTAATACAATGTGACATTTTATTTAAAGAACTTTTTCCATTCACCATATAGAATGTATCAAATAGTTGTAAAACTAAACATGTTGAACACAAACGTCTGTAACATTTCACGGGTGCTCTGTAAAAATATGTACACCTCTTGTGTAATTGAATTACACTGACTGTGCTACGATATTTTGATAACATTAATAAACAAATGTGTCATCAACTGACTCAGTCTTGTAACCACTCGGCTAGGTCCAGGTATCGGATTTGTCGTCTACCCGGAAGCTGCAGCTCTACTTCCTGTTCCTCAACTGTGGTCTGTCCTCTTCTTCCTGACTGTCATCATGATGGGAGTGGACAGCGTGGTTGAGTATACTTGTTTGCTATTCAAGTATTGCTCATAATATCTAAACGTTCCTTGATCACAAATTAGCTGACAGTACTTATCATACAGTAATGTAAACAATATCGATGTTGAAGTGGTAATTGCAGTTGTTTGAGATCTTTGGGATGTTACTATACTAAATATACAGACTGTAGTGGTTGTAATGTTATATACAACCAAATCGCCAAAGAATTTGCAGTCCTATTGAGCCTGTGTCAACGCATGCACAGTAGTCTGTATCCGACTTTGTGGGAACAAACTCAGTGAGAGGTGGCAGCTTTGATTGTGTCAGATCCAGGGAGTGTGGTGTTGTCTTACTGTCTCACTGACCTCAAGCAGCAGTATGTCCGCTGCCTATGGTTATATGGTGACAGGCGGTGTTATTGGGTTGAGCATAAGTTTCTGGCTATCTATTTCAGTAATAAATACATCCCCCATCCGCCCTTTCCGCACATGCATGTTGGCATTGATGATTACAGTACATTTACCATCCCAAAGTTTTCAATAATTTTACGCAGTTAGGTATTAACTTTCTGGTTATATTGGTATTGGTATTGAGAGTGCATGTGCATGCATTTAGTTATTATTTGTTCCCTTTACACAACTTCATAACGTCTTTTGCAGTTTGGATATTTTGAGTCAGTCGTGTCCTGTTTTGGGGACATCTGCTTCAGAAAATTTACATCAAAACACATGTCCACCATTTTGGGAGGCGCCGTCATAGTATTACTGTTTCTTGCTGGGCTGGTCTTCACTACAAGTGTAAGTTCACTCTATAGTCTTCACTGCATATTTGTAAACGTCTGGACATGTTTTGAATCCCATAAAAACCTTAAAACCCGCAATTTCCAAGGCGACATTTTGAAACCACATAGTTCATTGTGGCTTCCAAATCGAATCTTACCGTCACTAATATCCTCTGTAGGTTGTTGGTCTATTTTTATTCTGACGGATGACATTGAAGTTTCCCATATAATCTAGCAAGAAGAATCTGCATGATTATCTCACAACCAAACTACTGGAGCTAAACACATATTTGAGACACCGTGGATACCCCGAATTATTAAAAAAAATTAAGAATAAAAAAGGCACTGTAATTAGATAGAAACACTGCTAACAGTGAGAGACAATATTAGAAATCAAAACAATGATATTGCCTTTGTATTAACATATAACCAACAGAATCCAGATATATTCAATGTCAAACGTCAGAATATAATCATAGCATAGCCACATTGTGTTGCGGGCTTTCCATGATATACGTGAATACTTTTGAAACCCCCAATCACCTCACCTTACCTCAACCAAATCTAACGTCTTCAAGACATTAGTTGTGAAACTTGTGCCATTACCTTGGGCAAGTTACTTTATTTGAACTCTTTTTTTTTCTATGAGGACTTATCATTTTACAGAGGAAACATTATCAGTATTTAATCCTCACATACAAATTGCAGTACAGTATATGTAATACATTTTATAATGTATCCTGTAGTTGTAGTTACAGGCATATATTAATGTTTACAACTATGCCTATTATCTTTGCAGGGAGGAATTTACGTCTTTCAACTGGTGGACTGGTATGTGGGAGCCTGTACTTGCTTTGTGATCTCTGTCCTCAACTGTCTAGTCGTGAGCTGGGTGTATGGTGCGAGATGTTCTTCCTTTTGATATAAGGTTATTAGACGTGGTAATTACAGTAAATTCTGATATAAGATATAGGGATCATCGTGTAATAATCCATCTGAATGGTTTAATTTCTTGTGTTTAATCAAACAATATTGTAAAAACAATGATGTTTCTTTACAGGCATCAAACGTTTTTCTGCAGACGTTGAGAACATGACAGGAAAAAGACTTCCAATACTATTTAAGCTTGTTATTGCTGTTTTCATCCCACTTGTACTATCGGTGAGTAATATTTTGTTATAGTTCCTCCTCGATCACAAGGGGCGTTATTTTCCGGTACTCTACCAATTTATACACTTAATTCATTGGATATTCAATCAGTCTCTGATTCATAAATGTGCACCTGAATTTAAGTTCAGTTTGTTCTGCTGTGTCTGTACTCACTGATATCTCATTAACTCATTTGTACGGTTATAACGAGGGGATGAGTGGGAAGATGGAGGGAGGACGAATAGGGAGACATTATCAGCTGATAGTGGAACTGTTAACATATATACTGTGTAGCTCACACTAGTAGACACCGGATCAAACCAATACATTTGTGGTAAAACCTACAGAGAGAGTAACACAATATATGCACTTGTCTGATCATTCCATAAGATTATACTCATGATGCATCCAGCTACTATTTTACTTTTCTAGGTGATCCTTGTCATGACACTATCAACGTACAAGCCCCCGACATACGGGGAGTATGTTTACCCCGAGTATGCTGTTATCATTGGTTGGTGTATCGCCTTTGTTTCCATTCTACCTATTCCGATCTGTATGGTGGTGCAAGTGCTGAAACGGCAAGGAACCATTTTGATGGTAAAAGATTATGTGTATACAGTATTTCGATGGTCGATGGTTTTATACTTAAATGTTTCTCAGGTTAATGATGTTCGTACTTGATGATTCAAAGAATAATAATAATCATCATCCATTCGTGATCATAATGGCTTATATCTTGCTCTGATGTCAAACCATATTGTTGAATTGCTTCAAGCTGAACCTCTTTGATTAATTACTTGAAACATCCCACGTCGCATGTTTAATGTGCACTTTAATTCATTAAGCAAATGTAGACATGTACACACATCTGCATAATTGCTTGTTTATGTATGCATATATGTATATGTTGATGCATAAAAATGGGCACTCTTGCGAGTGAGTTTAAATGTATTTATTTGTTGGCCATTTGGCTGAATATATGTAGAGAAATAACTAAATGGTCACGTCAGTTTGGAATTAATCCGGTAATTAGACACGTGTCTATTTACGTCATAACATGTGATAGGCAAGTAATACATAGAATCTATAGTAATAAGAAACTTTGCCTTGTTTTGCAGCGTTTCAAAGCTTCCCTGAGACCAAATACCTACTGGCAGAGATCTCTCAGGCGGTACGGAGGAGAAATTGGCCGACAACCAGTGTCAGTGCAAGACAACTTTATGTTCATGTTTTCAACAAAGAAAGCCAATTAACAATACTCATCACGGCCGATCTTGAGACTTTAATATGTTACAAAACAGGATAAATGTATTACTGCAAAATACATCGACATGTGTCATCAAATTGGTTGGCTGTCCTTTTTCACCACTCACATGACTAATGCACGTGACTGGAGACAATGTCTTTGTGTCTAATCATTCTGTCCTTGAGTGTCCTTGGATTATGATAAGTGAGTAAAAGCTATTCTGGTGTTGTGATAGAACATATACAATGTATACAGCCTACTCATCTATCAGCTAGATATATACTAGCTTCCAAAAGAAACTTGACACCTGTTATTTGTGGTAAAAGGAAACGTTTCGTTTAAAATATTATGAAATAATACGTTCTGGGTTCTCCTGTGTTTCTTATCTGCACGGAATGCACGTCAGGTATATAAACTGACTCCAAACAACCAAATGGCATCAGCCTCATTAGCAGAATGTCGAGAATAACAGCAGAGCAGCGTGAAGGAGCCATTGGTGTGACCGAAATGTTGGCTTCTCATGGTCACGTTGCAAGAACCTTTGGTTGCTCCACAACAGCAGTATACAGCCTCATCCAACACTTCCAACATACTTTTTTTAGGGAATAGATCGTGTGCGTCTATTTAAAGGGTCCTCATTGGCTATAAGAAAATATGGAGGGATGACGAATAGGCTGACATTATGTGTAGGATAAAACACGATACAGAGGTTATGCTTGGGATTGTAAAACCCGAGGTAAGAAAGCTGAGCGGGAAGTAAGACCGAAAGGGAAGCTTGAGGTCTTAATTCCCCGAAGCTTTCTTAACGAGGGTTTTCAATACCAAGCATAACCGAGGTAGAGTGTTTTATCTAACTTAGGTACCGTAAAACATTAATGTGAGCGCTTATCGTATATTGAGGTTTACTTACAGCAGAAGTATGAGGGGTAGTGTTTTTTTTAATTTTATAACTGTCAAATGTCAAAATTTACTTTTTATAATGTTTGATTCCCACATTCTGCGTTATAAAGAGTATGTCTCCCGGACTAGCGTTATATAGAGGCAGAGGCAGTGTGACTGTAAATAGAGGAAATCCACACAGTTCTTCCGGTTCTCTCGGTAGCGTGGAGGTAGAGCGTCCGGTTTGTAGAGCAACCAATATCGAATTCGATTCCCGCCATCTACACTCTGAAAAAGTTTTCTTTGTATACTTTTCGATAATAATTTGAATTGAGTTGTGAACAAATTCTTAGTCTCATTTAAGGTCTTACTATCAAAAGTAAAAACTTACTTTTACAATAAAAACCTCATACGTGGTTATTATCAGAAGAAATATCGACTGAAATAATAATGATGGGTTATTACGAGAAAACAAGATACCTACGAAACAATAGACAAAATCCCTGATAGGTTTCTAACAGTAGATAGTCTCAATGCTGGTAACCATCGGCGATGCAGGTTCCAGTTTAATATACGAGTTGTAATATACGAGCTGTGCGATTGTTGGTAAGAAATGCATTGGGGAACTCTTTAGATGATGTTGTAAAACTGGCCATGTATTCGCCAAACTATTATCATTAATATAATTTCTGCTCTGCCGCATCTGTGGTCATTGTTATCTCATTGACACAATATCCCGGTACTGTTATAGTGAAGGGATGAGTGGTAAGACCAATACGAATCGACTGAGGAACTATTTAGATGATAATGTGGTAAAACATGTTTTGGCTAAATCATTATGAAACTTATTTCGATATTCAGCACTGCTTTAATAACATATATGATTATGTTCCAACATTTTAAAATTTTAATTATACCCATGTGTAGTATCGGCCGTCTCGACACATGCACGGCCCTCGCTCAGTAAAGACACAACCATGCTTTCTTGATCTGAAGACGACATTATTATCTCCCTTGCATTACAGTGGACACGCTGTGATCTATACTGTTTGAAGCGCTACTAAAATATCCCTGAATGAGAAGCAAGTCATTACATTTCTCCTTTTCTTTGGAGATACTATCCCTCCTATATAAAACTATAAATTAAATAGATAAAATAAATAAACACTTTAAAATGTTCCTTCTGCCCTGACTAGATGAAATAATCGTGTTTTCCACAGTTGGGTATTTGGCTCACAGTCTAGAAGTTCCTGTGCCTGACGTCATCACCTCTGGTAAATATTAATAGTAAAGAATTAGATGTCGGTACGGTTATTAACAAGTTTATATCGAGGCGAAATAATGGTAATACAATGTGACATTTTATTTAAAGAATTTTTTCCATTCACCATATAGTATGTATCAAATAATTGTAAAACTACACATGTTAAACACAAACGTCTGTAACATTTCACGGGTGCTCTGTAAAAATATGTACACCTCTTGTGTAATTGAATTACACTAACTGTGCTACGATATTTTGATAACATTAATAAACAAATGTGTCATCAACTGACTCAGTCTTGTAACCACTCGGCTAGGTCCAGGTATCGGATTTATCGTCTACCCAGAAGCTGCAGCTCTACTTCCTGTTCCTCAACTGTGGTCCGTCCTCTTCTTCCTGACTGTCATCATGATGGGAGTGGACAGCGTGGTTGAGTATACTTGTTTGCTATTCAAGTATTGCTCATAATATCTAAACGTTCCTTGATCACAAATTAGCTGACAGTACTTATCATACAGTAATGTAAACAATATCAATGTTGAAGTGGTAATTGCAGTTGTTTGAGATCTTTGGGGTGTTACTATACTAAATATACAGACTGTAGTGGTTGTAATGTTATATACAACCAAATCGCCAAAGAATTTGCAGTCCTATTGAGCCTGTGTCAACGCATGCACAGTCTGTATCCGACTTTGTGGGAACAAACTCAGTGAGAGGTGGCAGCTTTGATTGTGTCAGATCCAGGGAGTGTGGTGTTGTCTTACTGTCTCACTCACCTTAGTAGCAGTATGTCCGCTGCCTATAGTTATATGACAGACGGTGTTATTGGGTTGAGCATAAGTTTCTGGCTATCTATTTCAATAATAAATACATCCCCCATCCGCCCTTTCCGCACATGCATGTTGGCATTGATGATTACAGTACATTTACCATCCCAAAGTTTTTAATACTAATTAAACGCAGTTAGGTATTAACTTTCTGGTTATATTGGTATTGGTATTGAGAGTGCATGTGCATGCATTTAGTTCTTATTTGTTCCCTTTACACAACTTCATAACGTCTTTTGCAGTTTGGATATTTTGAGTCAGTCGTGTCCTGTTTTGGGGACATCTGCTCCAGAAAATTTACATCAAAACACATGTCCACCATTTTGGGAGGCGCCGTCATAGTATTACTGTTTCTTGCTGGGCTGGTCTTCACTACAAGTGTAAGTTCACTCTATAGTCTTCACTGCATATTTGTAAACGTCTGGACATATTTTGAATCCCATAAAAACCATAAAACCCGCAATTTCCAAGGCGACATTTTGAAACCACATAGTTCATCGTGGCTTCCAAATCGAATCTTACCGTCACTAATATCCGAAGAATCTGCATGATTATCTCACAACCAAACTACTGGAGCTAAACACATATTTGAGACATCGTGGATACCCCGAATTATTGAAAAAAAATTAAGAATAAAAAAGGCACTGTAATTAGATAGAAACACTGCTAACAGTGAGAGACAATATTAAACATCAAAACAATGATACTGCCTTTGTATTCACATATAACCAACAGAATCCAGATATATTCAATGTCAACCGTCAGAATATAATCATAGCATAGCCACATTGTGTTGCGGGCTTTCCATGATATACGTGAATACTTTTGAAACCCCCAATCACCTCACCTTACCTCAACCAAATCTAACGTCTTCAAGACATTAATTGTGAAACTTGTGCCATTACCTTGGGTAAATTACTTTATTTAAACTCTTTTTTTTCTATGAGGACTTATCATTTTACAGAGGAAACATTATCAGTATTTAATCCTCACATACAAATTGCAGTACAGTATATATACTACATTTTATAATGTATCCTGTAGTTGTAGTTACAGGCATATATTAATGTTTGCAACGATGCCTATTATCTTTGCAGGGAGGAATTTACGTCTTTCAACTGGTGGACTGGTATGTGGGAGCCTGTACTTGCTTTGTGATCTCTGTCCTCAACTGTCTAGTCGTGAGCTGGGTGTATGGTACGAGATGTTCTTCCTTTTGATATAAGGTTATAAGACGTGGTAATTACAGTAAATTCTGATATAAGGGATAGGAATCATCGTGTAATAATCCATCTGAATGGTTTAATATTGTAAAAACAATGGTGTTTCTTTACAGGCATCAAACGTTTCTCTGCAGACGTTGAGAACATGACAGGAAAAAGACTTCCAATACTATTTAAGATTGTTATTGCTGTTTTCATCCCACTTGTACTATCAGTGAGTAATATTTTGTTATAGTTCCTCCTCGATCACATGGGGCGTTATTTTCCGGTACTCTACCAATCTATACACTTAATTCATTGGATATTCAATCAGTCTCTGATTCATAAATGTGCACCAGCATTTAAGTTCAGTTTGTTCTGCTGTGTCTGTACTCACTGATATCTCATTAACGCAACATGTTTGTACGGTTATAATGAGGGGGTGAGTGGGAAGATGGAGGGAGGACGAATAGGGAGACATTATCAGCTGATAGTGGAACTGTTAACATATATACTGTGTAGCTCACACTAGTAGACACCGGATCAAACCAACACATTTGTGAGAGAGAGTAACGCAATATATGCACTTGTCTGATCATTCCATAAGATTATACTCATGATGCATCCAGCTACTATTTTACTTTTCTAGGTGATCCTTGTCATGACACTATCAACGTACAAGCCCCCGACATACGGAGAGTATGTTTACCCCGAGTATGCTGTTATCATTGGTTGGTGTATCGCCTTTGTTTCCATTCTACCTATTCCGATCTGCATGGTGGTGCAAGTGCTGAAACGACAAGGAACCATTTTGATGGTAAAAGATTATGTGTATACAGTATTTCGATGGTCGATGGTTTTATACTTAAATGTTTCTCAGGTTAATGATCACTGCTAGAAAATTGGGGGTATCCTGATACAGTATACCTCAGGAAACCCTAAGAGTTTCATGAGGTATCCTGCTCAGGATACCCTAAGGGTTTAATGAGGTATCATGATCAGTTTACAGGGAATTTCCTGAGCACAGGATACTTCAGGAAACTCAAGGAAACTCCATTATACGCACGGAAATTATCAGCGCTATAACATAATGAGGATTTTGTATTTATTTACCAAATATACATAGTCGTGTTACATTTCATTGTTAAAAATTGAAATAATGTGTTATATATGTTAATTTTGAAGTAAAATGCTTGAGGGTTGGATGTTTTTAAACGATTATTCAAATGAAAAGGGAATTATTTATACATAAAAAATAGCAGTTTTCAAAATGTTTTATGGAAATAAGATGTTTGTAAGATACATCTTAAAAAAATGATATACAAATGAAGAGGGGGATTTTCCCACATGTCTTGGCAACTTAACAAACAATGATTACCTTCGCTGGTCTTACCTTCTTAAATTTTATTTAATAAACTATTTCCGCATAAACTATAATCGATATGAATATTTGACGATAATGTTACAATTAACAATTTATTTATTTTCTAAACGATAACATTAAATCACATTTCGGAGAATAGCGAGATCACGATAAACAAAAGCATATCACTTATTTACTTTGTCAGTATTTATTAAAAGGTTTAAGAATATTCGGTTCAGTAAACACAATAAGTTTATAATAAATATAAATGACGCTGGAAGTACAGTCATTTCATTGATTTCAATATGGTTTGTTGTTATCTAAGAGCTTGGTTGTTGTTTAACTGTCGTCCTTCCAGGATAATTTTTTCATTGAATAATATTTGGTTATGAAATCAAATATTAAGAATTAATGAAAGAAACTTACCTTATCACTGTATCCAAGCGAACAATATGAATATCCAAATACACAAGAACACAAACTGTAAACTTATATATCCATCAATGTTAGAACTTTGAACCACAAGATTGCGAAACTTGTCCTACTTCAACAAAAGTCTTCTCGTAACTGGCAAAGTTTGCAAACGACTTGTTCTCACGATTTCATACTTAATGTAATTTCATTGGTTCCTTGGTTTACCCATTAATTGTCATTGGACAGTTAGATTGAGGAAAAATAGTGTTCATGTTGTTACAACCAACTCATCACACTGAGACAGAGAGACAGACAATTGTCTCAGTACCACCTGCACTTGTTTATTCAAGTGACACTGACACTATCTGGTCAGGTGTCTTGCCGGAGAGTAGACCTTTGGTATGACAGTAAACATCCTTTGATGCTTGAGAGATGACGTCTTGTGTTGTTATAACGGATTAACTTTCTTGGTTACACTAATGCTGAACTACTTAACGAAATCGGCCGGTCACTACAGTGGCTTAATTGCATTGTCTTAAAGACAGAGCAACACACAGACAAGTAAAACATGTCATTGAATGAAATTTACATTTTGATGGCAATACAACCTATTCCGATGTAACCAATAAAGCATACTCAACCGCTTTTGATGAAATTAGGTTTAGATAATTTGTATTGAACTAAAGAGGTTTCTCTGGGATTAAGGTTGTCTGCTTAGCTGAATTCGAGAAATATAATAAGTTTGCCATATTTTGAATCTTTATTTGTAAGTATATTTTTCAAATGAACAATAAATGTGTCATTTGAATTATGATAACAGTATACATGGAAGTATAGGTAGCAGAGTATTTATAGCAAGGCGTTTCAACGAATATGAATGTATTTGTTCCTAAACTGATTGGAATACCATATCAAGTGACTGATTTTAATTCATTTGTTGTGACTTACTACATATGAACAGAAACAATATTAATAAATCCGGAGAGACTCACTAATGCAAGGCGATTTTTTAGAAGGAATGGTAGCTGAAAGAGGGCATTTTACCATAAGCCACTTAATGTATTTTGAAAATGAAGTAAAATGTCATCTTGCATATTAGTTAAAATGTGTATGTGTGTTTTTCTAGAGTTAATTGCCTTTTCAGGTTATTAAATATAAGTTCTGATAATTACACTGAGTCACACACATATCTTCATATACTCAATTATTTTATCACCTTTAAGCTTGTGTTCAACTTTAATGGGGACATTTTGATGGTACCATTTTGATTTTTGTCCTGTAAACCAGAGATTATTAGAGCGTAAAATTAACCTTGCGTGACCGACAGGTTCTAATTAACTGGTCGTCGGCGGTCAGCTCGTTAAAAGCTCGTTAAAAGAGATGAAACACAGAGGCCGCCAAAGAGTTTTACGAGACACGGGCATGACCAGCAATGGTGCAATGTATTTAATGTATACGTGTATATCTCTAATTAAACAGTCATGGCTGGTGTATATGACCAGACAGATTCCTGTCATCCCACGTTTTGAGAACACCTGTTCAGCAACTCCAACGTGGTTAGCTGGGGACCTGCCGTTGTGTCATTCATTCAATGTCAAGATAACATCATGAAGTATACAAGACGATTGAAATAAGGAAATGGTGTACATGTATATGGTTTAAACGTATTTTATTTCCAGAACATGAAAATAGGATTGGCGAACAAGCCAAAATGACTTAGTTCAACGCCGCTCCAGTACATATATATCAAAAAGCTGGTAACAAAATCAAAGAGAGAAAAAGTGAAAAATAACATCTGTATAACATCAAACATGATTATTGTCATGTTTTTGGGTGTGCCTAATAATGGAGTGGACTGCAGTCGAAAATTGAATCATATTACTACAAGATAAGTTTTAAAGGAACCGGTTGCTTTTACTAATAAACTGATGTAATGAGTTTGAGATATTACCGTTAGTTGAGTCATTCAAAGAGCAATTCCCATATAATACTGTCGTTATGTCAAAACCTTGATTATAACAATACATATTTGTTCTTAAGTAGTGATAGTTTCGGCAAATAAACAAATAGTGAATTTTGTTATCGTGACCACATGAACACCTGGATGTTTCCGATATGTGTCTGTTATAACGGTGGGCGTTTAGATCACTACAACCGAGCTTAAGGCGATAGTGGATGATTTGACAAAATCTAGTCCCTAATTTTAAATTGAACGAGTTACGAGTTTTTGTTGGGTTTATCATAGTTTTGAATTGGCTAAGGGTGTGAGCGTTGGTGACTTCGTCTGGTAAAGAATTCTGCAGCATAATTGAGTTTGGCAAGAAAGATTGGGAATATCTTTGAGTTCTACAGTTAATTGTTTGAATGGAAGAACGATTTCTAAGATTGGTTTAAACATATTTTTATTCAATAAGAATGTGGTTTGGCAAACAAGCAAAACTCTGCTTATGTGAATGCCTCACCACTACATAAAACATAAACAAATTCACAAGAGCTGGTAACATGTTAACAACAAATGAAAAATCAAGACAATCAAACTATAGATATACGTATATGAGTGTTAATTGAAAATTTGTTGCAGATTTCTAAGATTATAATTACTTTGTTCAAATACCCTTCATGGTACAAGATCGCTCAGATATTCATGAGTCCGGTTATGGTACATTTTATAGAAATTAATCAGTTTAAATCGATATCTTCTATCTATTAGCGTGCTGTAATGTGTTTCTTCATATATTTTATCATGACTTGTGCCGCGTACCGCACCGCAAATAGTTCTTAATGCGTCTAAGTGTAAATTTTCTAATAACATACATGAGAGCAGTAGTCAAAAAGAGGCAAAATGAATGACATATATAAAGTATTTAGAGTTTTGCGAGATAAACGATATTTCAGACTTCTCAGGCAATTGATCCGTGGACTATAATGGTGTATATTTGAAAGATGGTGTTTTGTCAGCCATTTATTTATGTATTCAGGACAGAAGTTTTATGTCTTCAATAAGCTGATATCTTGATTATCTCATGTAACCCCGATGGAGAGAATTAACATTTGAATTTGAACTGAAAATCACTTATTCTAAATGTCAATCAATCATCTACCATTCTTGTTTACACGTATGTCTTATTAACACTGCATGTGCTCATTGCGCAATCAAGATGAAAAATATTACTGAGGGTAATATATGTATGACTTTATATTTGAGAATTTACTTGAGAGCCTACATAAGTTGTAGTCGTTGAACCAAAGTTATCAATCATGTGAGGTTAGAAAAGTAAAGCTTCTTATCACTGAGTAGGAATTCGTTTGTTCGACTAAAATACATTTCATTGATGTGGTATTTCACACGTTATTAGTATTTGGCATCTCTCTTTATCCCAATCATAATTAACTATCAGTGAACGAATGTAAACCCTCCACAAAACAATACATCCACAAGTTTGTATTTGATTAAAATTATTTGAAAGAATGGTCATTTGCATTCATTTGCTCATATTACATTGTAATACATGTATGTAATAATACATAAACAGATTATCAAAATATGGTTGTTGATATTCCTTTGCATGAACTGATAAAATGCAATCACAGAGGTCGCACAAGAGCTACATAAGAGACAGACATGTGTACATCAGTGTCGCTATATATTGTATATATTCGTAGACGTATATACACAAACTAAATCACCGGGGCTGTTGTACATAACTAGATAGTTTTCGTTCATTAGGAACCACTTGTTATACATTCGTGATTAGCAGGGTATTCAAAGCACTATCGTGGAGCGTCTGTAACTTCATGATAGTGCGTAATTAAACACTGGTTTTGATATCGTCAATCTAATCTCTCAGTTCTTCAGTTGTTACAAACATGAAAAATCTGAAGTCTCGTATTCATTGCGGTATAGTATGAAAATCAGTGTGTACATGTATATTGATAACACTATTGACCAATTGTGAGCGCACGAATATGAAATATAAGCAAATTTGAAAACGCGCAAATTATTTATTTCATTACACATGTTTCGTATTGATAAGTATCCACACTTACATATGAGTGTAAATACGTCTGTGACAATGCCAATTAAACCTCATTTTCACAAAGGTGAAGATTATATGTGAGTGTCACACACAAACTGACTTATGGGGCCCTATAAAACATAGTATTCATAAGAATAAACACATATTTAAAAAGAAATACCATAGGATAATGTAAATAACCAAGTGAGACGGTATGAAATATACATGTACACCTATAGGCTCATTCATGTAACATTACTGGAGTTTGTATAAATCCTTATATGTGATTAATAATAATATATTATAGAAGATATTATGAACCGTTATGGCTACGGATTTTCTATGGTGGTTTATTGGACAGTATAGAATATAGCCATGAAGGTAAATGTTTCTAAATCACCATGTGTGACGTCTTAAAACTTTTCTAAACGGTGACAAATTTCAATTGGACATCACAGGGTTATTGTTTCAAACATTTCAAAACGCATGGAAATTATTAGGCTGATGACAGTGCATTCCATGTGAGAACGAAAATATAACAAAATGTTTTCTGTAGCCTTGACAGTTAGTAACTAATGATAGACTTCTCATGTCCATCACATGAATACTGAAATATTGAACAAACACCACTTTTCATTCGATATAAACATATTCCAAGAAAAAACATGGATTTATTGTGACAAATCAAGTTACAAAATTAATTTACTGCGACAATACAATGATTTATAACGGTATTCGATGATATGTGATGGTTCTTACATAACGTGCTTGGAGCAAATGCGTCACCATTCAGTGGCCACGGGAATTCGCGTATTTATACAGAGGACGGGGCTAACCATAAACTAATTAACTGACCCTCACTTAAGTGTTTGTGTATTTCACACCGCTTCAATCAGACTATTAGGGATGGGTTGATACTCTGACACCTTCAAATGTTCTTATAGATCTAACACACACTGATTATATAACATGTGACATTAGGAAGGCAGTAATTAAACTTCAATTGTCATGTTCAGTAACAGATTGTGAATTGTAAACACTCAGTCGATAATCGTATCGATGTTTAAGTTGTAATGTATAATATCATTTAAAACCGTTGTCGTCAACCAATAAGAATCTAACCGTAAAAACATTGATTAAACATCGTATTTATCATAACATATATATTGCCATCACACATCCAACAAAAGCCATTATAGTTTGTCTACATTTAGATATTATAATCTGCAATGTATATGAGAAATAAATGAATATTCAAAACAAAGTACATGTATTGTAAAATTTAAGAATCGACGGAATACTTAATTGTCATATTCTATAAACATGCAGACACAATTTGGAAATTGGATAGTTACTGATAGTTATATAGTTATTGATTTGATTTCTCATTATGGTATAATAAATGTAATTTGTGTGGCGCTATTTGAAATGAATCAAGTCAATTAAATTTTTTATTATTTATAAGTTGTATCAGTGTATAAAGTACAGTATTTTTGTATCTAATTGCCGAGTTAAATGGAATTTGCAAGCCTGGATATAGTAGGATGTGTGTGTATTAAAAATACGTACGGATGAATATTGTCGCCAATACTGTTAATTCAATCTGAATAAATTAACACGCGTGTGGTTGACTCAGAGATATATTCCAGTGATCACTGGAATGTTCAGGAGATACGATTCATTTGCCTTCATGGATAAACTCTAAAGTTTCTGAGGTTTTTGAAAAAGTGGTCTATATTTTTTTTATTTCATTTGAACACAAACCGAAGAGCATATTGTGAAAACGCCTATTCAAAATTGACTCAACTCGTGATATTTCTTAGGGAAGGACAATTGTGTGACAAAAGGCTATTCGTAAATATTGTCCATCAAAATCGTAAGACGTCTTGTATAAAACAGTGTATCGTCGTGAGAGAGCAGTCGCAATTGCAAACAAATCAAATGATTAAGAAATGTTTAATCTGGATTTTTCACGCGCCTCTTCACTGCTGTCAACAATCTAAAAGTGAGTGGGTCATCACAAGATCTAAATTGGAGATTGATTTCAAGATTAAATAAATAATGTTCGGATAATGCAAAATTGGTGACTCGATGTTAAAGCACAAGATTTAATCTTATCTTATATATATAAATTATGCATCCCCGACAGTAAGCCGTTTTTGCTTGAATGGTTTCGCTGTTATCATATACATCTTACTTCCTTACTTGCCCTTATTATGACTTGATCAGTTAAATATAAATAGATATACACAAATGGTATGTATATATTACAATATCTCTCCTCATTTTGAGTGAGACGCTCAGGGTTCATTCATCCATAACAAGGCTACTGGACACGCATTTAACTTTCCCGTTTAGAACCGTTTGATCAAAGGGGATCACAGCAGGAGGGCTAATTAGTGTCATGTGCAGTGTGTATCTACTGCGATGAGTGAACTGTCTATCCACTTACCTGACCTAATCGACTTGTGTAATAAATTACACCTCGCTTGTCTTACACATTTTGTTTGGAGGGGAATAAGCTATATTATGTTTCTAACTCGAACCACTTAAAAAAGACAAAGAGTACTTTTGGTTAGAATAAAACAAAATATATAACATTGCTTTTGGTTATAATAAAAACAAAATATATAACATTGCTCGGGATTATATAAATGCCAGAACCCAGAAAACAAATTTAGCATAAAAAAACAAGATATGCCCCAAAGAACTTCATGCAAATATCGCATGATTGACAAAATAAATTTGAATTGATGAATATCATTCCAACCAATACTGAACTAAAACGCTACAGAAATTTCAAAAGAAGAAATTGATGAATACCATAAAACTCATAAACACGACATTATCATCTTCTCGGATGCTGCAGCTAATACACACATCACGTAACTGCCATAGGCATTTACTCAAAAAAATCTAAATCCAAATAAACAATAAAACAAACTCGACATAGAGAAAGGATAGATGCAATGGGGAAATCTCTGTCATACTCAAATAATAAAATATCAATCCCATCAGCTGCAGATGCACTGAATTAAGCATCTCAAGTATACCCATGGTAAAAATGGGTGAAACCCCCTTATAGTTACAGGAATGAAATGTTATATTATCAACGTAACGTGCCAGTTTCGATTATCTTTTTTTGGTAAAATATGAATAACATGATGTCTTTTTGTGAATGGTGACCTTGAGCATTTGCTATTTCTCCACTTGTACTCTAAAATACCAAAGAAAGGGATATATCAGAAAAATTAAATTTATTCCAAAAGGTTCATTCTTTGTGTCTTGAGATCTTGGAATTGGTACATTGTTGCAGTGTTTGAGTGTTCTCATTTTGGTTATAATAAAAAAGTAAAAGATGCATTTGAAAATTATATTCGACTGAATCCAAAAATAACCAAATTCAGACAAAAACAGAAAATGGATTTTAGCAAATTAAATGCATGGACAATTAATATTGTTCGATATTATCATATTGCACTCCATTTCTTTCTTGTCTGCCCCGTTTACAATGAGTTAAGAATAAACTCCTATTTCTTTATTCAAGGTTACAATCTACCATCAATTCTTTATGGAAATGCTAGCTCGAGTAATAAACAAAATATTGAACTACTAAAATCTGTCCATTACTTCATAATTTACTCTCGAAGATTCTCTGATTTCTGCTAAATTTCATACAACATGCATTCCTTGCTAGAATATTGTCTTTTATGTAATTTTAGTTTATATGCTTTCAAATGCTCATTAATATGATTTGTATGCGTCACTAGTAATTATACATTGTAATTGTAATTATTTTGGATCGGTCTTTATATAAGCACCTCTGTGCTTGTTGGCCAATCCATTCATGAATTGTATGTCTTTTCATGAATAAATATGTTTAAACCAAATGCAAATTCCCAAAAGAATCATTCATATTTTAATTTCTATAGGATGTTCTCTTGCTTAAGTTTCTATTTCATTTTATTAGAGATGTTCTGTTTCCAGCTTGTTCATTTGTTATACTGGAGCGGTGTTCAAATAAGCCTCATGGCTTGTTCGCCAATCCAGATTTCATTTTGTGAAATAAATGATGTTTAAACCATATACTATGAAATACTTGCCATGTATGTATTGTGTGCGAATGAGACTCAATGAACAATTTAAAGTATATTTGAATTCAGAAGAACCTTTTTCAAATGAAAACTTTCGCTTATTTGTTATAACTAATTAATTATATAAACTAATTAAAACAGGTTACAGTCCCATAATCACAGTCAAGTAACCATCTAATCCCCTCTTAATCCCTGTAAATACATACAGATGTGTGACAGGGTGAGGTGTCACCATGACACAAGATCAAAGTTAATCTGTTTGTGTTTTAAGATTAAAACAAACCAAATATTTTCTTATACATAAGAAAAACAACTAACTAAAATATATCATTCTCTGCACCAACATAATATACACTAATATATTATATAATTTGTGACTCTTTTCTTGTAACATGTGTCCCTACATTCAACTGTACACGGCAATATTATAAGTGTAAACTAGTTCGTTATTCAGACAGAAAGTAGTTAGCAAACTTTGAAACCGGTAATTGAATTACTTTTTATATTATCAGGTCCTTGTTATCATGATTTTAGGAAAGCTTACATTCAATCTAGATATTTGAATAAAGCTTGTTGTTTAAGAAGTGAAATAATTGTTAGAAATAAAATTATATTCTCTGGATTTGCCTCAACCTATCTGTTTATGATCACTTTGGTTTAAACATATAGCAGACTAGGATAATTTAACAATAAACTAAAACAAAAAGCCACAAAACAAAACTACTTCAATATCTCATATGGATCCAGATTCTGCCAGATAATTCATTCTCGTCTTCGGATTGGGGGTAGTGGAACGGAGAATGTAGTAAGATCACAAGATTTATTTCAAACAACTCTGCATGTAACTGCGGAAATGACAACGGATATGCGTTTAATTTTTCCTTATCTGTCCTATCTTCATTGATATAAGGTTAAATGCACATTTCTTTTCCAAATGGTTTTTTATTCTCTTAAATATTATATGGCAATTCTAGCTCATCAGAAAATGTTAATTTAGAACTTTAAAAACCTTCACAACATCATCAAAGACATTTTTGGAATTTCCATGAGTATTGATTCTCTTTTTTTTTATGTTTGTGCCGTGTCTTGCTGGCGTTACCTATATCCTGATATCTATTCTGCTGACATCCTAGTTGTATTTGGTGCTTTTGTCTCTCTGTCTCTGTCTCTGTCTCTGTCTGTCTGTCTGTCTCTCTCTCTCTCCCTCTCCCTCCCTCTCTCTCTCTCTCTCTCTCTCTCTCTCTCTCTCTCTCTCTCTCTCTCTCTCTCTCTCTCTCTCTCTCTCTCTCTCTCATATGTTATACTATATAAATCCTGTCAACGTCACGGGGATAGATATTAATATAGGGGTAACCCTGTTTATCAATCCCCCTTTCCGTGTACCATCTTCAAATGTATTTATTTGGGGAGAGGCATTAATATGATTATAGGAAAAAAGTCCTTGAAAAGTATAGGGGTAACCCTGTTTATCAATCCCCCTTTCCGTGTACCATCTGGAAATAAATACCGTTTAAATCCAAAGAAACCGGTTGCTTTAACTGATAAACTGATGTTATGAGTTCAAAATATTATTAATATATTAATGTGTCCAAATTATACAAATATCCGCCATTTAAACTTCTTTTATGTAAATGGTTACATGGGTACGACCTGAAGGTGTCCGGAAAAAAAGTCCTTGGAAAAAAAGTACCGGAAAAAAAGTCCTAAATTCAACTAGGAAAAAAAGTCCTCCGGAAAATAAGTCCTATTTTAGTTTTTAGGTAACATAGTATGACAAAATAATAAACTTTTGTTGCAATTCACTTTAATCAGATTCAACAATGCAATAATCATTAGCACTGGTAACACATTGTTTATAGATACAATACATAGATATCTTTATTCAGATTCAATGTAACACAATTTAGAGGTTGTATTCATTGTTTCTAATATATATCTCTCTATATATTTACTTTACTGTTTACTTTAGATAAAATGATATGTAAATTACTACTGCTATTAAGGATAAATTAACAGAGTTAAGTATACTTGTTATCTTGTAACTCTTTTTGCTAGTGATTATTTTGTAATTGTCGTGGAACATATGCACATATGAGGTGTTATTACCTGGCGACAATATCTAGTTGGTATTTATAATCAAACCTATTAAATCTAATATACCTCATGTCGACTAAAACTGTATGAAAACAGGGGATATATAATTTCACATCACATATACTCTTGACTGGTGCTTAATTAATCCCTGATTTATCCTTATTTAATATAACATGTGATTCAATAGATTGAGATAAACTCACATTTTCGTAATTCTTAATTAATCCAAAATGCCTCTTAAAGTAAAGTTAATTATCCATATTTAGATATCACAACATCCTTCTTGACTTCAAGTACAAACAATTCATGTTTTCTTAACAATATATTCATGTTAATGTCTATTTAACCTGTTTTTATAGTAATAGGACTTTTTTTCCGGAGGACTTTTTTACCGGTACTTTTTTTCCCAGGACTTTTTTTCCAAGGACTTTTTTTCCTGTACTATTTGGTAACAAGATCCTATCAATTCATATAAATACACAAATAACTCATAATCCAGGCTGTTCATAAATTTATTCCTCATAGCAAACGCTTCTCATGAAAATATTTTTTAATGTGATGTTGTGTTTTTCTACATTAATGTATGTATAATTGTATTTATGATGTAATTATCCTGTTTTATTGTTGTTTTGGGGAGAAACATTTGTATAGGGTAAACCCTGTTTGATGATTCCCCTGAGTATATGAATAAATATTGTTAAAACCATATAAAATCTGAATAAGATTATTTCAACATTTCCAGGTGAGATGTAGTCATCTATCAAGAGACATGACCTTTGCATCAAGTTGGTACCCATATTGACCACACTAATTAATCCCTCGTTAATCCCTCGTCTGAGTGAATCTTGTTGACACTCTAAGGTGTACAAACTAAACGGGCTCTTTGTTTGTTATATAACATTGTGCTCATCTCTTGTGAAGACCATCTGTGAAATGCAGACTTCTTTGTTAGTGTCAATTAAGCTACTCAGAGCAATACTAGTAATTTACTTGTGACCAGCTAAGCAGGTGTGAACTTGTCACCTGTAAAAACACACACGGGTGGCTTATGGGCAGGTGACTAATTGCCTGTCAATCGCGTCACAGCTAATGGATGATATACTGTTTTGAGTTATCCAATGAAATCAGTTAAGTGAAACACCAATGAGATTTGAGCTGAAATCCGGGATAATCAATTGGGCAAGATGTTTAACACTTATCTCGGGTTACTACCCGTGTTAACACCTAAGAGTTGCAACAATGGTGTATAAATATGTCGTGTCGTGATAATACCTGCATTTCATTTGGATATTCATATTGTTCTTTCGGATACGCTTTTTTAAAAGGTGAGTTTTATTATTTTAATAAATCTATCACTATCTAGACAACAATTATAAAAGAACTTGTATAGAGCACTTTAATGCAGGTAACTAATTCATTTGATACTGATACTTACCATTGGGAAGCAACAATGACAATGTTCAACACGATTCAAACCTGATTTTACACATTCATTTTAAAATTTCTCAAAAAAGCGTCTGCATGAATCTAATGTCGTCTGACAGAAACAACTCATGCAAAAAAACCGGGATGCGGTGATTTCGTAGGCCAGACCAGTTCGTAGGAGCGGAGAATTCGTAGGACTGGTGAGTTCGTAGGAGGATTAAAAAATATATCATAAAGTGATATTTATTCTTGAAAATATTCGTTTGACTGTTATTATTTATTACTTTAGTACTTATACCATGTTATAACATGATTTGGATACCATGTCATGTTGATAGAGCCTACTCACCAAACTTGTAAAGTAAGTTATTTGTTCGTTAGAAAAACATGGTGTGAGATGTTTTGATTGCTAAAAACTCTGTCGTTGTAAAGTTGACTTAAGTTGTAGCAATAAAGGAATATAAATTAGGAAGCATGTTTATTATCCATAAGACAACCAACTTACAAGGCCTTTTCCTATAAACAATTGATTATAATTATGAAGACGTACATATTTAACAATATTATAATACATTTATATTTCATTTAAAGGACAACCAATATAACGACCAGTTTCTACTCTTAGCGGAGCTACAGAGCATCTAAACATAGCTAGCGATGATGTTGTGTAAATGTGTAATGTAAACTGGAATATAATCATACTTACCTGATTCTTTTATTTATCTATAAAAAAAAACTCAACCACATAAATAACAACACTGAACACACGATTCTTTTTTTGAACACAAAAAGCAACACAGCGGACAAGTAAACACTTTTTATTGTCAAAATATAATTTAAGTTATTAATAATTTAATTGTAATAATATCATACCATAAAGTTAGTCTTTAAACATTTATTCTCTTAAACTACGAACTCCTACGAATTCACCGCCCGATCCTCCTACGAATTCACTACGAATTCACCGAAATATACTCCTACGAACTGGTCTGGCCTACGAATTCACCTACACCCAAACAAACTGTATGACAGGGGTAAACCGCGAATGTCTGTGATATAATTTGTAATGTTATATGTAGTATTTTAAAATTTCTAACAATTTCCTGAAGTATCCTGAAATATCATGAAGAATCCTGAAGTATCCTGAATCATGAAACTCGGAGTATCCTGAACAGGATATTTTTGGATACCCCGAGTATCCTAACGTATACTGATACTGAAATTCGGAGTATCCTGATCAGGATACTTCATGAAATCCCTTATGTTACTCATGTGGATGTTCGTACTTTATGATTCAAAGAATAATGATCATTCATTCGTGATCATAATGGCTTATAGCTTACTCTGATGTTGAATTGCTTCAAGCTGAACCTCTTTGATTAATTACTTGAAACATCCCACGTCGAATGTTTAATGTGCACTTTAATTCATTAAGCAAATGTAGACATGTACACACATCTGCATAATTGCTTGTTCATGTATGCATATATGTATATGTTGATGCATACAAATGGGCACTCTTGCAAGTTTCCGCCTATTCATATTTCTGACAGTTGAGTTTATATTGTATTGAGTTGTATTTATTTGTTGGCCATTTGGCTGAATATATGTAGAGAAATAACTAAATGGTCAGTTTGGAATTAATCCAGTAATTAGACACGTGTCTATTTACGTCATAACATGTGATAGGCAAGTAATACATAGAATCTATAGTAATAAGAAACTTTGCCTTGTTTCGCAGCGTTTTAAAGCTTCCCTGAGACCAAATACCTACTGGCAGAGATCTCTCAGGCGGTACGGAGGAGAAATTGGCCGACAACCAGTGTCAGTGCAAGACAACTTTATGTTCATGTTTTCAACAAAGAAAGCCAATTAGGAATACTCATCACGGCCGATCTTGAGACTTTAATATGTTACAAAACAGGATAAATGTATTACTGCAAAATACATCGACATGTGTTATCAAATTGGTTGGCTGTCCTTTTTCACCACTGACATGACTAATGCACGTGACTGGAGACAATGTCTTTGTGTCTAATCATTCTGTCCTTGAGTGTCCTTGGATTATGATAAGTGAGTAAAAGCTATTCTGGTGTTGTGATAGAACATATACAATGTATACAGCCTACTCATCTATCAGCTAGATATATACTAGCTTCCAAAAGAAACTTGACACCTGTTATTTGTGGTAAAAGGAAACGTTTCGTTTAAAATATTATGAAATAATACGTTCTGGGTTCTCCTGTGTTTCTTATCTGCACGGAATGCACGTCAGGTATATAAACTGACTCCAAACAACCAAATGGCATCAGCCTCATTAGCAGAATGTCGAGAATAACAGCAGAGCAGCGTGAAGGAGCCATTGGTGTGACCGAAATGTTGGCTTCTCATGGTCACGTTGCAAGAACCTTTGGTTGCTCCACAACAGCAGTATACAGCCTCATCCAACACTTCCAACATACTTTTTTTAGGGAATAGATCGTGTGCGTCTATTTAAAGGGTCCTCATTGGCTATAAGAAAATATGGAGGGATGACGAATAGGCTGACATTATGTGTAGGATAAAACACGATACAGAGGTTATGCTTGGGATTGTAAAACCCGAGGTAAGAAAGCTGAGCGGGAAGTAAGACCGAAAGGGAAGCTTGAGGTCTTAATTCCCCGAAGCTTTCTTAACGAGGGTTTTCAATACCAAGCATAACCGAGGTAGAGTGTTTTATCTAACTTAGGTACCGTAAAACATTAATGTGAGCGCTTATCGTATATTGAGGTTTACTTACAGCAGAAGTATGAGGGGTAGTGTTTTTTTAAATTTTATAACTGTCAAATGTCAAAATTTACTTTTTATAATGTTTGATTCCCACATTCTGCGTTATAAAGAGTATGTCTCCCGGACTAGCGTTATATAGAGGCAGAGGCAGTGTGACTGTAAATAGAGGAAATCCACACAGTTCTTCCGGTTCTCTCGGTAGCGTGGAGGTAGAGCGTCCGGTTTAAAGAGCAACCAATATCGAGTTCGATTCCCGCCATCTACACTCTGAAAAAGTTGTCTTTGTATACTTTTCGATAATAATTTGAATTGAGTTGTGAAAAAAAACTTAGTCTCATTTAAGGTCTTACTATCAAAAGTAAAAACTTACTTTCACAATAAAAACCTCATACGTGGTTATTATCAGAAGAAATACCGACTGAAATAATAATGATGGGTTATTACCAGAAAACAAGATACCTACGACACAATAGACAAAATCCCTGATAGGTTTCTAACAGTAGATAGTCTCAATGCCGGTAACCATCGGCGATGCAGGTTCCAGTTTAATATACGAGTTGTAATATACGAGCTGTGCTATTGTTGGTAAGAAATGCATTGGGGAACTCTTTAGATGATGTTGTAAAACTGGCCATGTATTCTCCAAATCATTATCATTAATATAATTTCTGCTCTGCTGCATCTGTGGTCATTGCTATCTCATTGACACAATATCCCGGTACTGTTATAGTGAAGGGATGAGTGGTAAGACCAATACGAATCGACTGAGGAACTATTTAGATGATAATGTGGTAAAACATGTTTTGGCTAAATCATTATGAAACTTATTTCGATATTCAGGACTGCTTAAATAACATATATGATTATGTTCCCACATTTTAAAATTTTAATTATACCCATGTGTAGTATCGGCCGTCTCAACACATGCACGGCCCTCGCTCAGTAAAGACACAACCATGCTTTCTTGATCGGAAGACGACATTATTATCTCCCTTACATTACAGTGGACACGCCTTGATCTATACTGTTTGAAGCGCTACTAAAATATTAAATAATATTAAAATATTTATTAATAATAGGACGTAGAAATGTTATCATACCGGATCAAAACAACAAATGTGTGTTAAAACTCGCAGAGAGAGTAACACAATATATGCACTTGTCTCATCATGAAAAGATAAATCATTCGATGCATCAAGATACTATTTTTATATTTTATATAAGAAAACCACTAGAAGAATGTCGAGACTAGCAGCAGAGCACCGTGAACAACCAATTGGTATGACCGAAATGTGCTCATCATCCTCATCCAGCGCATCCAACAGACTTGACAAGACAAGGTGCCACCAAAGATCAGAGCGACCATGCTACAAAACGGTGCAGGAAGACCGATACATCCATAGTACAAAAAGGGGTCGAATCCATATTCCTGATCCTTCTGGATTTGATGAGGCGGAGTTCACACCTTTTCGTCCTATGAAATGTCCACCTACAAAATCGCTTCTGTATGTCAATGGCGTCAATGGCGTTGGGTCTTCACGTCAGTCAGCAGATGTCCACATTCCCTCTGCATCCGGAATTAAGACCATACACTGTAATTTTTCTGACCCTTGCACATCACAGTTTAAGGTGTAAAGTACGTCGCTGGCAGGTACGAGACTGACTAAGGGTACTCTGCTTGGATGAAAGCAGAGTCAGTTCCAGAATGACGGAATAAGATGAGTTTTCCGGAGTGTGGGTGAACGGATAGTTATCTGGAGGAATGTTAGAGAATTCCCAATGACATCATCAAACGGGTTACGACATCAATGCGCAGATAAGCATTTGCAAGTATCGATGGGCGAGAAGGACACTGTCGCTATTGACAAAAAAATGTCCACCAATCTGAAAATAAGAGTATAACTGTGATATTTTATTGGGTAAATTTCAATTTCCGACCCATCAGTGAATATTGCATCATAACATGATAACATAGATGTATGTTGAAGCTACATGTACATAGGCCTTTAGTGGCATTCGATCATTAATTTAATGTGCACACGGTCAGTATTTTGTTAGAGGTCAAGTTTCTGTTGGATATGATTATATACTAAACCCATGCTCAAAAGAAAGTTTACAAAGGATTTGAAGAAGCATGAAAGAAAAACAGATGAAGATAGAGACTTACAATCTGTATATACCAGTAGAGTTGGGTTTTAACGTAATGTATGCACACATTTATTTTAATAAAACAGAAACTGAATGCCCAACAGAGGTACACAGAAACATGGGGTAAAACATTAATAATACTCAAACATTAAAGTCTCATGTTAGCCTAGCTGTATGTAGTCGAGTATTATCCTGCTGAAAGGTAATCCCACGTGGTTGTTGAATGAATGGCTGACGACTGGTCGCAAGATCTCATCACGATACCTCTGTACATTCAGGTTGCCACAACTAACAATAAGCCTCGTTGTTTGATAACCGCAGATACCTCCTCAGATCTCACGCCACCGCCTCAAAATGGCACAACTTGCTTGGCACAGTTTGGCGCTAGACGTTCCCCTTGCCTTCTGTCAACTTCCAAATGCAAGGCATAACTGTTGCCAGTCTCCATTACTGGCAGATTTAGGACTTGCAGTATTTTCTTAAGAAATCGGTGCTTAGGAATCCAGGCCCACTATGCATTTCTGGTGCAGCGATTCACTATCTAGCACAACAAAGCGAGGGAAATACCGCAGACTGGCAAGAGTTATGCCTTGCGTTTGGAAGTTGGCCTTCTGTAGACGCGGGCCCATATCAATCTGTTAATTCGATGTTGGCGCGTCAACGTCACACTACAGTAGCGTCGACGTGCTCGAATACCATGATGATGCAATCTGCGGTACACTGTGTGTCTACTGATCCAATGTCCCAATGCCGTCGCTGCCGTTTCCGTTGCGGTTGCGGTGATGAAGCGGTTTCTCAGATGAATAACCCAGATGTGAAGGTGACCCAGCGTCTTCCACTTCTAGGCCTGTCTAATGTCTGACCTGTCTGACGAAAACTGCTCTTTAAACAAAACCTCTTGATATGTCGATTTTAGCACCCACCGCTGTTTGAACAGACATACAAATGTTCAATACTTCATTACGAAACTGTGTTTGGCAGCAGTATTTTTGTGTACTCTGTTGAAGATGTAACGCTTCCTTTGGCTGCTAGTTTACCCTGCAAACCTCTGTTCATATCAATGACGCTCCTATACGATCTTCATGCATAGGCGATATCAGCATTCAAATAGTTTATTTAAGAAATAGAAGACGAGTTGGCGTGCATAAAACACAGGGAGCATAAAACACGAAGGGCACAGAATAAACTATATTTTGAAAATATTAATGCCTCCCGTCGTAGAACACATTCTCTAGCATTGGACAATCAAAGTGACGTAAAATGTGACGTCATTTGCTAAGCGACGCTCTAACTTTCGTTTAAAATCACGAGCATGTTTTATTGTCTCATAAAGCACGCTGTCGGTCCCATTGACCGCCTGTGTTTTATTGTCGTAGGTATCTTATAGATCAGTATAATACAAGTGGCATCGGCCATACTCACCATACACACTTGTATTTTGTTGTTTTTGGAAACACCTGATCATATTTAGTAAGGTGAATGAGTTCTAAAAGTCTCTGAAATCGACATGTTCTATTTGATTATCAAATACAAAACAGGAATTTTGTTTTAGTTTTCAAAGATTAACAACAAGATTCCTACATTTCTCCGGCATGTTCTTTATTATAAAATGTGTTACACTTGCATATGTCTCTGACTGTACTATGCACGCCCTCTATAACACGTAGTTTACAACGACAAAATGTGTTCTAATACTTAAATGTTTTGAGACACCTTCTAATCCAACATGCTTAAAAAAGACTTGATAATATTTAGTAAGGTGAATGAGTTCTACATTCTAATAATTGTGACCCTAAAAGTCTCTGAAATCGACAGATTATCAAATAGACACCAGGAAAAATTGTTTTTGTTTTCAAAGAGTAACAACAAGATTCCTACATTTCTCCGGCATGTTCTTTGTTATAAAATGTGTTACACGTGCATATGTCTCTGACTGTACTATGCACGCCCTCTATACTGACATCCCTTCTAATCCAACACGCAGCTTACAACGACAAAATGTGTTCTAATACTTAAATGTTTTGAGACACCTTCTAATCCAACATGCTTAAAAAAGACGTGTGTGTGCGTACGTACAAACTTGATATATATTTACTTCTCTTGCACATAATGCATATATATAGAACATCATACTGCAGAAGAAATGTTTTAACGTCATTTGGCAAGGTAAAAAAGATAAGGTAAAAAGGGCAATAATATCATCCACTACAAAATTTGGAGGGATTAATGTTCAAAATATTAAAAATACTATTAAAGCCCAAAAGGTACTATGGGTTCGAAGACTGTGCTATGATGACACACTTTGGAAAAATAATGTAATGGAGACCATAGCAAATATGCCAAGGTTATGGATGGCTCACGGATATTATATCTTAAACAATATTTTAGCAAAACTTAATAATATATTTTGGAGAGAGACATTAGAGATATGGTCAGAATACCTAAAAATTCACTATAAAAAGATCACTGAAGGAAAATATATTCTATGCCAGGCACTATGGTGCAATAATAATATTTTGATAGATAGGAAGCCAGTTTACTTTAAGAAATGGGAGGAAAAGGGAATTGTATTTCTCTGTCATATTTTAAAAGATGATGGAAAAATTGCTTCCCTAGGGCATCTGAAAGACAAGTTTAACATTAATATTAACTTCCTTGAATATCTTAGTATACAAAAGCAGTAGCTCACTACTTGAAGAACAAAAGTGTAACAGCCAAGATTCTTGAAAATAGACAACTATATCCCATTCTCCCTTTTAACATAGGTGTGATGAGCATGGGTAAGAAAAGTAAATATTATTATCAAATACTATGTAACTTTGCATTTGCTAGAACATCAGGTCAGTTAAAATGGAAAGAAAGATTGGGACGAGAACGTACACAGACCGAATGGGAAAATATTAATTTAATTTGAAATATGTTCAATACAAGGTAACTCAAAACATTTTAACAACCAATAAGTATTTGTACAAGATTGGTTTGATTGATTCACAGACGCAAGAATCTGTACAGCATTTACTGTTTGAATGTAACATTGTATATAGAGTGTGGAGAGATTTGGCATCATGGTTTGGAACCTTGAGTGAAGGACATATTGAATTAAATCTTGAAAATACACTTTTTGGCTTTAAATGGAAAAATAACAATCCATTAAATGTAATCTGCCTGATTGTGAAAAAAACCATTTACAATTTGAGCAGAAAACATTCAAAGCCAAATTTTAATCATATTAAAAATGAAATAAGAAGATCCTCTAAATTATGAAAATAAACTACCGGGCAAAAGAAAGTACTCACCTCAGTTGATTTTATCATATGTATTCAATTGCAAATATCTCAAGTTTTCGTGTCATAATCCAAAACTGATAAGTACAGGGGTTTAGTTAGCAGTCAAAGAATACTTCTACATGTTTTTAAATTATTTTTAAAAAAATGAAATTTTTAGTTAAATTTTATTTTTAAATTATTGTTGATGATACACAACTGTTCATCGACATATAAGACATATCCTATGTGAAAATAAATAAATGTGCCTGATTCTGCACACATTTAAAACGTTTTAAACAGGGCAGGGGTCATGTTGGTGAAAATTTCATTCATAACCCTGTCTTCATTACAAAAAGATATTTAAACTAAAATTTAACCTCAGTCACCAACAAAGTAATTCAAACTACTGCAGATAAGTATAATTGTATCGTGTCATAGTCAAATACATCTGATTTCTTTTAAATATTGAATTAATCGAAATAAACTTAGGTGAAAACTTTCTTTTGCCCGGTAGTTTACATTGCTTACTCGAAAAATGAACAAACAAAGTTCTTTGCGTTTTGGTCATCACTCCACACTCTATTAACCTTATTCACAATGATCATCTTGTTTCTTCCATTCAATCCCTTTATTTAAAATGGGCAAGAAATTACTGTTTACAATAATTAGGCCATAGCATTGTGTACGAAGAATGTCAACACTCTTTTTAACTTGAGATGACATCATGCAAGTCAACAAGTTTTGTTTTTTGTTTATCTTTATATTCATATGTACCATCAATTGTAAACATTGTCGTATATGCTTGTATACATATGTCATGTAATGAGATTTCTTGGGAATAAAAACCTAAAAAAAAAACATCATACTTGTGCATTTGGATCGTTTGTATTGAACGAGAAAATGTCACGGAAGCGGAAGAACAACAAGTTCAAAAACTTGTGATATCTGAAAATTGTGAATTTGATGTATTGTAATTACATATTCTAGTGTTAACTACAGCACAAATGGACTAATATCGCTATGAAATCAACAACGTTTAATAACATCATTAAATTTCTTTCAAAATCATGAAAACGTTTGATCCTATATATGAACCAATTTAGTTTTAAATTCATCTATTGTTGTAATTATTGTTCACTGTTAATTAATTATGTTAATAAAAGTCACCATTCATCTCATGTCACACATTGCATCACCATTAGATAATCCTGTGATTGTTAATTTACTGGGCCATATGTTTTCATTTAACCAGTTGTTTCCTCACAAGGGACCGCATAAGGTACGTTATTTTTCCGTTTTCCTAACTTAACAAATAGTAGACAGTTTGGGAGATATAATATATTTACCTCTTACTTTATTAAATGATCGGCCATTTGTTACCTACTGGACAGTGTAAAATCATCGCATCTATTATACATAATACACAAAACAAAGTAATTTCCATAGCTATAGACAGACAGACAGACATGTACATACATACAAACATACATACATACATACATACATATATACATACATACATACATACATGTACATACATACATACATACATACATACATACATACATACATACAAACATTTATACATACATTTTGATTGAAACATATTTTATTCATTCAAGAAATGGATTGGGCACAAGTTATCCAACTTAGAAAAGCCCTCTCCAGATAATTACATGATTCTTTTCACAACAATACGCAACAAGAGACGGACAGGCAGTCATGATATGTACAAAAGAAGTCAGAGAAAACGTTTAGTTTGAGAAATGTAGATATGTACACATTTGAAAACATTCAGATTTTCACAAATAGAGACCTGCATTGCCATGTAAAAGAAGACTAATATTAATTAAAGCTCTGTTTCTGACAATATTATCTAATGAAATAAACATATTTTGTCTTTGAGTAATATACAAAGGACATTCATGGAAGTAATGAAATACATTTTCACAATTGTGGCCACATTGACAACATGCATTATTTCTTACACTTATTTTAAATAAATCGTAATTAAGTGAGCTCTTCATATATCTTAGTCTTGTGTGTAAGATATTTAGTTTTCTAATTCCGTAAGAAAAGTATACAGGTGCACATTTTACTTTGACTTGAATATTGGATTTAAATGAGGCAACAGAATCACAGTCTCTTATTGCAAAAGGAATAATGTTCCATAATGTAATTGATGATGGAATAAACGATGATATTGAGTACTTGAGTCGTGTACAAGGTTGGGTATAATTATTGGAATTTCTTAATCCATATCGTGTCATGTTGCCCACTAAAGGCAGGAGTAAATCCTGAAGAAAAGCTGGCGCAAGGCCTTTCTGTATTTTATAAAATAATGTTAATTTACATCTCCTTCTTACACATACATACACACACACACACACACACACACACACACACACATACATACATATAAGCATGTGATTTTGTGCATTTCAAAGGACTTATAATATCCTGGGTGAGTGTAAATCATGATCGTTTCTATGAAAACATGGGATTACCGTAAATGAGTTAAGAGCACCTTTCTCTTTTAACTCGGATTACTCCTTTATACACCTTTATAAATAATCTGAATTGTGGTATCTAATTTATGACAATATGCTTTGCTTTTAAGTTTATGCTGACGACATAAATGAGATAGATTATACTGTATATTGGTAGTGAGGATTGGTTTTATCAAACATAGAATGATGGTGGTCAGTGTAAGCTGTGAATGTAAGGCCTGTTCAAAAACTGAAGCCCATGTTTCTGCTTCTCTTGAATGTTCTCGACTAATTACTCTTTGTAAATTATGCTGAGACAATGTTGATCCTACCTTTCTGCATCTTAGCCCGACTGACCAGGCTGTTCATGTATGCCTGTTTCGTAAGGGTACGTTATGTAAGCCCCTGACTGCCCTGATATTTAAAATGCATAAAGAGAGGATGCACCTACTTCAACTTCATCCTTTTACCAAATGCCTCATATCATTTTATATTTTAATAAGAATCAACATATTGTGGTCTCCTAGGCCTATCAGACGGCTGCTTTCTTTAGTCGCGATAATGTTATTTTACAACACCATTCTGTAATCACCGAACCCTGACTAGTACTGTGACAGCACCATTCTGTAATCACCAAACCCTGACTAGTACTGTGACAGCACCATTCTGTAATCAGCGAACCCTGACTAGTACTGTGACAGCACCATTCTGTAATCACTGAACCCTGACTAGTACTGTGACAGCACATTTTGGTAATCACCGAACCCTGACAAGTACTGTGACAGCACCATTCTGCAATCACCGAAACCTGACTAGTACTGTGACAGCACCATTCTGTAATCACTAAACCCTGACTAGTACTGTGACAGCACATGTTTGTAATCACCGAACCCTGACTAGTACTGTGATAGCACCATTCTGTAATCACCGAACCCTGACTAGTACTGTGACAGCACCATTCTGTAATCACTGAACCCTGACTAGTACTGTGACAGCACATTTTGGTAATCACCGAACCCTGACTAGTACTGTGACAGCACCAATCTGCAATCACCGAAACCTGACTGGTACTGTGACAGCACCATTCTGTAATCACTAAACCCTGACTAGTACTGTGACAGCACGTGTGTGTAATCACCGAACCCTGACTAGTACTGTGACAGCACCATTCTGTAATCACCGAACCCTGACTAGTACTGTGACAGCACCATTCTGTAATCACCGAACCCTGACTAGTACTGTAGAAGCACAATTCTGAAATCACCGAACCTTGACTAGTACTATGAAAGCACCATTCTGTAATCACCGAACCCTGACTAGTACTTTGAAAGCACCATTCTGTAATCACCGAACCCTGACTAGTACTGTAGAAGCACCATTATGTAATCACCCAACCCTGACTAGTACCGTGAAAGCACCATTCTGAAATCACCCAACCCTGACTAGTACCGTGAAAGCACCATTCTGTAATCACCGAACCCTGACTAGTACTATGAAAGCACCATTCTGTAATCACCGAACCCTGACTAGTACTGTGAAAGCACCATTCTGTAATCACCGAACCCTGACTAGTACTGTGACAGCACCATTCTGCAATCACCGAAACCTGACTGGTACTGTGACAGCACCATTCTGTAATCACTAAACCCTGACTAGTACTGTGACAGCACTTGTGTGTAATCACCGAACCCTGACTAGTACTGTGACAGCACCATTCTGTAATCACCGAACCCTGACTAGTACTGTGACAGCACCATTCTGTAATCACCGAACCCTGACTAGTACTGTAGAAGCACAATTCTGAAATCACCGAACCTTGACTAGTACTATGAAAGCACCATTCTGTAATCACCGAACCCTGACTAGTACTGTGAAAGCACCATTCTGTAATCACCGAACCCTGACTAGTACTGTAGAAGCACCATTATGTAATCACCCAACCCTGACTAGTACCGTGAAAGCACCATTCTGAAATCACCCAACCCTGACTAGTACCGTAAAAGCACCATTCTGTAATCACCGAACCCTGACTAGTACTATGAAAGCACCATTCTGTAATCACCGAACCCTGACTAGTACTGTGAAAGCACCATTCTGTAATCACCGAACCCTGACTAGTACTGTAAAAGCTCCATTCTGTAATCACCGAACCCTGACTAGTACCGTGAAAGCACCATTCTGTAATCACCGAACCCTGACTAGTACTGTGACAGCACTATTATGTAATCACCGAACCCTGACTACCATTCTGTAATCTCCGAACCCTGACTAGTACCGTGAAAGCACCATTCTGTAATCACCGAACCCTGACTAGTACCGTGAAAGCACCATTCTGTAATCACCGAACCCTGACTAGTACTGTGACAGCACCATTCTGTAATCACCGAACCCTGACTAGCACTGTAGAAGCACCATTCTGTAATCACCGAACCTTGACTAGTACTATGAAAGCACCATTCTGTAATCACCGAACCCTGACTAGTACTGTGATAGCACCAATCTGCAATCACCGAACCCTGACTAGTACTGTAGAAGCACCATTCTGTAATCACTGAACCCTGACTAGTACTGTGATAGCACCATTCTGTAATCACCGAACCCTGACTAGTACTGTAGAAGCACCATTATGTAATCACCGAACCCTGACTAGTACTGTAGAAGCACCATTCTGTAATCACCGAGCCCTGACTAGTACCGTGAAAGCACCATTCTGTAATCACCGAACCCTGACTAGTACTGTAGAAGCACCATTCTGTAATCACCGAACCCTGACTAGTACTGTAGAAGCACCATTCTGTAATCACCGAACACTGATTAGTACTGTGAAAGCACCATTCTGTAATCACCGAACCCTGACTAGTACCGTGAAAGCACCATTCTGTAATCACCGAACCTTGACTAGTACTATGAAAGCACCATTCTGTAATCACCGAACCCCGACTAGTACTGTGATAGCACCATTCTGTAATCACCGAACCCTGACTAGTACTGTGATAGCACCATTCTGTAATCACCGAACCCTGACTAGTACTGTGAAAGCACCATTCTGTAATCACCGAACCCTGACTAGTACCGTGAAAGCACCATTCTGTAATCACCGAACCTTGACTAGTACTGTGATAGCACCATTCTGTAATCACCGAACCCTGACTAGTACTGTAGAAGCACCATTCTGTAATCACCGAACACTGATTAGTACTGTGAAAGCACCATTCTGTAATCACCGAACCCTGACTAGTACTGTGACAGCACCATTCTGTAATCACCGAACCCTGACTAGTACTGTAGAAGCACCATTCTGTAATCTCCGAACCCTGACTAGTACCGTGAAAGCACCATTCTGTAATCACCGAACCCTGACTAGTACTGTGATTGCACCATTCTGTAATCACCGAACCCTGACTAGTACTGTAGAAGCACCATTCTGTAATCACCGAACCCTGACTAGTACTGTAGAAGAACCATTCTGTAATCACCGAACCCTGACTAGTACCGTGAAAGCACCATTCTGTAATCACCGAACCCTGACTAGTACTGTAGAAGCACCATTCTGTAATCACCGAACACTGACTAGTACTGTGAAAGCACCATTCTGTAATCACCGAACCCTGACTAGTACTGTGAAAGCACCATTCTGTAATCACCGAACCCTGACTAGTACTGTGACAGCACTATTATGTAATCACCGAACCCTGACTACCATTCTGTAATCTCCGAACCCTGACTAGTACTGTGATAGCACCATTCTGTAATCACCGAACCCTGACTAGTACTGTGTCAGCACCATTCTGTAATCACCGAACCCTGACTAGCACTGTAGAAGCACCATTCTGTAATCACCGAACCCTGACTAGTACTGTAGAAGCACCATTCTGTAATCTCCGAACCCTGACTAGTACTGTGATAGCACCATTCTGTAATCACCGCACCCTGACTAGTACTGTGATAGCACCATTCTGTAATCACCGAACCCTGACTAGCACTGTAGAAGCACCATTCTGTAATCACCGAACCCTGACTAGTACTGTGACAGCACCATTCTGTAATCACCGAACCCTGACTAGTACTGTGATAGCACCATTCTGTAATCACCGAACCCTGACTAGTACTGTGACAGCACCATTCTGTAATCACCGAACCCTGACTAGTACTGTGACAGCACCATTCTGTAATCACCGAACCCTGACTAGTACTGTAGAAGCACCATTCTGTAATCACCGAACCCTGACTAGTACTGTAGAAGCACAATTCTGAAATCACCGAACCTTCACTAGTACTATGAAAGCACCATTCTGTAATCACCGAACCCTGACTAGTACTGTGAAAGCACCATTCTGTAATCACCGAACCCTGACTAGTACTGTAGAAGCACCATTCTGTAATCACCGAGCCCTGACTAGTACCGTGAAAGCACCATTCTGTAATCACCGAACGCTGACTAGTACTGTGATAGCACCATTCTGTAATCACCGAACCCTGACTAGTACTGTAGAAGCACCATTCTGTAATCACCGAACACTGACTAGTACTGTGAAAGCACCATTCTGTAAACACGGAACCCTGACTAGTACCGTGAAAGCACCATTCTGTAATCACCGAACCCTGACTAGTACTGTAGAAGCACCATTATGTAATCACCGAACCCTGACTAGTACTGTGAACGCACCATTCTGTAATCACCGAACCCTGACTAGTACCGTGAAAGCACCATTCTGTAATCACCGAACCCTGACTAGTACTGTGATAGCACCATTCTGTAATCACCGAACCCTGACTAGTACTGTAGAAGCACCATTTTGTAATCACCGAACCTTGACTAGTACTGTAGAAGAACCATTCTGTAATCACCGAACCCTGACTAGTACCGTGAAAGCACCATTCTGTAATCACCGAACCCTGACTAGTACTGTAGAAGCACCATTCTGTAATCACCGAACACTGACTAGTACTGTGAAAGCACCATTCTGTAATCACCGAACCCTGACTAGTACTGTGAAAGCACCATTCTGTAATCACCGAACCTTGACTAGTACTATGAAAGCACCATTCTGTAATCACCGAACCCTGACTAGTACTGTGAAAGCACCATTCTGTAATCACCGAACCCTGACTAGTACTGTGACAGCACCATTCTGTAATCACCGAACCCTGACTAGTACTGTAGAAGCACCATTCTGTAATAACCGAACCCTGACTAGTACTGTAGAAGCACCATTCTGTAATCACCGAACACTGACTAGTACTGTGAAAGCACCATTCTGTAATCATCGAACCCTGACTAGTACTGTGAAAGCACCATTCTGTAAATACCGAACCTTGACAGGGATTATGAAAGCACCATTCTGTAATCACCGAACCCTGACTAGTACTGTGAAAGCACCATTCTGTAATCACCGAACCCTGACTAGTACTGTAGAAGCACCATTATGTAATCACCGAACTCTGACTAGTACCGTGAAAGCACCATTCTGAAATCACCGAACCCTGACTAGTACTGTGACAGCACCATTTTGATATCACCGAACCCTGACTAGTAGCGCGATAGTACCTTTACCTTTCAACGGAGTTTTATAAGTTACGCTTTCTGGGCCATAACCAAAACTTGGCTAATCACTCAATCACGCATCACTGAGCTTGTGGGTCGAGCTGGGCCAACAACAACAGGTTTTAAAAGTTATCTTAATTATCAATTACAAGTGAATATTGTCTCGATTTTATGCTAATTTAAAATAATAAACAATGCATTAAACCCTACCTAAATACAAAGACAAACCCAATCAAATATCTATACAACACACACCAACCCCCTAAAAGCAACCCCAAATACATAGATACATACACACACCCAACTCACTTGTACACAGACACACATATTCACATGAAACACATTTAGCTTGTTCGGGGCGAAATGGTAAACGTTACATAAAATCACCCTTCGGTTGGAAGCAGAGGTCAAAGGGACTGTAGCACGTCTTCTAATGGAAATAAGGAGATCTCACGGAATGGAAAATAAATGTTAGCAATTGCTAACTAATCCTATTCAATCAATAAATAAAGTTCTAAAAAATGATGATTCTGATTCGATTGAGCAACGCGGATCCATTTTCCATATACAAATTATTAAAAGGTGTTCAAACTCTATAAGTTCAAGATGAGACTTCAGCTTCATTCAATCTGTACCTTGAATAATTTTCAAACTTTGTCTGTGGATCCTGACCACATCCGACAATTGTTAATATTCCTACCCACTTGGTTGATTTTTTGCAGAGACCGTTATCTATTTATAAGGTAAGATACCTTTCTATCTTATTTGAGCAAGGATTTGACCAGAAACTTCACTGATAACTTCAAATTTACAAAGTTATCATATGGTTTGATTTTCTATTCTCTTCCCAAAGAGTTTACCCCCTTAGTATCTATTGTAGCCTTTGTAGCCTCTGTTGAATATAGGCGATAGATCACTATAGCCCTGTTTATACGGCAAGCGTTTGCATATGAGTAAAGCATTACACATATGCACATTTGCTCATATGAGCAAACTTCGCCGTATGGACGCATTTGCACATATGTATATTTTACTACCGTAAGCAATTTTTTCACTACCGTAAGCAAATTTTCACCTAGTCAGGGGCAGGTGCAAATTTTTACTACCGTGAGTAAATATGGTATTTTCACTTTTCTAGTAAAAGTTCGTCGTATACAGACATAGTGACTTCACACAGGTTGAGAAAAAACATTAGATAACTTTAGAAACTCTTAATATTGTTTTTCAAATTCTATATATATAGCATTATCTCCTTCTTGCACGCAATGACCTTCGAAATCCATCTGACTATCCGATTTTCATTATATAATTAGGGCGAAATAGTCAAAACAATGTTGACAGATATAAATTAATGTCATTTATTTACTTTACATCTTATAATATTAATTGGTATGTTTTAGGAATTCTCTATTCATATATTAAAATAGTTGGAAGGCCATTTGCATAGGTAGATATTAAATACATATGAACGCATAGCAAATTTACTTTTACTCACGTGTGTATATTACTACAATAAGCAATTTTGCTTATGTGCAAAGTTCGCCGTATAAACAGGGCTTAAGTTTCATTATCTCCTGACATTGAAAGTTTGCACCACTTTTTACGACCTTATTTCTAACCAATCAAACATCGTTTTACATCTGCAACCGCATTCTGTCTCGTAAACAACACATTTGCACATTGCACAGATGAAACAACTTTTGTCATTTTGACATTTACAGAAGACTCAGTTTGAAACACAATTTGTGATCGACAACTAACTTCTAGCAGTGAACGTGATCGACATGCAACAGAGGTTATGACAGAAAATATGATGGGAGTAATCAATGTGGGACGAGAACGCTTCTTGTAATGATCTGAGGACAAATTAATTCTTTCAGTATTTTTTATTCATTCTTCATATGAGGAAAACAATATTTATTTATGGTTTGTTTTGTGTTAAAAATTAAATGTACATAAACAAACATACACATTATTCCACTATACTTTTAAAGTTGATATTTTACTGTATTTAGTTATACGTTATGGATCAGCACCTACCTTATGTATGAATATTCAAATGTTTAAATCAATACAATATCACTTCTTGCTTCTGCATGGTAGTGTGGATAATTCTTTAATGCTAACTCACATACATACACCATTAATATAGTCTTAAACTGAGCAGTAGGTAGTGGTGATTTGTAAATGCAGTCAAACCGCGATAATCCGGCCACCGATAATCAGAATCTCGCAGTGTCCGAACGGTAACAAGCCGTCGCCAAACTAATCTCTATATAAACTCATTAAATGTTGATTCATTAATCCGTTGAATCCGTTTCGGAATCCGAAAGCCAATAAGTCGTAACGGATTAGTTAATTGCAACCATAACTGCTTCAATAATCCGGTGTTTCATCAAAGCATTCGGGTAATCCCCTTGACAAGCGAGCACCACACTGATTGGATCGGTAGACTTCAATGAAAGTGGATTGACACGGGAGTTGAGTGTGTTAGTAGTTTAGGTCTTTTGCGTTATCGTTATCCATCTGATTAATATAAATATCATGAAAATCCACGTCTTTATGTTTCATATGTTCTTTGTAATCAAATAATACGATATTTCATTACCTTTGAATATGAGGTGTGTTGTTCAAAACCGCAAGTCAGAAACATAATTGAATTACACGTTTTAAATCTAGTTTAATTAATATCCAACCTATTCATTTAACAGCAGCTGGTATCACGATTTTAATAATTATTTAGCATAAATGTCATGTGACATTGAATTTAGAGTAACAAAACGACTTAACTGATCGTCTAAACCAGTTACGGATATTGTAATGGACAGCTAATGAAAGCAAGCAAGAGGGAACTAAGGAATAGAAATTAAAATGTTGTGAAAACAATATCAATACAATGTAGAAAGTTGTTTCATTGCAAGTACACATTCATTTTCACACGATTTGTTTACCATTTTGGATAATACGTGTGTGTGTGGTTGACACAGAAATGCGGTAGAACCCAAAACTTCTAAATAAACTCATGAGTAACAAAATGTCACCAAAGAACCAAGATATTTAAATCCACGAATTATAATTACTATGAAACAAACTGACCGTATGTCCCCTGAAGCCAACGGAATACAATTCAAATGTTCGTCCTGTAGTAATAATCCATCAAAATCGAAGAAGGTTGTTTGTTGGAAGAAAAATATACATGAACTTATGATATCCTGATGAATGGAAATTATTAACAAACCTAATGCTTATCTAACTAAGGCATTCAAAAGCAAATGTCGCCGATGGCAGAGTTCGACTACGTTCGACCACTTCCGGTTATGACGTTGAGCGAGTAGGCAGGGCGAAAGAGCCGCTCCCCAAAATCAGTCAACATCCACAATAATGTCTGCTGGAAAGAGACAAAACAAAATTAAACGTAACAAACACACTTCTAAGGGTGATATAACACAAAACTTGGATAGTTTTGTTGTTACCAGATCGAGTACGAAGGACAGTGAAAACTTGAACGAACAAACCGGCATGGCGACAAACATGGCGACCGAACAGATAGAAAACTTCGAAGACATGAGACTGTGTTTCGAAAAACTTTTAGAGGCACAGACAAATGATATTACAAAGGAAATAAAAAGCGTAAGAACAGAATTAAGTGACATGAGAAATGAAATCAGAAACTTCGAAGATAAAATAGGGGATGTGATAACTTCCATGGAATTAAATGAAACTGTAATTAAAGAAAACAAGTCAGAAATAAAGCAACTCAGAGAAGAAATGGAGAAGCTCAAGCGAAATTTATTGGTGCAAGAAACATATTCCAGACAGAATAGTTTGCTGTTATACGGCATCGATGAAGACCGCGATCCCATTCAAACCACGCGGGATTTGTTTGTAAACATTCTGCACGTGGACCGGGGGGAAGAAATCATGTTTGACAACGTTCATAGGCTGAACAGAAACAGCACAGACCCCACCAACTTTCGGGCAGGGATGCCGAAACCCATAGCAGTGCGGTTCGTCTCAGCAATGGACAAACAACGTGTGTATAATGCTTCGCTAAAGTCATCGAAAATTCTCAGTGAAAAGAAGATAAGTGTGAGAACCGACCTGCCCGTAGTGCTGAAAAAACAACGAGGGAAGCTCGCGAACATGGCGTACGAGCTGAGGAAAACCGAAAGAATCCAGACGCGTATCATCGAAAGAGATATAAATCTCAAGCTGGAAACCCGGAGAGCCCCGGGCCACCCATGGATCACTGTGGAGGAAATTCTGAACTGAGATTCTATGGATATGTGACATTGTGTGTTTATGTTGTGTATTCCCACGGAATTTAAGTCCGTATTAGGCCTATCCCTGAAGTGTAGGGAATATTTGAAAGCCTGGAAGAGATATTGTGAGTACTTGATTTATTTTTTATGGTTAATACCCACGGTGTAGGGGTATTCTTCAACTTTCTGTTTATTTACAAACAACCACGACAAGTGATGTTACGAATGCTTCATTCTGTGGTAAACTACATGAAGAATCATGAACACTTTTCTGTTTGAACTGTACTACAGTAGATCTACACTACAGTCTCTTTGAATTTATAGTTTACTGAGACTTTGTGTGTGGACTCAAATAAGTATATGGAATGACATAAAACCAAACAGTATATTGAAATATAAGTGGGCATGTTATTAAATATTATGTTGAATTATTATGGAAATAATGCTGAACGGTTTGAGGAATTATTACAAAACATTTGACTGAAATATGTGTTGACGGGTATTGCTACTGTACAATTAGAGCTATTTTCATATATTTTGTGAACTTGTGGACATGCTACCAAGTTGATAGTTAAAAAATGTGCACCTCAAGTTTCAAACAGGAAGTGTACCTGTTTCATCCAAGGATATTTTAAGAGAGCTTCATGCAATTGTTTTTCTTGGTGTTGAAAGTAAAATGCATATATGATTTAAACTTGACTAAATTTTGTTATAAAATTAAAAGTGCCTATTGGTAATTATTTTAAATATGAATATTGATATGTATCATGTGTATGATGTAGCGATACTGACTTCCACTGTATGATTTAAACAATAATTAAGCTCAATATATATTTGGTATCAACCATTTTCCAACTTATTAAACAACATGGGGAGCAAATGCCGAGGGCAATATGGGGCAAGTAACATTAATTATTTTAGTTTTACTCCTTTTTATTTTTGTTTCCCAAAGCAGAAACTACAAGGAAATCCCAATTATGTTTGCAGTGTTTACATATATATCAGATACACAAATGAAAACCCTAGATGTTTGCTATATAACAAATAGATGTATTGTTTACCTTTGCAGGTTTGGAAAACAAGGTTTTTTAACTTATTATTACAATTTAATATGTTTAAATGAAGGGTAATCAGGAAAAGTTTAAACTTATATCCTTAAACTGTCGAGGCCTAAATAATAGTTTTAAAAGGAAACAGATTTTCAGATTTTTGAGGAAAAAGAAGGCACAGATCTTTTGTCTTCAAGATGTACATTTTACAAAGGATTAAGCAACAATGGGGATATAACGAATGCTATTTCAGTCATTATAGAAGTAATGCCAGGGGGACAGCCATCCTTTTTAATAATGATTTTCATTTTGATGTTATACAAACAGCAGTAGATGAAAAAGAAGGAAATTATGTTGCATTAAAACTAAGAATAAATGATATTGTATATTCCTTAGTCAACTTGTATGGACCAAACACTGATGAACCGGATTTTTATAAACATATCAAAAATATTATAGAAAACTTCGAAAGTGAGAAAGCTATAATCTGTGGTGATTGGAACCTAGTACTAGACACAGTGAAGGATACGTATAACTACAAACATATAAATAATCCTAAAGCTAGAAATGAGATTATGGAGATAATCGATTTACTGGACTTAAAGGACCCATGGCGAGAGTCTCATCCTAATGAAAGGCGTTTTACATGGAGACAACCAACACCCTTAAAACAGTCACGTCTAGACTTTGTTTTAATTTCACATAATTTGATGTACTCTGTCTCAGATACAGATATCATTCCAAGCATCAACTCGGACCACTCAATTGTAACTATCACAATTAATTCATCACAGATGGAAAGGGGTAAAGGATTTTGGAAGTTCAACAATTCATTACTGCATGATAAGGAATATATCAGCAAGGTTAAAAATACAATAAAGACAACCCTAGAAAAGTATCAAATATCCAACCAGGGAGTAGAAGATATAAAATATGAATTGAATGATCAGTTACTGTGGGAAATGCTACTTCTTGAGATAAGGGGTATGACTATTTATTATTCATCTACTAAGCAGAAAAAGAGGATTAAGGAAGAATCAGAACTTGAGAGTAAAATGCAAAAATTGGAAATTGAAATAGATAATGAGGAAAATATGACTGTTAAAGAGGATATCCTAACAAAGATTAAGGACACAAAATCGCAACTAGAAGAAATAAACAAGGAAAAAACTCAAGGACTTTTTATTAGATCAAAAGCAACATGGATAGAACATGGTGAGAAACCAAGTAAGTATTTCTTACATTTAGAAACTAGGAATTTTTTAAATAAATCTATCACAAAACTTGAAAGAAATGATGGCTCTGTAGTAAATAATCAAAATGACATCCTTGAAGAAACTAAACTTTTTTATAACAAATTGTACTCTAAAGAAGAGTGTACAGATATTGATCTCGAGAATTTGTTCTCTGATACAAATGTTCAAAGATTGTCTGCTGAAGAATCAATAAATTTAGAGGGTAAAATAACTTATGACGAATGTCTGAGTGTACTGAAAAAAATGAAAAATGAAAAATCTCCAGGTCCGGATGGTTTCACTACTGAATTTTTCAAGTTCTTTTGGATTGACTTAAATAAATATTTGATAAGCTCACTAAACTATGCATATGAGAATGGTTCTTTGTCGGTTACACAAAAACAAGGATTAATCACATGTTTACCGAAGGCCAACAAGCCTAAACAGTTTCTAAAGTCTTGGCGCCCCATAAGTCTATTAAATACTGCATATAAAATTGCATCTGCAGTCATTGCAAACAGGATTAAACCCATACTACCAATAATTATTAATGAAAATCAAAAAGGCTTTGTCCCGGGTAGATATATAGGTGAGGTAACTAGACTTATCTATGATATTATGGACTACACTGAGACATATCAGGTTCCAGGCCTTCTGTTAATGATTGATTTTGAGAAAGCCTTCGATTCGGTAGATAGAAATTTTATCAAAAATGTACTTTCTTTTTTCAAATTCGGTCCAAGTCTTCAAAAATGGATTTCAGTTCTTTTACATGATATTGAATCTTGTGTTCTTGTTAATGGATTTGGAAGCCCATTCTTCAAAATAACCAGAGGTTGCAGACAAGGAGATCCGGTCTCGCCATATATATTTATTTTATGTGTAGAAATTTTAGCACTAATGATTAGAAAAGATAAGAAGATTAAGGGTATTAAAATTGGCAACATTGAAAGTCTTTTGTCACAGTTTGCTGATGATACATCTTTGACATTAGACGGTACGGAAAAAGGCCTATATGCAGTGCTCAATACTTTATCTTTTTTTGCAAGATTTTCTGGACTTAAAGTAAATACTGACAAAACTAGACTGATATGGATAGGATCCAAAAAGAGATCTAGACTCAAGCTATGCAAGGATTATAATCTAGATTGGACACAATCACAATTTACTTTGTTAGGTATTAAGTTTGATGTTGATTTAGAGTCAATGGTAGGCATTAACTATTCCGATAAGCTGGAGAAAATTGAGAGAGAAATGAATAGTTGGGAAGCAAGACTAATAACACCTATGGGTAGAAATGTGGTGTTGAAGTCCTTGTTGCTTTCAAAATTAAATCATCTATTTTCATCAATACCAAGCCCACCTGATGATATTATCCAGGCATTTCAGAAGAGATGTTATAAGTTTATTTGGAAGGGCAAAAAAGATAAAATTAAAAGAAATATTATGTCATCCACTCCTAAAAATGGAGGAATCAATGTTCCAATAGTGAAAAATATTATTAAAGCTAAAAAAATTACATGGATTAAAAGATTGCTATATGACAGTTCTATATGGAGTAAAAATGCTGCCTTATATATTCCAAATATTCAGAAACTATGGCTTGCTGATGGTATTTATATTGGTAAAAGTATGGTGCCTTCTATTTCAAACCACTTTTGGCAGGATGTTGTTGAGGCATGGGCAGAGTATCTAACAATATGCTACCAGGATGAAAAGTGTTACTCTAATGTTTTAAATCAATCGCTTTGGTACAATAACAACATCTTGATAGGCGGGGAAACAGTATTTTACAAAAAATTGGAAGAAAGGGGTATAACCTATCTGAGAAACATTATGAAGGAAGATGGCAACATCCTCTCTTTAGAAGAATTGATTAACAAATACAATATTTGTCTAAATTTTCTTACATATCAAGGTTTGAAGAGAACTGTACTTCAATATTTGAAAAAATATAATTTCACTACCAATCAGTTGAAAAATATACACTCTTTCCCAATTCTTCCATACAATATCTCAGTTATAGACAATAGTAAACATTTTTATAAAATATTATGCCAATTTAGCTTTACAAAATCTAATGGCCAATTAAAATTGGAAGATATATTTGATAAGGAATTCCAACAGAATGAATGGGAAAATTGTAATTTGATGGCTAATAGATGTACGCAAAGTGTTAACTTAAAATGGTTTCAATATAAGATCAATCAGAATATTTTGACAACCAACATTTTTTTACATAAGATTGGATATTTTGATTCACCATTGTGTTCTTTCTGCAAACAAGTGCCTGAGAGCACAATACACTTATTATGTGATTGTATATATACTAGTAAAGTGTGGAAGGAATTGGCTAAATGGTTAGAAAACCTGGCTGAGGGAGTTATTGATTTAACAACGGAAAATATAATTTTTGGATTTAAGGGAAGAAATAATAACCCACTAAATGCCATTTGTCTACTAGTGAAACAAAATATCTATGCAATAAGCAGAAAAGGTAAGATACCGAAGTTTAAATGTATCCAAAAGGAAATACTAAGATACTACCAGGCATGTAAATACATTGCCTTTACAAATAATAGACAGCCCAGATTCTATTCATTTTGGTCTTCCTTCCACACATTATTTAGACATTTAGAAAACGAGATATAATTTTTGTAAATAATACAGATAAGACTTTGAAAGCCATAAAATCTTGCAATTGTCCATGAACTTCAATACCTGCAAAATGGAACTTTGTGTAAAGTTTACTGATATGTGAACAACTTTACTGTTGTATACAACAATGAACATGTATATGTAAACATCTGATGGGAAATAAAAACATAAAAAAAAAAATATATAAAAAGAGTTCGACTACGTGGAGCCGTTTCTTTTGCTCATGAGTATAGAAGAAGTGTATTTTGTAAAGAGGCGTACAAAGTGGAACGACATGTTAATTAATGTGAATTGGCATCAAAATACAATGTAAACACTCTCAGAATATACATATTCAAAACATCCTGTATACAACCTATATGATATGTTGCTAATGTTCAGTGACAAAAACAAGGACAGCGAAGGGACATACTCAACCTTGTCTTGAAAGATTACTTATGTCCCTAATATCTAATTCAATACATAATAAGAATTGAAAACAATTACATGGATAATTATTTTGATTCCTTCTTAAAATCGTTAACCAGTATTTGAGGTGTTCATGTGGAGAGCATAATCCGTGCAAGTAAAAATATGGGGTGCCACCAGTAAATAATTAAAGTTGACCATGCCAAAAAAGTGCATATTGCTACATTCCAAATATTATTTTAGAATGGACACAAACATGTCACAGATGATCCCGTTGGATAGTGAAAGTGAACTTCCTTTCGTGAAAGTTAAAACTGATGAAGACGATGAACGCCCCGAGTGGTCCAACAGGTTCCAGTACATCCTGTCTCTACTCGGCTTTTCTGTTGGTCTCGGCAATCTCTGGAGGTTCCCCTATGTGTGTCAGAGGAATGGCGGAGGTGGGTAAGGAATATAATTAGTAAAGTGTATCTAAGATCACCAAGTCTTTATTGTGAAGAATATTATCCTGAATGTATTCACTCATTCATCAGTAAGGAGCATTAATCTTTAAAAAGGAAAGAAATACATTTAGTAATCTTTCCTATCTATGCTAAAATGTATGAGGTATGATAAGGAATATCATTGGTTCATCTCAAAATGAAAATAAAGCTAATGAAAGAATGTTTGTTGGGCTAGCAATACATCCTATCCAATATTTTTTAGGTAATTTGCAACAGTTGCAATAAAAATTCAAACAGAGAATAAATCGCCATAATCGGACTCACAGGGCGATTACGACGAATTATAACTATGACGAAGCAAACTGACCGTATGTCTCCTGAAGTCAACGGAATGCAATTCAAATGTTCATCCTGTAGTAACAATCTGTCAAATAATTAAAATCCAAGAGGGCCACCATGTTGCCAGAACGAGAGCGTGAAACGACGAGATTATGCTATGAAAGACACACCACGAAATTAGGAGACGACGCTGTTTTCAATGGCGAGAGATGCGAATGTAATAATCAAGCATGTTTTTTTTCAAAACCGTAACGACCGGGTTATGAACACCCCCCATGCCAAAAAGTAATAATTTCCGATCCCAAGATCAAATAAATATAAGATTTTTAATAGTAGATTACTGCACAAAATCGGGAATATCTGCTTGGGCATTAAAGATTTGCAACTGCTGCCAGCCGTTCAAGTTCGGGCGATGCAAGGTTTGAACATTGGTCAATTTGTCAAATAAATTCTAGACCATTTCATAAGAAGTTAAATTTAGATTACTTCTTAAATAACACTGTTGATATAAATTCATTAGTAAAATAACCAATATTTTACGGAAATCAAGTTTATTAGCAGTAATTGCATTGATTTTAATAAGGATGTTTCACTTGCAAGTCTAGAGAGAATCCTAAACCAAACGATGCCTGTATTGCGAAAAGTTTGTACTCAAAACATAGTTCATATGTTTGTATTAAAATACATTTATTTCGACCAGAAATTGGCTTTCCGTTTTTGTGTATTATATTCTAATTGTTTAATATCCTATTTACCACACATCATTAATCTGAAACTTAGTTATGATGTTATTGTCTTCCATTAAAGTTTATATCACTGTTCCAATTTGATTACGAATTATGGAAGTGGTTGCAGTGATGTATGCTTGTTTTAGGTTTATAATTGCGGCATTAGATTTAAGATCTACTATTTGCACTTATTATTTCAATTGATATAAATTATGAAGATTTTCTTATTGTTATGGAAATTTAGTCAAATTCTAATGAATTGTTTTATTGAAATGAATCGGTGAAGTATGAACTATCTTATTAACAATAGTTATAGGATATAATATTAAATATCAATATTCGGAAATAATATTAGGAATGATAATTGTAATTAGCATCTGCAGTTTAAGTGTAATTGGAAAAATGGATGACAGTAGAATATGTAAACATTACTATGAATTCAAGTAAGGTTAGGTGATTTCCTGGGAGAGTTTCGAACATATTATGTCAAAATATCGCAGTGTTTACCTTTACGTTGTTTGTATCAATAACAAAATAATCGGGTAAGTGTGATGTCATGTGTATACAGTTTAAGGTTTATGAGCAATGATTGGAAGATTAGCAGATGACGGTGAAGATGAAAACGGTAGGTTGCCGACAAAGTAACGGACAATAAACACATATCATCACACTCCTGAGTTGATAAGGAAAGGCGCACATAAAATGGCACAATTGTCATGTCTATCAAAATTCAAAATATATCATCAAAACGTAATTAATTACTTAATTATCATACATATTATTACACTCCTACGAAATCACGATAGGTCCCTCCTACGAAATCACTGGTTCCCACATAAACACTTGTAGTATATGGAAGTGAAATTTTAGAAATATATATTTGTCTGTATAATTATCAAGGTATTTAATTTTAATGACAGGATATAATATTTCCAGGATGAATCCATCATCAAACTTTTGACGAGATGAAAATATTAAGGAGACCATTCCAGTAAAAACATCCACAGGGAAGAACAGTGACATTGCATTGTGATAGACAAATATGTGATTAAAGTTTTAAAATTATAATTGCACATTTAAACAATCTGTCTTTTTACAACGCATTTTGAAAATCTTGAAGTAAAATAAGAATTGGTCTTTACCCCATACAGCAATTTACAAATTAAATACACATATTTTTTGTGGAATTGTGTATTTGAAATTAATTAAAGGTATATAGTAATTGAAGTACAGTTACTTGAGGCAGGTTCAATGATTTATTTATATCAAACAAGTTTATAATCCTACAAAATGCATTATGAAAATTACTCAACTATCAATATTATCATTAATTTATTCTACTTAGGAAAGGTCGCATTATGTATATGCAGTTTCGTTTAATATAAACTGCTCAATGGGCCAATCAGCTGTATTCATAAGAATGCATAACACGATGACAAGTGCGCAGCGCAAAAACACAGCAGGTCTAGTTTATAGTACAAACTCTACCGGACAAAGATGTACAGAGTTTACAATCGAAACACCTTGAACAGATTTACACTGATGTGTAACATGGCACCCGCATGTCGAGCCATGGTGACGGTTTATATTGTATGTAATTACTTAACCCATTGACCAAATACAAATTTATTTTGTGAGAAATTAACTGATAGCTCACTGCTTTGTAGAAAAGAGTTTGAAATGACGATGGAATATTCCTTTGACTCGCAAAAAGATGGTTTACCATAGAACCTTTCCTTTACTCCCCAGTGATAAATGCTGCAAAGTTATTCAAACAATTGTGTTACTCATTCCGATGCCTTCACACTATTTCAGGGGCGTTTCTGATCCCCTATGCCATTGTGACAGTCGTTGTAGGAATGCCTCTCTTTTACCTGGAGGTTTGTCTTGGTCAGTTGTCTCGTTCTGGTCCGATCCTTGTCTGGGGCCTCTGTCCTCTCCTTACAGGTTCGTGAATTGTAGATCCTTCTAAATCAATTACAGATTTTACTCGCAGGAGTCCTGATAATAACTGTTTATGTTAACGATTTAAATCAATGGTTAAGAATCCGCCCATTATATTTACATGTTTGAATAAATTGTGTTTGCTCAGAAAATCCCCCAAATACAAAGAAATCTTTGAATTAAGATTTTAAATATAAATCTAAATTATGTAATTAGTTACCTTAACTAACATGACATCAAATCGGGTGTTTGAAAATTGCCTTAGGAACTATAGATCCTTTTTTTATCGCTCTGTCCTTTATAATTGAGTCATAATATGCCTTATTGTGAGGAAAATAAAATTAATTTTAAACATCGCAGAAATACAAAGACATGTTTCAAATGACGTAAAAACTTTTCTGAAGCTCGGGCTTTCAAGATTTCACACGTAGAGTATGCACAGGGAGACATTAATAACCATAGCAATACCTTTCTGTAGTAAAACCCTCACGAATTCAACTGTCAAACTTGTTTCCTCAATTACAGCATAACATCAACAAACTTATCACACATCTTGTCTTTAATAATAGATTCGAGAACAGTTCGAAATGGAAATCCAATAAAGTCTAATTATCATGTCTAGCGTGACGCTTGTTTAGCAGTCTGGTTTCTGTTCTCTTTTTTAAGTTCAACCTTATGAATTAAACCCATCAGATTCACTTATTCGCTTTCTATGCAGGAATAGGCTTCGGTATGTTGGTCCTGAACATGTTACTCCTGCCCTACTACAGTCAGATTCTCACCTGGGGACTCTACTACCTGTACAACTGCTTCTCACCTGTCCTGCCCTGGACCACGTGTGAGAACACTTGGAACACCCCTCACTGTGTTGTTGCTGGGAGAACAGGGCAAACAACACAACAAAATATCACAATCAATGGAACGTTGGTGGAGGAAGTTGTCATTTTGAAAAACAGAACTGGAGGTCACAGCTCAGCAGAGGAGTTTTGGCAGTGAGTATTCATGTCATACATATAAGAGAAAACTACCTCCCTAATCAGTTGAACTTTTCTCACAGAATTAAGAAGGATTATTTGCTTGTTATGTCGTACTTCAATCAGATTCTCACTTTGGTCGTTAGCTATCTATCAGTTTCTTTCTCACCTGTTCTACCCTTGGAACACCTGAAGGACACCTCAGTGTGTTGTTGTTGTTACAAGGGAGCATACTGAGTCATGGTCTTATTACAGGTACAATACCCTGTCGGTTTCCTCTGGTCTGGGAGACTTTGGTTCGATGCAACCTCACCTGTTGTTGTGTTGGTTCCTGGCCTGTGTTGCTGTCTTCCTCTGTCTTATCAAAGGAGTCAAATCTCTCGGCAAGGTAATCTTTGTCATATCAAGATCTTATTTAAACTGTTAGATGATAAATTTGAATCGTTGACAAAGATGTGATTTTATTCAAATGATATATGTTATTTATAAAAGCAATACACGTGAGCCGTTCTATAACTATTAAAAAGTACATACATTTCGTTACATGTATTCATCCTCGTGTTTCCTGCTATATTCTCAGGTGGTCTATGTGACAGTGTTGTTGCCCTATTTGTTGTTGACGGTGCTGCTGGTCAAGTCGTGCACAATGCCCGGGGCTTTAGATGGCATCATCTACTATCTGAACCCTGACTTCTCACGCCTACTGCATCCACAGGTACTGATAGGCCGCAGTTAAATAAAACCAATTGGAGACTTCTTACGCTTACTGCATCCACAGGTACTGATACCCTGCAGGTAAAATAGTCTATAACAAGAAGACATAGTCATCATCAACATCAACATCCCCCGCCAGACACGAGAAATAGTTTATAATATAGTAACCAATTAGAGACTTCTCACGCTTACTGAATCCTCAGTGATTTGGTCGTGTAGAGTGTGTTCTTTCTAGTGTACCTTCTAGTGGCCGATGGTCGATGATTATGTATTCTTCCTCGTTCTTAAACTTCAACAATTCATGTTCATTTCATTTCAGCATGTTAATTTAAAATTAAGTATCACAATCATACATAAAACGCTATTTATAGTCACACCATTAATATTCAGCGGTTCAACCCTTTCAATAAAAAAATATCCATTAACGATATGATTTTTTCTCTCTCCATTTTCCTTTTCCATATATTACATTTTTTTCGTAAAAAACAGAAGGGTCTCTCATACCATAACGCTAAAATTTATGTTATGCCTTATGCATGTTGTTTATGTGTATCATATAAACTTTTAATGTTTTGTACATTTTGTACAGGATTACAGTCTCTCATAACTCAAACTCGATGGCTCAGATATTCCTTTCAGTGTCCTCTGTTCGCGTATCCTCTAGAGGATTATTTACGTGTTGGATTGGAGCTACCTTTGTAGTCAATGATTAGATGAATTCATTGATGAGTTAATGTTTGTATTCCTCTTAGTACGTCAATGGATTGGTCTGCTGTAGGTTTGGTTGGAAGCACTTATCCAGATGTTTTTCTCCCTTGGACCCTCCTGGGGAGCCTTGATTGTCATGGCCAGTCACAACCCTTCAACTAAAAGTGCCATAAGGTGAGCTTCACATAGCCAGTATTAGATACTACATATATGTCCATTTCAGAGGGTACGTTTTGAAATTGCAGGATTGCATTTGGATCTACATGTCAAAAATAATATTGAATATATGTATATGGTGTTGTATACAAGTACTTACATTTTGGCATGACAATACCTACATTAATGCCCTGGTAAAATGACACGCCTCACCCTTTTCAATTTAGTATTTACAACTTCATGAGAGCTAATCAAACCCAAGCCGCCATTTAATGTGCTTGAGGGTTTACTCCAATTTTGCCCTTCATTCAAAAACAAAGTAGCCAGCTGTACTATTTTGGGAACAGAGGCACATCTCGAGTGAAGTCAGTCCACGGTGAAACAACAAGCCCTTATACACTCATGGAAAACTTTGAAGCAACACCTAATTTGACATGATATCAATCTTCATATTCCAATATGTCTGTTTCTGATTGACGTTATTGCATTGCCCGTGTGTTCGGCTATTTCAGTAAATATACCAAAATGCACGGGCTATGCAGAGCGTGTGCCTGTACACATGTCTGAAATTACTTTTTCGAGAGTTTTATAACAGGGTAGCATGAGTGAAAGTGGGATGTCCTTACGACATATTGGAAGACGTGAACGTTTGTCATAGCGTCATAAGCAGATTATCAAACAAATATTGCAGAACAGGTGATGTCAAGGTCGTCGCTGCTTAGGGTCCACCGAAGACGACTGCTCATTATGGCATGTGAGGAACCATTCTGGTCTGCCAATCAAACCCGTCAATGGTCGCAGCAAATAACAGGGGTAAACACATCACAGGAGCTGGTCACCAAACATCTATTGGCGGCCGGTCTTCAAGTTCGTCATCCACTAAAACGACCCCAACTGACTGATAACCATATGTGTTTTCATTTGGCATGGGCACAGACACTACAATATTTGAATTTGCGTACATGGAGACGCGATATTAAGTCCAGGTAAATATGTATGTTGCTGACGGCCGTTTACATGTCGGACGTCTTCCTTATAACGCACTCAATCCTACAAACATAATGACAACAGTAGCGGGTGGTGGCGGAACAGTCATGGTGTGGGCAGCCTTTTGTTATGACCAGAAAGTCGACATCAAGGTTATCCAAGGCACGAAGAATGTAGGGAAATACGGCTGTGACATCATTGAGAACACTCTTCTGCTTTTCCTCCATGCCAATCCTCAAGCTGCTTACATCTACCAGGATGATAACACCCGTCCCTTAGGATGGTCACAACATCGAATCTCTCGACTGGCCAAGTGTTAGTCCAGATCTTAACCCAAACGAGCACGTGTGGGATTCGACTGCAGACCTTCGAGATCTGTGACAGGCCGTTGTAGACGAATGGAACAATCTGCAAATGCAAAATTTCCTAAAATTCGTGTTATCGATGAGGCGACGTTGTCAAGAAGTGATTCAGGTTGGTTAGGGATACACGCACTACTAATGGTCCAGTTACATTTTAAAGTGGCAATATGAGTGGTTTCCGTTTCAGGACATTCCATAATCGTGATGGTATTGGCATTATGCTGACAGAATGTGTATACGTTTCATACAAGAGTTGGTTTTGTTAATTTGACACTCTATATTTTCTAATGTTATACATGTTCTTGATTGTCACCAACAAAATTTCTTGTGGTTGCAGTCAGTAACAAGTTCTGTACATATTTAAATTTCAGTGACACAGTAATAGTATGTGTTTGTGGAGAGCTGACGAGTTTCTTTGCTGGACTTGTCGTGTTTTCCACAGTTGGGTATTTGGCTCACAGTCTAGAACTTCCTGTGGCTGACGTCATCAGTTCCGGTAAATATTAATCGTAAAGAATTAGATGTCGGTACAGTTATTGACAAGTTTATATCGAGGCGAAATAATGGTAATACAATGTGACATTTTATTTAAAGAATTTTTTCCATTCACCATATAGTATGTATCAAATAGTTGTAAAACTACACATGTTAAACACAAACGTCTGTAACATTTCACGGGTGCTCTGTAAAAATATGTACACCTCTGTTAATATAATTACTTTTGTAATCACTGACTGTGCTACGATATTTTGATAACATAAATAAACAAATGTGTCATCAACTGACTCAGTCTTGTAACCACTCGGCCAGGTCCAGGTATCGGATTTATTGTCTACCCGGAAGCTGCAGCTCTACTTCCTGTTCCTCAACTGTGGTCCGTCCTCTTCTTCCTGACTGTCATCATGATGGGAGTGGACAGCGTGGTTGAGTATACTTGTTTGCTATTCAAATATTGCTCATAATATCTAAACGTTCCTTGATCACAAATTAGCTGACAGTACTTATCATACAGTAATGTAAACAATATCAATGTTGAAGTGGTAATTGCAGTTGTTTGAGATCTTTGGGATGTTACTATACTAAATATACAGACTGTAGTGGTTGTAATGTTATATACAACCAAATCGCCAAAGAATTTGCAGTCCTATTGAGCCTGTGTCAACGCATGCACAGTAGTCTGTATCCGACTTTGTGGGAACAAACTCAGTGAGAGGTGGCAGCTTTGATTGTGTCAGATCCAGGGAGTGTGGTGTTGTCTTACTGTCTCACTGACCTCAAGCAGCAGTATGTCCACTGCCTATGGTTATATGGTGACAGGCGGTGTTATTGGGTTGAGCATAAGTTTCTGCCTATCTATTTCAGTAATAAATACATCCCCCATCCGCCCTTTCCGCACATATGTTGGCATTGATGATTACAGTACATTTACCATCCCAGAGTTTTCAATACTAATTAAACGCAGTTAGGTATTAACTTTCTGGTTATATTTCGAGTCAGTATTGAGAGTGCATGTTATATTAGTTCTTCTTTGTTCCCTTTACACAACTTTATAATGTATTTTGCAGTTTGGATATTTTGAGTCAGTCGTGTCCTGTTTTGGGGACATCTGCTCCAGAAAATTTACATCAAAACACATGTCCACCATTTTGGGAGGCGCCGCCACAGTATTACTGTTTCTTGCTGGGCTGATCTTCACTACAAGTGTAAGTTCACTATATAGTCTTCACTGCATATTTATAAACGTCTGGACATGTTTTGAATCCCATAAAAACATAAAACAAGCAATAAACCTCCTTTTCACTACCCTGCCTCACCTCGTGCATATATATATATATATACAATTGTCAAAGAAATCACGACGATTTATTCACAATTCACAAGCATACTTTCGACCATCACGGGTGTCATCAGGTGGATTCACAATAATCAAAAACAAACGACAGACCAATAACCTGAAGAGGATATAAACGAAGGTAAGATTCGATTTGGAAGCCACGATGAACTATGGGGTTTCAAAATGTGGCCTTGGAATTTGTGATGTCGTTTCATGATTTCGTTTCGTTCCTTCTTTCGTCTGAATTAAGAAAACTTTTATTCTGACGGATGACATTCAATTATCCCATATAATCTAGCAAGAAGAATCTGCACGATTATCTCACAACCAAAATACTGGAGTTAAACACACATTTGAGACATCGTGGATACCCCGAATTATTGATTTAAGATGAAGAATAAAAAGGCAATGGGATTAGATAGAAACACTGCTAACAGTGAGAGACAATATAGAAAATGAAAACAATGATATTGCCAGATATATTCAATGTCAAACGTAAGAATATAATCATAGCATAGGCACATTGTGTTGCGGGCTTTCCATGATATACGTGAATACTTTTGAAACCCCAAATTACCTCACCTTACTTCAACCAAATCGAGCGTCTTCAAGACATTATTTATGAAACTTGTGCTGTTACATTGGGCAAGTTACTTTTTTAAAACTCTTTTTTTCTATGAGGACTTATCATTTTACAGAGGAAACATTATCAGTATTTAATCCTCACATACAGATTACAGTACAGTATATGTAATACATTTTATAATGTATCTTTTAGTTGTAGTTACAGGCAAATATTAATGTTTACAACTATGCCTATTATTGCAGGGAGGAATTTACGTCTTTCAACTGGTGGACTGGTATGTGGGAGCCTGTACTTGCTTTGTGATCTCTGTCCTCAACTGTCTAGTCGTGAGCTGGGTGTATGGTAAATGCTGTTTTCTTCCTTTTGACATAAGGTTATAAGACGTGGTAATTACAGTAAATTATGATATAAGGGATAGGAATCATCGTGTAATAATCCATCTGAATGGTTTAATTTCTTGTGTTTAATCAAACAATATTGTAAAAACAATGATGTTTCTTTACAGGCATCAAACGTTTTTCTGCAGACGTTGAGAACATGACAGGAAAAAGACTTCCAATACTATTTAAGATTGTTATTGCTGTTTTCATCCCACTTGTACTATCGGTGAGTAATATTTTGTTATAGTTCCTCCTCGATCACATGGGGCGTTATTTTCCGGTACTCTACCAATCTATACACTTTTTTAATTCATTGGATATTCAATCAGTCTCTGATTCATAAATGTGCACCTGAATTTAAGTTCAGTTTGTTCTGCTGTATCTGTACTCACTGATATCTCATTAACTCATTTGAACGGTTATAACGAAGGGATGAGTGGGAAGATGGAGGGAGGACGAATAGGGAGACATTATCAGCTGATAGTGGAACTGTTAACATATAAACTGTGTAGCTCACACTAGTAGACACCGGATCAAACCAACACATTTGTGGTAAAACCTACAGAGAGAGTAACACAATATATGCACTTGTCTGATCATTCCATAAGATTATACTCATGATGCATCCAGCTACTATTTTACTAATCTAGGTGATCCTTGTCATGACACTATCAACGTACAAGCCCCCGACATACGGAGAGTATGTTTACCCCGAGTATGCTGTTATCATTGGTTGGTGTATCGCCTTTGTTTCCATTCTACCTATTCCGATCTGTATGGTGGTGCAAGTGCTGAAACGGCAAGGAACCATTTGGAAGGTAAAGGATTCTGTGTATACACTGTTGCTGATATCAATGGTTTTATACTTAAATGTTTCTCAGGTTAATGATGTTCTTACTTGATGGTTCAAAGAATAATAATAATCATCATCCATTCGTGATCATAATGGCTTATAATTTGCTCTGATGTCAAACCATATTGTTGAATTGCTTCAAGCTGAACCTCTTTGATTAATTACTTGAAACATCCCACGTCGCATGTTTAATGTGCACTTTAATTCATTAAGCAAATGTAGACATGTACACACATCTGCATAATTGCTTGTTTATGTATACATATATGTATATGTTGATGCATAAAAATGGGCACTCTTGCAAGTTTCCGACTATTCATTTTTCTGACAGTTGGGTTTAAATGTATTTATTTGTTGGCCATTTGGCTGAATATAAGTAGAGAAATAACTAAATGGTCAGTTTGGATTTAATCCGGTAATTAACATGTCTATTTACGTCATAACATGTGATAGGCAAGTAATAAACTCCTAAAAAAAAAAACGCAACCTGGAAAATTTGAATTTTTTTATTTGTGGCTTTAAGACAATGTAAATCAAGTTACGTTAGAGGTATCGGCATGAAATTTTGAATGGACATAACCTGAGTTCATATGGAAGCGTACATGTGAAAACATTTCATGTGATTTGAGAATTGTGTCCGTAATATGGCGTTGAAGTCAGTACCTCGTATGGCCACCTCGTGCTGCTCGCACTGCACGGCACCTGCGTGGAACAGACTGAACAAGTCTTTGAATGACAGCTTGTGGAATTCTTTCCCATTCCTCCCGCAATGCATTGGCCATCTCTGGTAACGTCTGAGGTTGATGTTGCCGTCCACGTACACGTCTGTCAAGAATATCCCACAGGTGTTCGATAGGATTAAGATCAGGGGATTTTGAAGGCCATGGTAAGACATTGATGTTTTCCTGGGCTAAATAGACCACCGTAGCACGTGCAGTATGAGGTCTGGCATTATCGTGTTGAAAGATATGCCTCTGTCAGTTGATGATCGGCAGCAGGTGAGGCCTGAGAACTTGGTTTATGTAGCGATCCGTGTTGATGTTACCTTGTAGGATTACAAGTTCGGATATTCGGTTGTAGGATATTGCCCCCCACACCATCACACTCCCTCCGCCGAAATGGTCCACCTGACGAACGCAGTTTCGTGCAAAATGTTCATTTTGACGTCGGTAAACACGTTGCCTTCCATCTCGACGTTGAAGAAGAAACCGCGACTCATCGCTTAACCAAATGCGCCGCCAGTTCCTCAGATTCCATGCCTGTACATTACGGCAACACCTGACACGTTGACGTCGATGTTGTAGTCGTAGCACAGGTCCGACAACAGGTCTTCGTGCACGAATTCCTGCCTTTCGAAAACGATTCCGTACTGTTTGGCCCGATATTCTTCTCAGTCCGGGTATTTGTGTTGCGTTTGATGTGGCCGTAGCAAGTCTATCACGTAGGTGGCGAAACCGGATGTAACGATCCTGGCCCGGAGTGGTGATTCGAGGTTGTCCACCTCTGGGTCGATATTGGGTTGTGCGAAACTGTCTGTATCGATCCCATAAACGTGAAATTGTGCTCTTGTGAACCTGGAAATGTCTTGCCACGGAAATCTGTGTTTCTCCAGCTTCAAGGCGTCCAATGGCGATATTTCGATCCGCAGCATTCATTCGTGGCATTTTGAACAGCGTAATCGCATGTCAAACGATGGATAGAATGATGAGTACACATTGTGTATTTTATAGTCATTGTATCCAGCGATACCTAGCATGAACTGCACGTGCGCAACGTGTGTGAATTTAATCGTGCGATCATTTCATGCAATTGTCTAAAGGTTGGTTGCGTTTTGTTATGTTATCGTTTGCCGGTAATGAGACACAAACATCTTTTAGAAGGTATATGTAACTATACTTAAGCAAAAATTACCCTTTAAAGTAAGTTGATTACTAATTATTGAAAAATAAAAAATCCGAATCTAGGTTGCATAACATAGAATCTATAGTAATAAGAAACTTTGCCTTGTTTTGCAGCGTTTTAAAGCTTCCCTGAGACCAAATACCTACTGGCAGAGATCTCTCAGGCGGTACGGAGGAGAAATTGGCCGACAACCAGTGTCAGTGCAAGACAACTTTATGTTCATGTTTTCAACAAAGAAAGCCAATTAACAATACTCATCACGGCCGATCTTGAGACTTTAAGATGGTACAAAACAGGATAAATGTATAACTGCAAAATACATCGACATGTGTAATCAAATTAGTTTCCTGTCCTTTTTCACCACTAATGCACGTGACTGGAGACAATGTCTTTGTGTCTAATCAGTCTGTCGTTGACTGTCCTTGGATTATGATAAGTGAGTAAAAGCTATTCTGGTGTTGTGATATAACATATACAATGTATACATACATAGCCTACTCATCTATCAACTAAATATATACTAGCTTCCAAAAGAAACTTGACACCTGTTATTTGTGGTAAAAGGAAAGGTTTCGTTTTAAATATTATGAAATAATACGTTCTGGGTTCTCCTGTGTTTCTTATCTGCACGGAATGCACGTCAGGTATATAAACTGACTCCAAACAACCAAATGGCATCAGCGTCATTAGCAGAATGTCGAGAATAACAGCAGAGCAGCGTGAAGGAGCCATTGGTATGACCGAAATTTTGGCTTCTCGTGGTCACGTTGCAAGAACCTTTGGTTGCTCCAGTGCAGCAGTATACAGCCTCATCCAACGCTTCCAACAGACTTTTTTAGGGCATAGGTCCTTTACGTCTTTTAAGGGGTCCTTGGCTATAAGGAGTCTGTTCACAACTTATCAACATTGGAGAGGAAGACTTAATACGTCGTTTCCCTTATTTGGCGACACAGAGGCACAGCATTAGTTTATTGTTTACAGTTTATAATCCCCATTGGCAAAAATGTATGTACGCAAGCTTTCAGCTTTGTCTGCTTTTTCTTTCTGCATGTAGACTAGAATGTACGAATCTTATAATTCTCAACTCTGTTCATGGGTTATATCTAAATACCAGTAATAGTATATTTAGTACCTTGAGGGGGAACGTCCATTTTCTTTTGGTTATTTATAGTAAATTTATTTTAAATAAATAAAGCAAAACTATATAAGAACAGTCTACAGTATGCTCCTATTTTTGCGTTACCAGCAACATTTATTTAAAAATAAGAGACGTTACCAGCATCTAGACTGGGAGTTACCAACACCCCACCCTGATTTTAAAATTGGGTATTCTTCATGACATGGACATTAATATGTAGATCCAGTGCATCAAATCTATTCAAACCATCCACGTTCATGTGTGTACAAACTAAGGTTGATCATATACACACATAAAACTGTTAATTCGTGTTAAATACTCGCGAAGCGATCTTGCCTTCCGCCATGTTGGGATGTCGGTAATGTACTTGTTTGGTGTTGAAGGGTGTTGTAAACTTATCCAATCATTGGTAATACATAAATGCTATCCTGTAGGTTGACAGTTCCACATCCCAAGTGTCATTGGCAATCAGAAATCAATAATCTTAATCAAATAATTCTCTGATATAAGCAGATTTGTCTATTATTTAGTATTGAACTCCTACTCTTGGTTTAAAAAAGTATTGAAAAAATGTATCCTGTTTCCTGTTCCTGTTTTCTGTGGTGGCACGTGGTCCTGTGCATAGCTCAGTCGATCGCTATCAGTTAAGTTCAGCAACAACGGGCGTGGCCCGCTGGATGGGTGGGTTTCCCGCCTCATTGCTGAATGAAAACTGAGAGTTTGAAGGGTGATTCCCTGTCCCACACTGAGACATGAGTTGAGAGGCTCGTGGTGTCACCATGGGCAAGGGACTTTATTCGAAATGTGCCTCTGTTCACTCAGCAGTACAATTGAGTACCTGGTTTGGAAGTGAATGCAATGTGACAGATAACCTAGGAGCGCCGTAATTGGCAGCCCAGGTTGCATACTCCAAAGGGAGTTGAGAATGAAAAAAGGAACGATGTTGGTCCTTACACCAGGGTAATAATGTGTGTAGCGCTTTGAGCATGGCCCTTTGTGTTGTGGAGTTCAGCGCGATATAAGTATCCTCATTATTATTACTTTGTGATAGTAAAATCAATTTAAATCTTTACATTCTGTTGCCCAATTATAAGAACATATACATATGGAAATTTAAACCACTCCACGTGTTTTCACCATCAAAGATTGTCTGATAAGAAAGAAAAGAAAATGTGTCAGTAAAATTAACCTATGGAATAAACTGATCATAATCTAAGCAGTTTAAGAAAGAAACAGATAACGTTTTGCTTCTTGTAGATATTTACATTTATAAAATATTAGTAGTTTGTTCTAAAAAAATGTTAAGTTATACCGAGAAATTAAACTGAAAATCTGTTGCTGTAATGTGAGTAAATCCATTCATTCAAGTCAAACTTTAGTATCTGCCTTTTAGTCAAAAGTCGGTAGTCACAGCACTATAAACCGTCAAAATCACAAATTATAAAAAAAGACAATTTCAATAAAAGTGGCCTAATGACGAAATCTGGTCATTGTTAACACACTAATGACGCCACTAAAACAACGAGAAGATTTTGATTAACGGTTTGAACTAGAAGAAAAATCTAATGTTATAGCCTTGTTACCAATAGTGTCAAAAGTTGTTGAAAAAGGATGACATTTCATATACTAGTTACTTCCTTATTGTGCAACATAAATATGCTTTTTTGGTGTATGTTATGTTGGCAGACACAGCTAAAATTAGCTAGGCGACCAATTAGACGTCCACTCCTGACAGATCAGCATCGCTATACTCGTTTAGCCTGGTGCCAAGCACGTGCTCGTTGGAATCTCAGGACGTGGACAAGAATCCATTGGTCCGATAAAGGCCAGTATTTACCGCATCATACAGACAGGAGGGCACGGATTTGGAGGCAGAGGGGCGCGGCAAATGATCAAAGGGAATTCAACCTGAAGTCCCTTTCGGAGGTGTATCCATCATGGTGTGGGGGTGTTCTTCATTTGATTGTAAGCTTGACGTTGTCACAGTTCCCGGTTCACTGAATGGACAGTGAAACCAGAACCTGATCCTGGATGGCTCTGTAGTCTCTGATTTCGACAATCCCTCTCTCGCCACATGTCACATCTTCATATAGCAGGGGAGGAATATATTAATATTATGCAGAATCGTGCACTTTGTGACCAGTTTTTGAAATTTTGCATGATGATAGGTATGGATACAAGGTTTTCAGAAACCATCGCAAACAATGTGAGATCGCCCCCTGGTGGCCTGTTTGCACAAATCCAAGATGGCCGCCACAAAAAAACTGAATGGTATATGCAACTGTTTTTGTAAACTTTTCAAATGTGTCATGTTATATATCAAATGAAAGCTCTAATTACAGACTTTCTAAAAATGTATAATGTAATAGGGTTCAGCCCTTTCATATGTGTACTATTTTAAGAAAATGTTCCAAAATTATATGAAAATCGTTATCGACATCCAAATCTTCATGTATGCTACAATTAGCATTGATATATATCTATTAAATCCATGAATTATTGTTTTTAAAACAATACATGTAACTTGTTATATTTTATTTGTTTTTAAATAAAAGAAGAATTCCTCAGAGGTCCTTAAGTTTGTAATTGACTGGCGTATGTTGTCATATTCTGGGGCATTTTAGAGGGGAATATGGTCGAAACTTTCATTTTAATATTTCAGTGTATACGAATTACTAATTTAACACAAAATATATACAAAATTGCAAATTTGCGATAACTTGAAATTTTATTTCTTCAATATAAATCCAGCAATCAGATAGTAATGTGCACCTAAACTGAAATGATTCAGTTATATGTCTTATAATAACGGATATACACTGATGGGCATGAACAAACTTTCCTTTATATTTTTTTCATCAACTTGACAAGTATTTTTTATTTGGCTGGTATTATTAAGATTACGGATTGTGTCTGGTGTACATTTACGACAAAACGCAACATCAGACAACTTCTTTGAGGTATTTTGCGAAAAGCTCGTGATTTAACATTTTCGGGGGATGCACGTGCAGGAAGGGTATAAAAACAGTGGTAGACACAAGAAGGACACCTGCAGTACAAGAAAAACACAAAAGAATGCCACAGTTGACGACAGCAGAGAGAGAAAGGGCCATTCGAATGCTGTAATTCGGAGCTACAACTGGTCACATTGCAAGAACGTTCGTTCAGTTGCTCTGTTGTAACTGTCTGGAATATTCACCAACGCTTTCAACAAACAGGGCAGACCTCAAACAGACCACGGACAAGCAGACCCCGGATAATGACAGCGGGGAAAACCAGTACCTGAGGATGTTGCATCTTAGGAACCGCTTCCTGACGATGACGTCATCAGCGGCAACGGCAATGGTTCACCCCATCAGTCAAAGGACAGTTGCTGGAAGACTCCTTGCCTTTGGTATCCATACTGGGGAACGGACTCTCCTGGGCCACTTAATCATGACGTTTGCAGCTAAGTCAGTTGGCAGTTGAACGTCGTTTTGCTATATCAAGAGCAGATAGAAGAGTGAGGATTTGTAAGCAGGGAGGTGAAAGAATGGCCAATTGCTGTCGGAGTGTGACCTTACAGCGAGGGAGTGTACATCGACCAGGTACTGAGGCCAGTTGTCCTACCATTTCTGCAACGGCAACAACATGGAGTCCTTTCCAACACAATAATGCTCCAACATATGTTGTGAGGATGGTTCATAAACTCAACTACGTCAACGTCATGCCATGGCCAGCTCGATTTCCAGACCTCTTACCGATTGAACATTGGTGGGACCACCTTGACAAGCTAATTTCGAGTCGACAAAACCCTCCAATCAACCGACAGCAGATGGCTCAAACTCTCATCTATGAATGGAGATGTGTCCCAGCTTACGTCATCAGACGCTTGCAAGAAGACAGGCATCCAACGTGAATAATCTGTGTGTCCAAAAGCAATGAAACATGGGCACAAGTCAGTGCAGGCATTTAGAGTTAGTGGCCTCGAACAAAGCAGTATATGGTTAGGAGGTAATCTTAAATTGTTCTAAAGTAGCAGGTCGTAGGAGCTCTCTCACAATCTCCCACATACCCCTTGATTCATGAGGCCCATAGCCACCTTGGCAGTACTCATTATATGCTTGTACCTTGAGTATATGAAGCCAGGCAATTGTCAACTGATATGCATACTGTGTACGCTTGACATGTCTGCCACCAAGAAGAGATGTTGAAACCCAGGCGTGAAGTTCTCGTGAGGGAAAACATCCGCTCCCATCCAGATTCAGTCAATATCTCCCCCACACTCTTGGGACGCCATCGCAATATGAGGAAATCCATAAGGCACACCCCTTTCCGATTCACCAACTTCATCTGGGTACTTCCATTGACACTTCTTCTGCTGGATATCTCCGACAATCACTGAAACCTGATCAGGGTTTAAAAAGTCAGTTGCCTCTTGGTTACAAGCGTGGCCATAGAAGATGCCTTCTCATAGAAGATAGGGAAAATCCAAACTGTGGCTCTTGGTCTGACTTTGGAGATGACAAGTAAGAACAGTAATTTGGAAAGTATTATCTCATTTCAGAAGTTTGCAAGGAAGACCCTACCCTACAAACTCAGTACTCTTAAAACTGCAATTATCAAACAAATCATTTTCGTGAAGTAACCTTATTTCCATCGAAATGTTGCATAAATCACCAAAATTAATTACGTCATATGTGTAACCTTGTTTTGGAGCCACGAGTGCACTTCCTGTTCTACTTGGAGGACGACATATGCCAGTCAATTATAAATTTAAGGACCTCATTTTCTCATTTTAGTTTTTAAAGAAATATATAACAACTTATAGTTTTAAAAACAATTAATCATTGATTTAATAAATGTAAATCAATGCTAATTGTAGCATAGATGAATATTTGGATGTCGATAACAATATTCATATATTTTGGAACATTTTCTTAAAATAGTACAATTATGAAAGGACTCAACCCTATGAAACTATACATTTTTAGAAAGCCTGTAATTAGAGCTTTCATTTGATATATAACATGACACATTTGAAAAGATTACAAAAACAGTTGCATATACCATTCAGTTTTTTTGCGGCGGCCATCTTGGATTTGTGCAAACAGGCCACCAGAGGGCGATCTCACCTTGTTTGCGATGGTTTCTGAAAACCTTGTACCCATACCTATCATCATGCAAAATTTCAAGAACTGGTCACAAAGTGCACAATTCTCTCAAATTGCCTCCCCGCTAATAGATGATAATGCCAGACCACATCGACCCTGACCACATCCGACAGTTGTTAATATTTCTATTTCTGGTCGCAATGGCCTCAGGTGCGAGGATATCAGAGCTCCACGCTCTTGAGGCTGACCTTTTAAGGTTCGAGCGCCGAGACAGGGGGTTTGCAACGTTGGGCCTGGCCCCAGACTTTGTCTGCAAAAACCAGGCCGCGGACGAGAGAGGAAGGACCTTTCTTATACCATCATTAGGTCCTGACGACGACTCGCCAGAGGTCACGGATCTTTCCCTTTGCCCTGTCAGCGCGCTCCGCATTTGTGTAGAGCGGACGAGGGGCATCAGACAAGGGGGGCGTCAGCTTTTGCTGCCTAACTCACCACGTGCTGTCAAGGAGCTTGACAGACGGGCTTTAGGGGTGTATCTGCGGTCAGCAGTAATCAACGCCTACAAAGCGGCTGATCTCCCCGTGGTTGGTTGTTTTTTTGCCTATGAGTGCAATTATTAACCCAACCAGGGTGTTCGCATGGCAGCCGTACTTGGATTCTTACTCTACCCCCCCTACTTAATTAGTGAGGAGCAGACACATAGAGGTTGAGGGTAGGTTTTACCTTTTTTCGGACGGCGTCGGCCTCCGTACACTCAATTTGAGAATCCGCGTGAGTTCTCTTGGGCCGCACTACGCATGGATGGTTTTCCAACCTTCGTTGTTTCACACCATCCAGTGCTCCGGCGTGCCAGCCTAAGGGTAAACGTAAGCGTCTCGGTGGCGTACGTGACTCGTTTCAACCCACCTCCTTGCTGTGGTAATCTGGGCAATGTTGGTTTTTGAAACCTTTATAAATATGTAAAGAATTTAACATTTTTGAGTAAATGTCATTTTTTATACTTACCTGGTTGAAAAACCAACGCTCTTTAGGACAGAAAATATGATGGGAGTAGTCACTGTTGGACGAGAACGCTTCTTTTAATGATCTGAGGACGAATCCTTTCTTGGATTTGTTTGTATTCATTCTTCATATGAGGAAAACAAGATTTATTTATTGTTTGTTTGTTTGTGATTTCAACATTAAATGTACATAACCAAACATACACAATCTTGTTGCAACTCAATTTTCCACTATACTTTGATATTAGTTGATATTGGTCTGTATTGTAATATACTTAATGGAGCGGCACCTACCTTGTTGTAGACATACAGATAAGTTTATTGTTGTCCCACTTGTTTTTAAAACCAATCGCTCAGCGATTTATGAGAGACACTCATACAATGCATATGTAACATACATATAAAGTAAAAATAAAATGTACAATATATTACATATATTATATCTATAAAATATAACGATGTATACGGATAATGTTATTGCAGGCCCTGGCACTATCAAAGATTAAACAGGATTGTTGAGTAAAGAATAAAACTATTCGTTTGATGGTGTCATATTAAAATCCTCTAGCTAATTGAAACAAGAAGCAAATAGTTCCTCTCTAACAAAGTTACATAAATGACATAAGAGTAAAACGTGAATTTCCTGTTCTACAGTGTCTTTACGATTAAAACAATATGTATGAATATTCAGGAATAACAAATGTTTAAATCAACACAATGTCACTTCCTGCTTCTGCATGGTTGTGTGGATAATTCTTTAATGCTAACTTACATACATGCATCATCAATATAGTCTTAAACTAAGCGGTGGGTAATGATGGTTTGGAAACAGTTTAATTACACTGTTGTTAATGTATGTTATAAATAGAGGATACTAAACGACCTTCTATTTAATACCATTTTTATTAAAAGAGTTAATGATTTTGTATAAAACGAGCGAAAGCGAGTTTGATACCAAATCATTCATGAGTTTAATAAAAATGGTATTCAATAGAAGGGAGTTTAGTATTCTGTTTATTACTCGCCAACATATAATCCAGTGAAATAGCCGACATGGCTCTGAAACTATGATTCCCGCAAGTCCGATACCATTGTGACGACGTTACTCCAATTGTGACATCATAACCGCAAACTATTGTGATGTCATACACGCGGCGGTATTACACTAGTTTAATATTGCCGTATAAATATTACACTGCAGTATCTTACACAGGCGAGTAATAAGGGGAGATATTCACATAATTAATGTTCTCGTGTTTTAATTTTAATATGGATAATGACGAAATAGATGATTGTGGCCCCGTGAATTAGAATAGGCCCCAGTTCCTCCTGTTTGTCGTTAGAGGCGACTAAAAGGGGGCAGTCCGTTTGATGTGGTCTGCGACCTATACAATGAACGTCGATTGTCATGAGGTGAGGTGAGTGAGGGTTTAACGCCACTTTCAAGAGTATTTCACTTATATCGCGGGTGCTAGTATTGTTGTTGTTCGTCCTTCGTAATCGAAGATGACCATGACTTCAGTTGTTTGCTTTGTGGGTACTGAGATGACTGATCAAGCCGATCCTGGCACGGAAGGGCCTGTTGCATAAGTGGCAGATGAAGTTGGTTGAGGGCTGGCTGTCTGATGGAGTGAAGGAGGACTGTGGTTTGGCTTTTCGAACTTGACGTTTCTGTTTGGCATCTAGTATCCTGTTGGTTTCGAAGCTGTGTGGAAGCTTGGTGGAAGTACGCCAGTGAGTGCGGTGTTGGGCTTCGGTTTCCCATGTTGCTGGGTTCAAGTTGCAGGATTTTAACGTTGCCTTCAAGGTATCTTTATAGCGCTTTCGCTGTCCTCCATGAGACCTCTTTCCGTTCAACAGTTCCCCGAAGAAGAGTTGTTTTGGGAGACGTTCGTCGGTCATGCGGCAAACATGGCCCGCCCAGCGCAACTGTGACAGCTTCAATGTAGCATGGATACTGCTCACTCCTGCTCTGGCCAGAACCTCAGTATCTGGCACTTTGTCCTGCCACTTGATGTTTAGCAGCTTCCTGAGACATCGCATGTGGAATGCATTGAGCTGCTTTGCATGGCGACTGTATATGGTCCATGTTTCACAGGCATATAGGAGGGAGGGTAGAACAACAGCGCTGCACACCTTTAACTTTCGTCTTGAGTGTTATGCCTCTTCTGTCCCACACAGTTTTGCGAAGCCTACCAAAAGCAGCACTTGCCCGTGCAATCCTGTAGTGCACCTCCTCGTCGACATTGACCGTGCGAGACAGGGTGTTGCCAAGATACCTGAACTTCTCAGCTGCGACTAGCTTTTCTCCATTGACCAGAATGTTGGTTTCGATGTACGTTGAGCCAGGGGCCGGTTGGTACATTACCTCTGTTTTCTTAGTGCTGATTGTGAGCCCAAAGTTGGTACAGGCTGTTGCGAAACAGTCCATGCTCTTCTGCATTTCTGTTTCCTCATGTGCATTTAGAGAGCAATCGTCAGCGAAAAGCAGGTCACGGATGGAGGTACATGTGGTTTTGGTTTTTGCTTGCAGTCTGCGTAGATTGAAGAGATTGCCGTCTGTGCGAAAGCGAAGGCCGATCCCGATGTCATCCTCACGGAAGGCATCACTGAGCATGGCAGAAAACATGATGCTGAAAAGCGTTGGAGCAAGGACACAGCCCTGCTTGACACCGTTGGAGACTGGAAAGGGTTCTGAGTATGAACCGTCATCTTGGACCCGGGCTTGCATCCCGTCATGGAATTGTCTTACGATGTTGATGAATGTGTCCGGGCAACCAAACTTGGACATTATGTTTCATAGTCCATCACGGCTAACTGTGTCGAACGCCTTCGTCAAGTCTACAAAGGTAGAGTACAGGCCAACGTTGTGTTCCTGACACTTTTCTTGCACTTGCCGAGCAGCAAATATCATGTCCACCGTACTGCGTCCACTCCTGAATCCGCATTGGCTTTCAGGTAGCAGGCCTTGCTCAAGGTGTATGTTTAGGCGATTGAGGAGGATCCTGGCTAGAATTTTTCCAGCGATTGAGAGAAGTGAAATACCTCGATGATTGTTGCAGTCCTGCCTATTGCCTTTGTGCTTGTAAAGATGTACAATGGATGCATCTTTGAATTCTTGAGGTAGAGTGCCCTGCTGCAACATGTTGTCAAAGAGATCAGCCAGAGTGCTTATCATGAGTGGGCCGCCTGCTGCGTACACTTCTGCTGGAATGGCATCACTGCCTGGTGCTTTGCCACTTGAGAGCTTGCTGATGGCCTTAGCGACCTCTGTTTCGGATGGTGGATCATCAAGGGAGTGGTTGAGGGGGACCTGTGGTAGACGACCGATGGCTGCCTCATTGATGTCTGATGGACGGTTGAGAACACCGTTGAAGTGTTCTGCCCAGCGTTCAAGCGTTTTTTCTTTGTCCGTGATCAAGGTGCTGCCATCCACACTAAGGAGTGGCGAGGATCCAGAGGATGTGGGACCATAGATCGTTCTTAGAGCACTGTAGAAGTTCTTGCTGTCATTTCTGTCAGCAAATGCTTGTATCTCTTCGGCCTTGTTGTTCATCCATGTATCCTGCATTTGCCTCAGACAAAGTTGAATGGAGGATTTAGCTTTTTTGAAGGCTGCTTGAAAGGACGCTGAAGTTGGGTTGTTGAGGAGGGCTTTGTGTAGCAGGTGTTTCTCATTTAGAATGTTTTGAATGAGCTCGTCGTTCTCATCAAACCAGTCTTTGTGTTTCCGGACAGTAGGGCCTAGCACGCTGAAAGCCGTGTCATAGACAGAGTCTCTGAAAGCTCGCCAGTCCTCGTCTGTGTCGCCTGTTAGTTCCAGTAGGAACAGTTTACCTGACAGTTCTTCAGTGAGTGTCTGCTTGGTGTCAGGGATGGAGAGTTTCCCAATGTCCAGTTTCTTTGGTGGCTTGATGCCCTGAGGCCTCCTGGGTGATTTGATGCTGAAGCTGAGTTTGGAGATGAGGAGTCTGTGGTCAGTCCAACAGTCCGCACCACATGCTGCCTTGGTGATTCGCACATCCTGTCGGTCTTCCTGTCTGACAATGACGTAATCAAGCAAGTGCCAGTGTTTGGAGCGTGGATGCATCCAGGTCGTTCTTTTGCGTTTCGGGAGGTTAAAGACAGTGTTGGTGATGAGGAGGTTGTGTTTCGAGCACATCTCGAGCAACAAGGAGCCATTGCTATTGCAGTTGCCAATGCCGTTTTTCCCCAGGACACCAATCCAGGAATTGTGATCATTGCCGACTCTGGCATTGAAGTCACCAAGGATGATGAGCTTATCTTTCCTTGGTATTGTAGAGATGGCCAAGTTCAGGTCCTCGTAGAACTTTTCTTTGATAATGTCTGGGTTCGTCATTGTAGGAGCGTATACACTGATTAAGGTGGCATAGCGCTTTCCGGGGAGAGCTAGCCTTACTGTCATCAGCCGATCGTTTATTCCCTTTGGTGGAGATGCTAGTTTGTTGACTAATGTTGTCTTGATTGCGAAGCCTACTCCTGCCTCTCGCCGCTCTGTTTCTGATCTACCCATCCAAAAGAACGTGTATCCAGCACCGACCTCTGTGATTTGACCTTCGCCTGCTAGGCGTGTTTCACTCAGAGCTGCAATCTGAATGCCATATCTGTTCAGCTCTCTGGCAACGAGAGCAGTTCTCCTTTCAGGCCTTTGAGAGCCAGCCCTATCAAGGAGTGTGCGTACATTCCATGCGCCTACGGTGATTGGTGTCACCTTTCTTCTATTTCGGGGATTTAGGGGACTCCTGCCAACTGCGGTATGCTGGCCAGGGGGGTTGTGAGACAGGCAATGTTTGGGTCACCTTTTCTAGACCGTTCCTTATGCCTTGAAGGTAAGCAGTGCGTTCCTGAAAAGGGCTGCTTAGTCACTTGGGTGGCTGCCGAACTCCAGCGCTGTCTCGGTCACTGGAGGACGACCATATGGTCCAAGCCGCCTACGTGTAGGGTTGTGTCTACGACTACCAGTGCAGTCCACACCTGTCGCTTTGCCACTTGCCTGTCGCCGCAGGACTTTCACAGGTGGAGTGAAGTCATGACTTGCGCAGTTGGTTGGATTATAGTGAGGAAGGGTTGCGCAGCGCCGGCCTCACTCTCTCGCCTGAGTACATCTGGATCCAGTGGCACGACGAGTCGAGATGGCTGGGGATGAGTCAGGTGCAGTGGTTGGCCTGGAGGACAGTGACGACGCTTCCATTCCTGAGCGCTCCACAGCGCTTGCTGCTGACGCCTTCCCGCCCGTTGATCCACTAGGGATTCCTCCGCGCGGTCCGCCGTACAGCAGTCTGCCATTTACCCATTGCTGGGGCAAGGGTTGTTGTGCACCAGGGCGTATCCACACACCGGTGGGCCTGCATGCAGCAACTTTAGGGTCCCATGCTACTCCGAGATCCTCTACAGTTTGGCCTGGAGCCGCAAGGTGTCCAGTTACCGTGTGTTGCCACGAGGAGGCACTGTAGAGGTCTTGCCTGTGGAGAGGTTATGTACTGGCAGGGAAGACTTACGCACTCGGCTTCCTTTTCACCCACCCCGGGGCTAGCCAGCGGTGCAGCTGTAAGCGGGAGATACACAGAGCAACTACAAGCCACAAACTACACACTAGACACATCACACAGGCCTGTGAACAAGCCACAAACACAGTATTACAACAGGGAGAAAGCCCGCAACACCATGTGGCTATGCATTGCGGTGAAACCTGCGAGCATCTGCTTGAACTAGCTAACCATGGGTGGTACTACACTGAGATTCAGTGTAGCATTGCACCCAAACCTTACTACGTGTAGAACAGTTCTCCACTGCAGACAAAGTTGCCTTGTCCCTAGTGGGATTCGAACCCCGGACCTCTTGATCCGAAGCCAAACGCGCTACCCACTGAGCTATCCCGATTGCACCAAGTTACACATGTAGGTGAAAAAACTTTCGGTATGCAACTGTAAACCACTTCCTGTTTCTGTATGATTGTTTGGATAATTATTTTATTCTTTATTACATACATACATCATTAATATAGTCTTAAACTAAGCAGTAGGTATTGATGATTTGTAAATAGTTAATTTTACCATGTAAGTTGTTAATGCATGTAATAACAGGAAATATTCACATGATTAAAGTTCTCCTGTTGAATTTAAATCTTAATCTTAATGTGGATTACGACCGAATCAAATGATTGCATACAAAGTCAAAATTAATTAAGATAATTTACCTTCATCTACGCAAATGTTAATGCAACCGTCTGTACTTTATATGTTCCAAGGCGAGCTTCTTTCAGATAATAGTTTACTTTCAGATTCTGTGGAGCAACATTGTATTTAATGTTTCATGTTCCCTATGAAATTGAAATTGATTTTCACTCACCATAGGAGTAACAAAGTATCATTAAGCAAACGGAATATAGTTATCGGCTCATCATCATCATCATCAACTCATCAAGAAAAGTAGTCAGAACCTCTGATAAAAGGGAGAAGGTCTTTTGCGTGAGTATCAAATCGTTATCCATCTGATTAATATAAATGTCATGAAAATCCATGTCTTTATGTTTCATATGTTCTTTGTAATCAAATAATACGATATTTACATTGGTGTGTTGTTCAAAACCACATGTCAGAAACGTAATTGAATTACACGTTTTAAATCTAGTTTAATTAATATCCAACCTATTCATTTAACAGCAGATGTTGCGTATCAGGATTTTAAGAATTATTTTGCATAAATGTCATGTGACATTGAGTAAAAATTTAAATTAAAACGCAACTCCCGGATAAAATTGACCAAAATTCGTTTGACAAAACCAAGCTAAACTGTACACTAATGTTAATCTGTATGCATAGTATCGTGCTCAATATGATTTTCCGTTATGTCATAACAATTTTAAAACAATAGATTATTTTATTATTTGCGATTATAAAAAATAGCGTCATTTACTTGCCGCAATCGTTTTGTTCCGGTGATGTAACCTGATGTGACGTCACCTGATGTGACGTCAACTGGGGCAAACAAACGTGACGTAACAGCCACGTGACAATGTAAACAATTCAGCGCTTCACTTCGGTGATCGCTTTTTGACGATTTGGGTCACAAATAAAGTTAAACTGAGAGTGAAATTCGAATATCTGATGTATGAAAGTATAATGGCAACGAGGAAATAGCTAAATATTTGTTTTGGTACATAATTATGAGAAGAATTCATGATCCGAAAGGAAATGTCAAATTTTGTAGCCTTGTGTTGGAGTCGTTGTCCTCTGTCGACGCGGAATGATTTCGGTAAGTGGGTGTTTGATTTCTTTCTTCTAACGATGCATAATTTGTTATGTGTATGAACATGTTCCTTGAATTTTCAATCTGAGTCGAGGAAAACAACATTATCAGTCTCTCAAATCCTGGCTCTCGTCGAGTGTGTTTTGCAGATCCATTTTTCGATACGCGCTCACAATCTTCCAAAGTGATTTTTTAAAGAAATATGTCTGGCCCATAGGGATGGCAGTATCAACATTTTGATAACCATAGTAATTTTTACTAGCCTCGGAATGAATAACTCGTGTTAATTTTAGCCCTGCGATTCATTAGCATGTCAAATATAAGAACTTATATGAGCACTGTTTCTTTGGTAAAATGTGAATGTGTGCATGACTCGCCTTTTTAAAAAACGTTTATAATTGATTTGTCTTCTACTTCAGGAAATTATTTTTTAGATATCGACATTTGCTTTCAATGAAATATATTAGACAGCTATTCAAATTCAAATCCATATTACAATTAATGTAGTAGAAATTACTACTGGTATTTTAAATAATACACATTAGAAGCCATGAGTTAGTGATCATGAATGTATATGCATATTTAAATTTTCAAAGAAATGGCTTTCCATAAAGGATTTCAATATTTTGTTTGATAACTATTTATTTGTTAATGATGAAATTAGACTGAGGTTGTTGATGTTTAGAATTATTTCACTTGGCTGACATAAAAATATCAAAGGTCCTATACCAAATACAACAAAGAAGATGTATTGAATTAATCATGTGTAAACATATGCAGCATCGAGAAAGATTTATTATTGTTGTTACAGGTGATGGGAGTCCCTAATACAAGAGAACACAAAAAACCCATTAGGAATGGACTGTATGTGCAGTAAAATATTTGGTGCTGAAGGTGTGATCCTTTGATTTCAGCAAATGATATATATAAACATTGTCATAAGAAGTGATATAGGCTGAATGTGTGAACTGATATCCATTTCCTTCTCTTCTCTTGGACATGAGAATGTGCCAATGTTTTAGAAATATTGTATTCAACTTTGCAGCAAACTTGAACCGCCTCAGAGAAAGACTACACACAACAGTGTAATAGTAAATCAAATTAATATTCAATTTAATTATGAGAGTAAATAACATCAAATATTTCCCAAATTATTTAAAAATGAATTTTATGATAAAAAATAAATTCACTGTTCCTATGTAATTCCCAAACTTCAAACACTTACACAAAATAATGTTCAATACATGTATACTTAGTTGAATATATTTGGTTCTTATATATGTTTTATTCATGATTAAAAAGTGGAAATGCAATATTGCATCTTAAGTGACTTCAGAATTCTTAGGTCTGTTTCAAGGTAAGTTTATTTGATATGCAGGTAGGTGTAGGCAAATGTAAAAACACACAAGTTATGCTTACATAGGTATTTACACACTGTTACAAATCTATTTTATAGAATTAAATATATTTGTCCCTTTGGATAATTCTATTTACAAAATTAATCATTTGCATTGTGATGAAGTAATTTTTTTGTATATATCTGTAACTGAAAATATACAGGTTAGTTAAAATTGCAGATTTTATTAATAAATGTCTGAATTTTCCATTTGATCAGATTTATATACTTGACAAAATATAGTCAGGAAATATTACGGTATGTCAACTTTGAAATGAATAATAATTATCTTGTTATCAAAATAACATGTCAATCACCAAAAATTCAATTATTCTTACTTATTTTATCCACTAAAATACATATCAGTTAGATACAATATTTTCATTCTTTCTTTCAATGTCTTTCAAAATTTATGAAACAATATCACTACAATTAAATTATTTCTATTGCAATACACTATTCATTCTAAAACAAAATTGGGTACGAGTTCAGCGAAACGTGTGGATATGCATAGGAGTTCACTGCAACCCATGCATACACTATTAATGATTTATCTAAAATACGTAAGTTTGCCAGATATGTCAGCACTGAAACACGTATGATATCAGCTGTTCGGTTAATTATTTGGGATTTTACTTCCGGGTTTAGTAAGAATCATTTTTAAAACTTAATCGCTGATATTGAGTATATTCCTTTTCTGTTTCTCTTCAAGTTGTCATATGCAAATATATGGCAAGTTTTGACAATAAATGGTCGACTGGTATGATTCCTATTGCCCGCGCAGTTTACTCGTCTGACAGTGTTATTGTTACGGCAGTCGCCATTTGCATTGTTTTGTTTTCTGCAGTTGACGTCATACCATCCTACGGGAAAAATCTAGATTTTTCCGGTGTTTTCCGTAAAACAAGATGGCCGACACGTCAAAAAGCGACGTAAACAGACAGTTTTCTGACTTTTTTTACGATTTGCTAAAGTCACACATAATTTCAACGGTAATGGGATGCGAGAATTTGTTGTTTATAAACCGATTCACATAATTTCCATGTCTTTGCAATGTGCATGTAAACCATAGGCAGTTACTTGAAAGAAATTGGAGCAAAATCATCCGGGAGTTGCTCTTTAACTGATCGTTTAAACCAGTTAAGGATATTGTAATGGACAGCTTATGAAAGCAGGCAAGAGGGAGCTAAGGAATAGAAATGAAAATGTTGAGAAAACAATATCAATACAATATATATTTGCAATATTGGATAATACGTGTGTGTGTGGTTGACATAGAAATGCGGTAGAACTCAAGACTTCTAAATAAACTCATGAGTGACAAAATGTCACCAAAGAACAAAGATATTTAAATCCACGAATTATAACTACGACGAAGCAAACTGACCGTATGTCCCCTGAAGACAACGGAATATAATTCAAATGTTCGTCCTGTAGTAATAATCCGTCAAAGAATTAAAATCCAAGAAGGTTGTTTGTTGTAAGAGAAATATACATGTAATTATGATATCCTGATGAATGGAACTTATTTTCAAACCAAACTAAGGCATTCAAAATCAAATTTTGCCGATGACAGGGCTTCGACTACGTGGAGCCGTTTCTTTTGCTCAGTAGTATAGAGGAAGTGTATTTTGTAAAGAGGCGTACACAATGGAACGACATGTTAATGAATGTGAATTGGCATCAAAATACAATGTAAAGACGCGCAGAATATACATATTCAAAACATCCTGTATGCAACCTGTATATGATATGTTGCTAATGTTCAGTGACAAAAACAAGGACAGCGAAGGGACATACTCAACCTTGTCTTGAACGATTACTTATGTCCCTAATATCTGGTCAAATCATAGATGTGCAAAACCCAAACTTACATAACACATCACTAACATGCCGAGTCCTAGTGGGACGTTTCCAGAATTCAATACATAATAAGAATTGAAAACAACTAAATGGATAATTACTTTGATGCCTTCTTAAAATCCTTAACCAGTATTTGAGGTGTGGAGAGCATAATCCGTGCAAGTAATAATATGGGGTGTTCATGTTGCCACCAGTAAATAATTAAAATTGACCATGCAAAAAAGTGTTTATATTTGCTAATTGCGACATTCCAAATATTATTTGTAGAATGGACACAAAGACGTCACAGATGATCCCGTTGGATAGTGAAAGTGAACTTCCTTTCATGAAAGTTAAAACCGATGAAGACGATGAACGTCCCGAGTGGTCCAACAGGTTCCAGTACATCCTGTCTCTACTCGGCTTTTCTGTTTGTCTCGGCAATCTCTGGAGGTTCCCTTATGTGTGTCAGAGGAATGGTGGAGGTGGGTAAGGAATGTAATTAGTAAATCTTTATTGCGAAGAAGAATATCCTGAATATATTCACTCATTCATCAGTAAGGAGCATTGAATCTTTCAAAAGGAAAGAAATACATTTAGTAATCTTGCCTTTCCTATCTATGCTTTTCTTCAACTATATGTTAAAATGTTTAAGATGTATAAGGTTTGATTAGAAATATCATCGGCTGACTTTCTAATAAGTTGTTTTTCTTTTAAGTCACTCAAAATAAAAAATAAAGCTAATGAAAGAATGTTTGTTGGGCAAGCTACACATCCTATCCAATATTTTTTGGGTAATTTGCAACAGCTGCAATAAGAATTAAAACAGAGAATAAATCGCAATTATCGGGCTCACAGAGCGACACCATGTTGCCAGAACGAGAGCGTGAAACAACGAGATTACGCTATGAAAGACACACAACGAAATTAGGAGACGCCGCTGTTTTCAATGGCGAGAGATGCGGGGCTGTCAAGCATGTTTGTTTTATAACCTTAACGACCAAGTGCCCAAACGTATTAATTTCCGATCCCCAGATCAAATAAATATAAGATTTGTAATAGAAAATTGCTGCACAAAATCGGGAATATCTGCTTGGGCTGTCAGCTGTTCAAGTTCGGGCGATGCGAGGTTTGAACATTGGTCAATTTGTAAAATAAATTCTAGACCATTTAATTAGTAGTTAAATTAGATTACTTCTCAAATACCAATGTTGATATAAATTTATTAGTAAAATAACCAATATTTTACGGAAATTAAGTTAATTAGCAGTAATCACATTGATTTTCATAACGATGTTTCGCTTGCAAGTCAGAGCAAATCCTAAAGTAAGTGATACCTCCGTGTATTGCGAAAAGTTCGTAATCAAAACTTAGTTCGTATGTACGTATTAAAATACATTTATTTCGACCAGAAATTGGCTTTCCTTATTTGTGTATTATATTCTAATCATTCATCTGAAACTTAGTCATGATGTTATTGTCTTCCATTAAAGTTTATATCACTGTTCCAATTTGATTACGAATTATGGTAGTGGTTGCGGTGATGTATGCTTGTTTTAGGTTTATAATTTCGGCATTAGATTTTAGATCTACTATTTGAACGTATTTGTTCAATTGATATAATTTATGAAGATTTTCTTATTCTTATGGAATTAAGTTAAATTCTAATGAATTGTTTTATTGAAATGAATCCTTGAAATAATAGGAAATAATATAATGAATAATATTTGTAATTAGCATCTGCAGTTTAAGTGTAATTGGAAAAATGGATGACAGCAGAATATGTAAACTTTACTAGTAAAGTTCGGTAATTTTCGAACATTTTATGTCAAAAGATGGCAGTGTTTACCTTTTTTGTGTTGTTTGTATCAATAACAAAATAATCGGGTAAGTATGATGTCATGTGTATACAGTTTATCGGTTATGAGCAATGATTGGAAGATTAGCAGATGCCGGTGAAGATGAAAACGGTAGGTAGCCGACAAAGTAATAGACAATAAACACATATCATCACACTCCTGAGTTAGAGAAAGTCGTATTTTACCGACAAAATATCAATGCTAAATCTTGAATGCCGCTCTGAATGAAAAGGAAAGGCGCACATAAAATGTCACAAAGATCATGTCTATACAAAATTCCCAAAATATCATCAAAATAATATTTTCAAAACGTAATTAATTACTTAATTATCATACATATTAGTACACTCCTACAAAATCACAATAGGTCCCTCCTACGAAATCACTGGTTCCCACATAGACACTTGTATTATGTGCAAGTGAAATTTTAGAAGTATATATTCGTCACATATCTTTGTCTGCAGAATTATCAAGGTATTTCATTTTAAGGACAGGATATAATATTTCCGGGATTAATTTATCATCAAATTTTTGACAAGATGAAAGTATTAAGGAGACCATTCCAGTAAAAAACATCCACAGGGAAGAACAGTGACATTGCATTGTGATCGAAAAATATGTGATACAAGTTTTTAAATTATTATTGCTTATTTAAACAATATGACTTTTTACAACGCATTTTGAAAATCTTGAAGTTAAATAAGAAATGATCGTTTCCCCATACAACGATTTACAAATATTTTTGTGTGGAATTGTGTATTAATTAAAGATATATACTTATTGAGATTAGAGTTACCTGAAGCAGGTTCAATGATTTATTGATATCAAACAAGTTTATAATCCTACAAAATGCATTATGAAAATTACTCTAATATAAATATTATCATTACTTTATTCTACTTAGGAAAAGTTATATTATATGATAAATAGTCAAAACGCGGTTTCGTTTAAAATAAACTGCTCAATGAGTCAATCAGAGAGTCAATCAGCCGTATTCAGAAGCATGCATAACACGATGACAAGTGCGCAGCGCAAAAAGACAGCAGATCTAGTTTATAGTACAAACTCTACCGGACAAAGATGTACGGAGTTTACAATCGAAACTCCTTGCACGGATTTACGCTGGTGTGTCAATGACGCCATTTTTTCAGTGAACATGTCGCCCTGACGTCGAGCCAAAGTGACGGTTTATATTTTATGTAATTACCTAACCAATTGACCAAATACAAACATATTTTGTGAGCAATTACCTGATAACTCAATCTTTTGTAGGAAATAGTTTGAAATTACGATGGAATATTCCTTTGACTCGCACAAAGATGATTTACCATAGAACATGTCCTTTACCCCCTATTGATAAATGCTGCAAACTTTTTCAAACGATTTGGGTACTCATTCCGATGCCTTCACACTATTTCAGGAGCGTTTCTGATCCCCTATGCCATTGTGACAGTCATTGTGGGAATGCCTCTCTTCTACCTGGAGGTTTGTCTTGGTCAGTTGTCTCGTTCTGGTCCGATCGTAGTGTGGGGCCTCTGTCCCCTCCATACAGGTTCGTGAACTGTAGATCCTTCTAAATCAATTACAGATTTTACTCACAGGGGTCTGGTAATATAATAAATATTTTTTCGCGATGAAAATCAAACTGTGTAGAACAAAGCCATAAATTTACACGTTTAAGGAAATTATGCTACAAAAGAAAATCCTAAAATACAAAGAAGATTTTACATCTTAGTCCAAAGGTATAACTAGTTTTCGTAATCACGGCATGATTAGCATTACATCAAAACGGGTGTTTGTAAATTGGATAATGTTTCTCTCTAAATTAGCAATCTATGGACATATCAATCCCACGGTAATGTTCCTTTCAAACTAATCTTGATCAAAGGAATTCACCATGTTCAACCTTATGAATTAAACCCATCAGATTCACTTATTCGCTTTCTATGCAGGGATAGGCTTCAGTACGATGGTGCTCAACATGCTGTACCTGCCCTACTACAGTCAGAGTCTCACCTGGGGACTCTACTACCTGTACAACTGCTTCTCACCTGTCCTGCCCTGGACCACGTGTGTGAACACCTGGAATACCCCTCAGTGTGTTGTTGCTGGGAGAACAGGGCAAACAACAGAGCATAATATCACAATCAATGGAACGTTGGAGGAGGAAGTTGTCATTTTGAAAAACAGAACTGGCGGCCACAGCTCAACAGAGGAGTTTTGGCAGTAAGTATTCTTGTCATACTTATATACTGATTTCCAAAACAAAGATGACAATCAAAAAAATCTGTTTTATTGAAAATGAGGTATTTTCTATATTCAAAATGAAAACATTTACATGTTAATGTCATCCACAAAACGAAAACAATCGACAAAACGAACTTTAAGCAATAAACATTGTCGATAAATGGTAAGAATGAAAAACATGTTTTTAAGTCGAGATTCACGAAATGCAAGTGCACAAAAGGATATAAAGTAATTGATGAGACAAGTTCAGAACGCAGAAGCAAAAATTACTCAGAAAATTGCCTGGATCATCTACAGTGCAGAGAGGATGACAAAACATCACCCCTAACGTCATTCGATGCGTTGTCGTGCCCAGACATGTATTGACGCCCAAGGAGGACATTAACTCAAGCCGGAGAAACCACCATAATGTTGTGTGGAAGATGAATTGTGATCTTTGATAGTGCCCAAGCATAAACAAACACTTCGATTTTGGACCCTATGTGACTTTGCCTTATAACCGTACCGATTTGTTACTATGTTTTGTAATGGCATTAACAAGGTTTGAAGAAAAAAATATTTTTCTTGCGAAATAAATAGTTATTTTTATCCCGCATGTCTTAAGTCTTTCTTCAGGGTTATTTTGAAGACGTTGTCAACTTTCTTTAGGACAGTAGTATAAGAGATAATTTCCTTCCAAATTCCCTGATGGAGTTTCACGGCCGATGAGATCGATTGATAGATTCCCAATTACATTTGTGAATAAACTGCCAAATGTAATAATCATGAAACGATCGTAAAGAAATCATTCAACACAACATTATTGATGTAAATGATTTCACTGTGATTCGAGAAATATCAGTATATCAGTATTCAGTATATGTCGGGACACTTGATTAACTGTTAGTATTAATTGCTCGAAAACTAAAATCTACATCCGAATGCACACTCATGACGTTAGAAAAGTTAGGTCATGCTTTACGCGTAAGATGTACGCCACTCACCTTCAAACTGAAATGCATGCAAAGATGAAACTCGCCAACCTGTCCCAGGATGTAGCTAAAGGCTGCTTCACCCTGTCCCAAATGTGACAAAGATACCAACATGAACTAAATAATTAGAATTTGATACACCAATTTAAAAAAAACCAATCAGAAACCGAAGCAGGTACAATGCTGTAAGATACCATGTTAAGGAGAGATTGGACGATGAAACGAAATATTTTAGAATTCGCTTATTTTTTCAAAATAGCAAGTTTATCATGTATTTTGTCCAAAACTGTAAGAAAATTGGGGGGTCACCGGATGATTTAAAGAGTTATCGGTATCAATAGTAACACCCCTGTCAGCAGATTACTCTATTTGCGCGCTTTCAAAGATTTAACTTAAATAAATGACACTGTTAATGGAAATAAAATAAAAAATAAACAGTTTTCAAATAAAAACGGCATTTTTATCATTTTTTTTTCGCATATTCAACAGGATTTTTCACCGATACAAACATTTTAGATATTGCTTAAACTGTAATATGATGTGCGCAGTTAAATAAACAAACGAATTCAAAAATAATAATAGGGGGTCACCGAACGTTTTTCATCACTTAAACGTCATATTTAAAATCACCTACATAAACATAAAAACCTGACGTCACGTCATTTTTGGTAAATTCAACTGTAACTTTGACGGCCCATCGCGTAATTATTATTGAATATACTATCAATCTAAGAGTGATTGATGGAAGAACAACTATCAGTTAATTATATCAGTCAAAGATATGTATGTTATTGAAATAACACACATAGTATCATATATACAGCAAATATAGGTGACAGTAACGACATGCGTCATGTCGTAAAATTGCCGTTATAAAGACGCTACGGTAAAATTAAGCGCTTTCCTTTAGTTTATTAATAAATCTATACTTAAAAAGATTTAATGCATATAGTTTTAGACGTATTCACAAAAATAAATTGTTGTTGCAAATGTTACGGAAAGTGAATTCAATTTCTTCGTCCCATCACTCCTTACTTACTCAACACACACAACAACAATGCCAATGTTTTGCGAATGTCGGGTCGATAGTACTATTGGCCTAACGTCATGCAGTCTTCAAGAATACCACATGATGGTATATGATGGCATAGACCGCTTCCCGCGCTCTCATTTACATGAAACCTTGACCTAATTAGCATAACAGGTAAATGGGTTGGAGGCAAAACGAGGCAGCGACTCGCTTTGAATTCCGTTCTAATACGCTAAAATCTCAATTACTTAGATTAAATCAGAATGGGAAATTGAATCATAGTGGATTTTTCAAGAATAAAAACTTGATATTGCAGACTGTCAATGAAGTCGTACTTTCAAAACTACAATTCAATGTGCCCTTTGAAATGTGATTATCTAAGATTGATGATTAAAACAAATTTTATGATGTAAATTCTATAATTAGGATAACTGCTAAAGTCAGACCCAAACATATGCACGGTAAAGCTGCTGGAACCAGTCTGGTGTTCCTATGAGGGTTAACGTCACAACAGGAAAACATGTGACCTATTCAAAAGGCTTCAGCTGCAACATCCGGAGAACAGGGAAAATCTGAGCTTGTCAAAAAAAGTCCGAACTCCCTTGCGAAGATAAAGAGTTCGTTGTTTATGCGTGTCTAGTGTGTGACCTTTGCACGGCCATTGAGATGCCATCTTGTGCATTCGTGTCATTTTCGTATTGCCATCGGTAGCATTAGCCAATTAGGAATCAAGTATTGCTGCTGTTTGTCTAAGAACGCTACCGACAATCTTCGTGATACCTGCGTATAACGATCGTTTTGCATCATGATGATACCTCGATGGTACCACAGTATGAATATATTCTATGCTTACAAACTATACAGAGGAAATATTCAGATGTACATTTACATGTAACTCCATTGTGAACATAAGGTATTATATATTTCATTAACAATATAATGTATAGATATACTCTTATATATATTCATAATACATATGTTATATTATATTATCTATATAGTATTACATGCCTCATTTAATATAAAGTTTTGAAAAGTAAATAAACTTTTCAGCTATTTTGAAATGTATTATCAAGACATACTACCGTCATCGTGTCATTTCCATGTATCACAAGATATCGCAGTCTTGTTACTTTCGAATGACCCTCTCGTGTTAAATCTGCCCTTTGGTACCAATGGACAGAAGAACGCACTACAATGATGACATGAACCCCTGGATGGCATCTTGACAGCCGATGGACACACGTGGGCACCACGGAACTAACACGCCAAAGATGTTGCCTGCTCTCTCGATACTACTGCAAAACCATGAAGAACTCCATCGAAGGCGAAACGGAAACTTTGAATGGGTTTACGAATGGCCCGATTTCCTACGATCCTTTGTGAATTTGGACATTTTCAAAAATGCGTTTCCATCTTTGTATAATCCTGCGTGAAGCTGCCTTGATACAATGTAGTTTAACAACCAGGAGGCTAAGTGTTTCACCACCAATAGGGAACATACTTGCCTTTTAGAAGTAACTATGACAATGTTTTGTTTTGACTATGTGCAGTTTTGGAGAAAATTATGTTTGGAGCAACAGACCATTTAAAAACACTAATATGTCTGCTCTTCTACAATCATTATATATGCTGTTCAATCGGCAACTAAGATAACCCCGTTCACTTTGATACTGAGTCATGGTCATTTTACAGGTACAATACCCTGTCGGTTTCCTCTGGTCTGGGAGACTTTGGTTCGATGCAACCTCACCTGTTGTTGTGCTGGTTCCTGGCCTGTGTTGCTGTCTTCCTCTGTCTTTTCAAAGGAGTCAAATCTCTCGGCAAGGTACTGTGTATTAAGTAAGGTACTTTATGACAGCACCCTCATAATGGGACACTTAGTTATGAGGCAATAATATATAAATGGGCAATGCACCAACTACACAGAGGATCCCATATATAGCTATGCCAGAAACCATGCCTTTGTTAAGACAATATCACTGCACTGTTGACACTATCTTTACCATACAGTGTATGTCTCCTAAACGTTTATTGAATTGTTTATTATTAAATATTTGGAGATATAATAAGACATAATGAAACATTTCAGTTACTGATGAAGACGCCGTTGGTTTGGTACAAAATGTATAGATAACTACACTTGTCAGGATTTTTAAAAGTTTATACAAATCTATACAATTAGCTTCATGTATTCATCCTCGTGTTTCCTGCTATATTTTCAGGTGGTCTATGTGACAGTGTTGATGCCCTATTTGTTGTTGACGGTGCTGCTGGTCAAGTCGTGCACAATGCCCGGGGCTTTAGATGGCATCATCTACTATCTGAACCCTGACTTCTCACGCCTACTGCATCCACAGGTAGTGATAGTCTGCAGATAAAATAGTCTTTAATATAAAACCAATTGGAGACTTCTCACGCTTATTGCATCCTCAGGTAGTGATAGTCTGCAGATACAATAGTCTTTAATATAGTAACCAATTGGAGACTTCTCACGCTTACTGCATCAACTAGTACTGGTAGTCTGCAGTTAAAAAAGTCTATAATATAGTAAACAATTAGAGACTTCTCACGCTTACTGCATTCTCAGGTAGTGATAATCTGCAGAACAATCCTTGCTTGTGTACATCTATTAGCTACCAAACACACTTAGAAATAAGATGTGTGACAATACATGCATCAAGTGGTATCTCAGACTGCATTCGATTTTATAATACCACAATAAGCTTCTTCAGTTGTCTATAATATAGTTACCAATAGAGGCCATGGATCTTGTTTTATATGAACTTTGTGACAGTTGCAAAAATAAAAGTTGGCATACATGTAGAATCCATAAAGTAGTGTCCAAAGTAAAGAATGAGAGTCTTTCTTAAACAGCACTGTATACACACACACTACTTCTTTTTCTGCGTTAAAAAGCAAATGCAGATATGTGATTTTGTTCCAGAAAGTGATCTCATGAAAGATGTCTATTGTATTTATAAATTTAAAAGGAGTGTTCAATCGGGGTATTTTACGGAAACGAGAGTGTATTCACGTTGACACATATATACTTTTAACATAAGATTCTAACACAGTCAAATTGGAAGATGTTATAATGAAGATAATATTTTAATGATTTTGTATTTCACAACTTGATAAAGACAAGGGCACGTTTATTAAAATAAATAATAAAACATCGGAACCGAAGCCATTCATCGGTGGTGCAAGAGGAGAAAACCTAATATATTAAATATTAAAATTTAAAAAGTACAATGTAGGTAAATGTAATGCAAAAACAATAAGATAGCGGATACACTGCCGATAGATTTTAGCAACGGATATTCTTCATTGATGCATGTGCTTATTCCCCTTTTCTGTACTCATAACGTTAAAAAATCTTTTCACCTTTCTTTTTTGCAAATATGAGTATGTGGTGTTACAATAAGACAATTATATAATGAAGTTCCATGAGGAAACCAACAAATGAAAACCAAACAAGTCAAATATCATTCAAATTATGTTCACTAAACGACACAATCAGGTTAACGATACACATTTTCAAATGGGATACAATTGAGCTATAACAGGGTCACAGATATACTAATAGAGCTCTAAAATACCTGATGTTAGTCATCAAAGGCAGAATATTTGAATGTTTTTTCCGATGAGCGTGATGACAATGACAAGGCACAAGGTAGAATACTTTCCCAAAACAGAAGCCAAAAACGGCCTCTAGAAAGTCAAGGCCCTAGCAAAACAATCCAGGTTGATCCAACAACATTTTAAACATCAAAGAAAGATTGGAAAACCGGAAATGAGAAGGGAAAAGAGCTTCATGTATCTAAAAACTTCATGAGTACAATTGCTTTCACTGTTACCTGTAAGTTCAAATCCAGTAGACATTTACATAAACTTATGTGTGTCCAAAACATTTAAACCTACTTATTCAATATTATTTAAGTGAACATACATGTTAATAACAACAGTGAATGAAGTGAAAACATATATATCATTATACCCATTGCTGATTATAATTACTTAATTATATAATTTATTTATAATTAATGATAATAAAAACTATCATGTTTTAACATATCATTGGTAACCAACGTGCAAACGATACCTTTTATGAAATATTGAAATCAAGTTGGTATCTTGTTGGGCTTTAACTCGTCCTATGTCATGTTCCAATCTCGTCTACTTAGGGAGATTCCAGAACGACATTTTCGTAATTATTTTTCAGAAAGATGAAATACAAGGTCTCAAAACTGAAAATTCGGGTGGCCTAACTACGTAAATGTCTTTCAGTCATATGAATCACTCATGTATTCAACTTTGTTGCCTATTTTTAGCAACGTTCCTGCATATGTATTTCATCAGAAAAGCTTGACAATAGGAGAATTGAATTGTAACAATTGTTCAAAGGTTACATGTTATTAAAGTTATTATGCATACAATTAATGAATGAAGGTTGGTGAGAACGTTTAGATGAGCAGTACACTTATTCCTCTTAGTACGTCAAGGGATTGGTCTGATTGTAGGTTTGGTTGGAACGTAATACTCTTATTCCTCTTAGTACGTCATGGGATTGGTCTGATTGTAGGTTTGGTTGGAACGTAATACACTTATTCTTCTTAGTACGTCAAGGGATTGGTCTGATTGTAGGTTTGGTTGGAACGTAATACTCTTATTCCTTTTAGTACTTCAAGGGATTGGTGTGCTGTAGGTTTGGTTGGAACGTAATACTCTTATTCCTCTTAGTGCGTCAAGGGATTGGTGTGATTGTAGGTTTGGTTGGAACGTAATACACTTATTCTTCTTAGTGCGTCAAGGGATTGGTGTGCTGTAGGTTTGGTTGGAACGTAATGCTCTTATTCCTCTTAGTGTGTCAAGGGATTGGTCTGATTGTAGGTTTGGTTGGAACGTAATGATCTTATTCCTCTTAGTGTGTCAAGGGATTGGTCTGATTGTATGTTTGGTTGGAACGTAATACACTTATTCCTCTTAGTGTGTCAAGGGATTGGTCTGATTGTAGGTTTGATTGGAACGTAATGCTCTTATTCCTCTTAGTGTGTCAAGGGATTGGTCTGATTGTAGGTTTGGTTGGAACGTAATACTCTTATTCCTCTTAGTACGTCAAGGGATTGGTGTGCTGTAGGTTTGGTTGGAACGTAATACACTTATTCCTCTAAGTACGTCAAGGGATTGGTCTGATTGTAGGTTTGGTTGGAAGCTCTTATCCAGATGTTCTTCTCCCTTGGACCCTCCTGGGGAGCCTTGATTGTCATGGCCAGCCACAACCCTTCAACTAAAAGTACAACAAGGTGAGATTCACAGGATCAGCCACAAACCTTCAACTAAAAGTGCCATTAGGTGATGTTACACAGGCAGCGTAAGATTATGATGACCAAATAGTCTGCATTTTTGCAAAAGTTGCTTTGAATCAAGCTTATAAGTATTGGTATATTGTCTTGGTTAAAACTGCAATTACAAATAATGTACACTTTCAAACTTCAGTGACACATTCATAGTATGTGTTTGTGGGGAGCTGACGAGTTTCTTTGCTGGACTTGTCGTGTTTTCCACAGTTGGATATCTGGCTCACAGTCTTGAACTTCCTGTTGCTGACGTCATCACTTCCGGTAAATATTTAAATATTTATTCGCAAGATACATGTTTGTATTGATAAATTGTTTTAAATATCATAGTGAAAGTAATTGACAAAATGATGTTATTATATTTTTGTTTGAATAATTTATACCATGCATCATTTAGTAGATATCGAATCAACATTATAAAAGCTGTAAAACCATTCATGTTAAACACACGTGTGTATTTATCAAGTATCAACCTTTTATCACCAATGTTCTTTGATTTTTGATAACATTAATAAACAAATGTGTCATCAACTGACTCAGTCCTGTAACCACAATGCTAGGTCCAGGTATCGGATTTATCGTCTACCCGGAAGCTGCAGCTCTACTTCCTGTTCCTCAAGTGCGGTCCGTCCTCTTCTTCCTGACTCTCCTCATGATGGGCGTGGACAGCGTGGTTGAGTATAACTGTTCAAGTATTTCCCATAATACCAGCGTGGTTGAGTATAACTGTGCAAGTATTGCCCATAATACCAGCGTGGTTGAGTATAACTGTGCAAGTATTGCCCATAATACCAGCGTGGTTGAGTATAAATGTTCAAGTATTGCCCATAATACCAGCGTGGTTGAGTATAACTGTGCAAGTATTGCCCATAATACCAGCGTGGTTGAGTATAACTGTGCAAGTATTGCCCATAATACCAGCGTGGTTGAGTATAAATGTTCAAGTATTGCCCATAATACCAGCGTGGTTGAGTATAACTGTGCAAGTATTGATCATAAGAACTAGGATTGACTAATCAATGCTTAGGTAGTCAAGACTTCTGCTTGATCTTGAACCAATGTTTGAATTCGAGGACCTGTAATAAATCAGTTTCTCTGCTTTAAAATGAGCTATTAATAATGTCCCTATCGTCACTACAAACGTAGCTTTCATAAAACAACTGTACAGATGATACTCCTCTGAAAAGGGGAAATCACCAATTATGTGACCCCTACAATATGTCCTTCATTCTTAATATAAGATATTTAAAAAAAAATTAAGAACAGTAAGATTTTCTGGATAACAAAGCTGAGGTACAAAATAAACTTCACACCCTATTGTTTCACATATACAGTAAAAATAACCAAACAAATAGATATGATAGAACCGGGATATTATTTAATGGTCAATGTTGACTGATTCGGCAAACAATCATACTCGTTTTTTTATGTGTATTGTAAATATATTAAAATGTTGTGGGTTTGTTTAAGAAACACGACCGTTTTATACTTAACTATTGTCATCATCATCATGTTGACATCATCAGCTGTCAAGCAAATAGAAAACCCTCTTAATTCGAAACCCGGTCAATTCGGAGTCATAAGCACGGTTGATTTTCGAATTACAGGGGTTCCACTGTTTATTTTTTGCAGTTTGCCCATTGTGAAGTGTTCGTGTCCTGTTTTGGAGACATATGTTCCAGAAAATGTACATCTAAACACAGGCCTGCCATGTTAGGAGGTGCCGTCATAGTATTTATGTTTCTCGTTGGTCTTGTCTTCACAACAAGTGTAAGTTCATATGTGTATTTATAGCTTTTATATATATTTTTTTTTCACGGAGTGTTGCGGGCTTTCTCCTTGCGATGATACTACCAGCCGTGATATGAGTGCAATACTTTTGAAACCCCAAATCACCTCACCTTACCTCAACAACATCTAATCGTCTTCATGCCATTGTGAAACTTGTGGTGTTACCTTGGGCAAGTGACTATAGTTGAACTGTGCCTCTTTTTAATATGAGGACTTTTCGTTTTAAAGAGGAAACAATATCAGTAGTCAATCCTCACATACAAGTTGCAGTACAGTATATATGTTTATATGTGGGTGATTGAGAAACCTCAATTGCGAGGGCATTCCAGAGATTTGGATCCTTGAGAGGAGGTTACATTTGTACATCCTGAGGCCCAATGGACCGAATAATGTAACCGACTCAAAGGGTCTACAATCTCTGGTAAGTCCGAGAAAGCTGGTTTTGTCCATACTATCAACCGTTTTTAAGTGGAAAAGACGCGTTTTTATCGCGTTATCGCTCCTAAAATCTCCAATCCTGGTTACGGCCGAGCTATCTTTTCAAGTTAAATACCGTTGTCTTCCATATGCCTCCGTGGCGCAAAAGGCTAAACCGTTATCTCACGAATCATAAATCTTACTGGTTGCGGGTTCGAGACACACTTTCGTCAAAACATTTTGGGTCTATAGTGTACTATATCTTTGGGAAATTAGTCAAAATCACTCTAAGATAGTTTCTTCAGATCTATGCTTTCACATCATCCTCTCAGGAAACATATCAGGGTTTACAATCATAGTAATTCCTCCAAACAGGGTTTACAATCGTCTCTGTACCGCGTAATACAGAAATTTAACCAATGCTAACCATATAATACGATCTTGAAAAGACTGTGTGAAATGAACGATTATACGGAGGTAGGTTAATAAATACAAATATTTATGTTTCCAACGATGCATATTATCTTTGCAGGGAGGAATTTACGTCTTTCAACTGGTGGACTGGTATGTGGGAGCCTGTACTTGCTTTGTGATCTCTGTCCTCAACTGTCTAGTCGTGAGCTGGGTGTATGGTAAACGAGATGTTCTTCCTTTTGATATAAGGTTATTAGACGTGGTAATTACAGTAAATTCTGATATAAGGGATAGGAATCATCGTGTAATAATCCATCTGAATGGTTTAATTTTGTAAAAACAATGGTGTTTCTTTACAGGCATCAAACGTTTTTCTGCAGACGTTGAGAACATGACAGGAAAAAGACTTCCAATACTATTTAATATTGTTATTGCTGTTTTCATCCCACTTGTACTATCGGTGAGTAATATTTTGTTATAGTTCCTCCTCGATCACATGGGGCGTTATTTTCCGGTACTCTACCAATCTATACACTTTTTTAATTCATTGGATATTCAATCAGTCTCTGATTCATAAATGTGCACCAGCATTTAAGTTCAGTTTGTTCTGCTGTGTCTGTACTCACTGATATCTCATTAACTCATTTGTACGGTTATAACGAGGGGATGAGTGGGAAGATGGAGGGAGGACGAATAGGGAGACATTATCAGCTGATAGTGGAACTGTTAACATGCTGTGTAGCTCACACTAGTAGACACCGGATCAAACCAACACATTTGTGAGAGAGAGTAACGCAATATATGCACTTGTCTGATCATTCCATAAGATTATACTCATGATGCATCCAGCTACTATTTTACTTTTCTAGGTGATCCTTGTCATGACATTATCAACGTACACGCCCCCGACATACGGGAAGTATGTTTACCCCGAGTATGCTGTTATCACTGGTTGGTGTATCGCCTTTGTTTCCATTCTACCTATTCCGATCTGTATGGTGGTGCAAGTGCTGAAACGACGAGGAACTATTTTGATGGTAAAAGATTCTGTGTATACAGTATTTCGATGGTCGATGATTTCCATACAAAAAGTTTAAAAGACTAAAAATTATAATCACATAAAAACATGATGGCTGATTTCTTACTCTGGTGTACTCGAAAAATTCTACGTCAAGTGATTAAATTGCAGCTTAATTCATTCAGCAGATGAGTTGTTGATATTTCGTACACATGTCTTTATTTGCATAGATATGTTTATTGATATGAAAGGTTGTACGATAAGAAAGAAGACAATGTATATATGTATAACTATTCAGACTAATCATATTACTCGGTTTAAATATGTTTGGCTAGGGTTGTCAGATTGGCTGGGGTTGCCAGATTGGCTAGGGTTGCCAGATTGGCTAGGGTTGTCAGGGTTGCCAGATTGGCTAGGGTTGTCAGGGTTGCCAGATTGGCTAGGGATCTATTTAAGGAGAGAGGGGGTCAACACGTAAGTTTTGGTTTGATACGGCAAGCCATAACGGATGTTTCCATAAGGGCCATTCGGTTATTCATATGTAGAATGTTTAATTTTAAGAAACTTATCAATGTTTTGCAGCGTTTGAAAACTTCCCTGAGACCAAACACCCACTGGCAGAGATCTCTAAGAAAATACGGAGGTGACACCGACCCACAACCAGTGTCGCTGTTAGACAACTTAATGTTCATGTTTTCAACAAAGAAAGCCAATTAAGAATGGCAATCGGCAATACATCCTCATTTACAGTCCTGAATGATCAGCTGTACCTTGTTCTTTCCTGAAGAAAGTGGGAGTTGAAGATTTCTTCACAGATATTCATTTTGTGGTTGACAATCTTGGGACTATGTTTCGGTTGGATAACGGATTTGAAAGTATACGTAAACGCCGACAAACTAATCATCAGGTGATATTTCACACTGTAAGTAACTGTCAGTCAATGATATGTGTTCTCTTTGTATCAGTTAAAACCAATGAACAGAGATTAGCAAATTATGAACCACTTCCGAAATCCGAAATAATCGGCGCAAAAATTTTTCTATATTTTATTTTCTAATCAAAAACATTAGTTAACTGGAATAGTTCAATTCACAATAATATTACCCGAACAGAGCCCATTTCTACTGCATGTTCAGAATAGGAAATCACATTCCATCTAGTTAAAAACTGACACGCTTTTCCTAGAATTCGGCAGAGTGCATCACTTTCAGTCTCCGTGCATCAAGGCAGTTGATCGTGATTAGACGGGTGTGTAGAACCATTGACTGTAGTGCCTAATGAGTCGAGAAAGATTGTAAATTCACGTGCATGAGGTTAGGACTACTGTTTGTTTTGATTTGACTTCAGGGGACCATCACAAAATGGAAATAGAAATCCACATCGATATTGCCTCCACATAATATAACGAATCCAAGCACACGGTAAACCTGACGTCAGATAATGCACGTACATTGCATGGTTATCGAGGGACCAGCGGGACATTACTTGAATAATAGTCCGGCAATTTGAACAGTTGGTTAATACGATAAATAGCGTTTCCCAAGAACAATATCATGACGTCAATAGAACATAATAAATATATATCATGGGTGACTTTGATGATCTTTTATAGCCAGATTTAGGACTAAACCAATGCCGTTTTTTAAAAAAAAAAAGCCTATTGAACAAAACAAGCCAATGGATTGTTAAAGTGATGATCAGCGAGTAAGAAAATGCAAAGTTATTCAATGTGTGAATGACTAAGTGAGTTAATGAGGTATAGTCCTTGAGACCGTTCTAATGAATAGTACGCTTTTTAAAAAAGATCATTAAACTGACATTCAGTGATATTCATAATATTCAAATCACTACGTTCACGTTTTCCATCGTCATTATACATCATTATGTACTTAGTCAACTGTCATTCTCGGCAAAAATCAGCATTTCGCGATAAAATAGGACCATTTCTAACGTTTTGCAATACACTAGAAGTCCCATTAAAATATTATTTCAAGAAACAGACACATTTGCGACAAATAAAGCTTACTTTCTTGACAATTATTCAAAACTACGAACATTAAGAATGTTCGCTTACTTCCACTGTATTAATTTGAATTGATAACACTTTGTTTACACAAACGTTTAGCTTGTGTTCTACATTACCATTATATCTATTCTCCTGGAAGAGTGTTTGTTCGCTTAATACAGCAAACCGCTTTTCTTGAATTAATTTTACCAATTACGTTTGAACAATAAGCTCGATGATTTTCAGAAATGACAGAGAAAATGTAAATAAACAACAGCTTTATTTCGGAATTCCTTTTTATGGAAATGCCATTACTTGATACTTGGTGGCTGGCTCATATAAGGCATTATCACAGTGCCTCCTTCATATTAATAGTCCATGTTCTTTATAACTATTTTATGATAACAAATTGTTTGAGATGTGTATATCAAATATATTTCAATTCATCTTTCACCACGTGGCGATTAATTCTAATGACCCAAAACTCCACTTTCACATCTAAAATTTATAATTTTTTAAATTGTGAAAAATGTATCTAAGCTGCTTTTTAATTAGAATTTATTGTGTATTCAAATACATTACTAAACAATGGACCACCTTTTCTCAATTAAGAAAATAAGGATTACAAACCATATAGAAAATCATGAATTATGAGGAAGGGTAAAATATACAGTGTTGAGCGAGGATAATTCCACAGTGAGATGGTTAGTTTGTGACACCGATTTTGAGTAGACATAAATACTAAAGTAAAGATGATTCTCGCTATATTTCTACTATGTCTGATGAATACTTATAGTTTCATGGAGGAGGTTATTTTTCACTAGGGTCAAATGTTTTTGTTTAATTTAATCATTGTTATCATTGAATGGCCAGAAAAAATGGGTTTCATCAAATCAATGCTTAAATGTGACAATGGAGAACAAAAGTCAAGTCCTCTTAATCCCGTATGGAAAATACCAATCCAATATTGTTTGCAGTCAATTAGTTGACGGCAATATAGTATTTGATACAAAGCAAATAATGGTGGAGGTTACTTCTTCCCTTAGTTAATATACAAACAAGTTGAACATTATTAAAAATAGACATATGCATCCTCTCCGATCAAATAAGCAAATGATACTGATATGAATTGGTGAATGTTTATGTTAAGCAATGCTGTAAATATATTCTAACCTCAGAAAACAATGTTGTTAAAGGAATGTGTTTGGACCAATAGAAATGTTGACGTAATATCATGTAGATGTATTACATTTAGACGGGGATATTTTATCTAAGTTCATATATTAAAATATACAATTGTATTTGAGTAATGCACTTTTTCTGAAAATCACCCGTTATTTTAGCTAGTAGTAATTCAGCTCACAAATGTACGTAAAACTGCTTATTTAAAAATGTAACGTTTTGAGTATATGTGTATGTCAGACATTGTTTATTTTTATTTTTACTAATATATTTCAGAGTTTATACATAGATAACTATTCTTTTTGAAAAGACCATGAACAAGCGTGTGAAAACGAGATATTTTAAAATGATGGCATATTTTAAAAACTATCTCTATTCTCAAGTATAAGCTCTTCATTAATTTGCTGTGAAGGCCCTACAGCTGTAGATGGCAATTGTAAACTTTGTCACAAGCTCATGTACATTTTAGGAACAAATAATCTACCAGTGGTTTGAATTGTTATATCCTTTAAATAAATTGCAGGTTTTTGATTACAGTCAAAGGATAAATGCATATTTCAATATTAATTAACCTATCGCCAGACACGCCCCCAAATTTCCTCTCCACCAATCAGAAAAATCATTCTGTTCGCTGCAGACAGCCATTTAAGCTGACGCCAACGTAACCATGGTTTACTTCCTGGTTTGATTTCCACTAATTTAGAGAATGCAGTTAGGACACATACAGTGTGATATCGGCTAGTTGTATTCTATCCAAATACATTGATGGAGATTTTAACAGATATCAGGTACTGACAAGGCTATGTCACAGCGTGCAAATGACCGTTGAACGGTAAGATTCGAAGCGAGTACAACAGTGGATGAATTTCTACCTTTTTTTGCAAATGTACGTTTGAATAAAATATGAACAGACACATATCACAGGTATCTAAAAGCTGTTCCCGATAAGTTTGTTTTACGCATTTCGTAGAGATGTTTGTCTTTATCTGCTCTCGGATTCTGAATGCAACGAAGGCATACCTAGCTCTACGAACGTAGACTCATATTGCGGCGGCACTTTTCAAAACAGGCAACCTGCTCGTCCAACATATATGCCATGCCAATAATTAAGTGACATCACATAATACAGCTGTTGATTTTTCAAATTATCGTGTGTATACTTGTATGCATATCAACAACACAAACTATTTATTTCACCATTGAACTCTGTTTTAGAAGACCCAGATCGACACAGAAATAAATTATGTGTTTACTTGCCGTTGATGTTGTCCTGGATTTCTGTTTACTTCATCTAGGCATTATCAATTATTTTGGAAAAACAAATTAATTGTATTTTCATATTTCTCATTCTACAAATACCACATCCACTTTATTGTGTTTCCCTGAGTTTGTTACATTAATAACATTTTAACCGACAAACAATATGTTTAAATAACATGTCAAAGACATGTTTTCCTAAAAGGGGAGACATATTGTTCTAAAGACATAAATTATCTTATCTATGACATAAATATTGTGTCATGTATGAGTTAATAAAACACATATTTTAATATTTAGATTTCTTGAAAACAATGCACATGCCAATATATTCAGGAATGACGATTTTAGTAACATTTTACTGTATTATTTGTATTTCAGTGAAACATCATATTCTGTACATGTTACAGTCGATTCAATTTTTAAATTTAACTGTGCATATATACTTTTTAAATTAACAGTGATACAATCCAATTGTGTTTATCAGTTTTCATTATTTATTCATAGTTAATTTCGTATTGTGGCGTGATCTAGGCTTATGATTTACGTTTGATGCTTAGATTCAGTAATATTTCCTACTAAATCATACTAGGTTTGATTCTAAAAAGAGAATTAATGGGCATATCAATCATGGACACATATGTGTGTACCACTACAATTCCTTTTTGAGTGCTTCAAATACTAATAATATAGTTTGCTTGATAAGTAAATGAAAACAAATAGAATTATCTTGATTCAAAACCAATATGTAAATTAAACTTTTGAGAAAAGTTTGTAAAATAACTAAAAGCAAGAAATCAAACTCAGCTAACTAACACTTTCCCTTGATTATTTTTCTTTACAAAAATAAGAACTATTTGTAAAAAGAACATTGGCGAAAGGTTAATTCTACCGGTTGTGATATTCCTAACATTTCTTGCTAACATAGGCTACTGCTGAAACTTGGAACTTTAAAGGAAGGTCTCTCTTTAATTCCGACAATGATGAATATCGATTTGACAGATCATTAGCCAACACAATTAAGTTAAAGGTCATTGCAATAGGTCTATAGTCTTTAGTTCTTATACCAAATCATATAGATGGCAATGACATTGATTTAAGTTAATTTTGTATGAAACTATCATTTGCAATCATTTATTTTCTATGAGTTTTTATAAGATAATCATAATTTCATTGAACCTAATACAAATAATAATTTTTGTTTTTACTCATCTTTAAATACATTAAATGAATGACCTCATGCCATATTTACCAGAATTAAAATTCTTACATTTATCCTGTATACAATGTACGTTATGGAGGCCATTTCCGTTCACTATGAACCATCGATTTATTTCTTAAATTTTGCGTTTAAACTGTATACACAATACAATAGAAATTGAATTCAGGTATTGTTTAGTCATTTAGGATTAGGTTTATCCTTGTGGATGAAAACATAATGTTTTAAAATTAATATGAATTGTCTTACAGCAAAATTGACGTTGATATAAAGGGATCCGGAGTCGTGAAGTGAATGAGAACTTATAATTAATGTAGTCTTCAATAAATGAGAGAGGCCTATTCATTTTATGTGATTCATCCTTTGTTTACATTTTGTTCGGTTGTCTGCGAAGACAGAAACAAATGATTAAAATATTGACGATCAACTTAAACCTTTGTTGTGGTCGTTAAGTATAACATATCGTTAAATGTTTTCAAACAAAACTGTAGCTGCTGTTTGACATACGTTTTCAGTAATGTTTATATGTTGTTCAAGAACTAGCAACAGGATTTTCAATAAATGTAGAGAGAGCTTTAAAAGTTGTTTCTAGCGATGTAAGATGTCTACATTTGTTCACTTGCAAGTAGCAATGAAAATGCTATGAAAATATTCTAAGTACCCGTTTTGAAAAAAATAACCAGTGGTTGCTGCAGAAATGTATGTGAGCTAGAACCGCGCCTGTGATTGGTTGAAATATGACTTCCTGTCCTTATTTCATTAGACGTATACCATTGCATCTAGTTTTAACCAGATTTGGTTGTCCAATGAATGCCAGACTACCAAAGAATATACATGTAGCTACAGGAGGCTTTTGTTTTTACATAATATCTTAACAACTGTTTACATTAATGTGGACTTTATTACTTTTCTCATGCAATTAAATCACTTTTTCGATAAAGGACTACCAATGACCAATGAGTTTGGTTAGTCATTTGACGAAGGAGAAACGAGTTGTATCGATTTACGTTTGGCAATAAATAATCCATTGAGCTAGTTTCTCGAAGTAAAAGGAGTATTGTGGATTAATCTGATAAGTACATGTATATACACCTTATATTTATTGTTTTTCTCCTAAGCTAGCGACCATAATCACTTTAGATGGATGGATTCCCATGAGGAATAACGTCTGCATAAACTCAAACTCTTTTCCCCCCGATTCCATTAATTTACGAGCTGGTGGATTTAGTACTCTTGACGGATACTCATTTGAAAACGAATTTAATCAGCTTTTCATCTTCAATGTATTTCCGCTGTGTATGTATTTTGGTCTCGTTAATTCTAAAGGACGTTTGTCGACCAAATAAAATGCATTGCAACCCAATAGTAATGGTAAGGAAACAATGACTAACATTATCCTTTCGCTTCTGCTGGACATGGTGATATACACTTCACACACGTGAACTATAAACAAATAAATTTCTTCACGTATGTAAGTAAGAAAGCAATGTTTTCCCTGGTTTGTTGTATTGTTTCCAAGACGTTCCTGACAGTATGCCAAGATGAGTTTTAACGCAAAGAAACACGTAGTTACATAGGTTTGTCAGTGCATGTATAGTTTTGACAGGTTGTTGAGTTTTCACATTTTCTTGTTCTGAAAAAGAAACAATTCACTATATTGACGTCAAAACTATTAAAAAAACACAATTACAGACTACGGACACAGAAACAGTGGTTTTACCTAATTGTTAAACGTAAATTGTACATGAACAGAAATTGAGGTTCTGAAATAGTAGGACTCAAACAGATCTAGCTTGTGTTGAATTCTTTTCCAAAGTTCTGCGTGACATAATCATTTTCTATTCTCCTGAAACATTGTTTGTTCTCTTTGGAAGCAGATCAGCAATAACTGACATGAAGTAATTTCATCAATTTAGTTTTGCAATACACTGGAAGTCACTTTAAAATAATATTTCAATGAACAGACACATTTGCCAGAACTAAAGCTTACTTTCTTGACAATTATTCAAAATTATGAACATTATACTCTTTGAATACATTTTAATTGATAACACTTTATTTACACAAACGTTTAGCTTGTTTTCTACATAACCATTATCTTTTCTCCTGGAAGAGTGTTTGTTCGCTTAATGCAGCAAACCGCTATTCTTGAATTAATTTTACCAATAACCTATGAACAAGAAGCTCAATGATTGTCAGTTTATAGTTTAAACCACAGCTTTATTTCGGAATTCCTTTTTAAAGAAATTCCATTTCTTGATAATTGGTGGTTGTTTCATATAAGGCAAACCCCCCTAATCACAGTGCCTCATTCATCTTAATAGTACACGTTCTTTAAAACTATTTTACGATAACAAATTGTTTTAGATGTGGATATCAAATATATTTCAATTCATCTTTCATTAATACTAATTACACCAAAATCCACTTCCATATCTAAGATTAAGATTTTGTATCTAAGTAGCATTTTTAATTAGAATTTATTATATAAAAGAGCAAACAAATTACGAAAAAGGAAACACTTTTAGCAATTAAGAAAATAAGCATTACAAAACATAGAAAATAAAAATTATAGAAAATGATGAATTATGAGGAATACGTCGGATACACACCGTTGAGCGAGGACAATTCCACAGTGAACTGATTAGTTTGTGACACTGATTTATAAAGAGTCGACCACTACATAAATATTAAAGTATAGATGATTCTCGCTTTATTTCTACACTACCATGATGATTACTGATACTTTCATGGACTGAGTTATTTTTTTCAAAAGTTCTCTAAATTAAAGAACTATTCTGACGGATACTTACATGTAGATTTTCATTAATTTACTGTAAGCTTACACCTTTGTACACCTTTGAATCTTTAAAACATGAATATGCAAATAAACACTGAACACTTCCCGTTAAAACTGTAAAACAATAGCATGATCATATTTTGTAAAATAATGTACTGTAAACCTACATGTATATCTAAAATGTTATACTTCAATACAGTCATCGCGTAATTACGCTATGAGTTGCAGGGTGTTTTAGAAGTGTCTCTATGTAAGTAATTCAAAAGTATCTGGAACATAACTCCGTCTTACAGTAATCTCAAGTAGCATGGGAATACGCTGTTTTACAAGAGAACCTGGCAGTTTTGTCTTCATCGATGTTATAACACGAATTCATAACAGACACATTGATAAACAGAAATATATTGAAACAAAACACCAAACTTCAACCGTACATCTTTCTTAGACTATGGACACAAACAACGAACTACATGTTCATACATGTGTATGGGTGTCGGTGTTGTTGTATTCACCTATATATAAATTATAAACATAATGTACAATATGCACATGTCTACACAGAGGGACTGAGCTCACCCTCATGAATTTAGAATGTTTATAGGACAGGTAATGCCACCTGAATTAGTAAGTACCCAAAATGGATTACTCGTTCAGTTGAAACTGGTTGTGCAATGAGAACTTCCCTTGTAACACAAAGATATGTACTTTATAAGTTTCCCAGAAAGATAGCTTACTGTTTTTGAATGTAATTTGACATCTTAATTTCCTGGTGACAGAACATGTAACGGTATGCTAAGTTAAGTAAACTACTCACTTATTTATTGATGTTCACTTTATTTGATAATATTGACAACATAACGGGGTAAACTAATTTGAATAACAATTTGATTAGATACTTGCCAGGCGAACACAAACAGTTGTGGTGTACGTTAGAATTAAGTGAAGATTTAGCAAGTTGATTCCCCGATGCACTGATCTAAGTAAATGTCATTATAGGCTGACTATGTATTGACTGAGCGTGACCATAATCCGCTAGACGGTGAACCAAGTTTAGAAATAGCCAGACAGACAAGGAAGATATCATTAAGAACCTTTACTTCAAAGCGTCCACGGCTTTCATGATATTCCCATTGGTCTAGTTATACTCACAAGGTCTCATTATAAATAAACGTTATGTGTTTGCACTTCGTATAAACGTTAACAAAGCAGTAAATATCTCCGACTGTACATAAAGTGACTTTGGTAAGAAGGTATCTAAACCCAACTGGTACCAGACTATCAAGTTGGAAGGAACCTTTCAAGTACAAAGCGGATAATGTTACTCTGTCATTTCGTTAGATGTTTGTTTCTCATTACTTATCCCATTTCATATTGTGTAAACATGCTTCGAATCGTAACAGAGATGCTTTAAAACTAAACCTAATAAACTGTTCGAATAAGGTTAGTCACACAATTAAATACATCAATGTCAATTAAGGGTCTTGTAGTTAAAATGGGAATAAATCCAGTTTAATTCACCCTTTTTTTTTTGGGTATCATTTTACATTAGTTATGTTACCTCCATGCAGTTTATAAGTCCGTCTTCATATACATGTATGTTTAATGTCTGTGTTAATCAAAACAAAAAGCACATCGACATGCAACCTCATTAAAGCTCGAATGTCGTTAACCAGAGTATTCAAGACATCAAGGACACCCCTGGGACTTTATATCTATCTATTAAAAACTTTGCAGTAGATATTGGAAACTGTTGTGCCTTGGAATAGATTAGACTACATGTATATGCGAGTTGTCTTGGGATACAAATATACCATAGCACGTATATACTAAATACCAATCAGGGAATTGCTAGGGAACGTGGGAAAATTGTTTCAATGGAGAAAACATAGACATAATTTAATTAACTTAACATACGGTATTGCACTGCAAAATTTAAATTCATTTAAATGGTATTTAACAAGAAGGTGTGGGCACAGTATGAGCATAGAAACTTCAATCATGCTTGTATCAGTCCGTGACAGCCGTCACATAAAACATGTGTGAAGGGGATAAGCCCATTCATTTCATGATTCATTCGTCAGTGACACTGCATAGCACATTTCAGTGAGAACTTCTGTCGACAATTGATTAAGGAATGTTGATAAATTGTACATTTTGCCTTTTTAGAAATGTCTAAAATATTGGGTTTTTTTCCCATGGAATGAGTCTAGCTAGGGTCGTTTACGGAACACAACTTTAATTTGCCATTTCATTTTCAACAAACCCGCTATGATTTGCAAATAGATGAGATGTTTTTCTCTGCTATTTACAAATTTGCATTTTCTTCTTCTTCACTGGAACACTATTTACTTTGACAAGAGATAACAGTATGCATTAAATTGAAGTAATATGCTCATTTTCCTTGGTGTTTAGTGTATAAATCTATAAGAATTTTGTTCAAGCTGTCTCAAGGAACTCTAAGGAATAACTAATTTGTGATAATTTGCTGATATTTTTACAGCTCTCGTGTCGTGATCTGTTTGCTTTGCAAATTTAACAAAATTAGGCTATTAAATTTCTCGCCGCTAATGGCTGAAATACTGCCAAAGCGGCAATAAACAATAACTCTCTGTCACTAAAATGGCATTTAAGAGTTACTCTTATTATCTGATGAATTTTGGTTATTGGATAGCATGATTTATTTTTATTTTGTATCAACCAACTAAAGTTTCTTTTTTTTGGTTCTTATCACTTAGTCTGCATTACTTTAACAATTTCCACAAGCAGCATGTGAGCAGCTGACTTCACGAATTGCTATAATATGTCCATTAACGTTATTTCTAAGCACAGTTTTAAATCTACTGAGCTACAGTTAAAAGGTGTTTTGTTGATTAATCTTATATGTATATCCACCTTATTTTTGTTGTTTTATGTCAATATCTCTTAACCTAGCGGCAATATATAATCACTTTAGATGGATGATTTTCCTTGACTCTTGTTTATTTCCCGTTTCCATTGTTTTATGTCCTGACGATATACATTTGTAGTTCTCTTGACAGATACTCATTTGAAAACAAATTTAATAAACTTTTCTTTGACAACGTATTTCCTCTTGTGTGTATTTCGGTCTTGTTGATACTAGAGGAAACCTGTTGACCTAATTAGTTTCATTGTAACCCAATAGTAATGTTTACGAAAACAATGACCAACATTCAACATTCACTTTCGCTTGTGCCAGTGATATACCCTTCACACACTTGAACTCTAAACAAATTTCTTCTTCCTGTTTATAAAAGTGACAAAACAATGTTTTGCCCCCTTCATTGTATTTGTCCAAGACTTTGCTAGCAGTATGCCAAGATAAGTTTAGTCTACTGAACACCAGAAAACACTTACTTACACAAGTTTGTTACTCCATTACATATTTTCCACAGGTTGTTGAGTATTCATATGTTCTTGTTTTGAACAAGAATTTTCTATTTTATTCGAATAATTCTGTAAAAGTATAAGTAATTTGTTATTTAACATTGGTGAGTTCTAACGCCGTCGCTTTCAAAATTTATTAAAGCAAGCCGAGTTCAATGTCTTTTATCTAGAGTAAAACAACCCCCCTTGGACTCAACTAGCAAAGAAAAGGTTATATCACATATACTATGCCTCCACGTTTGATAACACACACTAGACTCTACATATTCTTCCTGACACTGGTCCTGAAGGATCGAACATGATTGGCGAAAGAGATCATATCTGAATCTAGTTATATCCCATACCAGATTGTCTAGGTTTAAAATTTGGAATTAAGATTTTAAAAAGATACACCCTCATTTAACTCCACATGTTGAGGAACCTGGTGCTTTTTTCAAGAGAAAGATAAAGATGGTTTGATATTTGCACCGATTTCACACCTCAACACGGTGGCTACACAATGATTGCAACAAGTATCCCACTGTTCCACACCCTCCCATCCACCTCCCCCAGATACATGTAGGAAGCTGGATATTGTTCTAGAGACACTTAACACCTGTTTCAGTTCTTATATATGGAGTCTGTCATACTTAGAAATTGTCCTACCACTCATATACATTACCTACATTACCTTTGACACGATGGATAAAATGTCTCAACTAGCTGATACAATCTATAATAATTTGTTTTATTTTTGTAATTATGAACTATATATCTATATCTGTATCTAGGTGCGGCGATTCACGCTGTCTTACATGTAAAAATATTCTTGTCGGGTCTACTGTACAGATTACTGAAACTCAAGTGTTTTCTGTTCGTCAAAATCTCAACTGTAACAGCAAAAATGTTGTATATGTCATCATATGTACTGGTTGTAATGAAAAATACATTGGGAAGACAGAACTAAAGTTGAAATTACGAATGAATTTACACAGATCCCACATAAATCAGCCCAAAAACCGTACTATTCCATTAAGTAAACATTTAGCTGAATGTGGAAACGGGCATTTTTCTGTCTTCCCAATGTATAAATTAAATTTTGATAATAACAAGCTTTTAGAAACAAAAGAAAGCAGATTTATCCAAATGTTTTCACCAAAGTTAAACGCTAAAACTTGATGTGTCCATGTCTTTACCTTAGATTGTGACGTAACAATGTAATGACGTCATAATGTACACGACGACGTTGCCTGACAACGTATTATCCGTTATGTATGGCCTGAAGAGGCTGTGTAGCTGAAAGCGCTCGCCATTAAAATGGATGATTTCTACTTCTAAATCCATTATTTTTTCCATATTTACTACCTGAGAGTTAGACAATCTTCCGATTGTGAACTTTATGTGTAAAGCCAAAATTGCATGGCGGCCATTTTATTGTGAACACATTTTATTATTTCGAATGACGAAAACGATTCCCATGGCTTTACGGAACTATGTACATTCATTTGTAATTTGATTTTCCGATGAGAGAAGGGTGTTTTACTATTGTTGACATTTCATCGACTTATTTGAGCGAAATAACGTGCTACAGCGCCTTTAAAACTATATTTTCAAATGTATAACATAATATATAGTTTTACCAGTTGATAGGAATAATAGCAGTGTTTTCACCTATACTATAATTGTGCATTGGTACCCTCATAGGAAACATATAATTACGTACTAGGTACAATAACGGCAGAAAATGTAATCAATGCATGAAGAACACGACTATAACATACACCGAGGGGCAAAATAAATGCTACCAAGTTCTCAACAGAGTTCACCTGACAAAGGAATAGCCAAGAAAGGTTGTGACCTACAATATGCTTACGTAAAATGAAGAAGTTGTCATCCAAAATAGTCAACTTGTCTTAACTAAATTAAAACAACTTTTAAATGCCACTTAAAAGCCTCATGTTAATACACGACACAAATAATCAAGGCTTGTCGAGAATAGTTTACTTTTGTCAACGAGTGTTGATGTAAATATTTGATGTCAGAAAACATCAGGGTTAGTCATTATTTGATGGTGTGATAAAAATGATGTCATTTGGTTGACGGAGACTTAGGATACTCCTAGGAGATAATGCTCGATCTCACACTTCCTATAACTACTGTATGAATCAGTTTGGATGATAAATGTAACGGATTACTTTGCTCTGAGTAGACATCAATACGTCAGATAACCTATACAACATTTATTGCAGAACTGAAGCTAACTTGATTCAAAGTGATAATATCATGACATCATGTCAAATTAGAAATACGTTGCGTTTCTCGATGCAACTGATATATTATTTATTTGAGCATCTGTGTTTATACTAACAGTTCGACAATGGTATATTTATGGAAACCAAGTTGTAAAATATATTCTCGTTTTTGCATTAACACTATAAGACCCTAAGCCATATATGTACTTTATGTCTTGTATTCATTGTACTTTATGTCTTGTATTCATTGTACTTTATGTCTTGTATTCATTAACAGGAGACTAACCACAGAACAACAAGTCGTTGAATCCGTTTGCCCAATTCTTCCGGATGATTCCGGATGTTTCTGGATTCTTCAGGAACCGCCAAGTTTTGGGAGAATCCGGAGGGATACAGCAAGCGGATTCCACCACCTCCCATTTACAAATGAAGACCTTGTCTTGCTGAATCTCTCCAAACCGAGATTACTCCATTCACAACTTGACTTCACCTCTGTTTTGATTAGACCGTCATTTGTTTACAGGCCACAGCAAATTTCGATTCATACTGAACAATCGGTCTGCTTATTCAAAACTGTAGGCTGGACTAGAATCACTAATATGGCAAGATATTTCCACACTGGTTGGCATTTACATTGGAAATGATTACAACTCTTTTTCGATCTCTTTACAATTGACAGAAAATTGTAAAGTAATATCTGTAAGATATATATTTGAAATAGTAAATGACAAATTGACCAGAATTTCATAAATTTTGTGTAATTACATATTGAACATGCATTGTATTTATCAATATTGTATGCGTTTTGAAGATCTTGTTTGATGTAATTGAAGCTTGGCATAGTTTCAATATGCTGCGATTTGAAGATGGCTATAATCATATTCAATACCTTGTTTCTATTTTCTGGATATTCCAAAAATTGTTGCGTTTCGTAAGCTCAATCGTTGCATTTGTAACTTCTTCTAACCATTCCTTTGATGTTGTTAAAAATACTAGCGACATAATGACAATCGAAAAATAGATGTGTTATGGTTGCTGTTTCTTTTTCACAAAAGTTACATTTGTTGGTATCTTTTATTTTCATCTTGTGTAAAAGATCATTCATTGGGAGGATTCTATGTACAACGGAGTACTGAAACCACTTAAGTTTTGAATTTAGGTTCGATATGAATGGTACTTTATGTATGTTCATCCATTCAGTTTCGCTTATTGAGCATCCAAGCTCAAATATCTCATTTTCCTTTGTATTTACAGTTTTTTTCATAACTTGATGTTTGTAATATATCATAGAACTCGGCATCCTTTTTTTATTAGCTATAATGTCTCGAATGAAATATGGCAGGAATCGAGAGTCTAGTTTGTTTTATTTATTGTGATATTTGCTTTATTAAGATATGTCTTAATAGAATGAACAATACCTGCATAATCTAGAAAAGTTATTCTACATTTATACATTTGAATCAACTCCTCATATATGAGAAAGTTACCACCACTTTTAACGATATCATTAATAAAGTGCACACCCGAATCTATCATACTTCATACTATCATAATTCTTTAATATAAGCATTCCTGTCTATCGGTTGTAAACGGATAGCTGATGGGGTTTCAGCAATATTTCCTTTTTGTTTTATAAAGCATCCATATGCAAATAATACATCTTGCCAAAATGCATTAGTTTTTGGAGTAATGAAATTTGTGATAATTGATGTTTTGTCATACTGATAAAAATAAGTGTATATTCTGGATACATTCCAGTCAAACAGTTTCTTACGTTTTGATTTGTCATCAGCTTTGAAAAGTATTCTCACCGAGCTTATCTTTTGTGACAATAACATGTTTCGTATATCTGGTACTCTAAAACCTCCTTCATTGTAATTTCTGGTTATTTACACTTTATTTTATCTGGTTTTCCTTCCGACATGAAGTTAAAGCACATCTTTTCAATATCCTTAATCATATTTTCATTTGGTTTTGGTAGTACACTAGAGATGTGATTTACCTTTGGTAGGATAACACTTTTTAAGACAGTTGTCCTTCCAAGTGGAGTAATTCCCTACCGAGCCACTGGTTCATTATTATTTTGATTTTTTTTTCAGTTTTTCTTTGTAATTTCTTTCTAACATTTCTGCCAAATTATGAGTAAACGTTATGCCAAATTAATTTTTAGACCAAAGCAATAAAATTTTGCTTGAATGTTTTAAAGAGTGCATCCAAATAACTTGCATTTTGCTTGTATTTATTTTCAAGCCATATATTTATAATGCAATAGTAAAGCAAGGGTGATCGCAGCTATGATGTATCTTCAGAAAGCAGCACTATCAGCTGATTGTAACAAAGGTTACGTGGAAAAATATGAGTTGAGTAATCTCTTTGGGGGAAAGAATCATGCTACCGATGAATTTCAAAATGTGCAACTATTTATTGTTTCAGGTTTCAGCGCTACAGGTCGACATTGAAAAGTGTATTTTTTCTTGGTAAATATATGACTTAGAACCAAGGGATTGTGCCAAATAAATTGTATACGTACATTGCGTATGCAAACTTTAGAAAATCTCACTATAAGAACTGGTTGATACGTACATTCAAAATTCATGTGACTGTGAGCTTGCACATTTATTCAACCATTTAAACCTTTAACACGTGAGAATACAGTACAAGGATATCTAAATGAAAATGTAAAATTTCAATACAGTAACCGTGTATTTAGGCTATGTGTTTCAAGGTGTTTTAGAAATACATCTATGTAGTACAAACAAGGGCGCGATCGCATGTATCTTCAGAAAGCAGCACTATCAGCTGATTGTAACAAAGGTTACGTGGAAAGATATGAGTTGAGTAATCTCTTTGGGGGACAGAATCATGCTACCGATGAATTTCAAAATGTGAAACTTTTCTGTTTACTTTTCAGATTTCAGTGCTGCCTTCTACTGGTCCACATTGAAAAGTGATATGTAATTTATTCTTGGTAAATGTATGACTTGAAACCAATTAAAGAATTATGCCAAATAACTTGTATACGGATGTTGTGTATGCAACTTTTTGAAACTATTGGAACTAATACTTACATGTAGATCTTCATTAAGTGTAATTGAGATTCAATTGATTGTTAGCTGGCACTTTTGTTTACACATTTGAGCCTTTAAACCATGAATATACAAATAAACACTAATCACATGCCTTGAAATCTGTCAGTAGCATTTTCCTATTTTATAGAATCTTTTACTGCAATGCTACAATATCTATCTATCTATCTATCTATCTATCTATCTACAATAAAACACTTACAATACATGGATCATATAATCAAGCTATGTGTTGCAGGGTGTTTTCAAAGCGTCTCTATGTATATCATTTAACACAAGTATCTGGAAAATATCTCCTTCTAACAGTAATCATATGAAGCAGCATGGGAAGACGCTGTTTGACAAGAGAAACTGACAGTTTTCCCAGCATCGAATTTGTAACATGAATTCATAACAGATAAATTGATAACCAGGAATATATTGAAACAAAACACGACTGCTTAAAGAACACATCATATCGTATATGTACATCGTCCTTTGGACTATGGAAACAGACAGCGGAATACATACATACATGTGTGTGGGTGAGAGAGAGAGAGAGAGAGAGAGAGAGAGTGTGTGTGTGTGTGTGTGTGTGTGTGTGTGTGTGTGTGTGTGTGTGTGTGTTGTTGTTGTTTTCCCCGATATAGGCGTTAAAATAATATACAACATGCAATGGTCTACACAGGGAGAAAGAAGCTCACCTCTCTTCAATATGGACTACCTTTATGGACAGATCACTCCACCTGAACAACGATATATTGATTACTTGTTCAATTGAAACTGGTTGCATAAAACTTTCCTTGTAACACATAGACATGTACTTGATAGGATTTCGTGAAAGATAGCTTACTCTTTCCAAATGCAATTGGACATCTTAACTTTCCTGGAGACAGAACGTATTAAGATACGTTTCTTTAATTGAAATCAAAGAGAGTAAGGTTTTACCCTTCTAAACGACCTGGGGATAAAGCGTGCACTTAATTTGATAATATTGGCAACATAACATGGTAAAATAATTTGATAAAATAACTTGATTAAATAACTGTAGGGCAAACGAAAACAGTTCTTGTAAACGTTAAAATTAAGTGAATATTTCATCAAACGTTAAAATTAAGTGAAGATTTCATCAGTCAATTCCCCGATGCACTGATTTACGAAAATGTCACTTTAGACTGACTATATATTGACTGAGCGTGACCATGAGCAGCTAGACAGTGGACCAAGTTTAGAAATAGCCAGACAGACTAGGAAGATATCATTAAGATCCTTTACTTCAAAGCGTCCACGGCTTTCATGATATTCCCATCGGTCTAGTTATACTCACAAGGTCTCATCATAAATAAACGTTATGTGTTTGCACTTCACATAAATGTTAACAAAGCAGTAAATATCGTCGACTGTACATAAAGTGGCTTGGGTAAGACGGTATCTCATCCAAAGTGTAACCAGACCATCAAGTTAGAAGGAACCCTTCAAGTGCAAACTGGATAATGTTACTCTGTCATTTCATTAGATATTTGTGTCTCATCTATTTACTTGTGGTACTTCAGACATGCTTTGAATCATAACAAAGAGGCTTTGAGTAGTTCTAAATATATGTAACTAACAAACTGTCCCACATTGTATTGACGGTGTCGGTGTATTTTACTCAATGCGATTATTTTTTTGCGTTTTAAACCTGTTTGAAATCTCTTTGATTGTTCACACAACGACAATTGCAATAATAAGAACCGACAATGTTGTGAAATAACCTGTAATTTAAACCTGGTACAAACTTTAAACTGGCATTCAATGTTTAATTGTTGTAAACTCGTTGAGAACATACGTTATTTGTGGGGATAATATATACATGTAAACTGGGGTGCAAAAGAAACTTCACACCCCATTGTTTCACTCATACAGTAAAAATAACAAAACAAATTGATATGATAGAAGCGGGATATTATTTAATGTTCAATGTTGACTGACTCGACAAACATTCATACTCGTTTTTTTTTCAAACATGCAGAGTTAGAGTCACTGAAAGGACCAAGGGGTATAAAATCATTTTTACACCAACATGACCCCTACCATGTTTATAATGTTGTAAATCCGTGCAGAATGAGGCACATTTTCACTTAGCAGATGTCTTATATGTCGATGAACAGTTGTGTTTAATCCAAATTAATTTTGGAAGAATTTATTACTTTAAAATTTCATTTTTTCCCCAGAAAATTAAAACCACATAGAATTATTCCTTGGCTGATGACTAAACGCCTGCACTTTTCAGTAAGATATTTGTAATTGAACATAAAAGATATGATAAAACCAACTGAGGTGTTAGGTTTCTTTTGCTAGTCAGTTTATATATAAACGCAGATGTTCCATGATTCATTCGTCGGTGTCGCTGCATAGCCACTGCACAGTGATAACTTCTACTTCAGTTGGACCTTCTGTACAAAACAAGTAAGGAATGCCTCTCAAACAGTTTAAGTAAGGACTGTATACTCAAGCACATTTTCCTATTTAATCTAAAGTATTGTTTTGTTTGCATGGAATTAGTCAAGGTCGTTTAAAGACTACGACTTACAAAACGTTCAACATGTAGACATATTGCCATTTAACTTTACAAACCTGCTATACATCACGCAAGCACATATATTTTGTTTTAGCCATTTGGGAATTTGCATTTTTATTATTTTCTGAAACAGTATTTACTTTGTCAAGAGACAAGAGTATGCATTTATTTGAAGCAATATGCTAATTTTCCTCGTTGTTAACGGTATAACTTTATCATAATTTGTTCAAGCTGTCTCAAAGAAATCTAAAGAGTAAGGTATTAAATAAAACAATAATTTCCGACGGCTTGATTTATATTACTGTGTTTTATCCACAGGACAAAAAGTGGTGGAATCCCCTTGTGGGATCCTTCCAGATTCATCTGGATATTTCAGGATGTGCCAATATTTGAGAGAATCCGGAAGGATCCGGCAAATGTATTCCACTATTTTTTGTTCTGTGATCCATAAGAAGTTAGTGTCATGCTGATACAATGGCTATGGGAATATGTTGTTCATATTCCTGAAATTTTTTAAAAAGAAAACAAAATATTCCATATTCCAGTGTTTTAAGCAGCATCATAAAAAGTGTTATTTATTATCATTCTACAGGGAGATTGTTATATAAATGTTCATAAATATCAACTGACAAGCTTTTATTACTCACTTCTTGTGCCATTTAGAAACGCTCTTATTTGACATCATTAAATGTAGGAATTACCAGGAAATTTTTTAAATGTTACAAGTTATAAATTAGAGTGGGCAACAAACCCATGTCATTGGTCAGATATGTACACATTTCTTTAGCTGGCCACAGACCGATACTTCACAACCAACTCTTCATTAAAATCATATATAATATCATTGCTGCTGACTGCAAGAAATACTGTATATTACATTATTTAGTCTGCCACTACCATCATACAGACAGAATGTTTAAAATAATGCGAACAAGTCGCTAGAAACAATGTAGCTATAACAGGTGGTTGTCATCTAAACCCATTGAAACCTAAATTGCACACGAATTGATTATGCAATTTATTCAATTCTAAAACTTCAACATTTAACCTAAAGCAGGAAATGTTGCATTGTCGTGTTTTGTGTTTACCATTGTCTATTTTCATTTAAACAATTTATTTCCAAACAATATAAATTTCATCAAGACAGTTGCTACAATATGAGTTTACCCACTGGAAACTCGAGTTATTATATGACGAGCAATGAAATTCTGGGACTTATCAGTGAAATAAACTGTATATCAAGCTACAGTGAAAATAACTTATATTTTCACTGCGACCAGTGACTGATATAATTTGACGTGATAAAACAATGGTCTCACGCAGTGAATTTGCTTATGACGTCACAGTGTTACTGTGGTGACGGGCTGCTCATAGTGGCCACTCGGCGTGAAAATACCCTTTTCGGACGAAATTACAAGGATAACATCATATAATCAATAGAATATCCTTCAATTCTTGACAAATACCATGTTTATCTCATCTCGTGAGGTAGAAAAGGTATATACATTCTATATAACCTGGAACATGGAATTAGTCAAGAAAAGATAGATATCCTGTATTTATTATATGATTGCAGGTGAAATACCGAGATCTATCAATGAAAATAAACCGTGTTATCAGTCACTAGTGTAAATAACAATGGAACGTGTTATCAGTCACTAGTGACTGATATAATAATGACCTGACGTCATAAAACAATGCTCCGACGTCATGACACATTGTTGCTGAGGCGACAGGCTCATTCTGGAGCAGATTTAACGTAAATGCAAGTCGATTTCGGTGAATATGCAAGGATTTGGTCATATAATAAATATAAAATTTGGCTTTTCTTGACAAATACCATGTTTATCTCATCGAGTGAGGTAGAAAATTCATATTATCATGAGGTTCATACATAGTGGGACTCGCACAGGTTTAGCTTGTGTTGAATTCGTTTGCCAAGGTTCTGCCATACATGTACATAAGCAGTTTCTATTCTCCTAGAACATTGTTTGTTCCCTGAGGCAGGAAGCAGACCAGCAACTTGCCTTCCTGAATTTTTAGGGACCTAAAAATAATTTCATCAATTTAAAATTTAGCTTATACAATAAGCTTGACGATTGTCAAAAACAAAAAAAACATTATAGTTTAACCGACAACTGTATTTCGCATTAGATTTTTCAGGAAAATCGATTTCGTGATAATTGGTTGTCTGCTAGAACGCTCTTATGACATTGCCTCCTTTAACTTAATAGTTCATGTTCTTTATAACTGTTTTATGATAACAAATTGTTTCAGATGTGGATATCAAATATATCTTAATTCATCTTTCACCTCGTCCCGATTAATTCTAATTACACAAAAATCCATTTCCACATCAAAAACTTAGAATTTGTTATATTGTGAAAAATCTATCTAATTAACGTTTTTAATTAGAATTTATTGTGTAAAAGAGCAAACAAATTACGAAAAATGTAACGTCTTTTATCAATTAAGAAAATCAGCATTACAAAACATAAAGAAAATGCGAAAGTATGAGGAAAGAAAAAGAAATGCACTGTTGAGTTAGAACAATTCAACAGTGAACTGATAAGTTTGTGACACTGATTTGTGAAGAGTCGACCTCTACATAAATATTAAAGTATAGATGATTCTCGCTTTTATTTCTAACTTTCATGATGATTACCGACACTTTCATGGATTAAAGTTCTCTAAATTTAAGAATAATTCTGTTATTAAAAGGGTTTTTTTCCCGTTAGCTAGGGTAAAATGTTTTAGTTTAACTTAAACATTGTAATCATTGAATGGCCACAAATAATGGGTCAAATCAAATCAATGCCTAAGTTGTGACCATGAAGAAAGATTTATTTCAAGTTAATTCAACCCAAAAAATAAAGATTTATGGTTAAAACAATTTCATTTCTCTAGGTGACGTTTCAAGTAATTGACTGTATTTCAATTTTAGTCCACGGTCACCTTTCAATTAATCCATTGACAGACATACATCAAAGTGTCAATAATACCTATTTTCGGCAAATTAACACAGATCAAATTAGTTTGCAACAACTTGATTTCCTCGAGTGTATACATTTTCTTGATTCAAAATGGTACACATAATGTTTCCTTTTAAAATGGTATTTAAGAGATATTATCTGATGCATTCCTGTGATTGAATAGCATGCTAAACTAAAGTCTCTTCTTTTTTTTAGAGAGATTCTAACAGAAACATTAATGTTTCTTATTACTGCAATAATTAAGCATTTTCCTTAACAGAAATGTTAGCTGCTGACTAAATTTTATTGACTATACTAACAATTGTAAAGTGTGTCAAGAATTACATGTAATTGGACTGTTTTACTGTTATAAACAATCCAAAATAGAAAAGATGAATGACATTACTTACAATTGTTTGCAATAATTAGTGGAATGAAAATTGTACACTATAATACCAATCAAAGTATGTGTCTATATAATTACTCAAACCAACTTGTAAATCATACCGCGAAAATTATTTGTACGTGAAGTGTTTAACTGTTATAAAAAGTCCAAATCAGACTGATAAATGAAAGTTATCTCTCACCATGTAAACAGGGAGTATGCGAAACATGTGCCAATATATACCATATGTTGTGACAAAGCTTTGAAATGCGCAAAATGGCATGTAAGAGATAACTGTATTGTCTGGTGCATTCTAGTGATTGGAGAGCATGATATACTAAACCTTTTATTGCAGATTAACTACAGTTTCTCTTTTTTTTTGAGAGAGAGAGATTCTAACAGCAACATTTATGTTTCTTATCGCTGCATTATTCAAACACTTTCCACAACCAACATGTTAGTAGCTGACTTAAGTCAACATCTTATCGAATATACTAAAACAATTTAATCACACCAAATTGTTCATCGTGTCAAGAAAATAACATGTTAGTGAACTGTTTAACTGTTATAAACAATCCAAAATAGAAAAGAGGAATGACATATGATCAGAGAATTATGCGAGTCAGGTGCCAATATGCACCATACTTTACAGAAACAGCGCTTTGAACATAACTTTTAAGCATGGAAAGAGTGCAAAACAAATCCACTTTTGATATGCTTTATCCGCAAATGCTATTTCTAATCATTACAAATCCACGTGGTGTAAGATGTACAAGACATTATTGGATGACGATGGTAAATACGTAAAACCACATACATTGTATCAATGAGACGGGAAAATATATCAGGTTGTCCTTTGAATTCCAAAAAGACAAATAATCTACATTGAGAAAGCTACTGTGTTTGGGCCTTTTCTTTATTTACATAATATCTCTACCTGCAATGTCAACTGTTTTTTATCAATGAGGATTTTATCCCTTTGTCGACGAATTAAATCACTTTTTTGATAAAGGGTTATCAATAACAGAGTCTAAGTCTGTCATTTGTTGCATTTAGAGGTTGGTTTAATGAAGGAGAAACGAGTTTATCGACTTACCCTTGCAATAAAAAGTTGTAAATCCACTCAATTCGTTTCTCGTTCTTCTTACAACTCGAAGTAAAAATGAGTATTTTTGATTATAGATTAATATGTTTATCCACCTTAGATTTATTGTTTATGCCATTATCTCTGAACCTAGCAAAACTAAAATCACTTTATATTTGATGATTTTCCCCGAGGAACTAACCCTAACCTTAATTCTTTTTATTTCCCCTTTATATTGATTTACGTCCTGACGATTTAGTACTCTTGACGAAAACTCATTTGAAAACTAATTCAATCAGGTTTTCTTCTTTTTTTTTCCTCTTTGTGTGTATTTCAGTCTCGTTGATTCTAAAGAAAGTCTGTCAACCAAAATAGTTTTATTGTAATATTTATCAAAACAATGACCAATTTATTCCTTTTGATTTCGCATGTGATAATGATATACCCTTCACGCTTGACCTACAAAAATAAAAGTATTTCTTCTCCCTGATTATATTTGCTTTGTTGTTTTTATCCAAGACGTTCTTATACTAAGACGGATTTAGCCAATGATTGCCAAGAAACACTTCATTAGATTAGTTTATTACTAAGTTTAGCGCTCACATCGTTTATGCGTCAGTATACCTACGAATGTGATTCTGACGTCAATTATTCTAAAATTAGTTCTAGCAGTTTAACTACGTATATGTTATTGTTCGTGGACTATTAATCACATGATTTTGGACATAAGGAATCAGATTGATGAATACTTTAAACCACTGACGCATGCCATAACAGTAGTCTGTACTGTCTGATGTTAGGTCAAGGTGTCCGGCGAATTGATATATGCAACGAAAACAGTTATTTTTAGGTTAATCTGAAGCAATTCTGAAATATCTATGTAAAATCGAGTAAAATACTCTATATTCAAAATTTTGATTTGCTGCAATTGACATTTTAAAGATTATTATTTATCATACAGTCCTTCATAATATTTGAATCGGATCACTGTCCGAGCTTCGGTCAGTTTGCCCTTTATAATTCAGTATAGTCACTTAAGCTCGGAGTTTATCACAATAATTAACTCAAGAAAAGTAATCCGTAATTCCTTGCAACTCGTTGATTATTCTTATAATAACTGTCATAATCAATCTAATCTCTTTTATAATTACCAATACCATTGTTTTAATCAATGTAATCTCTCTCATTAAGTCATTATTATTACATTAAAAACATTTGAATACTTAAACATTGTTAAGATCAGGATGAGTGTTGAAGTCATAATCATCATTAGGAAACATCAACAATTTCCAATACCAACATCAATATTAAAATCAACAACGACATAAAGAGCTACAATTACATCAATGAAATGATCAAATATCATGTTGTCCAATTCTAGAATTTGACAATGATACTGAAAATAGATGTGCATGTATTATTGTAACAATCTTAGGTTATTCATCTTTTTTCATCATTTCTGTGTTCTATAACTTTCTAATTTAATTACAAGAATTGACCATCTATGATTCTCTGTTATCAAGCAGAGAAATAATGTTTATTTATGAGAACGGGACCCTGACCCGAGCTAATTAACATTAGGTTTCAGGGAGACGGTAACCTCAAGTGTCTTGATATTTCTTATAGCATGATAAAGTAGCAGTCCAGAACATAAAGCTTTTATATTTACTATAGGAATATACTCAATTTCCAAAAATAAAGAGCGTTTGATATGACTTTCTGTGACATTTAGCTGTATTGCAACATGAAATTGCTTTTATAAAACAAACATTCTATCTTAGCACAAATTGCCCCTGATTCATCAAACAAAGAAGACAGCGTTTGTTTTTACCAAGTGTGAGATTCTCCATTTTCTAATAAAGACTATTTCACTATCTTAACTGTGGGACACATAACCACACGTGGTCGAATAGATAACATTAAGCGAGGCTCCATTAAACATGTGCTGACAGATTTATTTCAGCCAGGATCATTATTAGAAGGGCATTGATTACTTGTGTTAATAAATAATCATTAACAACAAATATAGCTTAACACATTTAAAAAGGGAAGCTGTCTCTTTATTTCCTAAATGTATCTTTTAGACTTGAAATCTAAAGAAATATCTAACTAGAATTGACGCGCCAATACTTAGGTTTTCGAGACTGCTGTTGGACCTTGAACTTCCACTTCACTTCAACTCCTTTCAGTAATCAGTCTCTCTGCAGTAAACTGATCTATTAGTGTCTCTATCTTCACCAGATTGTTCGATGTTTCTGCTTTCCCTCAGCTTCTGTTTCAAATTTATACGTTTTATCGTCCTTACACTAGTTGTTTGTGGTCGTTGTCCCTGTCTTCACTTTACCATGATCTAATGATATGACCAGGGCATGTTGATGTCAGTAAATTTCACTAGCAAGTCTGACAACTACTGTCCTCTGAGATCGTCCACACTAGTTAGCCAAGAATGGAGAACCTTTACCCTATGGAGTTTGATAACGTGTTTTAACAGTAACACTCTGCATTCATTACTGTCATTTGATGCTTATTGTCTTTGTGAATGGATATAAATTATCACCCAAGTGGGTGAGATCCAGTGATGCCGAGTCAACGAGAGTTGAAATATCAGAAAACACCAGGCTGAGATTCTATCTATCATCCTAAATTATTCTTCGATAGTTTCCATCAAAAAGTACACAGCATTAGACTTCATAGCATTGTGAGTCATTATTTGATGATAAAAAAGCAATTTGATGTCATTGTGCAGAATCTACTACCAAAACGATCTCCCAGGACATATCTCCTGTGCAACAGAGTTTTGGATGAGTTTGGATTTTCTATTTGGCGCCAGAAAGATGACACAAGGTCCAATATTTATAGCTTGATTGAAGCTAACTTGATTCAAAGTGATAATATGATAGCATCAAGTCAAATTAGAAATACCATAGGGACATATCATTCACCATGATATGTAAGTTGTGTGTCTCGATGCAAGCGATATATTACTCATTATGTGCCTTTGTTTATAGTAACAGTCCGACCTTGGTACGTTTATCGAAACCAAATTATAATGGATATTTCCGTTTGTGCATTAACAATATAACACCCTAAGCCATATATTAGAAACGAACTATATTTTCTGTATTCATAAACAGGAGAGTAACAGGATACAAACATGGCCATCCCTATTTACAACAGAATACCCGACTCTTGTTCTAGCTCAATCTCTCCCAACCAAGGTGACTCAATGTATTTCTTGAAAAAACCTCTGTTTTCATAAGACAGTGTTGCTGTACGAGTCTTTGCCTTTGACGTTGTATCATACTGAGCAGTCGAACTGTCAATTCCTGCAACTGTAGGTTAGACTAGAATAACTATAATGTAGTACAAACAAGGGCGATCGCGTGTTTTTAGCACTATCAGCGGATTGTAACAAAGGTTACGTGGAAAGAAATGAGTTGAGTAATCTCTATGGGGGGGTATTGTGTCAGGTTTCAGCGCTACAGGTCGACATTGAAAAGTGTATTTTTGTCTTGGTAAATATATGACTTAGAAGCAAGGGATTGTGCCAAATAAATTGTATACTTACATTGCGTAAGCAAACTTTAGAAAATCTCACTATAAGAACTGGCTGATACTTACATTCAGATCTTTTTCATTTTGTGCAATCAAACTTCATGTGACTGTGAGCTTGCACTTGTGTTCAACCATTTAAACCTTTAAAACGTTAGAATACAATACAAGGATATTTAAAATGTAAAACATCAATACAGTCATCGTGTATTAAGGCTATGTGTTTCAAGGTGTTTTAGAAATATATCTATGTAAATAATTCCACACGGGTATCTGGGACACATCTCCAACACATAGTAATCACATGAAGCAGCATGTGAAGACGCTGTGTTATAAAAGAACCTGACAGTTTTCTCAGCATTGATTTTATAACATGAATTCAAAACAGACAAATTGATATCCAGTAAAATATTGAAACAAAACAGGACTCCCACCATCCGACCCAAACTAGATTACTCATTCAAATAAAACTGGTTGCGCGATGAGACATTTTCTTGGTAAGTTTCCTCAAAGGATAGCTGTCTCCTTTTAACTGTAACTGAATCTTAACTTTCCTGGTGACAGAACATTTCTTTGATTGAAACGAAATCTGAAACTGCTCAGAGAGTAATGTGTCACCCTGTATACGTGACCTGGGGATAAATCTCCAGAACACGTTTAGTAAACTACTCACTTCTTTAGTGAAGTTAGGAGAGAAGAGTCCACCTTATTTGATCATACTGACAACATAACGTGGTAGAATGTTTTGATAAAAAATTAAATTAAAAAAATAATTTGGTAAAATAATTTGATTAAATAATTGCCAGGCAAACGGAAACAGTTGAACGTTGAATTTAAGTGAAGATTTCACAAGTAGATTCCCCGATGCACTGATCTATGAAAATGGCACTTTAGACTAACTATGTATTGACTGAACGTGACCATAATCCGCTAGACAGTGGACCAAGTTTAGAAATAGCCAGACAGATCAAGAAGATATCATTAAGATCCTTTACTTCAAAGCGTCCACGGCTTTCATGATATTCCCATTGGTCTAGGTATACTCACAAGGTCTCGTCATAAATAAACGTTATGTGTTTGCACTTCACATGAATGTTAACAAAGCAGTAAATATCTCCGACTGTATATAAAGTGACTTGGGTAAGACGGTATCTAATCCCAACTGGTACCAGAACATCAAGTTGGAAGGAACCTTTCTAATCCCAACTGGTACCAGACCATCAAGTTGGAGGAAAATTTCAAGTATAAAGCGGATAATGTTACTCTGTCATTTCGTTAGATGTTTGCTTCTCATCTCATTACTTATCGAACTTCATATCATGTTGACATATCAATGTCAATTAAGGGTGTTTGCAAAAGAGATAAAATGCAGTTTCATTCACTTTAAGTTTTAGGTTGTTGGTTTTGTGTTGTCTTTTTAACATGCGACATGCTACATCCATGCAGTCTTTAAGCCAATCCATATTTGTTTAATATTAATGACTGTGTTAAACCTATACAAATATATATGCACATCGATAAACGACCTCATTAAAGCTCCAGTTTCTTCAGCGGCGTTTTGGCGACTACGACGACACCCCCGGGACTATATACAAGGAGATACATCTTCAGGCTCACCTATTGCTTTGTCTAGAACTTTGGAGTAGATGAGAAACTGTCGTGACTTGGAATAGATCTGACTATTTGCGAGTTGTTTTGGGGATAGCTTATTCTAAACAAATATACCATTACACATATCTTATAAATACCAACCACGGAATTGCTACTGACCTCGATAAGATTTTATCAATGGAGAAAACATAAACATAGTTTGAATAACTTTACATACGGTATTGCACTGCAAACTTGAAATTCGTTTCAATGGTATTTAACAAGAAGGTGTGGGCACGGTGTGAGCATAGAAACGTCAAACATGTCTGTGTCAGTCTGTGGCAGCTGTAACAGAAAACATTGTGTAAAGGGGACAAGCCCAGACATCTCATGATTCATTCGTCAGTGACAAAGCCTTTGCTCACTGATAACTTCTACTTCAGTGAGAACTTCTGTCGAAAATAAATTAAGAAATGCTGATAAAATTTACATTTTGCTTTTAAAAAAGGTCTAAAATAGTGTTTTGTTTCCATCGAATCAGTCTAGGGTCGTTTCCGGACCGCACCTTAGGAAACTTTCTACAAACCCGCTTTGAATCATGCAAGCAGATTAGACGTGTTTTCCTACAATTAAGAAATTTGCAATTTTTTCTTCTTTTTTTCAGTGTTTACTTTGACAAGAAACTATAGTATATATTGCATTTAATTGAAGCAATGTGCCCACATCATCTGTGTTTAGGGTATGATTTTAAAAGGATTTTGTTCAAGCTGTCTCAAAGAACTTTAAGTAACTTAATGTATTATGTACAAACAATTTGTTATGTCATATACTTGTGTTAATGTCATCTTGACATAATTGCTATAGAAATACGAGGGGCGTTCAATATATGTTTTCCCTGGTAGACTTCTACTTTACTGAAAGAAACGAAACTTGATACAGTTATTAGAATTTTCCCATCGCTTGATTTTGCCTTCTAGGACGTTCTTGTAAAAGGCATCGGAGTTTGTCAAAAGTCAGGACTTGACCTCATTGATGAGGTATTTCATAGCCGCAGGTCTGCACTTCCGTCTGAGCTACACGTGAGTTGTTATCCTGGGTTATTTTGGCATATTGCTAAAAGAGCTTTTGAGCAGTCGACTCGTTCCTGTTTTTGGAAAGGTGTGAGCAGTCGAGGTATCCACCGCTGACAACTTCCGCATGTGCAAATGTTCATGAATGATTTTCTCCACAGACCCCACACTTATCATGACATCTTCAGCAAGTTGACGGACAGTAATTCGGCAATCATCCAAATTTGCAGCTTCCACTTGCCTGATAGAGTCATCATCAATTGCTGACTGGGGTCGACCTGGAATTAAGGCTGTTTCCACGGAGGTCCGACCACACTTGAACTGACTATGCCAGTGTTTGACAACGCCATACGATGGAGCATCCTCTCCATAACATTCTGTCATCTCACCAAAAGTCTTCTTTGGTGTACGTCCCTTCAAGATTAAAAACCTGATAACCCCTCTGTACTCGACAGCCTCCATTTGTACACCTTACTCTACTCTTACACCTGTGCTGACATGAAGAATGGATATTTTAGAAGTATGAGACATCACTTGACCTATTGAGACATGTTACATATGACATGTGAAAATTATGTAACTTCTTCCGGTAAAGATAAGTTGGTCAGGGAAAATTTGTATTGAACGCCCCTCGTACATTGTTGTATTCCTGAAATTGCATGTAAAGGATTTAAAAGAACACAAAATATTTGAGCAACATCATAACAAATGTTATTTACGGTCATTCTACAGGGAGATTTCACTATAAATGTTTATAAATATCGATTATGGACAAGCAAACTCATTGTGTCATTTGGAAACGTCTAATTTATTGCAAAATAAATCATCCAAATTTAATGTAGAAATTTCTGAAAAATGTTTTTTAACATAACACGTTATAAATGAAAGAGGGCAACTTACACATGTCATTGGTCAGATATATGCAAATGTCTTTAGCTGGCCACAGACCGAGATTTTACAACTAAGTCATTATCAAAAGCATATATGATGTCTATATTACTTTGTAGAAAATACAGTATAGCTCACTGAAGTTATTGCCTGTTTTATCACTGTTTTGCCTGTTATGTCTACCACTACCTTGATACAGACAGAATATTTCATATAATGCGAACATGACACAAGACACAAAATATAGTAATATGCGTTTGTCATCTAAACCGTTTGAAACCTACATTGTACACACAAGCTGATTTCTTAACATCTAACCTAACTAAAACCAAGAAATATTGAATTGTGTTTACACTTTTCCAGTTTCATTTATACGATAAATTCCCAAAAGATACACATTAAATCGTGAAAATTGCTACAAAATACAAAATCGAAACTTTGCACCTGTAACCCCCCCAAACTACACTTTGAAACATTCAACATTTAACTATATCTTCACAAAGTTATGAACTTATTAAACCATTAATCGGTTAATCAGTTTCGCATTTTTTTAAAAAGAATGTATGCATGACTGCAAATTTTAATTAGGACTTATTAAAAGCACAGTTTATTCCATAGCACATCGACAATCATCCGTACGTGCAGGAGACTGAAATGACATGCTTTCCGTCTTACAGCTGACACTGCAGATACTGTTCTGGAGAGATAGTCCACTGGTGAATGTTACATAGCTTTCTGTGAGTACTGGGTGCGGACTGTAAGTATCACATAGATAACCTCACGCTAGTGTCTTCTCATATCAAGTATATTAACACGAGATGATGAAAGTTACAAATGTGTGAGGCTTGTCGGGGTATTTACACATTTATCAGCGATTGTTGATATATTTGATATCATAAGACACGAGGGTTAGATTATATATCCAAAATCATCTCTGGACTCAGCACTTTCGTTTTACTTTCAATGCGATGATGCCATAGCATTGTGACGTCATTATGTTTATGAAGTGATATAACTGTGCCGTCAGTACTCGATGATGTGAAAGCTTTGCGATATGCAGTTTTACGCTGACGGGCATTGAGCAAAATCTACTGTCAAAACGATAATAATTGATCTCACACATGCGATATATCCTGTGGAACACAGTTTGGATGATAAACTATTTTATAACCATAGTGAATTCTGATTTATTTATTTACTTATCCTCCAGGTTAGGGGAGTACAAGAGGTAGCATCTACACCATTGTTACATTGTCAGGTTACAAAATGTCTCTCAGAATTCTCGCTGCACTACTTAGTACTGTGTGATTTCCCTTCATATCACATGACTTTACTTCACAACCACACTTGTGAATGTTCTTCGGTATACCGCAGTCAGATTGTACCGCAGTCAGATTATACCGCAGTCAGATTGTACCGCAGTCAGATTATACCGCAGTCAGATTGTACCGTAGTCAGATTGTATCGCAGTCAGATTATACCGCAGTCAGATTGTACCGTAGTCAGATTGTACCGCAGTCAGATTGTACCGCAGTCAGATAGTACTGCAATCAGATTGTACCGCAATCAGATTGAACCGCAGTCAGATAGTACCGCAATCAGATTGTACTGCAATCAGATTGTACCGCAGTCAGATTATACCGCAGTCAGATTGTACCGCAGTCAGATTATACCGCAGTCAGATTGTACCACAGTCAGATTGTACCGCAGTCAGATTGTACCGCAGTCAGATTGTACCACAGTCAGATTGTACCGCAGTCAGATTGTACCGCAGTCAGACTGTACCGAGTCCTGCATGGCAGTAGACACATCATCATCTCAAAGTCGGACAAGTTTGAAATCACACGTTGAAGTCAACATGGCCAATATTGTTCAGTCACACCAAAGCACACGGATCTGTCCACACTTCTCAAACAGATACACAGCATCCTTAAAGGCGCTATAGCATGCCTTTCCTACTGAAATAAAGTGCTCTTACAAAAATGTAAATAGGTTTTACCAATGACTAAATAATACACCTGAATCAGTAAACAGAGCTCTAAAATGAATGTACATTAAACCATGTGATACCCTTTCCCATCGAGCGGCCATTTAAGGTTTTCACAATGATCTGACTGATGTAATCATACTTAAAACCTCAGAGTAGAGTTTTAAAGACTCTGAAGCATGTTTTTCTTCCTAAAATAAAGTGCTCTCATGAAATTGTAAATAAGTGTTACCAATGGCTACATAATACTCCTGGATCAATGAAAAGTGTCCTAAAACGAGTGTACATGGTTTGGTTAAACCATGCGGGTTCATGTCTTTTCGAGCGGCCATGGTAATGTATTCACATTAAAATAAAGGTATAAATGCAGCGTATAGTTAATGGAAGACGACAGAAATCAGCAATGATATATGCAGGAAGTGGGTCCGTGTAGTGACGGCGGTGTCATTATTTTTGGCGACACTTATCACGATTTGAAGTCATAGCTGGCTGGTAATCTTAGTACTCAACGATACATTGTTCAACCTCTGCGTCCTGTTAGGCTACCTTTCCTACGTCATAACAGTATGATGTCCCAGTAGAACAACACCCTTCTTCATGTTTACGTATTGTTATGGTGCGTTATTGTCATTCGTCAATGATGGAACACTTTGGATCGTCAGATTTGTGCCTTGGCTCCTTGTTCCTGGAAACCGACGTCAGTAAGCCCAACTTCCCAATGCAAGGCATAACTCTTGCCAGTCTCCATCACTGGCTGATTTAAGTTGGGAATTTGGTCTAAGCCATTCACACGAGGAATGGTGAAGGGTCCCTGTCCACAGTAGCCCGTTCGACACACCACTTACCACGGGGTTGAGTCTGTAATCTTGACAATTCGTTCATTCATGTGTACAGTGTCTCGATCGAATTCATGCTACTCAGAATAATGAATAAAATCATGTTGCCCATACACTTGCTATTAATATAAATTTTCACATTTCACATATTCTATACTATACTGTACTATACTTTACTTTAAGATATGTGTTTATTTTGCCGTTTTTAACACTATTATTGTTTAATCACCTCCGAATGTTTTAGGGATTAACTTTAATTTACAATCAAATCGTTCATGGTATGATCAATATGAAATCAGTCCCAATGAACGTAGTTTTTAGGGTATCATATCGATTTACATTCAAATATTTTACGTGTAGGTTGAATGTTCTAAATGCTGATTTGAGATCATATTGTGTTCGGTAGACCTTGAAATCAGATCGACAAGAATAGATACATAGGTTTGTCTCAACTTGCAATCGTTTGAAAAACTTGAAATCACTCGGTATCGTTCTTGAGTTGTATTGATCTTCACATCCATCTGCAAGAGTGAAACCTCAAGTCAGTGAAATTGCATCAGTGTTTAATAAGATTTCACCTTTGGAATTCAAAGTGCTTAATTGGGCAGTAGCACGTTTTTTTGCAAAATTTATTTTTTCAAATTACCAATTTATAATGATAGTTTGTGCCATTTAAATTTACTTTAGGGGGTTGGTTTTACTGAGCCATGTACACTCATTTTTAGCTTGATTTTTCTAAAGGAGAAGGGTGTTTTACGATTGGTGAAATTATTTTTCAAATACATTCATCGACTTATTTGAGCGAAAAAACGTGCTACTGTCCCTTTAAAACAGCATATCACGATCATTTTATAACATAGTATGCCTTCAACCGGCTGAATAAAATTCAATGACGAATTCTTCCCATATGATGATATGTGTGTCGGCTTATACATCTTCAACGGCTAAATACATAAAATACTTAACTATCTGTTAAACAATTTTGAATTACGAGAGGGTACTGGTTACAAACAGCTTTTGTCAAATGAATACTGGCAGTAGGTGTCTAAAGGGAGAAGTTTGTTTGAGTTTGCTAAAGTGGAATCCATATTTCTATTAGATCAAGGCACATACACCGCCTCTTTTAACCAGAGTAGTCCAAAAGAGTCTATTGCTATCACCTTTAATTCAATCTTATCACAATGCCTACGAAAAATCCATGAAACTTTAATTGAAAGGTGATCAGTGAGAAGCACGACCTTCTCCGTACACATAAATAACTGTCTCGAGAACCAGTCGCGTTGTACAATTCCCATCAGGCTAAGAAAACATAGCATGTACAAGTTTAGAAGTGAAGTGAAATGTGAGTGAGTTATAGATTAATGCCACTTGACAATAATCCAGCCAATAAAGGCGATAATATTAAATTAATAAACTATTTGAAACGAGTTGCAAAAAGCAAACAAAAAAACGACACAAAGGCCGTAAATACATCAGCAAAGTATCACAAGTTTATTACAAGAAATGAAAAGAAAATCCAGTAAAAGATATGAAATTTCAACTTGCTTAAAGCAAGAAATAAATTCAATCATTTTATGATAATGATACATTAACTTCACGTGAGACCTTCTAGAAAAAAATCCATTATTTTTTCCACATATATATATATATATATGGCGAGCGCTTCAGCTACACAACATCTTCAGGCCATACATAGCCTTCATATGCTTGTGCATATAATGTGCATATAATATTTCATTCATCGCCCGTGGAAGATACTGTAGTGTAATATTTATACAGCCATATTAACTGTTTAATACCGCTGCAAGTATGAAGTCACAACATTGTACTGTTGTGACGTTACAATGGTCGTGCCGCCATCACGCTGGCACATGACTCGCGAAACTCGAAGTTTCAATGCACTGTCGGCAATTTCGCTTGATAAATTTTGGTAAGTAAGAAACAGAAAACTGCATTTCCTTCCATAAAAAAAAACATTTTTTATTAAGCTTGTGAATTATTTGGTATCAAAGTCGCTTTCACTCGTTTCATTCTAAATCATTAACTCGTTTGATAAAGCAATGTATTGAATGAAAGGTCGTTCAGTATCCTCTATATATAGTTTATAGTATATTCAAAATCAACTTGTTTAAGTCTTTACTTTGCTTGGCCTGAAAGTATACATTGATTTAAAATTGAAACAAATCTAATAGTACGTTTTTGAGTAAACGTAATTATTTATACTTACCTGTTGACTAGACCTACTATGCCTACCTCCTAATAGGTATGCTATTTCAACCTTAACACAGCCGACCTTGAACAGTGGAGAAGGGGTGCGTAAAATCCCTTATCCAAGGGCGGTAAGTCCAGGTGGTCTCGTGACGTCACTACCTGTCTAGTTCACTCTCCGAAGTCCCAAAAAGGCAAGACAGACCAAGAGGGGAGGACGGGAGGGCCTAGAGCGTAGGTCTAGTCAACAGGTAAGTATAAATAATTACGTTTACTCAAAAACGTACTATTATTTAAATACCTATCTGTTGACTAGACCTACTATGCCTAGAATCCCACCGCGTGGAGGCGGGTCTGTATATACGTGGTAGTGACGAGACCAGCGACGAACCTTGAGTGTAAGCTAACCTACAAGTCCTCCCCCTTGTGGTGAGGACAAGGTACAGCCCGGGAGATACGATCTCTACCGCTGAGCGGATCGAAGAGACAACCCTGCGGGGGTTGAATCGAAGTTAAAAGAAAAAAACAACACAGACAACAGAGCTAGTAAAGAGAACAAGGTTATTAACCATAAGTCTCAAGGCTTCTAAGAGGGTTGACCCCTTCTTGGTCTGGTTGGGGGGGACCACCTTCGTCTGAGCGAAGACTTGTGGACCAAGCCAAGAGATGCCTTCAAGATCTGCTGTGGAGACATCTCGTAGGTAATGGTAGGCGAAAACCTCTGATGAACGCCAAAAACACCCTGCCATGACATCCGAAAACGCGATGTTGCAGTGATAAGCCATCGTGGCTGAAACTGCTCGGATCCCATGAGGGATGGAACGCGAAGGCGGAGGCAGGTCAGCGGCCTTGTACGCATCAATGACCGCCGACCTTAGATACACCCCCAACGCTCGCTTATCAAGCTCCTTGGTGCTCCTCGGTGAGTGAGGCAAGAAACAGACGACGCCTGCCATCCCTCACCCTGCGGGTACGCTGCGTGTACACCCTCAAGGCTCTCACAGGACACAGAGAGAGATCTCCTGAGTCAGAACCCAGAACCGTGATAGAGAACGTACGGCCAGCTTCATAAGCTGCCTGGTCCTTACAGACAAAGTCGGGAGCCAACTCAAGAGAGGTCGATCCCCCCTCCCTGACCTCATAACGTAGAAGGTCCGCCTGCAACGCATGGATTTCCGATGGATTTCGCTCGCGTAGCGTAGACGAGGTGAATCCCTACGGAAAAACACCTAAGCAGCGTAGCGTAGACGAGGTGAGTCACCCACGTGAAACACCCAAGTAGCGCAGCGAAGGAACAACAACTCTGACGATAGGTAATCGAGAGAGTTGAACCAAAGGCTCTGAACTCGAAGAGCACAAAGTCAATATCAAGTAACAACCCGCCATGGTAACACAAAGGCGAACAAGCTAGACAAAGACTAAGCTAAACACTTACAAGATAAATCAATCTTTATTTCACATAACAATTGAGCGTATACCAAACCGTAAGCGAAAGACTAACGAAACGAATGACAATCGAAGCGAATGACAGGCGAACCAAGTCACTGGCGAGACGATGCAAGTCAATACGAAACGTAGCCTACGCGAGCAGCGAATGACTGGCGAAGCGAATGACTGGCGTAGCGAGTCACTTGAACCAAACTGATTCAACCTAAGGCGATGGACCGGCCAAGCAAGTGACTGGCGTAAGCGAGACACAAGCGAGTAGATGCAGGTCAAGTAGAATCGCGCCTTTAAAGGGGAACCAACTGGCGAAGCAAGTAACTGGCTTACGCGAATCACTGGCGTGGCGAATGAGTCATGTAGATTCGACCTAAGGCGATACCAAAGGCGAATGGTAGGCGAAAGCTAGCAACGGGCAACGCGTGTCACTGGCGAGGAGTGTATCCACTGCTCCTTAACCAAGCTAGTCAAGTAGATTTCACGTAAGGCGATACCAGCGATCAAGCCTTAGGCGAATAACTAGCGAAGCCAGTGACAGGCGAAGCGAGACGCGAAGCACTTGAGTACAGACCGAAGGCGTATGACAAGCGAAAGCGAATGACAAGCGAAGCAAGTCAAACGCGTATCTAGGAGAGATTCCACTGCTCCTTTACCCAACGCAAGTCAACAACCAACAGTCGAAGAAGGGCTCACGAGGCGTAGGCCTACGCGAGGGACTGAAGGCGTATGACAAGCGAAAGCGAATGACAAGCGAAGCAAGTCAAACGCGTAGGAGAGATTCCACTACTCCTTTACCCTACGCAAGGCAACAACCAACAGTTAGGTGAGAGAAAACAAAGAATTGCGAGCTGCACGTGCGGCGCATGCAACCCACCTACTCCGGGCGGTCGCTAGCTAGCACATGTCAACAAGGCCCCTTGAAATCTAACACCTACTTGAAGCAGATTGTTAACACAACCCGCACTAACCGTAGATTAAAGTTGAGGGTATCTCTTGAATGAACAAGAGAAAAATAGCAAGTTAGCAACACAAGTCGCTAAATACCCAGTCACAGAACCAAAACAAACACGTCTGTCTTGCTCTGCAACTTTTAGGAGAGTGAACTAGACAGGTAGTGACGTCACGAGACCACCTGGACTTACCGCCCTTGGATAAGGGATTTTACGCACCCCTTCTCCACTGTTCAAGGTCGGCTGTGTTAAGGTTGAAATAGCATACCTATTAGGAGGTAGGCATAGTAGGTCTAGTCAACAGATAGGTATTTAAATAATAGCTATTTTATAGAAAGACGACTATTAATAATTTACAAAAACGATGAAAATTAACGGACAAACCATTTGAATTAAAATGTACTCATTAGTTATTTTCAAAACACATTAATCCCTATTAGTCCCTATGGCAAAACATTATATCGTAACAATCTTAAATGATGTCAGCAAATACGAAGCAAATAAGCACCACTAGGAATACTTAAAACATACCTTAATTTCGACTTTTAAAAATAGACAACGGTTGTACCACTTGACAGCGGACGTTACGTTTGCATATTTTATGGTGTTCGCGTTTTGACAACGTTGTATCCATAGGCTGCGTTTAATAGTGTAATCAGGAAATTATACCATATATTTTATTCAGTATTGTAACTAAACTGAAATCATGTATTATAATAATTCTACAAGGGTTGACTAAAAACAGGTCTTACATGTAGGTATTTGAAAGTTAAGTGTAAAATTGTTCACTTTATTGAACATAAATAGATCTTGGAAAACTGTCATGTAAATATTTCTTCTCGTGCCTACCATTTCGTCGACTTTTGTTCATTCTCATTTGTAAGCCAATTGTCATTTTCTTTACTTACATATATATACTCATGGTAATATTGGTTGACACCCCCTAATATATAGATATAGGAATGAAATGTGATATAAACAACATAACGTGTCAGTTTCGATAACTTTTTGGTAAGACATGTTAATACTGGATGTCTTTTTGTGAATAGTGTCCTTGAGCATTTGCTATTTCTCAGCTTGTACTTTAAAATACCAAAGAAAGAGGATGTTAGAAAGATGAAATTTATTCAAAAGAGTTCAGTCCTCGTGTCTTGAGATCTTGGCATTGGTATATTGTTACAGTGTTTGAGTGTTCTCATTTTGGTTCTGATAAATAATGAAAAGTTGCATTTGAAAAATAAATTCTACTAAACCCAAATATACACACACTCTTTCATGGAGTCTCATTCGCGCACAATACATACATGGCTAGTATTACACAGTTTACATAATGTATTTGTCCCATTTGATTTCGAAAATACCATTTCATCGAACAATATTAATTGTCCATGCTTTTAATTTGCTAAAAATCTATTTTCTGTTTAGGTGTGCCAACCATTTTTACCATGAGTATACATTTTTGTAAACATCAAACTATACACGAGAGCTGTTAAGAATCTAGATAAGCCATTTATATAACATTTATTGTAACCAAAATTGTCTACCACATTATATGATGTTCACTTGCCTCAAAAGTGACGAATGCATTGGACAAGACCATTTGATACATAAAATGTATCCAGAATCTGTAATCCATAATTATTCTTAATGTGATGGATTTTGTTCATTGTTTCTCTGACTTTATGCCGTGTTTAATATCTAACTTACGCATAGTTCATTGTTGGCTACCGTGCATAGAATAATATGGAATCACTTAAGATAAATTGTATACGTGATTTGAATAACATTATAAAAAGTTATCACTTGAAAAATGCCGAAAGGAGCATGAAACAGAGCTGTAATGATAGAACATATGTGCATGACACTGCAGAAACTACTTTTAACATTTATAATGGGGTCAAGAGTCAAAAAGTACACAGAGCCCTTTTCACTCCAACATGTTTCAGTGGTATCATCCAAGTTATAAACAAGTAGAATGTTTCAGTGGTATCATCCAAGTTATAAACAAGTAGAATGTTTCAGTGGTATCATCCAAGTTATAAACAAGTAGAATGTTTCAGTGGTATCATCCAAGTTATAAACAAGTAGAATGTTTCAGTGGTATCATCCAAGTTATAAACAAGTAGAATGTTTCAGTGGTATCATCCAAGTTATAAACAAGTAGAATGTTTCAGTGGTATCATCCAAGTTATAAACAAGTAGAATGTTTCAGTGGTATCATCCAAGTTATAAACAAGTAGAATGTTTCAGTGGTATCATCCAAGTTATAAACAAGTAGAATGTTTCAGTGGTATCATCCAAGTTATAAACAAGTAGAATGTTTCAGTGGTATCATCCAAGTTATAAACAAGTAGAATGTTTCAGTGGCATCATCCAAGTTATAAACAAGTAGAAATGCGGCGTATCTAGTCATCAATGAAATGATATCATCTACAGCAAGTGTGGTCTGAACTGTTACACTATATTTTGACTGGTTCACAAAGCGAATCACATTGGTGTGTATCGCTTACAAATAGCGTTAGAAAGACACTACATGTCTTCTATATCAATAGGGTAGCAAGGAATCTAGTTCCAAGCTGTACACGCCCCTGTGTCTTCAATGTGATTATCTTATAATTATTTGTGTTAAAAGTATCCAAACAAAAAAAATCTGGTCATAAGTAAACACTAATGTTTGATGGTTATGCAAAACAAACAAAGGCTATGGTTTTATGATAATATTATAGCATTGTTGCCTTTTCATAACTACGATGTATACATGTATACTTACTTACAATGGCCTTTCCAACTACTCTATAACTGTTATATATGTCTTGATTATAGTCTCATTGAATAGGAAAGCCATAACAAGAACATTACAAGGTGCTGCTTGGCCAATTTTAATAACAGAGCGAGACATTAGACAGATAAACCAAGTAACACACAAGAGAAAGACAAACCCTCCCCAAACCAGAGATAAGGATTATAATATAAAAAGAAACCATTGATACGCTGTAAACCTACTGGTTTGGCAGGGTGGGAAGAAATTAATGTACCCCGTTGTTTATTGCGGCGGCCATGCTAACGTGTGACGTCAAAGCAACTCTTGTGACTTGATAGCTAGGGGGTGTATCAACATCCTAAAATGTATTTTAACATTATACAATAACAAATTAAAATGGTGTCGTACATGCATTGATCTAACACATTTTACTTGTAAAATGATTTCTAATTGGCCAAAATTGTATATTTAACTTGTCTCATGATAATGGCTTTCCAGGCGATCTTTTTTTACTAGATTTTCATTGTCAAAAGGAAATTATGAAAAACAGCGACGATACGCTCATGTCGTTGTAAATTTGGCCTGAAGTAATTTAGAACGTTAATGAGACTTATGATAATGAACGTTCATCCATAAACCCATCTTCATCAATATCTTATCATATTTCTGCTTTCTAATTACCTGACTGTAATGATGGTTGCAACATAAATCTAACGTACTTTCGAAATGGATTACGCTAATATCAATCTTTATCAACTTTTCTGACACAAAATCGATGCATGTCATCATCAAAAAGGTGTTGAAGTATTTCAGTTTAATCGTTATAGAATCGATATATAAGTCTTTTTCTTCTCTTAATATTTAGATCTTGGAAATGTCTTCATTATCTTGAAATACAACTCTATCAAATGTGAAAGGTGTTTAAATAGGATATGTCTATTAGAAATACAATGTACAGTTGATCAGGGACAGGGAAGCTACCATAAAGTACATCTTTACATATACAAAAAAAATATATCACAGCATCAAATAAAAAGGTTGAAATTAATTAATCCAACGTTGCATCAAAACTACATTGTTGGCCAATGGTATGTCAAACATAGTGATTAATAAACTCATCAATGGTAGTATTTTAAATATCTAGTCAAACCAAACTTGGATACAGATTTTATTGCATCGATAGGAAGCTAGTTTAAAGATGCATGATCACTTTTGCATGATATTCTATTTGGTTTTTAAATGTACCAAATTACAATAGGTGCTGGTTTAGGTAATATCTTTGTACTCGACTTTCATATTCACTTGCAAATGCTTAATATAGCAAATTTATATATACGTTTCAATGAAAACCAATGAAGGGCAGAGGCCAAGAATTACATGTATGGCTCTATCTCACGAATGATCTTGTCAAAAGACCTATTAAACGCTATAGAAGAAATTCTGTCTTCCTATCTACTTTATTAAAGTTTCCAAAATCACGTTTGACGTAATGGCTGCAGCATGCCAAGGTCCATTGTCCATTTCCGAACATGACCACGACTTTGAATGGTTGTATTTTCGTTATACTAAACTGTTTCATCTTAAACTTATTTTCGGTTAAAGTTGATAATTCTCAATCAAATAACACAAATTGTAACATGATTTCTGTGTATCCTTGATTCTGATTGGTTGATGTTTCTATGTTGAATGGCAATGAATACCCGCAAATTGGCTGGGGCGACTCTGATACATCATGTTTACTAGATTGGGCCGACTCAATATTTAATTTTTCTGTTTCTCTTAAAATGTGTGCATCACTCAAACAGGTGTCATTGTTGTCAATTTTTTACTTCTGTATATACCAATAGAGATCACAAGTTTCTCTCAATATGAATTATTTCCATGGTAACTAATATGTTTCAGCTAGTTCAATTTGTCAAAATTTGACGCTTTCTTCCATGCGTTCTTTTTCGATTGCCGTTGCCATGGCATGACGACTTTGAATGGTTGTATTTTCGTTATACTTTAATATTTCACCTTAAACTGGTTATTTTCGTTTAAAGTTGATAATTCTCAATCAAATAACACCAATTGTAACATTGGACATACCAACAACACAATGTTAAGGGGTTAGAAATGTAACACTATCTCCCCGACTGTCCAAACTACTGTCAAAGTGTACGAAATAGTGTTTTATATTCAAAAATAACATTTCAAACAAGTGGAATGCTCCGTGTTCTTGGCTCTTTAAACATACAGTTTTCGGTATATGGCTTCTCATAAAGAAAGAATGTGTTTCATGTAAAGAGTTCAGAAAAATTATGCGTTTTATGATCTGATAAATTGTTTCCATTGTGAACGTATTTCTATATATCCTGGGCAAATGTCAACGAATGCATAAATACTAATATTAAAGAAGATTGATGCAGTCAAAACCATCTGATGTTTACTCTTTTCTATATAACCTTACTTCACGTGAGAAGCAACTCATCTTATATATGTGGTAATTCAACATGGACTTTTGTAGTATTTGCAGAATTTTCAACTTGATTTAATCAATCGTCTGACGTTACTTTTGTTTCTGCAATCATTGTACAAACGGTCGTTTCATCCAATCTAGATCTACGTGTCAAATTTGTGTCAATAAATATGTAATGATAGTCTGACCACAGCGGTTTTGTAAATATGTAATGATTGTCTGGCCACAGTGGTTTTGTAAATATGTAATGATTGTCTGACCACATCGGTTTTATAAATATGTAATGATTGTCTGACCACAGCGGTTTTATAAATATGTAATGATTGTCTGACCACAGCGGTTTTATAAATATGTAATGATAGTCTAACCACAGCGGTTTTATAAATATATAATTATAGTCTGACCATAGCGGTTTTATAAATATGTAATGATAGTCTAACCACAGCGGTTTTATAAATATGTAATGATTGTCTGACCACAGCGGTTTTATAAATATGTAATGATTGTCTGACCACAGCGGTTTTATAAATATTTAATGATAGTCTCACCACAGCGGTTTTATAAATATGAAATGATTGTCTGACCACAGCGGTTTTATAAATATGTAATGATTGTCTTACCACAGCGGTTTTGTAAATATGTAATGATAGTCTGACCACAGCGGTTTTGTAAATATGTAATGATTGTCTGACCACAGCAGTTTTATAAATATGTAATGATTGTCTGACCAGAGCGGTTTTATAAATATGTAATGATTGTCTGACCACAGCGGTTTTATAAATATGTAATGATAGTCTGACCACAGCGGTTTTATAAATATGTAATGATAGTCTGACCACAGCGGTTTTATAAATATGTAATGATAGTCTGACCACAGCAGGTTTATAAATATGTAATGATTGTCTGACCACAGCAGGTTTATAAATATGTAATGATAGTCTGACAACAGCAGGTTTATAAATATGTAATGATTGTCTGACCACAGCGGTTTTATAAATATGTAATGATAGTCTGACCACAGCAGGTTTATAAATATGGAATGATTGTCTGACCACAGCGGTTTTTATAAATATGAAATGATTGTCTGACCACAGCGGTTTTATAAATATGGAATGATTGTCCGACCACAGCGGTTTTGTAAATATGTAATGATTGTCTGACCACAGCGGTTTTATAAATATGGAATGATTGTCTGACCACAGCGGTTTTATAAATATGTAATGATTGTCTGACCACAGCTGTTTTATAAATATGTAATGATTGTCTTACCACAGCGGTTTTGTAAATATGTAATGATAGTCTGACCACAGCGGTTTTGTAAATATGTAATGATTGTCTGACCACAGCAGTTTTATAAATATGTAATGATTGTCTGACCACAGCGGTTTTATAAATATGTAATGATTGTCTGACCACAGCGGTTTTATAAATATGTAATGATAGTCTGACCACAGCAGGTTTATAAATATGTAATGATTGTCTGACCACAGCGGTTTTATAAATATGTAATGATAGTCTGACCACAGCAGGTTTATAAATATGTAATGATTGTCTGAGCACAGCGGTTTTATAAATATGTAATGATAGTCTGACCACAGCAGGTTTATAAATATGTAATGATTGTCTGACCACAGCGGTTTTATAAATATGTAATGATAGTCTGACCACAGCAGGTTTATAAATATGGAATGATTGTCTGACCACAGCGGTTTTGTAAATATGTAATGATTGTCTGACAACATTGCCAGACTCAGCATGTCTGTAAATTACTGTCATTGGATTCACGTTTTTTAAATAAAATTTAACGATATTCTCGATTCATTTTCTCCTTATCTTGAACGTCTATTTTATAGAAGTTTTTTAGGAGCAATTTGGTAATATTATATCGATTTACATTCAAATCGGTCATGTTATAATTAAAGCTAAATCACGTCTCCAGAAAAAGCAAGTTTGAGGTTAAGATATTGATTTGCATTCACCTTTTTACAAGTTGGTTCTTAATGATGATGTGAGACGATATTGCGTTCAGTAGACCTGAAGACAAGAACAGTTTCTCATATTTGTCAGAACATACAATTATGAAACATTCGCTATCGTACTTCAGATATATTGATTTTCATATTCATCTCCGTAATTGAAACCCCCAGTGAGTGAAATTGCATCAGTGTTTGAGATGTCACCTTTGGCGTGTCAGGATGAGTTTTCCTTAAAGAAACTAATGACATCGAAAGTTTGTTTTAACCAGGGTGAATATTATTAGAAACTCTGTTTAATCGGGGATCAATAATCGCGGAAGCACAGTTCTGCCAATTCGTCTTCAACAACGAATATAACACCATATACTAGCACACATGTTCCGTTATACATAGTTATATGTATACTTCAATACCTTATGGAGAAAAGTTCATTAGTTGGCTTTAAATGCCTAAGACTTACAGAAGACAAAAATCCGCATTATTATAAGCTCAAGATGAAAATGCCCACTATTGTCATCATTTTGCTAATATTTTACAGGTATTATTTCTTATTCGACCTCATCTTCAGCCTTTTCTGAAACTCAAACTGAAGTAAAAGTAGAGTCGGAGAACTCCCATATATGTAAAAGAGAAAACATCGGGTGTTACATTTTTCAAAGAACCATATAGTACGTTGATCAAATATCGGAACATTTTCATAAACATATCTTATTGAATGCTGTACACTATATATTTTGCGGATATAAACGTAGAAATGCGGAGAAATCGCACTGATTGGTAAACTTGTTTTCCAGTTTCATCATAGATCGTGTCTTGTTTTCAAGCGCTAAGCATTATTGTCGTTCTGCATATGGCTAACAAACAACATAGATACAACGTTTATGAGTACTCAGGGAAATGGAGACATTTGTTTATATATTTGGATGTATATAAGTTGTTGGCTTTCTTTTTTTGAGTGAGTAATGTAGTTCGTATAATCAAGGAGATTATATTCATATATAAACTAATGACAATAATAACAGTCAACTGTTAGTGCGTCGTACCAAATGAATATATCCTCGGAGCACTAATAAAATTAATATCATTTAACAGACAAAATTCCAATAAATCTAGAAAAATAATCCAATAAATAAGACGCTAAGAAACGTGTAAATAAAACTGTCGTCACAATCAGCATTGAGTGATAAGAGCAACTTGAAACACGAAGACAGTCAAGAAGATTCATGTGCACGTGTGTTGCTGTAGCGACTGTAGTATGTGGTATTCGCACGATCTCAGACTCGAAAACCCTTGTTATTGGTCTCCATGATAAAATACAGAGAATACAATAATCTGGTTGTAAAAATCATCATGTATTTGCTGAGAACACCTGTCAATTTAGACAATGAACTTTACATATTCATGTTAGGTTCCGTGATGAAAACTGTGTCATTCACATTATACACATTATCCGTGCTACCGTCACATCATTTTGTGTTAGATATATTCATGTATGCTGATTATATATCGACTGGCCGGAACATATTGCAAGATTTAAAGGCACAATAGCACTTTCTTTTCATCTTTATACATTCAAATTTGCCATTTATAATAACAGTTTATGCAGTATATATTTACTTATAAGGGAAACAGCCCAATACACGGCCCGATTACTGGTAGTCGTTAAAAACGGTGTCATGCATAACATGAAAACTTCCAGCGGCCATTTAAATGTGAACACCTTCTAACAATTTGAGCGTGGGAAATGGATCCGTATTGCAAAACTGAATCATGCATATAAGCATTTGTTTTAGAGCTTTATTTATTGATTGTGAAGGATCTTTTAATTTTTACTTAAGAACATGCTATAGCACCACGGCACATGTTAAGTACGTGTAGCTGTTCATTTCGAGGTTAAAGAGTATCTCTACTGTTACTTTATGACAATCGAGTTTGCTCATTACAGTATTCATACTTGATTGTTCTTTTTAGGAAACAAAGAGTTGATGCTATTAAATGCAATTTCCAATTTCCGATTTAGCAGTTTCAAAAAAAGGTTAATATTTTCATGACCAGGTTTCTCTAATATGCAAACAATCACCATGGGAGTTTCCTAAACAAAGGATTTTGTTTTCAATTGATAGAAAAGAAATTCGCTTGCAATTTATTTTTGAAATTTTCTCAATACCGAAATTTATTTTATAACGTAAAAATGACAAGCATTTAAAGATATTCTAATTGCAAAATTCATGCTAGGAATATCATCAATAAAGTTATGCAATTGCGATTTTCAGTTGGTCTTTCTAGAATTAGAAATCGTGTTATTTAGACATAAACTTTTAAATTTGAGTCATTGTAAATTTCAATTGTAATAAACAAGGATACTATACAGATACATTTTCACAATTTCAAAAGTCAAATTGTCAGATTGTTCATTAACAATATCGGAACGATAAAGAATAGGTTATTTAAATCGCAGTATCAAGATTTTCTTACTGAAATAAAGTGTTCACAAAAAATTATAGATAAGTGTTACCAAGGGCTAAATTAAATTCCCGGATCAATAACAAGAGCTCTAAAACGAATGTACATGTTTCAGTTAACTAATGCGAGTCCATTTCCCATCGAGCGGCCATTTAAATTCACATTAAAATTGCCCCTCAAAGGTAGTTCAACACTCAGCTAGAGATTTAAATATGAAAAGGTCAACCATTTAGCTGTTTGAGCTCTCAAATTGAGACCTACAAATCCACACCACTGTCGCACAATTTTCTTTGAATACGGATAGCTGTTTTCTGTCGATGCGGCTTATCGGGTTGTGTATTTAAATGTTTTACCAATTTAAGTACCAATATATTGCATAAACTTTGATAATGAATGGCAAATTTTATAAAACATAATACGAAAAAAACGTTCTACAACGCCTTTAAAATTCGTCTGTTATTAATGTCCAAATGAAAAAAAATTGAGATGTTATATCCCTAGTATTTCAATTATTACAATTGAATAGAAAAAGTATTTAATCCATCGGATCAAGTGACCTACCTACTTAATCGACTCAATTTTCTCAGCATAATATACGCAATCATGGGGAACGAATACAATCTCTTTTAATTAAATTATTTACAATCATTGGACGTAATTCCGGAACCCTATGATATTCTATCGGATTGTTAATTAACAGTTCTTTATCTGAAACATATTAGTTACTTCACTTTTTGCCATAATAATTTCACATCTCTATAAATCGGAATAACTTATCAAAGCGTACAGTTGATAGGCTTTACACAACATCTACATTGGTAATGAACTAATGTTATAAATGTCAACCGATTGACTAACTTCAGTCTGTCTCCAGAATGGCTGCTAAAAGTGAAGAGATTATCCCGTTCAAGAAGGACCTAGGTGTTCAGGAGGTGGCAGATGAAGACGATGAACGCCCCGAGTGGTCCAACAGGTTCCAGTACATTCTGTCTCTACTCGGCTACTCGGTTGGTCTGGGCAACCTTTGGAGGTTCCCTTATGTGTGCCAGAGGAATGGTGGAGGTGGGTTAATATCTTACATCCATGATCTAAATAAGTTATGTTGAAATAGATGTTATTTCAAACAAAATAGAGAGGTTATCATGGAATGTGTTTTGGATGCTCAATATCAGATTTATATTGTTAACCACAGTAATAACTTAACTTAAATGAAAAAATACACGACCTTCCGGTGTGTATACTCACTCCTTCATCAGGTGGAATGTAAGGAAATAACAAAATGGGATACATTTATATAGCAAACAAAACAGTAGTGAGGAAAGGCAATCAGAGAACACTGTTTGGGCAATAAGACCTGTTATAATTTTGAAAAATACATAGGTTATCATTTACATTCACAACATTGCATACAGATCGTAATTCAAATCCATGTTTTTGACAAGGAAATTTGCTTTATAGTGCTCACTTATCTGTATAAGTAATATATTGCCAGTCTTGAAAACCTAAATACATAGTGTTTATTCGTGATGCAGGACTTGACTTATTTTTATCCATATCCTTATATGTGCTCAACGGATATCGGAAATATCTTTGGCTTTTTCCTTCCGGGAACACTTTCCATTGTATGAACCTTTAGAAGCACTATTGCCTCAATTGTTGAGCTTTCTGTGAATGTGAGGCTGTAACTTGAATTGGCCTGCATGAGAGTGCTGAACGATGCCGTGCAGCACCATTCAACACTGATACATGTTTTCTGATTTCCAGGAGCATTTCTAATACCCTATGTTATTATGACGGTCATATTTGCAATGCCTCTCTTCTACCTGGAGGTTTGTCTTGGTCAGTTGTCTCGTTCTGGTCCGATCCTTGTCTGGGGCCTCTGTCCTCTTATGACAGGCAAGTACAAATGATTGCTAAATAGTAGTGTTGTATCTCCTATAAACAAACATACATTCATGATCGTCATATTTGGATCAAATACTTAATTGGTTAAATTTAGATGTTAAGACCAATTATCACTCGATTTATTGGAGACTGCTGACACAGATACATCACATCATGTCCATGTTATATTTATAAACGTTCATGTAACACTTGTTACAATACTGTGGCACCTTCATTCTCTAGTTGAAGTAAGGTATGTATCTTATATGTATGTATCTTTGTCCAGGTATTGGGTTCAGCATGTTGGTCCTGAACATGTTACTCCTGCCCTACTACAGTCAAACTCTCACCTGGGGACTCTACTACCTGTACAACTCCTTCTCACCTGTCCTGCCCTGGACCACGTGTGAGAACACTTGGAATACACCTCAATGTGTTGTTGCTGGGAGAACAGGGCAAACAACACAGCAAAATATCACAATCAATGGAACGTTGGTGGAGGAAGATGTCATTTTCAAAAACAGAACTGGTGGTCACAGTTCAACAGAGGAGTTTTGGCAGTAAGTATTCAGTAAACTGCCAAATTTCGTGAACGATTTCGCGAATCAGTTTTAATTCTACCAAGATCAAAACGGATTGATTGTAATGCCGTTCTTCAATCATATTCTCACTTTGGTCGTCAGCTACCGGTGCAGCTTCTTTCTCATGTTTCATGTAGAAACACCCGGAGGACACCTCAGTGTGTTGTTGTGCCACAAGGGAACATACTGAGTCATGGTCATTTTACAGATACAATACCCTTTCGGTTTCCTCTGGTCTGGGAGACTTTGGTTCGATGCAACCTCACCTGTTGTTGTGCTGGTTCCTGGCCTGTGTTGCTGTCTTCCTCTGTCTTATCAAAGGAGTCAAATCTCTCGGCAAGGTACTCCCATTGACAACAATACGTATGATTGACACTTATAAAGTCTTATACATTTGGGCGCGGACACAGAGGACCCATCCATATGCTTTGTAGTATCATTCCTGTGTTGTACTATATTTAGAGATATGTCTTTTTATATAATGTTGATATGACATTTTTACATGTCAAGGTGTGCATGAAGGTTTATTATCTTTCAATAAACAACCAGTGTATTTGATAGATTAATTCAATTATGCAATTCAAAATGAAATAAAAAAGTATAAGTGAGAGACATGCCCATACTTTTCCGAGTGTATCTTATGATAACCTACAGTTTTCCCTTACTAAGTACAGCCGAGTAAGGCTCCACGGGGATAACTGTAGGGTACCATTCGATTCACGAGGAAAAGTATGGGTATATCTATTATATACCCAACTTACGGTCGAGTGTAAACGGATTCTATTTCATAATGTTTCGAAACAAAGACAGCTGTAAATAAGCTTGTGCATGAAACAGACAACCCAAATACGGTCTCATCTGTGACAACTTCAGGGTACACCCAGCCCGTGCTACGCGCACAGTTGCACTCTTACCCATTTTCGGGACTCGAAATCTAATTGATATGGCCCAGTGCGGTATTGTAAAAGCAGACACATGTGCATCTCGCTGAAATGTACAGCTAACGCCATAAACTGCATGACTCAATATTGCCAAAGCTTAAAGAAAACAGAAGCAAGTTTAGTATGTTTAGACATTTTGCACCCAATATTAAATGACATTCATATATAAACGAAATACAGAAATGCGTGATATTATATCACGCATTATAAGAACCTTATCTATTTGGTCATGCAAATCTGCAAGATCATATCATCTCAGAAAGTAGGATACCATCTATATGCGGATGATACTCAGTTACGGGATAACTGTCGGGTGAAATCCCCCCATACTCTCTCACTCACTGATGCTGTGGAGGTATGGATGACAGATAATTTCCTTTAACTGAATGAAAGCAACACAGAAGCTATGCTATGCTTCCAGAGCACGGGCAAGGATAGGGTTATCTGACATCAGAATCGTCGACTCACAGATAGTGTTTGGTGATGCAATGCGAAACCTTGGTGTGCAGTTCGACCAGGAACTTACAATGGCTACCCATATCTCACACATTGCCAAAACAGGTGGGTACCATCTCAGAAACATCAGTGCAATACGACACCTTATGGATAAGGATACCACACACGACCTGGTGAGATCTCTTGTTCTTTCAAGATTGGACTATGCTAATAGTTTGTTTTCCAACATCACGAAAGGAGCTCTGCAACATCTGCAGAAAAATCAAAATCGATGTGCAAGACTTGTTACTAAGACAAGAGTATCAGCATCCTAACACCTTCACTGATTCAGCTCCACTCCACTCTTCTATTGACTGTAACATTTCATTAGCATGTATAAATTGAGAAATTTGACTTCATTGATTTCTCAGTTGTTAAAAATTGTAGTTATATCAGAAACAGTGTAGGTATATAAAAAAAAGTGTAGGTGTTTCGGCTAATACACCTACAAAAGAAACCATATCAACGAGACCGGAAGTGGGGTATAGCTTCATTTACATTGTTTACCTTATTGAACACGTATTAAGCTGTACGCGTCCCTCGAGGGTAATACGGTCTGATGTACCCTTTTGTAACAGCGTGCTTTCAGGCAAGCCATATATCCCGCGGAACACTTATTTGGATGATAACATTTGAGTATATCGGTACGTGACAGGTTGTATACGTGACGGCGCTGGCGCCCTATGTGTTGTTGACGGTGTTGTTGGTGAAGGCGTGTACAATGCCAGGTGCTCTCGACGGCATCCTCTTCTACCTCACGCCTGACTTCACACGACTGCAGCATGCTCAGGTACATCCACAAGAGGCACTTCAGAAGTTTTTAGAAGGACAAAACCGGATTTTGTTGGGCTTTTTAAACTACATTGAATAACAATGAATGCAAAGGTGTAAATAGATGCACAATATTACGGTTACAACAATATTCAGATCTGATACGTTAAAATAACTGTTTCTTGGCATTTCCAAATTGTTGTGTCTAGCTTTTACGATAAATAGAAATTGACAAGCCTGGTACAAGTGCATCACATTTTCTGCAAATGTCCAACTTTTCTTCCCGCTATTCAATGCAAGGGGTTACTGCTAAACCTCTCACAAAATGACATTGATAGGTATTTTAGACCTAACGTAAAACTGCAATATAACATGGTTATATTTGGGATAACACTACCTTCAATAGTACAAATTATTGTACTTGTTATATTTCCTCACTATCTAAATGGCAAGTATTTCTAATAAAACTGCAATGCTATCTTCCATTTATAGCACAATTTTGCAACGATATTTGTTTGATGGAATCGTTGTGCGTTTCTCTGAAGGTGTGGCTGGAGGCTCTCATCCAGCTGTTCTTCTCCCTCGGCCCAGCCTGGGGTCCTCTCATTGTCATGGCCAGCCACAATCGTTCTCATACACACACGGTCAGGTATTCTCTTCTCAAAGACGTTACTCCAGTCAAGTCTTCGATCATAACCTCTGTTGCATATACACCATATTTCTCACAGAATCCGCTGTCGGTGAAAGATTCCAGAGCTGGTAACACACTTATTAAATATCATTTTACATCGGTGACCGATTCTGTATCCTAACAATATGTTCGCCTCGCACCACTCTAGTGATGTCGACAGTTACGAAAAGTTCAGTTTGAAACAAGGCCGCTGATTGTGCAACTAACTATTGATGCAACCAATCAGGATTCATGTTTTAACCGAGGAAGTATTCGAAATGCAACAGAGGTAAGGATGAAAGAACTGGATGGAGTAAGCTCTGTTTAGAAAGAAACGCATGAACCTATAGACTGCATGTTGGTATCTCGTATCTCGTTGAGATGTCGCCACTATGCCTTCTTTTTTTACCTTTCACCTTCAAGAAACTCAACTAATTAATAATAATTAATAACGAATCTAACTGAAGATGTCCTAGCTACGTTGCTGATTGGCTGGAGTGAAAGGAAAGAACAAAGACTTGAATCCGCGGTAAGGAATTAGTGAAGCGAGGGACGAGTTTTGAATCAGATCAGATTTTAATGTGGATAAGATTATCTAACACGGTCCTGCTTTGCTTTCCCTCAAATACAGGACCACGAACAGGATGGAGTGCAAATATGTCCTATGTATTTCTATGTTTGAGAGTTAATAATTCCACTCCCTAGTATTGACAAGAATAAATGGAAAATTATTTCAATGTATCCCTTGTTAAACATGTCATATACCAAAGCTTCCCAACAGAATTAATACAAAAGTTGAGCTTCCCGTGAATAAACCGATAATGAACTTTTTTTTATAACCTCAAACTTTGCTTTTTAGAGGATTAAAATCTCTTTTAAAATTAAGTTTGAAATATGTTTTGAAATTACAATGGTTAGACCTTTATACAGTTGTAAAACTATCGGCCACGTGACATGACGAGTCAATGAGGGGGAGTGGGATGTTTTGAAAAGTGGGTGCTTCAGTGAAGTATTAGTCATTATCGAATAACGACTAAAGCAGTCAGTAACTAGACAGCTTAGTTTGGTCTCACTGTGTAGTTATGGGCACCATACAAGCTATACCACGTATCTTGGTATGGTCGATGATTTCCTGGAGAAGATTTTCACTACGCGTTTGTATTTTTAAGACAGTTTGCAGTTATGGTTAGACAAAATGGGCATGTCAACGGCTTCCTCTCAATGAAGATTTGTATTTGTTTCAGTGACACATTGATAGTATGTGTATGCGGGGAGTTGACGAGTTTCTTTGCTGGGCTAGTTGTCTTTGCAACAGTTGGATATTTGGCTCACAGTCTTGAACTTCCTGTTGCTGACGTCATTACTTCCGGTAAGAACAAGATTGTACAACATACACAATAATATTGTAATGACAGCTTGTTGCTGTTTATACCATGCACATCTGTTATTGCCCTTACTTAAAGTAGTGTCCGATTTAAATGATCTTATCTGAACAATTTGTATGTTTTCGAAATAATAGTATAATGCTAGTAGTTAAATAGATACTCGTAAGCGTGTCACAGTCTGTTCATAACGTTTTGTTATATGATAAAAGCCCACTAGATGTTTAACTCAGATGAAGAAGCTTTAAAGGGAAAGGAATGCTGCAGCACTTGGAGCCGAGACTCGTAAATATGCATTCTGAAATGTCGATTATATACGTCTCCGATAATGACTGGCAGCTCTAGCTTGGATATTGTGTTTACATTTGCAATTTCTTTGAACTATCGTTTCCACTCCCTCCCCAGGACCAGGGATTGGGTTCATTGTATACCCAGAAGCAGCCGCCATCCTCCCCATCCCTCAACTTTGGTCCGTCCTCTTCTTTTTGGTGCTCCTCATGATGGGCGTCGATACCGTGGTTTAGTATCCATTTATATAGAATATAAACTCCTCGTGATGGGAGTCGATACTGTGGTTGAGTATCCATTTATATAGAATATAAATTCCTCGTGATGGGCGTTGATACTGTAGTTTAGTATCAATTTATATAGAATATAAACTCCTCATGATGGGCGTCGATACTGTGGTTTAGTATCCATTTATATAGAATATAAACTCCTCGTGAGGGGGGTTGATACTGTGGTTTAGTATCCATTTATATAGAATATAAACTCCTCGTGATGGGCGTTGATACTGTGGTTTAGTATCCAAAATTTATATAGAATACAAACTCCTCGTGATGGGCGTTGATACTGTGGTTTAGTATCCATTTATATAGAATATAAACTCCTCGTAATGGGCGTTGATACTGTGGTTTAGTATCCATTTATATAGAATATAAACTCCTTTAGTATCCAAAATTCATATTTTATATAAACTTAGACGTACACTCCCTCCTGGAGCTAAAGAACTGCTAGGAATGTTATTACACTTCTTGGTGACGCTCAATGGAACCAATCAAATCAATCATTGAAATCCTATACTAGTCTTAATTATAGATTTGCACAATGTATATTCTCCAAATTTCCGAGAATGATATTCTGTTACAGATTACAACTGCATTAGTATCAAACTATCAATCATTATGGCGGACATCACATTACACTATGGTCTGTAATGCTAGCTTTCACACTTCCATTCCATCTTACCAGGCCCTCGATATACATATTGGTGGACAGGAGAATGTTGCTACACTTAATGTTACTGTGAACACTCCAAGTCATGCAGACTCATATTGTTGCTTATGAAATATTGTTTTGCAAATAAAATGCAGAGATGTAAAATCATCAAGAACTGTTTCAGTGCGCTATGTAAAAATGATGAAATAGTTTTGACATTTTTGCATTGATAAATGCCATATGGTCGTATACCACAGATAAATACCTCTGTTTAAAGTCAAATATAGTAAACATGAGCTTTTTCCTGATGGCTGGTCAACTGCATGTGCCCATCTCCTTATGAGTTTCATAGTTTGTGAGCCTCCTTGTGTCGGCATATTCATACTTTATTCATGTCAGCGGGTATGAAACCTACATATTGTTTTAGATTTCGATCTGCTAGTGCTTGTAGACTGTTACATTTATGAATGTTTTACATGCTTTCCACAGTGTGCTAATTTCGAGGCAGCAGTAGCTTGTTTGGAAGATGTATGGCCTCGACGGTTTTCCTCAAAACATCTTCCGGCTAAATTAGCAGGCGTGATGGCTCTGTACATGTTTGCTATTGGTCTCGTCTTCACAACAAAGGTAGGTTTGCTTGTCGATATCGCAGCATTGACTTGGTTATTACCCAGCTACATTTACAGTACATTCTGGATAATTATTACACATGACTTCATTATTCTGAATATATAACCACGATTAACATTCGTCAACCATCTCCGTAAGTTCATCTCAAGTGTTTTTACAAGTGCATGATACACTGCATTTTAGAAAGCGGGAGGTTTTTAACCACCGAGTTAAACCCAAGGTGGTTATTATCGTGGCGCAGCCCGTCTGTCTGTCCGACCGTCCGTCCTGAAAACGCTACGTGTATTCTTAAATCAATTCCCCCAACAGATTGTGATCACTCTTTCTAAAACTTTCAACATGCTTTGGATATACATCTGTGATCGGATTACTATTTTCAGAGTAATTGCCCTTGACTTCAAACTAACAGTAACTTTTATTTGGAAATGTACATGTATCCTATAAAACACACTGAGATGGCAACCTTTGACCTTGGCCTTGAGGTAGGATCCATTTTGTGAGAAACTTAACCATGGCCATATTTTTTTATTGATTGATGATAGGCCTTCGATAGTTATACTTATTTTCCACGGGTCATTAACTTACCCCTTACATTTAAACTGCTTAATTCGGAGGATAAGGAACCCGTGGGTTCTTGTACTCCCGGAGCACTCTTTGTTATTATATGCTAAGGCTTAAAGAGTTCTCAGCTAGAGAAAATTCTGCAGACCACCGCACTCCAGTTTGATATAACTTTTCCAACACAGTGGACAGATTGGATTACATCAGCTTTATAATGGATGAGATATGTTATTTAGTGAGATCACACTGAAAACACACATTAATATAGACGCTATCACGTATTTTAGAGGCATTTTATGAGTTGCACTCGTTAAGGATTCAGCCATAAGGCTGAATCCTTATTGTTATTGGCGTGTTTATTAAGGATTCAGCCATTAGGCTGAATCCTTATTGTTATTGGCGTGTTTATTATTATTTTTATTATTATTTCAAGATTTTTGTGCTGGCGACTTCTACAAGAAGGATTACAGCTATTGCAACCAAACTTTACAGGCTGATAGCCCTTACTATGTAGTTATGCAGCGAAGCTTTTGGGCCCAATTGGTTCAGCCATGTAGGGTCCAGTTCGAATCTAAAAGTCATTTTTTAACATGGGACAAAAATGAATAATGCAGCTAGAGACTTGCAACTTTTTCCAAAAGATGCGCAAAAGCCAGACGAGCAAAAAAGTCAATCATGACGATTGTGTAAGACACGTTGTTTCGCCGCCATCTTGATTTTAAAAACTTTATAAAATCTTCGGACCCCATGCACCTTTGACGATCTTCTCCTCTGAAGATATAAGCTCTACAGAGCTGTTATTTGCACATAATGTAGCTGAACCATTATATATATTGGGAATCCTCTCACGGGCACTTATGTGCAATACTCTTTTCACAGCGAGTACTTGAAATCTGGCATTTTTTAAAAAAGTGTAAATTTCAAAACTCAATAACTCGAAAACTTAACACGATAAGTTCATAAAACTTTCACCAAAATGTAGGCAACAACATTCCCCATCGATTAGGCCCATAGCGGTTTTCGGCCGTAATAATAGATTTTTTGCTATTTCGAAAAAACTGAAAAACAGGTGAATTTTCGCAAATTTGAGGGTACGCGTCTTCAAAAATCTTCTCCTAAATAACCGCAACACATACAGATACATAGTATAGCCCATCTTAAAGCTGTATTACTGCTGTTTATATGAATCTATAAACCGAAGCTCTATAGTTAATAGTTTATGAGATACAGCATTTTAAAAATTGAACTTTAAAAAAAAAGAATTTTCGGCCTTTGATTCTAAAGGGACATTACTCTGTCAGAAATTGTTTGATTATTAATCTCGTTCTTGCAATCTGTTTGACTTAGTTACCTTAACAACTCCACTACAGAACATTATCATATAAAAGTTCATAGTTTGAGCATAATTTAAGCAGTTTTAATAACATTTGTAATTTGATGATTTTGCGACTTTTGTAAGTGCATTTTCTTTGGAGAATTATTTTTCTTCAACCAATAAAGATACGAACATGAATCTTATATCATATCAAAGCGGGAAGATATTATATTATGCACAATATTTTTTTAGCATGGATCTATAAAGGTTTCCATGTTACAGTCCATTGAATATTGCCATTTTTTGAAAATCGTAATTTTCCACAAACTTCAAACGTACACAAGTACTTTACTATTTGAAGAAGTGACACATGATTTATACGTGCGTATGCACAATTTAAAGAGCAACAACTTTTGTATTGAACCCTTTTATCAAAAAGTTGATAGTTAAGCTTCAAGCATCGCAAATGTCGTATAGGGGTCCGAAAACAAGCATTTTTTAGTATTTTATTGAATATTCAAAACAATATTACTCAGTAATTATGTATGCAATCTATATGATGATTATATCTACTTAAGTGGAAATACAAGCACAACATTGTCTATGTTACACCTTAGTATGAAAATATGAACCGATTTATCTTAATCATGAGATACATAATGTAGGGATCCATTAGTTTGTGATTTTTTCCATTTTCACTTAAGACACGGGCAAAACTTTCAAAATAAATTTACACCCTTGCAGCTTGTTTTGAACGATGGACAATGTCAATGACATTCAAAATATGTGTCTCATGTATGCGCTGAATCCTTTTATCGTCACTTGTGACTATATTTTTTATTATTATTTCAAGATTCTTGTGAGATCGACTTTGGCAAGAAGGAGTGCAGCTATTTCAATCAAACTTTACAGGCTGGTAGCCCTTACTATGTAGTTGTGCAGCGAAGCTTTTGGGCACAATTGGTTCAGCCATTTAGGGTCAGGTTCGAATCTAAAAGTCAATTTTTAACATAGAAAAAAAAAGAAAAATGCAGCTAGAGACTTGCAACTTTTTCTAAAAGATTCGCAATAACCATGCGAGCAAAAAAGTAAATCATGATGAAGTTGTAGGTCACGTGGTTTCGCCGCCATCTTGATTTTAAAAACTTTAAAAAATCTTCGGACCCCATGCACCTTTGACGATCTTCTCCTCTGAAGATATAAACACTAGAGAGCTGATATTTTCACATAATGTACTTCAGGCATGATATATGTTGTGAATCCCCTCACAGGTTTTAAATCGTAATACTTTTTTCACTGTGAGTATTTGAAATCTGGCAATTTTGAAAAAAGTGCAAATTTCAAACCTCAATATCTTGAAAACTTATCAAGATAATTTCACAAAACTTTCACCAAAATGTGGCCAACACTATTCCCCGTCGATTAGGGATATAGCGGTTTTCGGCCGTAATAATAGATTTTTTGCTATTTCGAAAAAACTTAAAAACAGGTGAAGTTTCGCAAATATCAGGGTACGCGTCTTCAAAAATCTTCTCCTAAATAACCACAACAAATACAGATACATAGTATAGCTCATCTTAAAGCTGAGTTACTGTTGTTTATATGAATCTATAAACCAAATCTCTATATTCAATAATTTATGAGATACAGCATTTTAAATATTGAACTTTTTAAAAAAGTAATTTTCGACCTTTGATTCTAAAGGGATATAACTCTGTCAGAACTTGTTTGATTAGTAATCTATTTCTTGCAATCTCTTTGACATAGTTACCTTTACAACTCCACTACAGAACATTATCATATAAAAGTTCATAGTTTCGGCATAATTTAAGCAGTTTTAAAAAAAATGGAATTTTCATGAACTTTCGCAAATTTGAGGGTACGCGTCTTCAAAAATCTTCTCCTAAATAACAGCAACACATACAGACAAATATTATAGCTCATCTTAAAGCTGAATCATTGCTGTTTATATGAATCTATAAACCGAAGTTCTACATTTAATAGTTTAGGGGTTACAGCATTTTAAAAATTGAATGTTTTCGAAAATCCTAATTTTCGACAAACTTCAAACGTGCACAAGTGCTTAACTTTATGAAGAAGTGGCAAATTATTTATACGTGCGTATGCACAATTTCAAGAGCAACAACTTTTGTATTGAACCCTTCCATCAAAAAGTTGATAGTTGAGCTTCAAGCATCGCAAATGTCGTATAGGGGTCCGAAAATAAGCATTTTTTAGTATTTTCTTGAATATTCAAAACAATATTACTCATTAATTATGTATGCAATCTATATGATGATTATATTTACTTAAGTGGAAATACAAGCACAACATTTCCTATGTTACACCTTAGTATGAAAATATTAACCGTTTTATCTTATTCATGAGAAACATAATGTAGGGGTCAATTAGTGTGAGACTTTTCGATTTTCACTAAGGGACATGGGTAAAACTTTTAAAATAACTCTACAGACTTGCAACTTGTTTTGAACGATGGACAATGCCAATGACATTCAACATAAGAGTCTCATGTATGTGCTGAATCCTTTTATCGTCACTTGTGACTATATTTGTTTTTCTCCTTACATCTATGCATCACCTGCTTGATAACGGTGTCAGGATCTGCACCAAAACGTCGCATCCATTGCAATAAAGAGGTTACTGTCCATAGAGGATCGCTATTCCATCTGAAACGTACAGTTGGCGTTACTTGCTGGACTGAGTAACACGTTTTCTGTTTGCTGTTTTCAGAAAGCAAAGCTGTTAGTATTGATTCAAGTTATAAACAATGTGTGTATTAAGGTGATATAGCTATCTGCTTTCATTATTTCCAACCTTAGTGCAGCAGTTTTTGGATGATTTTAACGACAGGTACTCAAATTCCTGTCTCTCGGAAAGGCGGAAACATTCCAGTGACAAGCTCGTTTCCTTCTGCAAGGGATGAGAGCTTCAGCAAGAAAGGAAATGAACTGTCGCTCGACTGGTTGGTCCTGCGTGGTATGCCCACTCACAGATGTGTATAATGTTAGTCTCAGGAATATAGTCATATTTTGTTTTAACTGCAGGGAGGTATTTATGTATTTCAACTGATGGACTGGTACGTTGCAACCTGTGTCTGCTTCGTGGTATCACTGATGGAGTGCGTCGCAGTTAGTTGGATTTATGGTAACATTCTGTGAAGATCTTTTTTTCTTCTTCTTCATTTTTCTGTTCCCATTACTATTATAATTAGTAGAGGTAGTAGTAGTTATTTGAATAAATTAAATTCTTAAATAAACATCAAGGTTGCATATCAAAATGAAGTGGAATTCATCTTCTATATAAGCCTACCGGTTTCAATTATAAGATGACTAGAGCAACATCGTAAGCGAGCCATTGCATATCTTATGTTCACATGTTAAAGGAAAGCCGAACTATATTATTTTCTATTGAATTCTTAACTGCAATTGGTTCATTAGACTATTTTGTGAAAAACCAAAAAACCCAAACAAAATCCATATGTTGTTCCTATATTAAACTAGAGCGACTTAAACTTTGCCGAAAAACTCGTCTGCTTTTCACCCGCGAGCATCAAACGAAAAATTAGGCGGGGCTTAGAGAGTTGGAAGATAGCGGAAGTGACGTACATGAAGGGACGGGGGCAAACACTGGGGAATCGATCAGTTAATCCGTTATATCTACGCTTTGCAATAAATGCCACATCGCTGTTCTGCTGTAAACTGTTCGAGTGATGTTAGTTATCACGTTTCACTTTACAACTGTCCCAAAATATCGGTTTATATATCAAATATAATTGATATGAATAGTGAAAGACCGTGGATTCATAGACGTTCGTTGACATAGACAAAATCAATGCTAATGAGATATACGATAATAATAATAATAATAATAATAATAATGAATTTATATAGCGCCTCAGTTCCAGGAGTCCTGCTCACCGGCGCTTCACAAGGTTGTTTCAGTGGTCATCTTCAAACAAGTGTGTTTTTAACATGGTCTTACGATGACAAAATGAAACCAAGATATGATAATATGAACGAAGTAAAGCTGAGACAACGAAATCAGATATTCGGTGTTGTTATTTTTTGTTTGAGACAGGACGTTTGACAATAAACATAGGGACCTAAACATATATGACATGCTGGTCACCGACATGCCATTTGTTATATAATTGAATCGGTCCAGTAAACTTGTTTTCTGTACAAACATAATTACACTCCTTCCTTCTCAGTTTCTTAATTGTGTAAACTAATTTGCTGTAACAACACTTCTCCCCATTGATCTGGAAGAAACATCTATATGGTCCGCTAAACTGAGAATTGTGTGTTTGTGTGCTGAAGTGACACATGAAGGCTATCAGACTATATTTTAAACCATTTCGTTTTCATTTAAGATGCTACTGGTAACATAATTCTTTCATTCGATAATGTTTGTTGTCTTTATCAATCTGTTTAATCATAATGTATATGTTTGCGTGTACAATAGAGCATTCTTCGTGTAAATTTCATTGAGCTTGTTGACCAATCCAGTTGATGTATTTATTCATTAAAGTGAAGTGAAAATTGTTTGCGTTGCACTACATCATAAAATAATATTTTAAATGACAAACTTCAAATACAGTAATCTTTTATATTAAATACGCAATGTTATTTATAAATATGCAATGTTGTCTCGCTTCTTTGAACAGCCAATCGTTCAGTGTATATGAAATTATACCTACCATATATCTTTATTTATCAATACATACAAAACCAAATTAACATGCCGATTATTCAACATTATTTGAACAATTGATGCTACTTAATCTCTCTTCACCCGATACCCGCAAGAGTCTTCTTCCCTTGTTTCAATGTCACTTGAACTGTCATTTGGTTCATACAGGTAAGGCAAGGAATCGGTCACGTCACTTGAAATGATTGAATTTGAGCTTAAAGACAAACACTCCATGGAAAGTGATGTGTCATTTTCTGAATCGCTGAAAGACATACTTCGTGTAAATGAATGTACCTTCCCTTCTAGTTCCACAAACATACTATACATAAGCGCAGAATGCACTCCAATTAAGCAGGCCTCAGTCGCTGTAACAATATGAAATCGCTAGTTAAGTAATCCGTTTATCGAAAATTTGGGTTTTTTGGATGAAGTTTTCTGTCTTATATGAGCAGTTTAAAAGTTGGTAAAACGCGTTAAGTTAAGATTAGCGGCCATAATGAGACTCCTCCACGTACGTCACAACACGATACGCATCATCGGACCAATGCCCGCTTACTTTCATTCTGGTCGCCGGGGCTTAATTAGGCACTTTTTAAAAAATAATTTAAAAGTAATTTATGGGTCGATTTCAGAAATTTAAATTCGAGCAATTTTCAAATTGAAACCCCTTTTCAAAGAATACGAAAGTGACCATATGTCATTTCATCTAACCTTTAAGAAGTAATTTAGAATGCTCTTTAAAGATAAAAACGCCTAGAGACTATCTAGAACAGACAGCAGAATGCCAACCTTGTTCACAGCAAAATTAAAATATTTGAAAAACTCATTTACAACAACAAAAAAATATTAAAGGTTAGATTTGTGCAACATAGTCACTTTCGGATTCACTAAAACCAGATTTCAAGTTGATAATTGCTCTATTTTAAATGTCTGAAATCGGCCCATAAATTAGTTATATAAGACTATTTTTCTGTTTAAAAACGCCTAATTTAGCCACGGCGGCCAAATGAAAATCTGCGGGGGTGCGGTCATCCGACCATTATTTGCTAACCACACTAAGTAAAGCAATTCCTCTGCAATTGCCCGTACCAGTACACCAGGCCGCTAGAAAATTGGGTGCTTCGAAAAGTATGTTAAGCAAGACCTAAAAGTAGGGAGGTAAATATCATTAGCCGCAACATTAAACTCTGAAATTATACTATCAACCAAGCAGATTTGCCACATGCACGCTCAAAAATACCCTTCAAAACTGCCTCATGTGTTAAGGGTGAATCTAAAACATGTTCATCATTGATTGCAAATAGTTCACTTCATGTTCTCGGTTGCGTTAAGTAGAGCAGAAGTGAATACGTCTTCAGTTCACGTCTGACATGACATAATCACAGGATGCCATTAACATATATCCACTGGTTAATTTAAGCCTTGTCGCACTTCCTAAACTTCCCTGTACTAGAATAGTAGATCGCACTATGGCGTGCGGGTGCAGTACACTAGGACAGGAAAGTTAAGGAAATGAGGCAAAGCTTAAATTAGCCAAACAATAGATGTTGTTATTGATTTAATAAGGTATAAGGTAATTTTCTAAGCGTTGAAACCACCAATCAGTACGCCGATTACGAACTACTTTTTCCGTCAATCGGCACGTGGACAACTGATTGATAGAGTCAACACATCTTGATACAGACTTCATGCATGTCCTGTAGAGAATACTCGTCTAATGTTGCTGAAAGATTTCCAGATATATACGTCATGTAACAGGCGCGCATTTCTTGATTTCAAGATTGTTTTTCTTTTTTGGATATGTCAATATAATTACATTTTGTAAATGTTTGTAAAGGAATTAAGCAGTTTTCTGTGGACATTGAGAATATGACTGGAAGAAGAATTCCCGTGATATTTAAAGTCGTCGTTGCAGTTTTGATTCCAGTTGTACTTGTGGTAAGTATTTTTTGACAAATAACGGTATTAGTTCATGGAGTAAGACCATTAGTTCCATAAATCATTCAGACAAGTTTTTCAGATGCCATATTGAACATAAGAAATTTGTCTTACAATGTATTCCTTTTGAAGAAATAAATTCGGTAACATCTTACAATCTCATTGAATAATTTGCACGACGACACCACAACCTTATTGGAAATGGTGCCCAGTTCCAACCTGCAGATGTCAAAACTGAAAATCGTTAGAAATATCTTTGCGTTATAACGCTCTTTTTTCACGTCAATCTCTTGATGATTAAATAAAAGGCAGTCATTGTTAGAAAACAAGCTACATGTACACTTTCATTGCTGATGACGATTCCTTTCCTTGACAAAAGGTTAGTAAATACAACATTTCCCGGATTAAGATTATTTCGCTGTTTCAGATGATGATTATCATAACGCTATCAATGTATCAGCCCCCCACGTATGGAGATTACGTCTACCCCGACTACGCTGTCTCTGTTGGTTGGTGCATTGCCTTTGCCTCCGTCCTTCCCATTCCTCTGTGTATGTTGGTGCAGGTCCTCAGACATGACGGGACTTTCTGGAAAGTTAGTACAAATTGTGTTCACATTTCAACGATTCTAATAAACAAGGTGTTTACGGGTGTAACGTTCAGACGGACAAGTGATAATACAAATGTATAGGCATTAAACAATTGGTCCCCCAACTTTTCATTTAGTAAAACTGATTCGCTTGTCAATGTAAGACGGTCTTTATATACATAAATCAATGCAAATGTCTACTTCCTCGAGACAGTGTCCCAACAAAGTCTTAAAGAATCTAATGGTTTGAAGTGATGCGAAGTTTGTTCTAAGTTGGGTTTCTGGTATGCAATCTGGTATGAAATCGTCATTTCGACTTCTTCTCGAGAACCAATGACTCTAGAGAGCTGACATTTTATGTGCCGACACCTTGGCTAATGGGGATTCTGACTTTTAGATTTCGTGACCCCATGACCCCAGATGAGGTCACAGGGGTCACATCCCCAAAACCTATTTTCATCTTCCATTCTAGTTCGAAAAGATCTAGAGAGCTGAAAAGTTGTGTGTAGACTCCTTGGCTAATGGAGACTCTAAAATGTAGATTTCGTGACCCCGTGACCCCGTGACCCCAAATGAGGTCACAGGGCTCACAACCTTCAACATCTCATTTCATCTTCTTCTTCAGTACGCTTAAGTGTTGTGTGCAGACTCCCTGGCAATGGGATTCTCAATTGTAGAAAATGTAATGTAAATGATCATGTGAGCACAAATATGAGTCACAGGGTCATGACGTAAATGATATTTTTATCATCTATCAAATTTCCAAAACAAGTCGAGAACAATTTATTTCTGTTTTCGTACATCAGAGTTTCTTTATTACCCGTTCTATTCCATTTGATTCCCGTAAAAATACCAAGGAAACGGCCCACTTCTCTTGCGACTGCAAGCTACAGTGACGTCACGAACAATCGTTTTATATATGACGTCACAGACGACAAAATATGGGAAGTCGCAGTGAAATAATGGCTGCTAAGCAAACGCAATGTGCGCACATGTGCTCATGTCAATAATATTAACTCACTTATGTCAACCATACGGGTAATAAATAGATTAACAGATTTGGAAAGTGTATTACAAACTGAATAACATAATGGATTTAATAGATTGATTTTGAAATACTGTTTTAGAACACTTACAGAACAGACATTGACTTTTGGAAACTTTTAAATATTACGTAGCAAAGTTAAAAACTACATACATTGTGAGAGAACTTGGGGATCGACAACTACGAACTGTGCGAGTCTGGTGTAATATGGAAGCAGTATTCCACAGGGTCCACGTGTCCTGTATTGGGAAGGGCGACTCGGGTTTATGTTGTTTACGGTATAGTTGAGTGGATAGCGCGATAGGCTTCGGATCCCGCCAGGGGCTCGGCAAATTTGTCCTCTGTGGAGAACTGTTCAATATACGCAGTAAGGCTGGGTGCAATGCTACACTGAAGTGCAGTTCCACCACTGGTTTGCTAGTTCAATGAGTACAGCCAATGCTCGCAGGTTTCACAGCAATGCATAACCACCATGGTGTTGCGGGCTTTCTTCCTGCCATACTACTAACAGCCGTGATACAAGTGCAATACTTTTGAAAGCAACGTTAAATCTAAAATCACCTCACCTTGAAAGCGGCGTTAAACTCCAAATCACCTCACCTCCCTTCAAACAGTATGTTTAAGGCAAAACCTTCTTATTTCAGCGATTGGAGAAGTCCATTAGACCAAACCTACATTGGCAGCGAAATCGACGGCGGGTCGGCTGTGAAGAGAATCTGCTACCAGTATCATTTATAAGCAATTTCAAGTTCATGTTTTCGTCGGAAAAATAATAAATATTATAATAAGTTTGACGTTAATACTTTAAGGTCAGTGCACTGTGTACATACAAATAAACATTATCTGTCCTATTTTGACGTTAATGATAGGACCATAGCCACCAGTAAATGTGTTATGTGCAAAGAAAGACAATATTTGCCGTTATCTAACAATTTCCATAAGAAGTTTACAAATATTAAGACTTATATATATATTAAAAAAATTCAACTGGCTAAGTATATACAACTTTGGGATACACCTATTCGTTCGTTATTGTACATGTATTTCCGATAGTAAAGCTTATTTTAAAGGCGCTTTAGGGCGTTTTTAAAGACGTTTTCTCAAATTAGTCATTTATCATTAAAATTTATGTAATACATTGTTACGTTAGGGGTACAATTCTCATTACATCACCCGCGATAAGGCCATGTTGGTAGAACAGTTATCCGTATAAAGCGATAACTTAACTCTTCATCATGATGCCGTATGTACAACTCTACTCGGAGTATAAATACATCAGTCAGATGACTTTATTTTCACACGTGCACTGTCCCAAATATCGAAACGCGTTTAAAGGATAATCCAGATAAAACTGCAGTTGAATGTAGGAATACAGAACATGTCTGACATTGATTTATACTCCATGTTTCGCAGCAATACTAACCAAAGCCAGCCCTGTGTTCAGGATGGCCAGTATTAGCGAGAACCCGCTAGCTTTTCAATGGTAAAGCATGGGAACCACGTGCAAGAACTCGCCAGTACTGGCGGTTGTGAACATGGGACAGGTGTGTGAACTGATATAGCTAGCACGTGCAGGGCGTGACTCTCAGGTTAACGAACAGCTCGAAGTTATCTCCCATAGCTTCTACATGCCAAAGGCAGAATTATACAATTGGATGTAATGGAACCGCTCAGGGTTTGATTATAGACTGGCAGACATACTGTTTATTAAGTCTCGCGTCATTTACAAATATGCCAATAATAGAACATATAAACGTAATTATATATAAAATAAGACTATATAAATATTTACACACGGGCTTGTATTATCGAAAGACTTGCGATTAGAAAGCATATGAAGTCGACAATCGAGCCCCATATATTATAATAAAGTAAAGGGATGTAACAAGGTCAACACCCCATGTCCGTCTGAAATTATATTTCCGAATGTTGTCATCATATTATCTTCAATGTTATATACCACGTCAAAGCCGATATATTTTCCTTTAAAACAAGCCATCAAACAAACATCGAGCAGATAATAACACGGGTGTGATTTTCACACATTGCTTATGTGAGCCATTTGGGGTGGCCAGCAAATTGATAAAGACAATCGCTTGAAAAAAATATGATAAAATCGCTTATAATATCCTGTCAGTAAATAGTGATTGCGCAAGAATTAAAAATGATGGGACACTGCAATTGTAGGATTTTGAATTTTAATTTGAGCTAAAATAAGTTCATTTCGTTCGCTTCATTTACTTCGAAAGATCGTTTAGTTTTTTAATAGTGGTATGCAACCCGCTAAGGGAGATAACTCTGTTATGTTCTGTTTATGTTTTCGACTTCTCGATATGCTTCACCCTCGACTCGACACTCGAGCATATAAACGGTATGTTATGTATTAACTTATTCAATGTGCATAATATGTCATGTTAGAAAGGTACTTTTCAAGCGATATAGCATATGACAAAGCATATTTCTACGTAATAAGTGTATAACTCGCATTACAAGTGTAACATGTGAATCGCTGTTACTAAATATAGATTTTTCGATTTTTGCAGTCAATCTACATCTACATCGATTGTAAAACCTCGACTATTGGAATAAATAACTCGAAGATGGTGAATTGTCGTTTTTCGAGTGAAGAATGAACCCTAGAACCCAACATTATTGACGTTTACTGTATTCGAAATTAGAAGCATACATTCGCCGACCCGTGCTGCACGCTTTCCTCGCACTACAGTTCGACCGCCTCACGGGGATGTAAACACAAGCTAGCAGGCCGCTCGCTGATGACGCTCTACAGTTCAACCCAGTTGTTACGGCTCTATTGACACTATGGCTGAGGAAGAGGATTTTGACTCGAATTTCGGACCAAATGGTGATGAATCGACACGTAAAAGAACTTTGACACCAAAGGGTTTACAGTATTACTTAGACATTAAGAACAAACACTTGAAACAGCTGTGTGATAAGATTATAAAGGTAGAAAGTGCTATTTTACCACTCTTAGACACTGAATGTGAATGGTCAGACTATGAACACGTTAGATCTATGTATACTGACTGGTTAAATGTTTTTGAGAGAATTCTTCAGGAAAGAAATGATTTTTCTAGAGTAGTTACGACACCTGAAGCAGATATTTCAGAAGCAATTTACACAAAACTTTCTACATTGGAAACATTTATTGATAATGAACAGTGTTTCAAGAGGAGAGTTGACAAGTGGTTACAAGACAAGGAATCAGAGCGGCAGAAACAGGCAAAAGAGAACGACATGAAGTTGAGCTTGGACCGTTCTTCTCGAAAATCAAGATCTGTTTCTTCTCATGTCTCCTCAGCGCGATTGAAGGAAGAACAAAGGATGGCAGAGCTGAAGGCAAAGGAAGCAGCACTTGAAGAGAAACAGAGGATAGAACTTGAAAAACAGAAACTGGAACTAGAGAAAATCAGACTCACAATGGAGGAAGAAAAGTTAGACATTAAAACCGAAATGGCAATGTCAGATGCAAGGCGCAAAGTTATTATTGATTTCGAAGGTGATAGTCTCCGTAGTCAATCTTCATGTCAATCTTCAACAAAATCGAAAGTCAAACCTCCCCTTATCCTTACAGGTGCCCAAGCTCCCAGCGGCAAGAACAAACCACCTGATCCTGTTGCAAATAGCAATTTGGTAAACCAGGAGATTGTTTCCATTGTCCAGCAACTCAAGAAGCCGGTGTCCGACATCATAATTTTCAATGGAAACCCGCTGGAATATAAAAAATTCATGAGACAATTCAAATCAAGAATTATGTTGAACACAGTAGACAATGATGAACTCCTGAACTACCTCGAACAGTACACCTCCGGCGAAGCTAAGGCCACCGTTAGCAGTTACGGATACTTGAATTCGGACATAGGCTTCCCTGCGGCAATGAAAGAGTTGAAGGAAAGGTATGGTGATGAAGAGATTATCCTCAGTGCCTTCATAGGAAAGGCCTTAGACTGGCCAACGATTAAACCTGACGACCCAAAGGCTCTGGACAAGTTCACAGTATTTCTTTCAGAATGTGAGCATGCTGTTGAAAGTGATGTCTTAGACAACAAGGAGAACTTGAAAAAGCTAATTATGAAACTTCCCTACTCATACCAGGAAAAGTTTAGAACCCTCGTCCAAACTTTACGAGACACTGGTCAGGAAATCAAGTTTTCAAACCTTGTCACTCTTTTGAAAAGAGAATCAAGAAAAGCAAACGACCCCATGTTTGGAAGAGACGCTTTACAGACGAATGACAGACGAATCAAGGGAAGCCAGAAGACGTCTAGGAACTGGCAATCTAAACCCAAACTCTCCATGGTCACAGGAGTACAGACACCAAAAACACAGAACGAGAAGGCACACAAGCTACCTGATAAACCTCAAGCTTCCCTTCCAACACCAGCCCAGGACACAGCAACACCTACTCCTCGGACTCCAAGCTGCATATACTGTGGCGCTGCAGATCACATCATCGATGGCTGTAGAGGCTTTAGAGAATCAAACTTTGTGGAAAAGACCAAGTTTGTTAAAGATGAAGGACTTTGCTTTAGATGTCTAAAGAAAGGACACCGAAGTAGAGATTGTCAAGCAAACATAACTTGTACATCATGTCAAAGGAGACATAATACACTTTTCCACCTTGATAGACCATTACCAAAAGAGATGCAAGCAAGTACCTTCAGTTCCTGCATACATGAGGATATGGGGGTCGGCGCGACCTCAGACAGTGCCTGCACTATGGTAATTGTCCCAGTGAAGCTGAAGATGACTGGTGGAATACATGCAGTGGAGACATATGCATTCCTCGATCCCGGCAGCAGTGCTTCATTTTGTACCACAGATCTGATGAGACAGCTGAACGCCAGTGGAAAACCAATGAAGATAAGTATTGACAGCATGGGTCACCCAAGAACAATTGACACTCACGCAGTAAGCGGACTTACAGCGTGTAGTATCTCGATGGACACTCATGTTGACTTGCCAACTCTGTACACAATCGACAAGCTACCTGTGTCAAAGGCACACATTCCCACCATGGAAGATATATCTCAATGGCCACACCTCCATGACATACAGATTCCTCAACTAGATGCGGAAGTTGGACTTTTGATAGGCAATAACGTCGCAGATGCCTACACCCCAATAGACGTAAGAATTGGAGAGGAACATTCGCCACATGCTACAAGAACACGTATAGGATGGGCATTGTGGAACCTACCTAGACATGGAGCGACCAGCGAGACAGTCCAGTTTTCGAAATGTACCATGAACAGGACGGAAATAGTAGCAATCCAAGAGATGGAGGAACTTTAGCAATTGGATCGCATGGTTCGACATTCATACAACATCGACTTTCCAGAAAGGGCAATAGATGATCATAAGCAGTTCTCGCAAGAAGACAAGATGTTCATGAACAGAGTTGAGCAGTCAATTAAGCTGAGAAATGGACATTATGAGATTGACTTACTGTTTAGAGACCAAGAAGTGATGTTTCCGGATAACTATTCTCTCGCTTACAAGAGCTTGTCTGGACTCAAGAAACGCATGGAAAAGGACACACAGTTTCACCAGGAGTATGCTTCCTTCATGGAGAACGTGTGCGAAAAGGGCTACGCTGAAGTTATCCCTGATAACGAACCAGAACCTAGCTACGGACGGAAGTGGTACATCCCTCACCACGGGGTGTACCATCCCAAGAAAAAGAAGTTGCGAGTCGTATTCAACTGTGCCGCAATCTATGCAGGCACATCCCTCAACGAACAGTTGCTCTCTGGTCCCGACCTTACGAATAGCTTGATTGGTGTCCTGATGAGGTTTCGACAGGAAAGGTATGCAGTAATGGGCGATATAGAGTCCATGTTCTACCAAGTTCTCGTACCTGAACATCATTGGAATTACCAACGCTTTCTATGGTGGCCAAACGGGGACTTCAACACATCACCTGCAAAGTACCGAATGAAGGTACACATGTTTGGCACCACTTCTTCGCCCAGTTGTGCTAACGCCGCCCTGCTGAAAACTGCGGATGATAATGAGAAGGACTTTGAACCTGCAATATCGCAGATCATAAGGGACAACTTTTACGTCGACGATTGCTTGGCATCAAAGGCAACTGTGACTGAAGCTGTTTCAACTGTAAAGCAAGTTTCATCCCTCTGCCAGAAAGGTGGTTTCCGTCTTACAAAGTGGACAAGCAACAGCGAAGAAGTGTTGAGAGAAATTGCCCCTGAAGACAGAGCTGTGAAAGTAAAAGACTTTGAACTTGACAAACTTGCAGCTGGCGACATCACAGAGGCAGCACTGGGTGTTACATGGACGATACACAATGACTCAATTGGATTCACAGTCAATCCTAAATCTACAGAGTGTACCCGAAGAAAGATACTGTCTGTGGTATCATCGTTATACGACCCGCTCGGATTGGTATCGCCATATGTTCTAAAAGCAAAGATGCTACTTCAAGACATGTGCCGCCTCAAGCTAGGATGGGACGAACAAGTGACTGGTTCCAATTGCAGACTTTGGAAACAGTGGATATCGGATCTCCCACGCCTACAAGAAATCAGCATTCCAAGATGCTATAAACCCTATGATCTTGATAAAGAAACGTCTTGTCAGCTACACATCTTCGCCGATGCCAGCAACCAAGGATATGGTGTCGCGGCATATCTGAGATTCACCTACGAAGTGGACAATGTACATTGCATGCTGATTATGTCGAAGGCAAGAGTAGCGCCACTAAAGACCGTCACTATCCCAAGACTGGAATTGACCGCTGCATGTGTAGCTGTTCGACTCGCTCACGTCATCAAGAGAGAACTACAGTATGAAATTCACAAAACGTTCTTCTGGACGGACAGTATGAGCACGATCAGATACATCAGGAATGAATCTTCTCGCTTCAGAACATTCGTAGCCAACCGAATCGAAGTCATCAGAGACGGATCGGAACCCCAGCAGTGGCAGTATGTGCCAACCCTAGTGAATCCTGCCGATGCCGCATCTCGCGGGTTGAGCTATGATGCATTTGTGCAGATGAGCCAGTGGTTCGAGGGACCCGCATTCCTCTGGAGGTCAAGTGGGGACTGGCCATCGCAGAACGTACCATCAGAGATTAGCTCTGATGACCCTGAAGTCAAGAAAACTGTTAATGCCACCATGACAAGTGAGTACGAAGATTCAGTAGAGAGGCTCCTCAACTACAGCTCCTCTTGGATGAAACTGAAAAGAATAGTCAGCGTCTATCTGTTCTTGAAGAAGATCCTGCAGAAGAAAGTATCGAAAAGACAGAAATTGTTGCTTCGCATGGAACAAAACGATGTAACGCCAACTTCGACTGAAACCAAAAATACGTACCTGTCAGTGACAATGCTTCAGAAAGCCGAGTTAGCCATTGTCAAGTATGTTCAGAAGAGGCACTTTCCACAGCTCCTTAGGAAACTGGAAAGTACAGGTTCAGGACAATCTGAAATCAACAAACAGATAAGAAAACTAGATCCAGTTCTTGTCGACGGTGTGATAAGGGTAGGTGGACGACTATCTAATGCCCTTATTCCATATGAAGTGAAGCATCCAGTCTTGATGCCAAAGGATTCTCCTGTGTCAAAGTTGATAATAGAACATTGTCACACAAGTGTCGGACACATGGGAAAGGCAGCAATGCTCGGCCAATTACGACAGAAGTTCTGGATCATTAGAGCAGGTTACCTCACAAAAAGCATCATCTCCAGATGCGTAGTTTGTCGAAAATACACTGCACAACAGAAGGTACAGAAGATGGCTGATATCCCATTCGATAGACTTAAATCGGACCAACCACCATTCTCAAATGTTGGTGTCGATTTCTTTGGACCTTTTCTCACAAAAAGAGGTCGTGCAACTGTCAAGCGATATGGAGTTGTGTTTACTTGCTTGACAGTTAGAGCTGTGCACCTTGAATTAGCTTTCACCCTCGACACTAGCTCTTGCATCAATGCCTTCCGTCGCTTCTTCGCCAGAAGAGGATATCCACACCGGATCGGATCAGATAACGGTAAAAACCTCGTTGGATGCGAAAGGGAGTTGAGAGAAGAGATCCAAAAGTGGAATTTGCAGCAAATCAACAAAGAATGTACACAGAGGGGAGTAGAATGGGAATTCAACCCGCCTTCAGGTTCCCATCATGGAGGGATATGGGAAAGAATGATCAGAACAATTAGACGAATCCTGTATTCCATTCTACACGATCAAGTCATTCGCTTGGATGATGAGGGCCTCCAAACAGTTTTTTGTGAGGTGGAATCGATTATCAACAATCGCCCGATCACAACTGTGTCCAGTGACCAAAACGACCTGACCCCAATCACGCCAAACCACCTTCTGCTTCTATGCGGCAATCCACAGCTGCCTCCAGGATCCTTCTGCAAAGACGATTGTTATGCCAGAAGAAGATGGCGACAGATACAGTACCTATCAGACATCTTCTGGCATCGATGGTCACGTGAGTACATAACTATGCAGCAGGAGCGACAGAAGTGGAATCGCGAAGAAAAGAATGTTGCCGTGAACGATGTTGTCCTGGTAATGGACAACCTTCCTCGAAACGCCTGGTGTTTGGGACGAGTCCTGGATGTGTTCCCGGACAAAAGGGGTCACGTTCGAGTTGTAACTGTGAAGACACAAAATGGGACGCTGAAGCGTCCTGTGGACAAACTCTGCGTTGTCATCGAAACAGATGAACAACTAAAATGACTGTTCAAAAGATGAATGTGAACTATCAGAAACGGGACGATTATCAGAGACTGTTTATAGTAATTGTTACGTTTATCCTCCACAATTAGGGGGTCGGAATGTAGGATTTTGAATTTTAATTTGAGCTAAAATAAGTTCATTTCGTTCGCTTCATTTACTTCGAAAGATCGTTTAGTTTTTTAATAGTGGTATGCAACCCGCTAAGGGAGATAACTCTGTTATGTTCTGTTTATGTTTTCGACTTCTCGATATGCTTCACCCTCGACTCGACACTCGAGCATATAAACGGTATGTTATGTATTAACTTATTCAATGTGCATAATATGTCATGTTAGAAAGGTACTTTTCAAGCGATATAGCATATGACAAAGCATATTTCTACGTAATAAGTGTATAACTCGCATTACAAGTGTAACATGTGAATCGCTGTTACTAAATATAGATTTTTCGATTTTTGCAGTCAATCTACATCTACATCGATTGTAAAACCTCGACTATTGGAATAAATAACTCGAAGATGGTGAATTGTCGTTTTTCGAGTGAAGAATGAACCCTAGAACCCAACAGCAATTGATATTTGTATTGGCTTTGTGTGTGGATCATTTTGTGTCGTTCAAGGGTACTTGCTTGATCAATACATTTTAACGGGAACCAGAGAATTGCGCCACCTTTAAACCACCTGTAGACCGAAAACTCTTGTATTCAGAGCTTATTGTCCTGCATCAAAAGCATAGACTGCAACATAGCATGTGCCAACAATAACAGTAACTTTAAGAACAGTGATATTGTTCATTTATCAAAGCAGAAAAAACTATGTTTGCCTGACGGAAATGTATGACGAATGCTTGAAGGATCTAGATGCATTCATGCAAAATAAAACAACGGACAAAAACGTGGCACTTCACGTTCCCAGTCCAATAGAGTGCTCAGGTTCTTGCACACACTGGATGCAAAGAAATGACATGGATCCTTTTGTCTCGTTCAAGGGTACATGCTTGATCCATAGATTTCCACGGGAACCAGAGAATTGCGCCACCTTTAAGCCACCTGTAGATCGATGTTCTGTGTTTCACTTCAAACACATAGGGCGATAAGCAAACACAAACAAAAAAACAAAATCATCCCTTCCAAGATGCATTGGGAAAAAGACAGTTGTTGTCGCAGCTTCTAAGTTAAGCCATACAATAAAACAAATGCGTTAATAGGGGTATACAACATGTATAATATGATGATTAATGAACACAAATTAGTTATACGCTATTCCAACTAACTTTAATATCTTTCAACATAACGTGTCAGTACTTGATTCATCGGCTGTCCCGAAAGGTCTTTCAACAGGCGGGAAGACCTCTCTGTTATTATTTGGCAGCAGGAAAAGTACCAGTGGAACATACAGCTACCTTAGCCGTAAGCAATCCTAAGTACAATTGTTAAAGGCAAGCTTTCAGGTAATATTTATCTGCATGTGCTCCTTGATTTGGGACAATATCTGAGGCAAAGCACTGCATAGTTTGTTTATGTTTCTCTTATTCATGTAAGTTTAATCAAGTCAAGTTAAGTTATATGACATCAAACATAAATTCACTTGAATTCACTGACTCGTTAATATGACTTTAGATCGAAGATTTGAGCTTGATGACATTGTTTGCAACTGCAGACTTTTGCAAAAGGCTCCACCAATAACACCGAGCCAGTGGAAAAACTGCGTTTCTATGCTTTGCACAAGAAGAATGCGGTTACAAATATGATCAGCAAGGTTAAAGGTGATTGCAATAAGCTACATTCAAACAAGATTGTTCCAGGTCAACTCTTGTAATCAGAGCTTATTGTCCTGCATCAAAAGCATAGGCTGCAACATAATATGTGCCAACAATAACAGTAACTTTAATAAAAGTGATATTGTTGATTTATCAAAGCAGAAAAACTATGTTTGTCTGACGGAACTGTCTTGCGAATGCTTGAAGGATCTAGATGCATTCATTCAAAATAAAACAACGGACAAAAACGTGGCACTACACGTTCCCAGTCCAGTGCTCAGGTTCTTGCACACTGGCTGCAAAGAAATGACATAAATATATTGAGCAGCTACACATCAGAGAGTACCACCATTTTCAAAACAGAAGATGATCATGAATTGTTGAACCGCGTGCTAAATCTATCCGAAGATACACATAAACATATAAACTCAACAGCAGTCGACCATCCAACACAAGAGTCATCAGAAGATGTATATTCCTTCAGTTAGTGCTGAGTATCAGGTATGATGAAGGGTTTTAGAGTCCTGCTTCGGAAGCAGACCCTTCGTGTAAAACTGAAAAGGTACCACAGCTTGTGAGTAATACACACGGAAAGATTCAGAGAGGTATTATGAACGGATTTCGAGTTCTGCTCCGCCACGACTATATATCGCACGGTATTACATACCGATGGGATACTCCTGTGGGGTGCCGGGGTTAGAATAGTCCCTCAGTTTCTCCTGCAAAGATTAACAAGAGTCATCAGAAGATGGCATATCCCTACGGTCCCACATAAAACACATTTTTGACAATTTTAACACGTTTCCATGGAAACGAAAAAAAGAAAAATTTTAAAAATCTGAAAATATCAAAAGGCACCACTCCAGTAAATGTGTAATGCATATGTGAAGTTTCAGAAAGATATGATAAATGGTTTTCGAGTTCTGCTCCGGAAACGAAATGATTATGGACGGACAGACGGGGTGATGACTATATCCCATGGTATTACATACCGGTGGGATAAAAAACTACAATAAAACATCTCAAGGTCAATGATGAACTCACATTAAACTGATAACCGTCGCAAGGCTCGAGCTGTCAACCAATAAACATGCGATTTTATTGGAGAGGTTATGTTTCTAAGATCAATTCCAGAACACCTATAAGCATATACATATAATAATATGATCAGTAGAATTAAATCTACAATAAAACATCTTAAGGTCAATGATGACCTTCTCATATCACAGGGGCGGGATAGCGCAGTGGTTAGCGCGTTCGGCTTCGGATCAAGAGGTCCGTGGTTCGAATCCCGCCAGGGGCACGGCAACTTTGTCTGCAGTAGAGAACTGTTCTACACGCAGTAAGGTTTGGGTGCAATGATACACTGAATTTCATTGCAGTACCACCCATGGTTCGCTAGTTCCAGCCCTTGCTCGCAGGTTTTACCGCAATGCATAGCCACATGGCGCTGTGGGCTTTCTCCCTGCAATAACACTAGCAGCCGTGATATAAGTGAAATACTCTTGAAAGCGGCGTTAAACCCTAACTCACCTCACCTCACCTCACCTCATATCACAATCTTACATTGCCAGTAAGTTGGCTGAAACAATCTCTAAAAATTCTTCATCTGACTGCAAAGTATGTCTCTGCTTTCCAAAAGTACCTAGAGAACTGTTCTACACGCAGTAATGCTACACTGAATTTCATTGCAGTACCACCCATGGTTCGCTAGTTCCAGCCCTTGCTCGCAGGTTTCACCGCAATGCATAGCCACATGGCGTTGCGGATTCTCCCTGCCGTAATACTAGCAGCCGCGATATAAGTGAAATACTCTTGAAAGCGGCCTTGGTTGATGCCTGTACAATGTTTCAGCAAAATATATTGAATAGTTTTGAAGTTTGAGGCCGGAATGGAAAAGCCCGGACGCACAGACGGACGGAGCTCAATTCTATATCCCCCGCCAACTTCGTTGTGGCGGGGGATAATAAATTACTTACTGATATCAAATGTGGTTTCCACAAACAACACAATGCCACTGGTCATCTTGTTCGTTTAGAATCATTTATAACGGATTCATTCATTAATAAACACAATGCTGTGTCTATCTGTATTTAGAAAAGGCTAACGACACTACATGGAAACATGGCATCCTAAAAGATTTGGCTTGTGAGGTCGTATGTCTCATTTTATATCCATCTTTTTACATGACCGCTAATTTTAAAGTGCGCGTGGACTCCACCCTTTCTGAATTATTTGATCAAGAAATAGGTTTCCCACAAGCAGCGCAGCGCCCTGTGCAGACACAGGAGAACAAACATCTCAGTACTGCCACAGTCAGGATCCGAGGGTGCGTTGCAAACGACCAATCGCTTGCAATCGATTGCAGCGATTGGCCGGCGCAACGCAGCGCTGAATCAAAACCGCTTGCGATGTTTATAATCGCTTCCACCTGACGCTTACAAACCAATCCAAAATGGCCGCCCCGATAAAGGCAGTCATCCATGTGGAGGAGCGTTTTGCGAAAAGATTGACAGGAATGCTGAAGAGAGGTAGGATTTTGGTTGGAAAGCGTTGATAGTAGTTATATGCATTAATTTCATTCAATTTGTATGCATTCAAGGCGATTTCAAAGTAGAATTCATTAAATTCCATGTCCCGCATCCGGCGAAGATAGTTTTGGTACTTGATAGTGTATGGCATTAGTGATTCCGCCTCCGTATCTTATCATGTTGTTAGCGTTTCAACTATATTCGACAGAATATGAATAAATGAAAGTAAATTAATATGAACCTTATTATAACAAGAGGTAATTCGCATGTAAGTTACGTATATATGAAAAATACGTCTGAGATTGAGAAGGAAGTTTTGGTCATGGACTGAACTGTAGTGTAGTAGTCAGATTCCTGCATAAAATGCTCTTAAAATGTGGAAGGATCAATATAAAACTTTAACTTGTGAGTCCCTAGCCCTAGGATAGACATGTTTATGTAATATTTGTTACAGCTATTTGCAATAATATGCAACCATGTAGCTTTAATAATGTTACCTGAGTCAGTAGGCCTTCCCATGAGATGAAAATCTGTTTCTTTTCTTTCTTATATATTATGTTTTTATTTTAGGAGAGGTGAATAGCTTGGCTGGCCCCATTTCAGCACTTGTGCCCGCAAAATTTTCAAATTCAATCTCACAAGACCTTATGGATTCATTCTTAGCAGCAGATCAAAATTCCGCAGAAAAAATAATGCAATTTTTACCAGAAGGTAGCAATGTAATTGTGAAATCTGTTGATAAAGCAATATATCCCGAAATTATGGTAAATTTAAACGATCTGGGCAAGGAAGCGGTCGAATCAATCCACCCCTGGGTTCTGAACACACTTGTTGACTGGGGAGACTACGACCAAATGATTACGTCGAGACCACTGGTTGGTGATTGTTGAAATGTTGGATGATTTTTTACATTGTTCATGAAATTTTTTCTCGTTTCAGTTGATTTGATGCATTCTGTGTTAAGAATATTTCCAGATATCCAGGAAGGAAAATGATAAGTAACAAATATTTAAACATTGAGTGTTGTAATATTTCAGTAACTATATGTGTTAACCAAACATTTTATGTGTAAACGAAATAATGTCCAATATTTTTATCTATGTATAGCATAATATATAATATAATAACAACTATAAGCGTCCAACAAGGTAAGCAATTTGATTGCTATTCCATTTATTTTGTTCAATTGTATGATAAATAATCATACAAGTTTGTTTTTTAGTTTTGATTTACATTTTATGTTAAATTGTTTTCCAGCCCTTCAGGCTTATTAAATCTGATGGGTTATCCGGGTTTTACGTTATCAGTCTGATAATTATCCATTGTCATTTTAATTTTATTAAAGTTAATTCTTTTTGAGTGAGCGAGTGACTTATTGCCTAACGGCACTTTGTCATTATTGTGGTCATTAACGAGAGCTGAAGATACTTTTGGAGTAAATTTTTAAAAGACAACAATGTGTTCAATAGCTGATAACCTACATAGCCCAGTCTGATTAAAATCGACTATATTCTGTAAAAATTTTACATAGACGTCACATTGCATATCTATTTATTTTGATTTTCAGAGTGAAGGTATCACTCATACATTATGTAACATATATGCGAGGTCTGCACATATTCCTGATAATCTAACAATGTCCTAACACAAGGACTCTGCTTCAAGTAAAGCTTTTGAATGGATGTCTTCAGACGTTGGTTCGATTCCGACCAAAAACCCTCAAAGAGTCGATTATGCATGTATTAACTATGTTTGCTTTCATAATGTAAAGGAATCACAACATACCTTTATTTTCCCTCATGCAATATACCTTTATTTTCCCTTATGCAATATAACATACTAACCAGTAACCACTATTACAAGTACTTATTGCATTGTAATTTTCCCCCCATAACATTAACATGTAAAAGTTGAGTTGAAGTTAATTGTGCAATATGTAAATGGTTTAAATCGTATCGAAAAATTGATAATCTAAGATTCTTATCTGTAATTTAATGTTTACAGCCATCTGCCGAAGAAATAACCATCCCCGCCTCAAATTCAAGTAGTGCAAAAGGTTGGTATAAGTCAGACCAATTTCAGCAGGGGTAGAAATTAAAAATGTCCATGACAGTGAATCTTTTATGTCAATGAATGGAACAAAATAAGAAGAAACTCTGTAGGTTTGCAAAATTGCTTCATTCCTCTTAAAGACAAAGTAACATTAGCAAATTCAAAGCACTAGAACATTTTTTATTTAAAAATATATCATGTGAAATGTAATTTGATAACATGACATTGTTCATGTCGTTACATAGTAATATATTTGGAGAAAAAAATATTTCAGGCCGTGAACCACAAGATTCCAGCAGCATGACGGAATCTGATGCCCTTGAAACACAGGAGGAAGGTATGACAAAATATAAACTATATGTTTGTTTCGTACCATCAGGAATTGGGCCACTTTGCACTTGTACTTAAAAACCTGATCATCAATCATGCTCATCCTCAATCATCATCAATCATGCTCATCCTCAATCATCATCAATCATGCTCATCCTCAATCATCATCAATCATGCTTCATCTCAAGCATCATCATTCGTGCTCATCATCAATCATGCTTCATCTCAAGCATCATCATTCGTGCTCATCATCAATCATGCTCATCCTCAATCATCATCAATCATGCTCATCCTCAATCATCATCAATCATGCTCATCCTCAATCATCATCATTCGTGCTCATCATCAATCATGCTCATCCTCAATCATCATCAATCATGCTTCATCTCAAACATCATCATTCGTGCTCATCATCAATCATGCTCATCCTCAATCATCATCAATCATGCTCATCCTCAATCATCATCAATCATGCTCATCAATCATGCTTCATCTCAAGCATCATCATTCGTGCTCATCCTGGATCATCATCAATCATCAAACAATCATGCTCATCCTCAATCATCATCAATCATGCTTCATCTCAATCATCATCAATCATGCTCATCCTCAATCATCATCATTCGTGCTCATCATCAATCATGCTCATCCTCAAACATCATCATTCGTGCTCATCATCAATCATGCTCATCCTCAATCATCATCAATCATGCTCATCCTCAATCATCATCAATCATGCTCATCAATCATGCTTCATCTCAAGCATCATCATTCGTGCTCATCCTGGATCATCATCAATCATCAAACAATCATGCTCATCATCAATCATGCTAATCAAGCATCATCAATCATGCTCATCAAGCATCATCAATCATGCTTAATCTCAAGCATCATCATTCATGCTCTTCCTGGATCATCATCAATCATCAAACAATCATGCGCATTCCGGATCATCATAAAAAAAACAATGTATGTTTTATTTTACACAGAATTCACATGGACTCAAGAAAAAACAAGACTGCTAATAGAACTGTACCGTGAAAGGAAGCAAGAGTTTAACAAACCAATTAAAAAATGTATTATTTGGAAAGACATTGCTAAAGAAATGACCAAATATGGTTCTAGGGTAGATTGGAATACTTGTGAAAGGAAATTTAGAAACCTGAAACAACATTTTAAAACCGTTAACACCCACAATAAGAAATCGGGGAAAAATAGAAGGAAGTGGGAGTACCAGGATGCAGGAAATACTCAAAGATGACCCTGCCATTTTCCCGAAGTCATTGAAGGGAACGCTCACCTCCACCCAATCAGAAGTCTCACTATCACTTCCAGACAGCGAATCAACGGCTTCAACATCAACACACACTCCGTCACAGACTCCTTCTAAAAATAAATCCTGTAAAAGACCTTCGCCAGAATGGTTTCTGGACTACATGGAGAAACACACCAAAAAAACAAGCAGAAGAGAACCAAAAAAGAATGGAAGAAATAAAAAGATTGCATGACGAAACGATCCAAATACAAAAGGATAAAATAGAGGAATTGAAGAAAATGAACAGCGCTTTCATAGCTTTCTTGGAGAAGCAATAAACATTTCTCCACAGTAAGAATAAACTAAAAACATTTTACTTGTTACAGTAATCGACTTTCCCACAGAAAAAACTCAATCCAATTGTCTTCTCTATATATGCATATACAGGTCACCTCTTTAGCCTAAGGACCGCTTTTGACTGTATTCTTGACTGTATTCTATGAAGATCAAGAGTCTCTGACAAAACATGATCAAGAAATTCCATGTTATCGCCAAATTAAAATATATGCATAAAATATGCAAGTCCGGTCATAAATGTAACAGATGTGATGCTCCAATGGGGCCAGATTTAATGGAAACAAAGTGCTACACTCCCTTTAATACCCACCAATTCTAGGCATCTACAGAGCCATTGTGTTTCTATGTTCTTACAAGCTGTTCAGATGTTGTACCATCTCATACAATTTTACTTGTTTATTTCAGATATGGTGGGACAAGATACTGGGTGTCAACAACAGACTTCAGATTTTGATGAAAGAACTTGAATGAAATTTACATTTCACGAAATAAATGTTGAATCTTAAGATTAAGTCTTAGAGTCCATTTGCTGTCCGTCTGTCCGTTCATTCATTTTAGGCCAATATTGCCAGATAGGCTTCTCCGAAGCTAAGGGGCCTAGGAACCTGAATTTTCATAAGAACATCTTTGAAATGTTGAGACTCAAGTTTATTAAATTGATCATGACTATCATTCAATTAAATGAAATTGTGATCATGTTAAAAACTTTTCTTAACCTGATGAGCTACAGAGCTAGATAAGTACATGGTTACATTATAAATATTTATTTATACAGTGTATCCAAGACATTCATTGATTTGTAAACCTAGAATTTGGCAGCAATTAGATCCCTTTTTGTTTTTGCCAATTCTGATGGGTGATTTGGGTCAACAAACCCACCATCCTCAGCCTCATCAGTTTCAACATTATTGATGGACAGGTCAATTTTCTCTTCTTTTATAATAAAATTATGAAGAGCACATGTTGCAATGATAACATCTGGAATTTTTTCAGTAAGGGACATGTCTAAATATTTAAGTCTGCGAAATTTGCCTTTCAGGTGAGCAAATGCTCGCTCGATGCACGACCTACATGAGCTGTGTATGTTGTTGAAAAATTTTTGTTGGGTGGTAAGATGCCCATTATCCCGAAAAGGTGTTATGAGTGAACAAGAAAGGGGGTAGGCAGCATCACCAAGGAGATGAGCATCTCTTGGCAATGCTGCATTGTTGAGTAGATCAGCTGAGGGGGACTCCCTGAAAACCTGAGCATCGTGAACTGATCCAGGCCAGCCGGTGTAAACATCCACAAACCTCAGGGTGGAGTCGCATACTGCTTGCAGTTGGATTGAGCAGACACCTGAGACAAGTGAAGTTAATATTTAGACCATGACATAATTTTATCCTTTTTTGAGACATAATTAAATCCAACAAAGGTCAGAAAATATTATTTACTCAACTGTTCCAAACTAAATAATACCAACTTTTATAAGATGTCTAAATATTGTTACATTGCATAGGAAGACCGTGTTATCGAGGAAAAATAAATATATATATATATGTATATATAATAGGGTTAGGGTTATTAGCAGCTCCGACTTAGTCGGAGCTGCTATCAGTTTTTGTGCAGTTTCCGTCGCCGCACGCGCGTTTTGTATTCGCTATAACTTTTTTCCTAAAAGGTTTTGAGAACTCATACACATAACTTCTTACTCACATAACTTCTTACTTATATGCCCCTGGGGAATTTTTTTGACATGTTTATTTTTAAGGTCAAAGGTCAAGGTCACGAGTTCTGAAATCGCTAAAAAAATCCTTGTAAACACGATAACTTGAAAAATATTTGTACTATCAGGCTCTTATTTGGTGTACATCAACTTTGGAGAAAGGCCAAGATTTGAAAAAGTTTTCGCTAACATCCATCAAAGGTCAAGGTCACAGCGATTGCACAACTTAAGCATGCTTTTGCGAAAATGTCTTATTTCAACTATTAACACTTTTAATCATTACATGATAGTTATACACAATGAAAAGTGATCACTGGTTGTGTGACCTTGAATTTAAAAGGTCAAGGTCACGAGTTCTGAAATTACTAAATAACCTTTTCCCAAGAAGGTATTAACACCTCATATACATAGCTTCTTTCTTATAAACCTGGTGGATGATTTTGACATCTTCACATTCAAGGTCAAAGGTCAAGGTCACAAGTTCTGAAATCGCTAAAGAAATTCTTGTAAACATGATAACTTATCAACTATGGATAAAGGCCAAGATTTGATAAGGTTTTCGTTAACATCCGTCAAAGGTCAAGGTCACAGCGAGGGCAAGACTTAAACATGCTTTTGCGAAATGTCTTACTTCAACTATTATCACTTTGAATCATTACATGATTGTTATACACAATGAAAAGTGATCACTGATTGATTGTGTGACCTTGAATTTTAAAGGTCAAGGTCACGAGATAGAGTCAAGGTCACCAGTTCTGAAATCACTAAATAACTTTTTTCCATGAAGGTATCAACATCTCATATATGTAGCTTCTTTCTTATAAATCTCAGGAATGATTTTGACATGTTCACATTCAAGGTCAAAGGTCATGGTCATGAGTTCTGAAATCACTACAAAAATCCTTGTAAACACGATAACTTCAACAACTTCTGTGCTATCAGACCCTTACTTGGTCTTTATATACCAAGATTTGAAAACGTTTTTGCTAAAATCTTTCAAAGGTCAAGGTCACAGCAAGTTCACAAATTAAGCGTGCTATTGTGAATATGCCTTATGCTAACAATGAACACTTTGAGTCATTGCCTGATTGTTATACACAATGAAAAGAATTCATTGATGGTGTGACCTTGAAGGTCAAAGTTCAAGGTCATGAGATATTGGTTAAGGCCGTGTTAATCTGCAGCTGTTGATCCAATTTTGAAATCAGAAATAGGTTTTAAGAACAAAGTTGTAAAAAGTGACCCCAGTGATGATTCAACTTGTAAGAATAACTTGAATAATGAAAAAAAAATTGTCAAAAGAAATTCCCTTTTTATTTATGTTGAGGAGAAGGCGGAACAGGGAAAGGCGAGACCCAAAGTTTCGGAGCTGCTCTGCTTTTGCGGTGTCCCGCAAACGCTATTCTAGTTGTAATTATATATTTAAATAATATCATGTATTCTTGTGTGCAAATCCAAGCATAGTACTTAGTGGACCCCAGAGTTCTTAACTTAACGAATACAGTAGTTTTGGATCAAAAGTATACCTTTCCTATTTATGTAGCTTTGCCTATCCTCTTGCCCTTTGATGCTGATGTGTGTCCCATCTATGCACCCGACCACTCCTGGGAAGCCATAACGGGATTCAAACCTGGACATGTTACCCCTCATTTCATGTTGGGTTGGCCATGAAATATATTCTTTGGACTTGCATGCAAATGCTGAACAAAATTCCATAAAGATTTTGTGGCACTGGCCTCTCTCATACCCAAAGCGGTCGGCCACTCCGCGGAAGGACTCCTGGTTGCTCAAAACCAAGAGAGAACTCAATACTCTTCTCTCTGGCTCTGCACCCTTCAAGGTCATCCTTGATTCCGCTTATTAGTTTCTGAAAAACACATTCATTCATTCACATAGATTGTTCAGTATCTTCCAAAGGAACACTAAGATAAACAATTTGGTGAAAAACCCTGACTTCATAAATCATATTACATATATATATTTAATCCACCTTCTTAAGAACTGTTATTCCTTTAAGTTTACCAAGTAACCACAGAGCATATAATCAAAGATGTTGTTACAATATACATAAATATGGTGACAAATTCCGTATGTTGCTGTCAGACATAGAACATGCAAGCACATGCACACTCAAGACATACTAAGACGATACAACATGTGTGTTAAGTTGACTCTGATATTTGCTTTTGGTCGGAATTGAACCGACGTCTGAAGACAACCATACAAAAGCTTTACTAAATAGGGAAGTCTGTGACAAGACCTTATTTAGTAGGAATAAGAAAATATCTTGTGTTGACCTCACACAAGGAAAATTGATGGCTGTAGCCTTCACAACCATTTTAACAACATAATAAAATTTCAGACCATCTTGGTTTGAAAATGAAATTAAGGTTAAGAAATTGAATGATAAAAAGTAACAAATGGAGCCATTGGCTCTGTAGCTCATCAGGGTTTAAATGTTACAGTTGCATGTCAGTACAAAAATTTAGTTAAACATTGATGCCTCAATGCCTTAGGAATGTGTATCTCATATTTGTTGGGGCAGAGGGACACAGAATCTATAAAATTAGAGAATGTGGCAGTACACAAGAATAAAGATCTCACATTAAATTTCAACTCTTAACCTATTGGAATTGTGACTCCTTTGACACTATTTGGGGTAATGGGGTCACCAAAGTTACAAATTAGAATCCCCATTGGCCAAGGAGTCTGCACATGTTGTTTTTAACTCTCTACACCTTTTGGAACTGGAGAAGATGATGAAAATGGGTTTTTAAGGTTGTGACCCCTGTGACCATATTTGGGGTCACAGGGTCACCTAGTAGTGTATATGGTTCATGAGAAGAAGTCGAAAGTGTCAAAAGTGTACGGACGACGGACGGACGACGGGCCATGCCATAAGCCCATCTGGTCTATCAGACCTGACGAGCTAAAAACTGAAAAAAAATGATATTGCATTCATAGCCAATCTTTTTATTCAGAAATAATATAAAAGTACTTACCTCAGGGAAGTTTGCAACATATTTAAATTTTTTTTATTAAATTAGGTAACGAAATTAATGTCACTGATTATTTTGCATACAAAATGAGATACAGAAATGATATAAAAGTACTTACCTCAGGGTATTTTACAACATATTAAACAAAAAGATATTTAATAACATAATGAAATTAATATGACACTGATTCTTTGGAAAACAAAAATGGGATACAGAAATGAAATAAAAAATTAATGGGAAACTTACCTCAGGGTAGTTTAAAACAAATTTAACAATTTTGTTTATTAAATTATAGATTTAAATAAAATTAATATGAACAATGATTCTTTGAAATACAAAACGGGATACATTATAACAGATTAGCTGAAATACACATTTCTGAAGCATATTGAGTTGTGAAAAATAGAGCCATGGGCTCTGTAGCTCATCAGGATTTCATTGATTTACTATCTAAAGTTGAATATTTAAGTTATTTAAGTTATTGTTTACAAGCAAAAGATAGAAATCTACAATTTAGAATCCCAATTGGCCAAGGGGTCTGCACACAACTTTTCAGCTCTCTAGACCTTTTGGAACTGAAGAAGAAGATGAAAATAGGTTTTTAAGGATGTGACCCGTGACCCCATTTGGGGTCATGGGGTCACGAAATCTACAATTTAGAATCCCCATTGGCCAAGGAGTCTGCACACAACTTTTCAGCTCTCTAGACCTTTTGGAACTAGAGAAAAAGATGAAAATAAGTTTTTAAGGATGTGACCCCGGTGACCAAATTTGGGGTCATGGGGTCACATAATCTACAATTTAGAATCCCCATTGGCCAAGGAGTCTGCACACAACTTTTCAGCTCTCTAGACCTTTTGGAACTGGAAAAGAAGATGAAAATAGGTTTTAAAGGATGTGACCAAAGTGACCCCATTTGGGGTCACGGGGTCACGAAATCTACAATTTAGAATCCCCATTGGCCAAGGAATCTGCACACAACTTTTCAGCTCTCTAGACCTTTTGGAACTGGAGAAGAAGATGAAAATAAGTTTTTAAGGATCTGACCCCGGTGACCCCATTTGGGGTCACAGGGTCATGAAATCTACAATTTAGAATCCCCATTGGCCAAGGAGTCTGCACACAACTTTTCAGCTCTCTAGACCTTTTGGAACTGAAGAAGAAGATGAAAATAGGTTTTTAAGGATCTGTCCCTGTGACCCCATTTGGGGTCATGGGGTCACGAAATCTACAATTTACAATCCCCATTGGCCAAGGAGTCTGCACACAACTTTTCAGCTCTCTAGACCTTTTGGAACTAGAGAAAAAGATGAAAATAAGTTTTTAAGGATGTGACCCCGGTGACCAAATTTGGGGTCATGGGGTCACATAATCTACAATTTAGAATCCCCATTGGCCAAGGAGTCTGCACACAACTTTTCAGCTCTCTAGACCTTTTGGAACTGGAAAAGAAGATGAAAATAGGTTTTAAAGGATGTGACCAAAGTGACCCCATTTGGGGTCACGGGGTCACGAAATCTACAATTTAGAATCCCCATTGGCCAAGGAATCTGCACACAACTTTTCAGCTCTCTAGACCTTTTGGAACTGGAGAAGAAGATGAAAATAAGTTTTTAAGGATCTGACCCCGGTGACCCCATTTGGGGTCACAGGGTCATGAAATCTACAATTTAGAATCCCCATTGGCCAAGGAGTCTGCACACAACTTTTCAGCTCTCTAGACCTTTTGGAACTGAAGAAGAAGATGAAAATAGGTTTTTAAGGATCTGTCCCTGTGACCCCATTTGGGGTCATGGGGTCACGAAATCTACAATTTACAATCCCCATTGGCCAAGGAGTCTGCACACAACTTTTCAGCTCTCTAGACCTTTTGGAACTGGAGAAGAAGATGAAAATAGGTTTTAAAGGATGTGACCAAAGTGACCCCATTTGGGGTCACGGGGTCACGAAATCTACAATTTAGAATCCCCATTGGCCAAGGAATCTGCACACAACTTTTCAGCTCTCTAGACCTTTTGGAACTGGAGAAGAAGATGAAAATAAGTTTTTAAGGATGTGACCCCGGTGACCCCATTTGGGGTCACAGGGTCATGAAATCTACAATTTAGAATCCCCATTGGCCAAGGAGTCTGCACACAACTTTTCAGCTCTCTAGACCTTTTGGAACTGAAGAAGAAGATGAAAATAGGTTTTTAAGGATCTGTCCCTGTGACCCCATTTGGGGTCATGGGGTCACGAAATCTACAATTTACAATCCCCATTGGCCAAGGAGTCTGCACACAACTTTTCAGCTCTCTAGACCTTTTGGAACTAGAGAAAAAGATGAAAATAAGTTTTTAAGGATGTGACCCCAGTGACCCCATTTGGGGTCATGGGGTCATATAATCTACAATTTAGAATCCCCATTGGCCAAGGAGTCTGCACACAACTTTTCAGCTCTCTAGACCTTTTGGAACTAGAGAAGAAAATGAAAATAAGTTTTTAAGGAAGTGACCCCGGTGACCCCATTTGGGGTCATGGGGTCACATAATCTACAATTTAGAATCCCCATTGGCCAAGGAGTCTGCAGACAACTTTTCAGCTCTCTAGACCTTTAGGAACTGGAGAAGAAGATGAAAATAGGTTTTTAAGGATGTGACCCCGGTGACCCCATTTGGGGTCACAGGGTCATGAAATCTACAATTTAGAATCCCCATTGGCCAAGGAGTCTGCACACAACTTTTCAGCTCTCTAGACCTTTTGGAACTGATGAAGAAGATGAAAATAGGTTTTTAAGGATCTGACCCCTGTGACCCCATTTGGGGTCATGGGGTCATAAAATCTACAATTTAGAATCCCCATTGGCCAAGGAGTCTGCACACAACTTTTCAGCTCTCGAGACCTTTTGGAACTAGAGAAGAAAATGAAAATAAGTTTTTAAGGAAGTGACCCCGGTGACCCCATTTGGGGTCATGGGGTCACATAATCTACAATTTAGAATCCCCATTGGCCAATGAGTCTGCACACAACTTTTCAGCTCTCTAGACCTTTAGGAACTGGAGAAGAAGATGAAAATAGGTTTTTAAGGATGTGACCCCGGTGACCCCATTTGGGGTCACAGGGTCATGAAATCTACAATTTAGAATCCCCATTGGCCAAGGAGTCTGCACACAACTTTTCAGCTCTCTAGACCTTTTGGAACCGAAGAAGAAGATAAAAATAGGTTTTTAAGGATCTGACCCCTGTGACCCCATTTGGGGTCATGGGGTCACGAAATCTACAATTTAGAATCCCCATTGGCCAAGGAGTCTTCACATAAAATATCAGCTCTGGGGAATCACTGGTTCTGGAGAAGAAGTCGAAAAAGCGAAAAGTTTACGGATGGACGGCTGGACGGATGGACGGATGGACGGACGCCGGACACCATGCCATGCCATAAGCCCATCGGGCCTTTCAGGCCTGATGAGCTAAAAAGGGGAAAATAATCAGAATATAATTATTGATGTCTTGTTTGGATGTCTGTAAAGCTCCAATTCTATAGAATCCTAGGATTAGGGCAACTTTCTACATTCTGACACAACAGTTACTACTTATTTACATACTTAGCATAAATTTAGGTTGACAGTTCAGAAACTGCTGCAAAATACTGCAAGTGATAATTATGTTTTTTAAAATATTTTTTTTATATAGACTTTTATAATATAGCTGAATCAGGAAATACAAACCTCTGTCACTACATACCTCAGCACTGCTCCTCTGCATGCGAAAATCATCAGCATTATAGCTTGACACTGTGGCGAGGTAGTTTTCCACTTTTGCATGTTCCCTCCTGTCGCTTGTGGATGTAACCAACAGGGAGACGGCTGCGTCCTCGTTACTCATCTGAGTCATCATCTACAAAAAGAGGATGGAAGGCATTTTTTCGGGCACAGTACACATTTTACCATTTGGCCGTTACTGGGCTGTATTTTTTTCCTTTTTCAGTATCATTTTCCTCTCTTTAAAATTGTCTAAAGTGTAGCCCGAATTTCGTTGAGAATTTAGAAAATTTACACATTCTTACATTTGGCAGGGCTAATTCGAAGTTTGAAAAATAAATCAACTCAATTACATAATATAGGCCCAGTGTATAAGTAGTGCCTCACCTTCAACTTTTCATTGGGCAGTTTAAACATTACACATTTGATAACATGCCTTACAGATATTCCGATAAAAAATCCATTAGTAAAAAGCAAGTAAGTTTCTATTTACTAATATTAAAATTTTCATTCCACTATCATAAGCATTTATCACTGTTTATCACTCCGAAAGATAATCCGGGAACTGTGGTTCATGTCAGGGTACTATGTGAATAAATTTGACTTAAAATGTGTAATGCAATACACAGCCATAGTATAGTAGGCCTATTTAACATAGTAGAAAACCTGAGACTGAGACGTCATCGTCACACACCTCTTTTATCAGGTTTTTGGCCATGAAACACAACAACTTCTTTGCTTCCGACGCCATTTTAAATTTGAGCGCTGAGCGCTGATTGGTGTTGCACGCACTGACCTCAGCGATTACCTCCCTTACATTAACCGATTAGTCGTTTGCAACGGGGCCGAGTTTTGACAGAGACGGGAGACATTTCCATCTGTTCAGTGATGAGGGTGACGACATGAGGCGAGTCGTTACGACAATTGAGCAGCTCCAGGCTCTTCAGTGGGCAAGAGTTCCAAGCAACTTTAGATTGGTATCACTACCCGACAGTCGCTTGCCCTACGCTCATCCTTACACCACTGAAGTGATTAAGAAGAGTGAAACTGCGGAGAAGGCAACGACTTGGAAACTGCAATTTGTATTTTGGAGAGAAAACAAATGAAATGTTGATTTGTGATAATTAAGATTTATAATTTATTAGTAGAAGTGTTTGCATGTAGAAGGTTTGGACAAAATCGGACATTTATTTGGTATGTGGAACAGCCATGTGTAGATCTATGTGCTTTAGGGTTTTGAACTTCATTGGAATTTTATTTTTATCCGTTTCCATGGAAACAGCTTAATATTTTGTTTCTGAACCAGATCTCAACAACTGTTAGACCTAGCTCAATGACATACGGTATGCTAAACAATCATGATGTGTATTTTTCGGGGTTTTTATTTTAGCTTTTTCTGACTGTTTCCACTTGGCAGGGGATAACGTCGACTGCTTGTTATTATGCCAAAAGTTTAAAAGTGTTCGTCTGTCACGCAAACGTTACCCGACCTGACATCAACTCCTCCCACAGGTTTGGATAAGTTTTTTTCTGAAAATTTACACACGCTTGGATATATATATCGGTGATACGCATGTGCTTTTTTCGGATCAATCGAATTAGTGTATTCAGAATTACGGTCCTTGTCTTTGAGAGCTCTGCATTCTGATTTCAGACTGAGGATTAAACTTTAAGTAAGTTTAGTTCAAACATTTGATATTGTTATGAGAATGTATTTTTTCATATATAACATTTATAAGCTAAGTTTGATTTGTTTGGGTCACAAAAGTTTAGTTTAGGGTCTAAAAAAAGTCAGTGTAAATGTAGCTAGGACTTGTTGGAAATGTGATGTAAACAACTGTACAGATATATGTAGCAGTCTAGAGAAGCTTCCCAAGAATTTAAAACCTGTTTGAGGGAAAGACTGACACGTGGATTATATACGAAAGCCTACAAGGGCCAAATCCAATGACAACATTTTTTTTCAAAAGTTGTAGTTTCAACTTTTAAAGGTGTAATTACAAGTTTAGAAAGTTGTATATTCAAGTTTTAAAGTTGTATATTCAAGTTTTAAGGTTGTTATTACAACTTTTAAAGGTGTACTTACAACTTTAAAAAGTTGTATATTCAAGTTAAAAGTTGTAATTACAAGTTCAGAAAGTTGTACATTCAAATTTTGAAGGTGTAATTACAAGTTTAGAAAGTTGTATATTCAAGTTTTAAAGTTTTAATATGACTAAGTAGATCTGATATATGACTAAGTAGATATGATATATGACTAAGTCGATCTGCTTTATGACTAAGTCGATCTGATATATGACTAAGTAGACATGATATATGATACAGTAGATCTGATATATGATAAAGTAGACCTGATATATGACAAAGTAGACCTGATAAAAGACTAAGTCGATCTGATATATGACTAAGTAGATCTGATATATGATAAAGTAGATCTGGTATATGATAAAGAAGACATGATATATGACTAAGTAGATCTGATATATGATAAAGTAGACCTGATATATGACAAAGTAGACCTGATATATGATAAAGTAGATCTGACATATGATAAAGTAGATCTGATATATGATAAAGTAGACTTGATATATGACTAAGTAGACATGATATATGATAAAGTAGACCTGATATATGACTAAGTAGATCTGATATACGACTAAGTTGATCTGTTATAAAGTAGATCTGGTATATGATAAAGTCGATCTGATATATGATTTTTTAATCTTGAATATATAACTTTTAAAAGTTGAATATACAACTTTTAAAACTTGTAAATTCACCTTTAAAAGTTGTAATTACAACTTTCAAACTTGAATATACAACTTTTAAAACTTGAATGTATAACTTTTAGAACTTGAATATATAACTTTTAAAAGTTGAATGTACAACTTTTAAAACTTGTAATTTCATCTTTACAAGTTGTAATTACACCTTTTAAACTTGAATATTCAATTTTTTAAAGTTGAAATTACAACTTTAAAAAAAAAATGTTGTCGCTGAGTTTGGCCCTTGTAGGCTTTCGTAATTATACGATATAGGACTCTGCCATCACTTCGATTTACTGCCTCTCCACGATCATTCTGCAGATACAAGACTTCTGCTCTCTGGCTGTGTTGACTATTAATTGATTGACATTGATAGCTCCGTTATTATATCTGTGACCCTATAATTACACTATTTTATCTCAATTGTATTTCATGTGAAAATTTGAATTGTTAAATTGAGATATTGACTGATTAATACAAGTTTAATACTAATCTGACTGGTTTGAGTTTTCTTTTGCTGGTTTCCTCTGGGGACTTCATTGGTAATTTCACTAATTGTAACAAAATGTCTTGACACTTGATAAATGTGATTCCCCTGACCTTGACCTTGATAGTTTGACACATTTTTAAAACTTTAACCTTCACCATATGATGCTTACTTAACCATGGCCATAGTTGTTGATTGATCGATTGATAAGTGATTGGCTTTCTCTCCAAAATACAAATTGCAGTTTCCAAGTCGTTGCCTTCTCCGCAGTTTCACTCTTCTTAATCACTTCAGTGGTGTCAGGTAGTGATACCAATCTAAAGTTGCTTCGACATGCGTATTTATTTGACGATGTCATAAATGTTAAACGGAGATCTAGATGATAGTACCCTTGGAAGTTAAAAAGGAGGATATTCGATATAAGGCCGGGAAGATTGAATGTACAGTCCAAGATGCTCCACATTGTAATGGATATGTCACAAATTATTCGCCAATGAATTCGTTTCCAACACCCTCCCAGTGACACTACTGTAAATGAGAATATGAGACTCTAGTCACCGTTATACCCTGGAGAGCAGTCATAAGACTCATTAAAGGATAAGTAATACTTTGGTGTCACGATTTCCCTCTCCGTGTATGGCGCTAAGCGTTATATGTTGTCCGTAGAGGAGACTAAATTATACGTACTTAAACTGTATATCTTACTAATCTATTTACCTCCCAAGGTAATTTCCTTTGGATGTGTACATAATAAGATCATCAAACCTCTAAGGATCTTTAATCTGATATGAAATGGTAATGGTCAGATAATGTTGCAACTGATATGAAATTAACAGCTTATAAAGCTGACTCACAGTCAGATATACACGAGTATACTATTACTTTCATTTGGACATTATTTAAGGAACTAAAATTAAACTGTCATCAAAATAAACGCGTTTTACAACTTGATGTGAAACTAATGATTTCCGTTTAGCAATAACCTGATAAAAGAACATGTCTCGATGCAAAACAAATTCACCCCTCTGTGAATGCGTATTCATGTTAACACACGCACAGCTAGAAAACTGTAAATGATATCAAAGCAGATCCAAATAATTAGCTTATAATTTTGAAAGTATGTTGGCTGCTAATAGCAGGTTACTGCCCAAACGGCGTTAAAGTATAACTCACTCACTTGTGTATATTTTCAATTTGAGTTCGAAACGCACTTTCTTGAAAATGACATAACGAGAAATAAAGAAATAAATATGGAAGCGAGTGATGACTGAAGCCTGATTTCACAAGGATCAGTTATATCATATCGGAGGGTATTTTGTTATAACCTGTTTACAACAATGATACTTTCTTCCGCAAAATTAACCGCAACCAGTCATTTTAGAGACCCCTTGATCCGTAACTTGGCAACATAAGTTTGAATATGGAGCATGTCGTATACTGACTTGACTACATAGCGTGACAAACACCTTGCCATTACTGTCACCCTTCTGTGGACGGACCCTTTCCGGCTGGCTAGACATTATCACATGATATCTGTGGTTGTACTCTCTTCACGAACAAACCATGGAATGGTAACATTCACTCTCTTACATTCATCCATAATAACTATTTCATGACGATACAATAGGTCACCAATAGCAAAACACCCTTCTCTCAACTTTAAAGTAAGTGTACATGTTTCGGTAAAGCCATTGGAATAGTTTCTTATTCAAAATAATAAAATGCGTTAACAATAAAATGGCCGCCAAGCAATTTATACGCAACATCGTTATTACCACTACGGATAATTAGTTTGTGTAATCAGATGTTTTGCTCTCTAACGTAAATTTAAATGACATAAACTATCATTATAAATGAGAAATTTGAAAAAATAAAATTTGAAAAAAACGTGCTACTGCTCCTTTAATGTCACTATACAAAATTGACTCGTTTGATGGACTAATAATCTATCTTACAGTAGTTTAAACTTGCCAAAATACGTTTCACAGTTACGTTTCTAAGCTATTCATTTTATATATAAGGATTACTTTCATATAATTATAGTAAACATGTTCTATACATGAACAAGATACGTGAATATTTCATTTCCACGAATTGGTGCATTACATATGTTGGCAACTTGGTATACTCCGCAAATATATAATTGCTGAATCCGTAAAAAAAAAACAAAGCAAAGACAACTGTTGACTAACCGGTTTATCACAGATAGCAAAGCTGCAAAGTGTACAGAATGATTAAATCAGAAAATAATACAGTCTTTTATTTCTCCATTAGCATGAAGTCGAATTCAGAATAGATTTTGAGCTATTATGGCTTGGTTTTCTCTGGGGCTTTACCTTCCTGCGTATAACTGTTTACACTAATTCCTGTTTAGTGATTCACGGGATAAATATATGTTTGTTGTACTAAGAGTAAATCTAGTTCAATATGGATACAACTCCTTTGTCTGCGCTGCATCCGTTCCTATCTTATCTAACTTCTACAGTGAAAAGTTCAATTAAAAATAATTTTAATAAAATTAATAAAATTAACCTCAACATCCGCAATCAAATCAAGAGGCTTTTGAGAATATAATATATGATTTTATCAATCATCATGGTAAATGGTCACCGCTGATATCATAACTGTTTTGAGAACAGAATTCATGATTTTAAAATGTCAAATAAAGCTTACCCGCCAATCGGAAAAAAATATATATATTTGTCTGACAAAGTATACATGAAGATGTATTCAGACGAGTGAATGTCAAGCTAACCTTTATTTGGGGAGAGTATTTGGTAATATGTACACAAAGTATCGAAATTAGCGACCACCGTCATATCGATATAGCGGATCTGAAATAGTGCGTTTCCCAGTTAATAAGGGTCGGTAGACTACAACTTATCCCAAGACATTGCTGTATACAACTGTCCATTATGTTCAATGGCCCACAGAGTGGGATATAGTTACAATGTTATGGGAAAGGGAAATCGGATTATTGAAGCTAAATAGACAATTGAAAGCAATGTAATTTAAACCAAGGCGAATAAAAGAACCAATTAGGAAATACTCTAGACTGCTAGGAATCGTTGATGTAATTGTCTGTGTCTGAAGAAACAGGACCTGTAACAGATCATTAAGCACCCTCCAATAGACTTGGACATCGCCACAACATAATTGTATTGGTCCTTGTTATCCATATTTATAAGAAAAATAGTTGAATCTGTGCAATATCCGCGATTCATTGTTATTAAACACACGCAGATTTAGTTTCAAACCAGTGTTGTCAGTGCGTACACAGTTAGAAAGTTTTACTGACATCTTCGCGTATGGCGCGGACATATAAGAGAAATTGAAAAACAATATTACCTCGGGTCAAATTTCGGTTAACGAGATGCATCATTTCGCAATGAATCGCCCCAGTTCAATTGTAGGAATTCAAATATCAACAAACATAAGGAAATTTTTCAGACTACACGTAATCCACTTGAATCGAGAATACACCGAAGTCATGTTACGATATTCTGTATTAAGAGTTCTCTCTTTTACAAATTCCTTCCTCGAAAACTTTAAACTTTATTCACCTGTTGAATTCTTAATTCATGATTCTCATGATGTGGGATATCTTTAATACCGAGCTCGAAGGTCCAATCTGATGGGAACGTTTGACCTTTCGTAGTGTAGATGTGTTTAAAGCCCATCGTTCACATGTTGATACAGTATTGGTAGCTCATTTAATTGACATCACAACATCATTAAGCAGATGTAAATAACGGATAATAGTTTGTTTAATTCAGGGACCCCCAGGTCCTTACTATGGACCACAGAGTCACCAGAGTCAACACAGTGCATTTCATCAGCTCATTTAGATTTTCAGGCATGATTTACACTGAATATTGTTAAAAGAATATAAGAAATTGCTATGACAAATGTTCCAGGACCAATTGTCGTGCTGAGGAAATGTAAAATATTACGTGTAGTTGCAGAGGCTAGACATTGGCGATCACAACAATTTCGACTAAAGGGTTATCTTACCGTATTATGTAATGAATATACTGATCACGAAACTTTCAGGGTGTCAAATATCAGTTAATAGTTCTTACGCCCCGAGGTAATTGGCTGCTTTCATCTCGCATTTAAGAGGAGATAGAAATCAGTTGTCAGTTTGACATTAAATACTTTAAATAAATTGTTTGTACTGCACCTCTTAGCGTTATTTTCAAGCTTTACATCGATACTTGTTGCCAATAATACCACTCAGTCTGTTGATCGTTGCGCCCACAGCAAAGACAATAATGATTGATGTTTGTTATCGTTTGGGGATTTAATAACAACTCCATTGAATACTCAAAATCCATATATTGTAAAAAAAAAAAAAAATCACGATGAAAATTTAAGGAACAACAGATTTCACGAAACAAAAATAAGCTTGTCTTGGCTTACTAAAGCCTAACAAAGATGGAATAGATGCACGGTGAAAGGTCGTTTAAATTGAATGATTTGTTAAAAGTTGTCTTTGGCATAGTTTTTGAGTTGGTAAAATGGTATTTATTAAATGATCAGTAGAAGAATCGAAAAAGATCTTTGGCAGTAATTAGCAGCCCCGACTAAGCTGCTATCAGTTTTTGCGTAGGTTCCGTCGCCCCCGCCGCGTTTTGTATTGGCTATAACTTTTTTTTCTAGAAGGTTTCGAGAACTCACATACATAACTTCTTACTTATACCCCTGGGGAATTTTTTTGACATGTTCACATTCAAGGTCAAAGGTCAAGGTCACTAGTTTTGAAATCGCTGGAAAAAAAAATCCATGTAAACACGATAACTTGAAAAATATTTGTGCTATCAGGCTCTTATTTGGTGTATATCAACTATAGAGAAAGGCCAAGATTTGAAAAGGTTTTCGCTAACATCCATCAAAGGTCAAGGTCACAGCGAGGGCACGACTTAAGCATGCTTTTGCGAAAATGTCTTATTTCAACTATTAACACTTTGAATCATTACATGATTGTTATACACAATGAAAAGTGATCACTGATTGTGTGACCTTGCATTTTTAAAGATCAATGTCACGTAATAGGGTCAAGGTCACCAGTTCCGAAATCGCTAAATAATTTTTTTTCAAGAAGGTATTAACACCTCATATGCATAGCCTCTTTCTTATAAACCTGTTGAATGATTTTGACATATTCACATTCAAAGTCAAAGATCAGGGTCATGAGTTTTGAAATCACTACAAAAATCATTGTAAACACGATAACTTCAAACATTTCTTGTGCTATCAGGCTCTAATTTGGTATATATCAACTATGGAGAAAGACCAAGATGTGAAAAGGTTTTCGCTAAAATCTGTCAAAGGTCAAGGTCACAACTTAAGCATGCTTTGTGAAAATGCCTTATTATCCCCCGTCACGAAGTGGAAGGGGAATATTGGTTTGAGCTCCGTCCGTCCGTCCACTATAAAGGGGACAGCTTTTCTCAGAAACTGTTTAAGATAGGGTTTCCAAATTTGGTGTGTTACTTGTGGACATAAATACCTTGATGGAGTTCGAAAATAAGAACCGTGTGATTATTTTTTCCGGAGTTATTCCCCTTGTTCCGTATTTTCGGAATCGGTTCATGCTATCTCTAAAGGGGACAGCTTTTCTCAGAGACTATTTAAGATAGGATTACCCAATTTGGTGTGTGGCTTGAGTGCATAAGTACCTTGATGGAGTTCGAAAATGAGAAGCAAACACTTATTCTGTGCGGAGTTATTGCCCTTGTTCCGTATATTTGGACTCTGTTCAAGGTATCTCCAAAGGGGACAGCTTTTCTCACAAACTATTTAAGATAGGATAACCAAATTTGGTGTGTGGTTTAAGGGTATCGATACCTTGATGGAGTTCGAAAAAAAGAAGCATGTGATTATTTTTTCCGGAGTTATTCACCTTGTTCCGCTTTTTCGACTCTGTTCAAAGTATCCAAGGATATAGCTTTTCTCAGACATTGTTTAACATCTAATCAGTTGTGTGGCTTGAGGATATCGTTTCCTTAATGGAAAGAAAATGAGAAGCGCACAATTATTTCTTCTTGAGGTATTGCCCTTGTTCTCATTTCTTGTGTCTGGCGGGGGATGTTGATGACTATGTCTTCTTGTTGTAACTATGAACAGTTTGAGTCATTACATGATTGTTATACACAATGAAAAGTGATCATTGATGGTGTATGAGATATTGGTTAAGGCCACGTTAATCCTCTGAACCAATTTTGATATTAGAAATAGGTTTTAAGAACAAACATGTGAAAAATGACCTCAGTGATGATTCAACTTGTTAGTAATAACTCGAATAATGATGCTGACGAGAAGGCGAAACAGGGAAAGGCGAGACCCTAAGTTTCGGGGCTGATCTGCTTTTGCGGTGTCCCAAACGCTCATCTAGTTTAATTCTATGAATATGGTCACGAGTGTTGTGAAACCTACGCCTTGATTATGAGATGTTTTATCAGCATGTACATGTATGCAACCGAAATTGCCTAAGTTAGATCTTATAAACATACTTGATATTCTCCCAATGCAAATCCAAAATGAAACATAGCAACCTAACAAGTAATTTGCACTGCTGTAATTATGAATTATTTATTATCATTACCATTATTATTATATGCAATTATATAGACTTATTATTTTTTTACTATTCTCATTGAATACAATGTATATCTCATCAAGAAGTAGACATTTATATATATATATAGACATGGGATTTCGACTTCACGAGAAGGGTAAAAACACCTTACACTTAAAAGTGTCTTTCCATAAACGAAGTTCTTTTGAACAAAGTCACAAAAGTTAGATTATTTGCCTATTATACAACAGCGCCAAAGAAGGAGTCGGTAATAGATAGGCTCTTGATACAGCATATGTATGAGATATATTCAACTATGTGGATGACAAGGACCAATACAATTATGTTGTTACGACATTCGAGACTATTTAAGAGTTCTTTATGATCTGTTACAGATCGTGTTTCTCAAGATACAGACAACTACGTCAACAATTTCCTCAATTTCCTCGCAGTCAAAATCATTTCCTCATTTGTTTCCCTTCTTTCTCCACGGTTCGAGAATAAATTATTTTCAATTGTCTATTTAGGTATACTAATCCGATTTCCCTTTCCCATAGTATTATAACTGTATGTAACTCTGTTGGCCATTGATAACAATTAATAGGTTAAACAAGGATAATTTGCAGTCTACCGTATGTCTAGAGACATTGAACTTTCGTGGACATGATTATACACTATTCAGATCTGTTTTATATTAGTAGGCCTGGTGTAATTTATTTCGATGTCCTTTATGTATTACCAAATACACTCTACAAATAGAATTAAAAGGTCAACTCAATCAATTGTGCATAATATAATGAATAAATGACTTCCATAGTCTGTCCTTAACGCATTCTTGAGTATCTTCATCTTGCTTGATCGCCATGTCAGTCAAATATTTCTTAAACAACCGGGCAAAGATATGCCGGGTATTAAAGTTTTCATAATGGTCATGGGAATTAGGTTTTTAATGGGAATCACGTTTACGTTTTTAAATATAACTTGCATTTTGATTGGCTGACGGAACTACTTTACGCCCATTCATGAATTGCTAAGCTGTACTATTTTAGCTAAATCACATAGATGAACATTTTCGAGCATACCAGTGTTAAGCCACACGTCAGTAAAATATTTAAAATAGAAAATCATGTTCAATCTATGTTTCCGAGACTGTATTTACTGGACTAAATTTGCAAGGCGAAGCAGCATGCAAGAGTGGCAGGCTGCACTGCACTGCACTGGCTTTGTGACGTCTTTAACCATGACGTCATTTGGTGACGTAATTACGCTCCTATCTTGCATTCCAACTGAACGATTGTCAGTTCCCTTTTTCAGTAATTTTCTCTCATTCTGCGACATTGTGTACAATTTTGTTTTCTATGGCAATAAACCATTTTGGCAATAAATTTCAACAGTTACTTTAGAATCATATTACAAAAAAGAGTGCAATTTGCAAACTAGTTAGATGTGCGCATCTTGAAGGTGTGAGAGAGTTTATGAATGGGTACGAGTACAATTTGTATTTTACAGTCTAATCAAAGATCATGAATTCGCGTCTTCTTTTGCGATTTTCACGCATTAAAATGATCTTGGGTAAGAAAAAGAATAACCCACTCGGTGCTCGGAATTACGAATTATCTGTCCCTCGTGAATTATTATGTCAAACTCCTCGCTAAAGACCAGAGTTTATCAGAATAATTCTCGGGACAGATAATCCGTAATTCTTCGCAACTCGTTGGTTATTCTTATAATATTCCTTTCCGACTGGCAGGTTTTCTCTGATAATCTGTTTTCAGAACACTCATGATAGCAGCAGTAACATGGGTGAAAGTATCACATGTAATATTCTCAATAGCCTCATGGTTGGGGTGCGGATATCGATGTTGAAGTTACGTACCATAATCTTTCAACGTTTGACTCTCGAACCGATGCGAATCGGGCAAATACCAATTGTAATCTGTAAGATAAAGACAGAAAGGATTATTATTAATAATGATAAAAACATATTGTTAAAATAAATAGGTATGTTGATAACAAGTTTAAACCTTACTTAAATGTATCAGTTATGAGGTATACCTTAACGTTTTAGGAACATAACATTTGTATTTCATACATACTGCAAGACAACATGCTCTGATTTAACTTCAACCTCTTTCACTTGACTTCAGATTCATATCCTATCGCCAAATCTATGATAATTATTTGTTTCCAATGATAATCGAACAATGGTCTTTACCGAAACCGAAATTATACGTCCCGTGGTGGCACGTGGTCCTGTGCTTAGCTCAGTTGACCGCTATCAGTGAAATTCAGCAACAATGGGCGCGGCTCGCCGTAATGGTGGGTGACCCGCTTCATTGCCGAATTAACTGAGAGTTTGAAGGGTCATTCCCTGCCCCATACTGAGACATGAGTGGAAAGACTTATGTGTCATCCTGGCTAAGTGACTTTATTCAAATTGTGTCTCTGTTAACCCAGCAGTAAGTTGGCACCTGGTGTAAGATGTGGTGATGGTGATCGTTGAGCGCAACGACAGCCAAGGTTAGACCAACTTCCCAATGAAGGTATAACTATTGCCAGTCTCCATTACTGGCTGATTTAGGCCCTGCAGTATTAAGAAATCTGTGCTTAGAAATCCAGTCCCACTATGCATTTCTGGTGCAGTGATTCACTATCTAGGCAAGGCTTACATCAGCCAGTAATGCAGACTGGCGAGAGTTATGCCTTGCGTTTGGAAGTTGAGGTTTGACAAGGATGATCATGTTGGAAGCGCCACAAGGTGGTGATATGTGAGCTATATAAAACACATCCATAGAGATTATTAACCAAGTGTGTTTCCGTATCATTAATGTCATATTTTTGGAATAAAAATTGTATTATGCAAGCTTTTGGCGAAAGAAATATGATATTAATGATACGGATACACACGAGATTAATAATCTCTTTATCATATAATGTCATTTTTAAAATAAGCGTTTTGTTGTGTTGAAAGAGGTAAGAGAATTGACCCAGTTTCATAGATGGTATACATCACAGTAATGGTCACGATATCGGCGATATATTGCTGTGAAGTCCCTGTAAATAGTTCTTAATGAAAACAATTGAAAAACACCATGTGCGCAATTCTTTTAAAAAATCGACAATTGATCCCTAATTTCTGAGTCTTTCTTGAATTTCCTTCAATCAGTTCATAAGTATCTATCTAAGAATTAAAAAGTACTCATAAATCACTTGATCACGTAACTAGAACAAGGGAAGTAACTCTAGTTTAAACGTTGCAGGGTGATTCGGGTGGCTGCAGAACAGTACCTTTCACAATTTAACAGTAATTATTTGTGAGGTGGGGTTGTTTCCTTTGTTAATGACAATAATTACCTATTAATGTATCTAAATACCGTATGCTCAGCCCTTAAGAACTTCCAAAATGTTAGTGCGATGGACGAGGCGTGTCAATCAATCAATCAATCTTTATTCAATACTGAAAGGCCACAGGCCTATAGTACATTTTACAAAAATACAAAATACAAAATATATGGCAATCATGTCGACAATCATAACTAACATTTGGATTTCCTAATGTTCATGGCATGGTACACAAACATTGCAAGATTTTTTATAACATCATACTTATTACATTTCATTAAGGATGAACATTTCTCCAACGAGGGATGAACATAATCAAATTCCTTAAGGTATTGTCTTCTGATTTTATAATATAACGGACACACGAGCAAGAAATGATATTCATTTTCTATTACATTTGTAGTACATGATTTACATAATCTATCGTCTCTTTTCATATTAAAATATCTGCCCTTTTCAATCAATAAATCGTGAGATGAACATCGGAAATGTGATAAACTTACTCTAAATTTCTTAATGGTAATACATGATAAATAGTACTCAGTGTAAATATATGGCTTAAAACCCAAATAAGTGTCACATTTTGAAGAAAGTGTAAGTTTACTGAGCCAGTTTTCTTGGTATATATCCTTTAGTCTTCGCGTAAAATCACTTATAAACTTCGAAGGACACTCAACAGTTTGTTCATACCACACATGATTAAAACCAGTTTTATATAACAGCTCTTTAATGTCCGATAAACAGTTTTTGTGTCCATGACCGTCATGTAGAATCATCATTTCATAACATTTTTTTGGTAAACGATAAGAGGGCATACTTAGGAGTCTCAGCCAGTATTTAACAACTTTCACCTGGGAGTTTATGATGAGCGGATATCTCCCGCATTCCCCATATATCATTACGTTTGGTGTGCTCATTTTCACCCCAAGAAACTTTTTACATGCCAATAGATGAATTCTCTCTATTTGGTCAAAATATTGGTACCCCCATATTTCAGATCCATACAATAGAATTGGACTAATCTTGACATCAAATATTCTAAAAAAGGAAGCTAAATTGAGGTCTCCAAGTACTTTTAAATTTTTCAATATACCTATTAATATTTGTTGTGCTTGGATAGACGCGTACTTCGCATGGGTTGACCAAGAGAGATTATACGTAAAATATACACCTAGGTACTTATATGAGGTGGTCGATTCAAGAAGGTTACCTTTAAAATACCATTTTTCATGTCGAGATAATTTCACCCCTTTCTTGAATGTAATTACTTTCGTTTTACTCATATTCACATTAAGGTGCGTCTGTTCACAATAGGTTTCTAATTCGTTGATTTGCTTCTGTAGACCTACAATAGTGCTTGAAATAAGAGCTATGTCGTCTGCGAATAGCAGTAGGAAAATTTGAAATACATCTGGATGTAGCTGGATGCCATTTCTGCAATTGTTTTCTATTTGTAAAGCAAGTTCATTTATAAAGAATGAGAACAAAAAGGGACTAAGTACACAGCCTTGTCTGACGCCGATTTGTACATAAAAAGATTCAGAGATTTCATTTCTATTCCTAACGGTAGCTTTCACATTTTCATAGATGCTATTTAATAGTTTTGACATTTTACTACTCAATCCCTCTGCATTAAATAGATGCCATAGTTTGTGTCTTTTTACAGAATCAAAAGCTTTGGAAAAATCAACAAACAAAGCGTAAAATTTACCTCCTTTTGAATTAAGATATCTTTGTACAACACTCTGTAGTATGAACATATTATCAATTGTGGTATATCCCTGTCTAAAGCCTGCCTGTGATTCGCTTATTTTCTCCATGGTATCGCCCCAGAATATCAGTCTTTTATTTATAATCGCAGTAAATACCTTGCTAAATATACTTAACAAAGTTATACCTCTATAGTTCTCCATAATATTCAAGTTTCCTTGCTTGTGAAGGGGAACTATAAGTCCAGCCGACCACGCTTGAGGAAAAGTACCTTTTTCCAATATTAAATTGAATACAAGCTCAAGATATGGTAACATCAAATCAGCGGAATACTTTAAAAACTCCGGTATTATGTTATCAATGCCTGGAGATTTATTGAGTTTGAGATTATCTATGCTCTCTAGTATTTCTTCTCTTGTTATCGGTGAATCAAGGATCTCTCGAGTAAGATAATCTGTTACAGAATGAGATGAATTCTCGAAATTTTCGTTATCGCCTGTTCTTTCGTCATCAACTTCAAACAGAGTTTTAAAGTGCTCAAACCATTCACTGATGGGTATATTGTTTTGTTCAGTCTTTCTATTATTTAAACATTTTAATTCATACCAAAACTTTTTGGAGTTATCTATATTTCGTTCAATAATATCTTGCTTGCGTTTATAATAGTCGGTTCGTTTCTTTTTGCAAACAGAAATGTATTTATTTCTTGCAATATTGTACTGCTCTAATGACTGTTTATCCTTTTGTTTTCGGAATTTGTTCAATAATTTACACCTGTCGGACTTAAGCTTTTTGCATTCATCATCATGCCAATTATTAACATTATGTTTCATATTTTTGCATGTCTTTTTCATATCTGATCCTGCGAGGCATAGAGCCTCTGTAAGAAAGTCTATACTAGTGTCGATACATGTTAATGCTCAGTCAACAGACTTATCTAATATTTCCTGTACTGGATCAGACAATATATTTTGCCGAAACGTTTCTAACTTATCATCGTCCCAAACAAACTTGAATCTACTACTACAATCAGTGTTATCTATCGAGTCTTCCCGTACATAAGGTGATCGTAGTTTAAGAGTGATAGGGAGATGTGATGATTCTGATCGAGATGGAATCGAGAATTCTTTTATATAGTCAAATACTGGAGCAGAAGAAATAACAGAATCTACTACACTAGTACCGTTGTTACCAATAAATGTAAAATCTCCAATTTGTGAGTCAGACCCACACCGCCCATTTAAAATATGGATGTTAAAAATAGAACATAATTCGAGTAACGTTTTACCAAATGTGTTAACGGCAGGCTGAAGTTAGTTAGTTATTAGTTATTAGTTATTCGTTATTCGATTAACGAATAACTAACTGGTTAGTTATTCATTATTCGAATAATGAATAACTAACTGATTAGTTATTCATTATTCGAATAACGAATAACTAACTGGCACGTTATTCGTTTTTCGAATATCATGCTGGCTGCTTATTCATTATTCAGAGTTGAACAAAGAAGTAAATATAGATATATATTAAGGGTGGAAACTGACAAAATGGGGTGGGGAACCTCGTTCATCGATTACATTCAGTAAACGCTGGCTAGCTATTCAATTTTCGAATAACGAATAACTAACTGGTTAGTTATTCATTATTCGAATAATGAATAATTCACTGGCACGTTATTCGTTTTTCGAATATCATGCTGGCTGCTTATTCATTCTTCAGAGTTGAACAAAGAAGTAAATATAGATATATATTAAGGGTGGAAACTGACAATATGGGGTGGGGAACCTCGTTCATCGATTACATTCAGTAAGCACTGGCTAGCTATTCAATATTCGAATAATGAATAACTAACTGGTTAGTTATTCGTTTTTCGAATATCATGCTGGCTGCTTTTTCATTCTTCAGAGTTGAACAAAGAAGTAAATAGAGATATATATTAAGGGTGGAAACTGACAATATGGGGTGGGGAACCTCGTTCATCGATTACATTCAGTAAGCACTGGCTAGCTATTCATTATTCGAATAATGAATAACTCACTGGCACGTTATTCGTTTTTCGAATATCATGCTGGCTGCTTATTCATTCTTCAGAGTTGAACAAAGAAGTAAATATAGATATATATTAAGGGTGGAAACTGACAATATGGGGTGGGGAACCTCGTTCATCGATTACACTCAGTAAGCGCTTGCTAGCTATTCAATATTCGAATAACGAATAACTAACTGGTTAGTTATTCATTATTCGAATAATGAATAACTCACTGGCACGTTATTCGTTTTTCGAATATCATGCTGGCTGCTTATTCATTCTTCAGAGATGAACAAAGAAGTAAATATATATATATATTAAGGGTGGAAACTGACAATATGGGGTGGGGAACCTCGTTCATCGATTACATTCAGTAAACGCTGGCTAGCTATTCAATTTTCGAATAACGAATAACTAACTGGTTAGTTATTCATTATTCGAATAATGAATAATTCACTGGCGCGTTATTCGTTTTTCGAATATCATGCTGGCTGCTTATTCATTCTTCAGAGTTGAACAAAGAAGTAAATATAGATATATATTAAGGGTGGAAACTGACAATATGGGGTGGGGAACCTCGTTCATCGATTACATTCAGTAAGCACTGGCTAGCTATTCAATATTCGAATAATGAATAACTAACTGGTTAGTTATTCGTTTTTCGAATATCATGCTGGCTGCTTTTTCATTCTTCAGAGTTGAACAAAGAAGTAAATAGAGATATATATTAAGGGTGGAAACTGACAATATGGGGTGGGGAACCTCGTTCATCGATTACACTCAGTAAGCGCTGGCTAGCTATTCAATATTCGAATAACGAATAACTAACTGGTTAGTTATTCATTATTCGAATAATGAATAACTAACTGGCACGTTATTCGTTTTTCGAATATCATGTTGGCTGCTTATTCATTCTTCAGAGTTGAACAAAGAAGTAAATATAGATATATATTAAGGGTGGAAACTGACAATATGGGGTGGGGAACCTCGTTCATCGATTACATTCAGTAAACGCTGGCTAGCTATTCAATATTCGAATAACGAATAACTAACTGGTTAGTTATTCATTATTCGAATAATGAATAACTCACTGGCACGTTATTCGTTTTTCGAATATCATGCTGGCTGCTTATTCATTCTTCAGAGATGAACAAAGAAGTAAATATAGATATATATTAAGGGTTGAAACGGACAATATGGGGTGGGGAACCTCGTTCATCGATTACATTCAGTAAGCACTGGCTAGCTATTCAATATTCGAAAAATGAATAACTAACTGGCGCGTTATTCGTTTTTCGAATATCATGCTGGCTGCTTATTCATTCTTCAGAGTTGAACAAAGAAGTAAATATAGATATATATTAAGGGTGGAAACTGACAATATGGGGTGTGGAACCTCGTTCATCGATTACATTCAGTAAGCGCTGGCTAGCTATTCAATATTCGAATAACGATTAACTAACTGGTTGGTTATTCATTATTCGAATAATGAATAACTCACTGGCACGTTATTCGTTTTTCGAATATCATGCTGGCTGCTTATTCATTCTTCAGAGATGAACAAAGAAGTAAATATAGATATATATTAAGGGTGGAAACTGACAATATGGGGTGGGGAACCTCGTTCATCGATTACACTCAGTAAGCGCTGGCTAGCTATTCAATATTCGAATAACGAATAACTAACTGGTTAGTTATTCGTTATTCGAATAATGAATAACTAACTGGCACGTTATTCGTTTTTCGAATATCATGCTGGCTGCTTATTCATTCTTCAGAGTTGAACAAAGAAGTAAATATAGATATATATTAAGGGTGGAAACTGACAATATGGGGTGGGGAACCTCGTTCATTGATTACATTCAGTAACCACTTGGTCTGTGAAGTTAACGAATTATTTACACTTCCTTATTTGTTTTTCAAAATGTGAACCTAACGAAAACAGTTTTTAGCAAATTGAATTTATAATTGTTCTTAGTTCATTAATCAATATTAGATACTGTGAACGATATTAACGTTCCTATATTGTGTATAGATATTCTTATACCAGACAGTCAATAACGTAGTAGCTGAACCGAGTTTTTCACGATGTACAGTAGCCGTTTAAAAATTGTTTTGTTTAAATCTGATTGAATACAATAAATGTAACACTTACTAAAACGTTCATGTGAACTATAATAATGCTGTATAAAGGATGAAGAACGTGCTCCGCGAACATAATTATAGGTCAGTTTGAATCCGTCTGTTAGAGTGTGAAGTTGGTTACTTTTACGATAATGTAGATTTTTGCATAGAATACGTCACTGGCACCCGTTCAGAATACTTAGGTTTATATTGAATCAGCACATATTAGCTTTGTCTCTAGGGTTTACTTAGCTATAATAAAGTTTTAGTTATGGCCTCGAATGTGCATTGTGTCATAGATTAATCTGAATAATTTGCTGAGAGTGTTAACTACTTATTCGAAATTGGCGATTTATGCATGGGCGTCCGTTAAAAATATATAGGTTCATATTTGAATTAGCACATGTTAGGTCTTTCTTTGCGCTGTCTCTCAGCTTTAATACTGCTTTATATACGGCCGTTAACGTGCATTGTGGGCTCATTTTGGTCAATCTGTATAGGCAGGGACCTTATAAAGAGGGACTCGTCTCTTCTGCTCGTTTCATGATCATATCTACTGAGCGATGCAATTTGACCTCTGCTCGTCGCGCTTCAACACACAAGCGACTGGGTGCTTGCATAAGCGCTTATTTTGTTATCGCAGTATATTGTTGTTACCAGTTAACGTCTCCGAGTCTTGCCGGCGGGTATATTTTCAACGTTAAATTATGACTCAGGGTCACTTTTCAACACCTTGGGTATATTTTCAACGTTGAATAATTACACGTCTGGATAATCATTCAACGTTGACAAAAGACATGAAGCGTTGAAAAGTGACTCCGGGTCATTATTCAACGTTGAAAAAGTATCCGCCAGGTATGTTTTCAACGCGGGTATATTTTCAATCTTACACCGGCTCGCTCGTGCGGCAATCTTCGTAAAGTCAAGAAACACTAGTGTAACCTCCCTTTGAGACTGTTGATTGTTGTAATGATATATGAAATATACCACTGTGAGAAAAATGTATTTATTACCCATATATGATTATTCTTGACGTCACCAAACCTTGCTAAGTGGCTCGTTCTCAGACTACTTTTACGTGAATCAAATTACATAAAATGTTTAATAAAACAATTATTATACTCGAAAGTGTGCTATATGACTTTTACAAAATTTTTGCAAATATGACACACTTCATCGGGTAATAATCTCTATATTTATATGATATTATATGTACTTTACAAATAATGTTAGGTTTCCTAGTGCTTTGGAATACTTGATAGTATCCACATGTATTATTCTGTTATTTTTTAATTTGATTACTGTTAATGTCGTGAGAAAAAAACAGACAGTAATTATTTATTATTTGTACGGTTGCTAAATGAATATTTTAGAAATTATTGTCCTAGGTAAAAGTAAAAGTTTTATTTAGATTCCCCTCGAACCATTACACATATCATCTAAACTCCTTACAGACAAGATGGTGGACTGACACGCTATTTTAACTGCAAAGTACGAGCGTAGTACATGCTGACTACTTTCCCCTAAAATACCATCTTGACGCAGATGCATCAGAAAACTATTCATCTTTCGCTAAATTAATATTTTTGAATTTATTGTCTTCGGTAAAAGTAAAAGTTTTGGACCTCCCTCGAACCATTACACATATCATCTAAACTCCTTACAGACAAGATGGCGGATTGATTAACTGGATATACTAGTGTGCTACGCAAGTAATTAGCGCAATACGGGCGCCAAGTCAAGATGTGCGTTGGACCATGACGAGGGAAGCTCCGCGAGCTAATTGCTTAGTTTCTAATCCCTCTATATAAGGTCCCTGATATAGGTTGCTGAGGGTGTGAAGTTAATTACTTATTCATTATTGGTGATGTATGCATAGAAAACGTTACTGGCACCCGTTTCAGAATACATAGGTATATAAGCACATGTTAGGTCTGTCTCTGGGGTATATCACAGCTACTACAATGCTACGGATACGTACATGGGTATGCATGCGTACATCCGATGCCTACGTGCAATTAAGAACCTGTGTACGCTTACGTACTTGCATATGGTTACTTAAGTTGAGTGTATGCGTACATGCGTGTGTGCTTCCATAAGTATGTTCATACATGCAGCCGTGCTTGCCTACGTATTCATTCGTTTGTACTTGCATACATGCATATGTAAGCATACATACTTGCATACACATACATTCATGCCTGCATAAGGAAAAATACTTGCGTAAGTAAGTATATGTTTGTGCGTGCGTTTAAAAGACTATAAATGTGCGTGCGTGTATAGTCACATGCGGTACGCATATACGGACATACATACGCTTACGGACATAAGTGCATATGTGCATGCATGTACGTTTGCATTCGTGGATGCATGCATATGCACAGACATGTGTAATTATGCTCGTGCGTGAGTGCATGCTTTCGAGCGGTGTACAGAAGTGTGTGTGCATGCATGTTTGATAGCTTAATATATACTTGCGAAAATGCTTGTTTATGTTGTTTGCATTACGTCCTTGCGTACATCGACGCATCACTTCTGTTTGATTCTGTACATAGGTATATGCTTGTCGGCATGCATGCGTATTTAATTTTGAAAGTATGTATGCAACCATATACGTACGTGAGCACACACGCATCACAGCACACACACATTAATGCATATACAGACAATGACGTATGCGTACCGCGTACGTGTGCATATGCACGTATGCACACTTGTGTAACATGCACTTTATCAATCGCATATGCGTAACCACTTGCGAAAACATACACATGTACGTATGTGTACGCATTAATTCGTGGCAATGCGTATCTTCATTGCAAACCGGCGTGAATAATTCATTAACTGTTCGTGAGTAAGAACCTATGCGTAAAGAAATAACCATATGTTTTGTTATTCCTTCACGCACCCCAGTGCGTGCCAATTGCGCAATCTACTCGTGAACATGTATCAACTTTTTGATATTTTATTCCTGTGGTGTCGTGTAATGCGTGTAGAGTTTTCTTGTGTCACGATAGAGGCAAGACTAGGTTGAGCATCTCAAGCAATTGGCACCGATTCAGGCAATTGACAACATTCGTGAGTATTTTTCCGTGCTAATGACACGAATATCATCTAGCCAGTAAAATCACTTCAATGATGTTTCACGTATTTTCAGTACTCAGTCTCTTTTTCAAAGTCTTTTTCAATAACATGGCCGAACCAATCAGAAATGAGCATGCATCGTTCACCCCCGTATAAATAGGTGTCCCAGGAATGGACAACATATAAGAATTTGTAGACATAATCTTAAAGGGCCATAAGAACAATGCTGTGGAATCCCTTGTATTTGTAGGAGAAGGACCCAACACTAGCCGGCTTCTTCATGGCAACATTTTTCCATTCAAAGCTCCCCAGCACTTGTGGTAGTTCCACCTCGAACTGTAACCATGAAACACTTTATATCTTCCTGTGGGGTTCTGTGGCACCTTAGTACCTCCACCTTGAACACATCAATGAAGACTCTGCAAACCCCGGGTAGAAACTTGCAGACTCTACAAACAATACTTCTGAAGTTGTATTGTAGACTTGTGTGGCTATCACCAGTGGCAAGGAAGCGGAATGTGTCTGCTAGTTTTAGTCCAACCTCAAGTGGTTCTTTCACGAAAGTCTTTTTCTTCTCCAGGTGAGGAGTTAACTTATCAAAAATTCCTGGGTTAAAGGTCCTATGAAGAAACATTTTGTTTCTCCACGGTGAAGTTCAGTAACTGTTCATAGTATCCTTAAGCATGTCTTTGGTCAATAATTCCCAAACCAAAATGTTCTAACTTTCCTCTTCCGAGGTGAGGTTGCAACATCTTCTTGCTTCTTGTATTAGTTCTTCTTCTCCAAGAAGTAGAAGTGCAGCCGCTGTCAGATACATGAGCCTTTTTCTTCTCTTCAATAATGGCGATATCTTGTGAGTTGTTCATGGTGTTCACTTTGTGTAAGTAGAGGATGAACTAATTTAAGATGGGGTACTGCCTTTATAGATACCTCCAATGCAGGCAGTACCGTACACAAAGCGTTACTAAAAAAAGGTCACGATCTTGACAAGAATGCATGAGTTAGTCATGCCTGTGCCTGCATTTGCGCATAATCCGTACCAAAACGCAACTTCATCGGATCATAGACGCAATATATGCGTGCACAGAACCCAACATAGTCATGGCACTTTGTGTACAATTTTACGCGTCAAATGTGCAACATATACATCAGGTGTAATGTCAGGCGAATAATGCGGAGGTGTACGCATTGTTATGTAAACAAAGTATATAAGCAATGCTTCACGCATTGGCACGTACTGAGGTCTTGGAATGCGGATGGAAAATTCGTGCAAGTGTAAACGCACTTTTATACACGTATGCACAAACATATGCTTACGCACGCATGTACGTGTACGTGAGTACCTATGTATGCTTATATTTGCATACACATATGTGTACGGACCTACACTTGTTATACAAGCATGCACATATGCGCATATACACATGCTAATACGCAGGCAAGTAAACAAGTCAAAACGAACGCATGTGTATGCACGCACGCACACAAATGTGAACAAACGCACTCATGGACGCACATAAAAATGTACACATGTGTGTTTTATGTATCGACTACGCATGATCACCCTAAAAAGCGTATGCACTTACTTATTAAGTTATCGTACACAGGTACATCTGCTTTCGCATGCAAGCCCGTAAGCATACGCATATACGAATGAGAAGGCATGTACGAATGAGTACGGTGTGCGTATGCATACCCATGTATGAATGTGTACGCATGTACGTATGCGTATACATGAACAGACGCACATATGCCAATGCACGCATGCATGTAAGTATATTCATGTACGTCTGTTAATACACCGTTGCACGTATGCCTATGGACACACGCAAGCTTGTACGCATGTACCCACGTATATACGCATGCACACTCGCAAATGAATGTATGTATATATGTATGTTTATATTAATGAATGTATGGATTGATGTTGTACCTAAAATAATTCGAATTTCATTATGAACCAATATAATCTGAAACGTTGTCAGCGACGTGATCCATACACAAGAATACAATTTTTAGTAAGTAAAGAACTTGAAAACCATAGGAACGGATTGAGTTTGAAGATCCCACATTGCACTTGCGTAGCCGTTTATAAACAATTGTTGTAGCTGAGATTTACCCTTGAGACAGAATTTTCGATTATGTGCTTATTCTAGGATAAACCTAAAGTATGTATTCTGAAACAGCCAATATCGAATAAGTCACTAACTTCACACTCTCAGCAACGGATTCACATTGACCTATAACGAACCCGGCCCATAATGCACGTTCGCAGCCATACATAGAACATTGTTACAGCTAAAATATAACCGGGACAGACCTAACACTTACTAATGAAATATGAACCTATGTATTCTGCATAAATCACCAATATCGAACAAGTAACTAACTTGGCAATGGATTGAGCCCACAAGGCTCGCGGCTTTACAGCCAGCAGCATATTCGAAAAACGAATAACGTGCCAGTTAGTTATTCATTATTCGAATAATGAATAACTAACCAGCTAGTTATTCGTTATTCGAATATTGAATATCTAGCCAGTGCTTACTGAATGTAATCGATGAACGAGGTTCCCCATCCCATATTGTCAGTTTCCACCCTTAGTATATATCTATATTTACTTCTTTGTTCAACTCTAAAGAATGAATAAGCAGCCAGCATGATATACGAAAAACGAATAACGCGCCAGTTAGTTATTCATTATTCGAATATTAAATATCTAGCCAGTGCTTACTGAATGTAATCGATGAGCGAGGTTCCCCACCCCATATTGTCAGTTTCCACCCTTAATATATATCTATATTTATTTCTTTGTTCAACTCTGAAGAATGAATAAGCAGCCAGCATGATATTCGAAAAACGAAAAACGCGCCAGTCAGTTATTCATTATTCGAATAATGAATAACTAACCAGTTAGTTGTTCGTTATTCGAATATTAAATATCTAGCCAGTGCTTACTGAATGTAATCGATGAGCGAGGTTCCCCACCCCATATTGTCAGTTTCCACCCTTAATATATATCAGTATTTACTTCATTATTCAACTCTGAAGAATGAATAAGCAGCCAGCATGATATACGAAAAACGAATAACGCGCCAGTTAGTTATTCATTATTCGAATAATGAATAACTAACCAGTTAGTTATTCGTTATTTGAATATTGAATAGCTAGCCAGTGCTTACTGAATGTAATCAATGAACGAGGTTCCCCACCCCATATTGTCAGTTTCCACCCTTAGTATATATCTATATTTACTTCTTTGTTCAACTCTGAAGAATGAATAAGCAGCCAGCATGATATTCGAAAAACGAATAACGCGCCAGTTAGTTATTCATTATTCGAATAATGAATAACTAACCAGTTAGTTATTCGTTATTCGAATATTGAATATCTAGCCAGTGTTTACTGAATGTAATCGATGAGCGAGGTTCCCCACCCCATATTGTCAGTTTCCACCCTTAATATATATCTATATTTATTTCTTTGTTCAACTCTGAAGAATGAATAAGCAGCCAGCATGATATTCGAAAAACGAAAAACGCGCCAGTTAGTTATTCGTTATTCGAATATTGAATAGCTAGCCAGTGCTTACTGAATGTAATCGATGAACGAGGTTCCCCACCCCATATTGTCAGTTTCCACCCTTAGTATATATCTATATTTACTTCTTTGTTCAACTCTGAAGAATGAATAAGCAGCCAGCATGATATTCGAAAAACGAATAACGCGCCAGTTAGTTATTCATTATTCGAATAATGAATAACTAACCAGTCAGTTTTTCGTTATTCGAATATTGAATATCTAGCCAGTGCTTACTGAATGTAATCGATGAACGAGGTTCCCCACCCCATATTGTCAGTTTCCACCCTTAGTATATTTCTATATTTACTTCTTTGTTCAACTCTGAAGAATGAATAAGCAGCCAGCATGATATTCGAAAAACGAATAACGCGCCAGTTAGTTATTCATTATTCGAATAATGAATAACTAACCAGTTAGTTATTCGTTATTCGAATATTGAATAGCTAGCCAGTGCTTACTGAATGTAATCGATGAACGAGGTTCCCAAACCCATATTGTCAGTTTCCACCCTTAGTATATATCTATATTTACTTCTTTGTTCAACTCTGAAGAATGAATAAGCAGCCAGCATGATATTCGAAAAACGAATAACGCGCCAGTTAGTTATTCGTTATTCGAATATTGAATATCTAGCCAGTGCTTACTGAATGTAATCGATGAACGAGGTTCCCCACCCCATATTGTCAGTTTCCACCCTTAGTATGTATCTATATTTACTTCTTTGTTCAACTCTGAAGAATGAATAAGCAGCCAGCATGATATTCGAAAAACGAATAACGCACCAGTTAGTTATTCGTTATTCGAATATTGAATAGCTAGCCAGTGCTTATTGAATATAATCGATGAACGAGGTTCCCCACCCCATATTGTCAGTTTCCACCCTTAGTATATATCTATATTTACTTCTTTGTTCAACTTTGAAGAATGAATAAGCAGCCAGCATGATATTCGAAAAACGAATAACGCGCCAGTTAGTTATTCATTATTCGAATAATGAATAACTAACCAGTTTGTTATTCGTTATTCGAATATTGAATAGCTAGCCCGTGCTTACTGAATGAATCGATGAACGAGGTTCCCAACCCTATATTGTCAGTTTCCACCCTTAGTATATATCTATATTTACTTCTTTGTTCAACTCTGAAGAATGAATAAGCAGCCAGCATGATATTAAAAAAAACGAATAACGCGCCAGTTAGTTATTCATTATTCGAATAATGAATAACTAACCAGTTAGTTATTCGTTATTCGAATAACGAATAACTAATAACTAATAACTTTCTAACTTCAGCCTGCCATGTGTTAACAACTCTGTCGGCGGAAAAACGTTTAAGATTGAAATAATCTAACATGAAATCCCAACAAGAGTTATCATGATTGTTTGTGAATTCAAATAAATTATCTTCAACAAAGTCAGGATTTGTACCCGTTCTGGCATTGAAATCTCCGCCACAGATTATATACACATTTGATAAGTTAGATACTATTTCTAGAAGTGATTCTTGAAATAAAATTATACCATTTTTACAATCTGTAGATAACTTATCATACCAGGTAGAGCTTTCCGGTTGGATATAAACGCAAGAATACAGTAAATCATAGTCTAAACCAAACAAGGTTTGATCAAATAATATGAAAACAGCATTTGGTGTTGATTTAGACCATTTTATGTATGGCGTGTCGATAGGCCACACACTGACACATCGAGAAAAATTCTGTAAACTGGACATTGAAGCTACTTGCCGATGCTCTTAGTCAAAAGCGCACTGAAGTTTTGAATGATATTTAAACAAATCTACAATTATTTTGACTTTGTTAAAACTGTAAATGCACTGTAGTGTACCATGTCAGATGACTTCGTGTTTTCGAATATTATCAATTCTTTCAATGATTCGTAAACAGTTTTAGGTTTCGCATGAAAAGAGTGGAATTTTGCGAAAGTAGTTCGTGTACTTTTGACCTTTGACCTATTATATATATATATATATATATATATATATATATATATATATATATATATATATATATATATATATATATATATTGTGTCTGTGCATCTCAATATGAGGTATATTTAGTAGCTATCAGGTGTAACATTATATGAATTGTATCATTTGATATTAGATTGATGGATCCGTAGTGTCTTTAACGTTGTAATTATGCACATATCCAAATGAAAATAGATTATTATATATACATTTATTAACGTATAATCTACCCCAAAGGACTACATGAAACGCTTATATATATCATGTCGGATGAAAAACGTTTAGAAATCATGATACTAAACTATTACTTATCCGTTCAATGGTTTTAATGACTGCCCTCCAGGGTATGATTAGAGTCTCCTATTCTCATTTAGAATAATTCCATCGGGAAGATTTTGGAAGGCGAATTTAATGACCAAATTAACTTTCCCCCTTTTGAAATATACCGTTACAATTTGTAGTATCTGAGGCAAAACATTCGATCTCCTGAAGTAATACCTACGGTTTCACTCGTTTCAAAGAGGAATTGGCCGGAATTCTAAGTGGCAGGTTTTCAAAGTGAGTCTTTTCGTAAAAAAGTACAAACATAATTATGAGTAAATTATTTTTGTTTATGTTTTTTTCATATTTATACATTTTATTATGGAAAAGGAATAAATAATGAAACAATTCATTTCGTGTAATGCTGCTACAGAAGTTTTTATTTTACCAGCGTATCTGACTGATTGCCTTTTGGAAGGCAGGTAATCACGAATAATGCCACTGCAGTCGAGCTCGGAAGTGTGATAAATTAACGAAGGTGAGGAAAGTTTGAGACAGCATCAAGATGATAAAGTTTAATGTAGACCAAACTTAAACCAGAACGTACTTCTCTTTGAGTAAATCTAGTACGCAGTGAGTCATATATAATCTATAACATCTCCCTCGTATTTAAAAAAAATTATTTTCCAATTCGTAACAGTAACAGCTGATGATTTGTTGTACGCAAGACTGCACAAAAGTATAATTTTAAAGCACACACTGGTGAGAATCATAACTTCCCCGTCTGAAACATTAACACACAGATTCATGACTATCTTGCATTTGTCAATCTGTTGTCACAATACATAATCATTATCAGCAATGAAGTTATGATATAATGCAGAACATGTAGTCGGTTTGATAAACAGTGATTTTTAAAAAATTGAATCATCAATCAATTTTAGTGAAAACAAGGCATTTATATTCAGAAACTGCACTCTTTAGCTCATGGGGGTTTAAAGGCCCTATTGACTTATGGCATGACATCCCGCGTCTGTCCATTCGTAAACGTTTTAATGTTTCATTGCCATCTTAAGAACCCCTAGACAGCTGAAATCATGTGCATGCACTCCTTGGTGAAAGGGAATTATAAATTGTAGATTTGGTGACTCTGTGATCTTAAAAAAGGGCAACAGAGACCACGACCTAAATATTAATTGTCGTCGTCTACAGCACATGTAAAGCTGCACAAAATATTGTGTAAAGACTCCTTAGCCAATGAAGAAGTGGTTCTTCGCTTGGTGACTCTGTGGCCTCGAAATAGGGACCAAAGATGTCTCGCTCTACAAACCAATATGTATGTTCATCTCAAAAGCTAAATACACTAGAACATTAAAATATAGTTTCTACACCTTGGCAGATTGGATTTTTAAATTCTACAAATAAGGGTCAGAGAAGCTACAATCTTGAAACTAAGATGTAAAGTTGAAAAATGGCCTACAGACAGCCTGGTCGATGAGTATTATAGATTGTAGATGTGTTAAACATCTGACAAATATATATATATATATATATATATATATATATATATATATATATATATATATATTATATTTTCAGATATGTAAAAAAAAGTCTGGCTATGGCTGCTTCAAATTATCAAAAAAATTAAAAACATAACGCCGAGTTTCTTTCTCCTACCGGTTTCATTTCATCTTCAGGGAGAATATATATATATATATATATATATATATTCTCACAATATGTGCAATGGTTAAGCATGTTGTATGACAAGTTCAAAAGATGTTGGATTAATTCTAAGTTCTAAGTTATGTTGACTTTGGATAGGTTTAGCTGATGGTGTCAGGTAGTGTCACAGATGTTGCAATGATGGATGAGACAAGTTCTACAACAACTGTGTTTATGGTAGAAAAACATATTTTTAGCTTATTGTCAAGAGAAAAAATTATTTACCTTTGATATATGATAAGAAGCTGTCTTTCAAAAACTTGATACATGATGTTTTATTACCGGCCATAGATCACGAATTACGTAAAAGAGTCCTATATAGATAGTGTATTTTGCAAAACAAATCAATCAAACTCATTTTACAAGATTAACATTGCACAGCAAACATTGCACAATAAATTAGATTTCATGAGATAGGGTACAACATCTTTCCGCGCAACGCGAGATGATTATGCGACTGATAAGATATGGTTGATGTTTTGAGGTTTGTCTTTCCTCGTCCGAGCCCATAGCCCACTGTTATTATATTACCTAAAGTTTTCGAAATCCTGCATAAACTGACCACACAGCGTAACTAAACGACTCTTCATCGGTTATAAATAATGTTTCAAAGGCAACGCAATAAACTATACACAAAGAAAAAAGTTATGCATCCCTGATATTTTCATATAGCTGAATGTCAGAAAAAAGTAAGCTCTGGTATGACCCTAAATTAGTCTGAGATTATTTTTTTTCAGATAGAACAGCCATCTGACAAGACAGAAACGCAACAATATGTAGCTATTATCATTATTTAATAGCGATAGGTACTGTACGTGCACGTTTATGATGGTCTCTCAACAAGGGACCTTTAATTACCCTTGTTACCTTTAGTTCTACCGATTTGAGGCGATTTCTGATTGTTCTGGTGCTGATGTTTCGATTTGGTAACCACATACATGTACGTTTCAGCTGAGGACTTCTCAGGAAGAGTTCTCGGCGTACATGTCGAAGAAGGTGCCGGTCCCCTCGAGGTGTAGTGATAGTAGGTCTTCCAGACCTTGGACTGTCCATCGCACTTTCTGTCTGTATATGCTTCCAGACTAAACGATTAACAACAGTGTAATGGTAGCTCAGATTTCGTCCTCTCGCCTTAAATGACAATCCTGCAGAGTGCATACCAATATTTTTAATTCTGAGATCAATTGACAGTCGTCTTCGTGTCATGTTCAATAGATATGCTTGAATGGCTATGGAAAGCAACGTTACATACCACCAAATGCAGTTGGGCCATACTGCTTTATGTGATACTCGAGCATAGCACGTTGCACGTGCATGCTCCGAACGTGAAGGCGCGACTGTCACGCATTACTGGTTGGAACGTATCGCAAAAACACTACTCTTCTCATAAATGAACCTTGATTAACTATTTAAAATATTCTCGAAAATATATCATCACAAATATCAGGGGGTGCTTAACTATTTCTTTGTGTATATTAAATTGAACACCTATTTGTCTCGCAGATGCAGAGTCAAATCTAAAGTCCTAAGGTTAGACCGTCGTTTAAGATTTAATCTTCGGCATACCTTGAAAAGTAACGAGAGTTTAGGATTTTCAACTAAATGTTATGGGGTCTTTTTTCAGTAAAAACGTTTCACGTTCATATTATATTATGATAATAATCAACGTGTTGTGATGAAATATCAGTCCCTATTTCATTATTGTTGTTAACTATTTCATAAGTTGGTCATGTCATTTTATATGTACATTTATATCTCTAGACCATTATTTAATAACCAGCATATCTGTGCAATATGATATTAGTTCGGTATATATGTGTGAAGCATGCGAAGTGTGAGAAGCATTCGATGTGAGAAGCATGCGATGTGTGAGAAGCATGCGATGTGTGTAAGAAGAATGTAATGTGAGAAGCATGCGATGTGTGTTAGAAGCATGTGATGTGTGTGAGAAGCATGTGATTTGTGTGAGAAGCACGTGATGTGTGTAAGAAGCATGTTATGTGTGTGAGAAGCATGTGATTTGTGTGAGAAGCATGTGATGTGTATGAGAAGCATGTTATGTGTGTGAGAAGCATGTGATTTGTGTGAGAAGCATGTGATGTGTGTGAGAAGCATGCGATGTGTGTGAGAAGCATGCGATGTGTGTGAGAAGCGTGCGATGTGTGTGAGAAGCGTGTGATGAGTGTGAGAAGCATGTGATGTGTGTGAGAAGCATGTGATGTGTTTGAGAAGCATGTGATGTGTATGAGAAGCATGTGATGTTTGTGAGAAGCATGCGAAGTGTGTGAGAAGCATGTGATGTGTGTGAGAAGCATGTGATGTGTGTGAGAAGCATGTGATGTTTGTGAGAAGCATGCGAAGTGTGAGAAGCATTCGATGTGAGAAGCATGTGATGTGTGTGAGATGCATGTGCTGTGTGTGAGAAGCACGTGATGTGTGTGAGAAGCATACGATGTGTGAGAAGCATGCGATGTGTGTTAGAAGCATGCAATATGTGTAAGAAGAATGTAATGTGAGAAGCATGCGATGTGTATGAGAAGCATGTGATGTGTGTGAGAAGCGTGCAATATGTGTGAGAAGAATGTAATGTGTGTGAGAAGCTTGTGACGTGTGTGAGAATCGAAGAATGCAATGTGTGTGAAAAGCATGCGATGTGTGTGAGAAGAATGTGATGTGTGTGAGAGGCATGCGATGAGTGTGAGAAGAATGCAATGTATGTCAGAAGCATGAAATGTGTGTGAGATGTATGCAATGTTTGTGCGATGCATGTGATGTGTGTGAGATGCATGCGATGTGTGTGCGATGCATGTGATTCGTGTGGGAAGCATATGATGTGTTTGGGAAGAATTGAGTAGATGTATTCTTATTTCGTGCCATGTTTATAGCAACAATGGCACATTTTAAAGCATGTAAACTTTTTGTCGTACATGCTATCGGTTCAAGGACTATAGTACTATATATCATTGCTTGGCAATAAGTATAAGAAGTACACAGCGCACTGTATAACCAAATTGTACCCTTTCTGATTTTAAATTGATAGATTCCAATCAGCTACCACTATTTCACAAAGTTATGGTATAGTAAAAGTTGTGTTTTCAGAGTAAAAACTTTGATGTGTGTTTTTTCATTGGTCATAAATGAATATTCTCATGTTTTGAAAAAAAACCTGCCAAATTTGTTTAATCAGATGACCTCTTTACTATTGCAAAGTACAACTAGTGGTGTGGTTCATCGTCACTGTGAACAAAACACAAACAAGCACTATGTGTAAACGTAAACAATATCTGAAAATAGGTGGATGGGGATGGGCAACGGATACTAGCATTACAAGAGTGGCCGCTGTCCCTATGTTACACTAGCAATGTGTTATCACAACACATCTATTGGCAAAGACAAGAACATCCTATATTCTCCTGTGTCAGACCAAACGTCAATTATAAATGACGTCAAGGTATGCATATGCAGTCCACAAATTTCCCTCGTTAATGTGTAATTACGTTAAACTTACTTAGAACTTGAAATATATTGTTGCGAGTAACTATTAAAACATCTGGAATATTTTCCCCCCTTTTCCCATCCCTACTGTCTTCGGATTTCTAAATTAGAAATTTGCTTATAGCAACGTAGCAATATAAGATTGGTTGGTTTATTAGAGATACTTAATTTCAAATTTCTATCAGTTTCGTTGCTTTAAACGAAATAATAATAATAATCATTTACCTACATATGCAATTAGAGCAGTAATGTTTAGGAGGAACTGTAGAACTGCCTCACAATATCTCCTCATGACCACTGAGTGTTATACTGTAAACCTTTCTATTAAATCAACAGAAATAATATCACATGCCCACTTACAACGGTTAATTAATCACAGATGAAACTGGCAGGAAATCTAGAAATTCACTTTTACGTTTGAAAAAGCTACTTCGCCTTAGAATTAGAACATTCTATTGTTCTTAAATCAAAAAAGTATCTAAAAAAAGAAGTATGAATGTGCTCATGCTTCAGAGTATTTAAGCGTACAGAATCGATTGTCTTCTTTCATTCAACTCAATGTCAATCTGGCTGCCTGACACCGATGTGATGTAATTGTCTCTTTGAACATAGTACTGACAAATGACCCCCTTGATATGAAGGAAAGAAATTCAAATCACAATTAATTGGAATAGAATAAATGGACGTCACATGTCGTTTCAAAATTCCTACACAGTTCCAATATTTTTATTTCACACGAACTGTAACATCTTTCTAAGGAATAAATAGAAATAAATAATGTAATGATAATGAGGATAAGAAAAAAATCATGCAATAACATACTTTTTGTTTCCAATTAAAGGATCAACGATCTTAACAGAGAACCAAATGTTGAAAGGAATTGATTATTTTTCCTAAGATTGGCGTTTGAATAAGGTTATATTCGTCAACTGACTGATTGCGATTTTTAAAGTTTATAGCTCTTATATAAAAATTAATTGTTGTCACTGTTTTCAGACGGTTTAGTCTGTTTGATTGTGTTCTGATCGTGAATAAGTCAAGGAGATGTTTAAAAAAGATAAGGATAACCTTGATGTGTGTGTGGTTTGCATGAAGGCCTCTGAGTGAGTGAATTGGGGTTTAACGCCACTTTCAAGAGTATTTCACTTATATCGCGGCTGCTAGTATTATGGCAGGGAGAAATCCCGCAACACCATATGGTTATGCACTGCGGTGAAACCTGCGAGCAGCGGCTGGAACTAGAGAACCATGGGTGGTACTACGCTGAAATTCAGTGTAGCATTGCACCCAAACCTTACTGCGTGTAGAACAGTTCTCTACTGCAGACAAAGTTGCCGTGTGAAGTGAAGGCCTCTGAACCTGGGTTCGAATCCCTATGCTGGCACCTAACATTTTGAACTGGGTCTCTTACTTTGTTATGTCCATGGGCAAAGCAATTCATCCACATTGCATTCAGTGCACACAGCTGTACAAATGGATACCTGAAGTAACTGGTACGTCGTTTCGTGTAACACTTATGACGGCCCCGAAATACAATTCAGTCAGGGTGATAATGTACAAAGCACACAGAGACCAATTATGGAGATTTAGTGCTATAAACGAATTATTCGTAGTTTTTATCAATACTATAATCGATATGTACTTGTAATGTCAACACTTGCAAAACTATTACTGGTTTCAATTTCAAATTTTAAATGGATGGTGCGATACTTATGACGATGTGTATATTTGTTCGTCATTGTTAAGCCTGACATAATAGGTCTCCTGTAAGGTGAATTTATCTTGAACACAAGGCTCTGTTGAAAGATCCACTAATGTTAATGGTCACGTTTCATACTGAGATTTAAAAGAATGCAGACGTATGTGAGTGACATCTGTTTTCCATTGTGTCACTGCGTCTCTTTGATATATTACACAACAAGGGGATGTTGTAACAATGATAAAACGGATGTGTTCACGATGTCACTGACACCAATTACGATCAAACATCCATGTTTGTAGAGCGATGGTTTCACATGCAACCCTCGAGTGGCACATGATAGATTATATCTGTGTTGGATGCTCCGGGACATCATGTCCAAGGTCCTTTAGGAGATCATTGATGTTGAGTGTACGTTCTAATGTCGCCGACATCAAATACTGTTTATTCATCCATGCTAAAAGAACACATTAGGTTACAGAACTTAATGATACAGACTGCAACACAGCGGCGAGTGGAGTAAGGGTGGCAAAGCTTCTGTCTTAAGCCCTGTTTATACGGCGAACGTTGCACATATGCAATATTGCTTATGGTAGTAATATACACACGTGAGTAGAAGTAAATTTACTTTGCGTTCATATGCGTTTAATTTCTGCCTAAGCAAATAGGCTTCCAACTATTTTAATATATGAATAGAGAATTCCTAAAACATGCCAATTAATATTTATTAGATGTAAACTAAAAAAATGACATTAATTTATATTTGTCAACATTGTTTTGACTATATCGCCCTAATTATATAATGAAAATCGGATAGTCAGATAGACTTTGAAGGTCATTGCGTGCAAGAAGGATATAATCCAATATAGAGAATTTGAAAAACAGTATTAAGAGTTTCTATAGTCCTCTAATAAATGTTCTCAACCTGTGGGAAGTCACTTTGTCTGTATACGACGAACTTTTACTAGAAAAGTGAAAATACCATATTTACTAACGGTAGTAAACATTTGCACCTGCCCCTGACTAGGTGCAAATGTTCTTACGGTAGTGAAAAATTTGCTTGCGGTAGTAAAATATACACATGTGCAATACGGCACATGCGTCCATACGGCGAATTTTGCTCATATGAGCAAATTTGCATATGTGTAATGCTTTACTCATATGCAAACGCTCGCTGTATAAACAGGGCTTTCAATACTATTATCACGGGGTTTCATGGTTTGTGAATCACAAACGGGAGATACGACATTTGGTGTGTTGGAAAAGTCACACATTCTTTTCCAACAAAGGTAACTCAACTCACATCCGGTCATCTTAGCGTTTTCTTGTGCTAGTAATGGTTGTAATCTCAGTTATACTTGGATGACTCCTTCATCAGATGGAATGAAAGGAAATAACACATACTCCGTCGTGTGTTTTCACATTAAAGAAGTGCCCTCCAAAGACCTGAAAAGATAATATTTTATGTGTTGGGTATAGAGATGGACGTTTCATTTAATGCATGTAACTATTAAAGGGGACTATATAATGAACACATTGCATCTGCCTTAAACAGATAATTAAAAAAATTAACGGAAATTAAGTGTGTCATATAAAACAAAAAGCTTCATCAAAACAACCCAAATTTTCGATAAACGGATTACTTAACTATTATACTAGCGATTTCATATGGTTACAACGGCCGAGCCCTGCTTAATTGGAGTGCATTTTGCGCTAATGTATAGTATGTTTGTAGCAATTAACCGCGGGACTGCTGTCATAACACATAGACTTAAGCCGTACGCGAGATTCACCATTCATGGGACGTTATGTAAACATTGCGATGTACGATAAGTTATGTACCTATATGTCTTCATTTACTCAAAGTACATCTTTCAGCGATTCAGAAAATGGCACATATCACTTTCCAAACGGTTGGTTGTTCAAACAAGCGAAACAACATTGCAGATTTATTAATAACATTGCGTATTAATTATAAAAGATTATTGTTATTGCAGTTTGTCAATTCAAATATTCTATATATGATGCAATGTAAAGCAAAAGGATTCACTTCATTTTCATGAACAAATACATGAACTTGATTGGTCAACAAGCTCAGTGAAATGTATATGAAGATTGCTCCATTGCACACACACACATATATATATATTTCCGATTCTAAAACTTTTCAAATTAAATAAGTTTATTAGGTCTTCAAGACTACGTCTGGAAGAACTATTGTTATTATATATTTTTTAAATTAACATATTATTTTAACGAGTCACTTTTTGCATTTTCGCCCCTTTCAGTTATCTCCCCTTGAAGTCAAAACTTCAAAGCTCGCGGATCGAAAACTATTCAAGATATTTTCAAAATATTTTCACCAAAATATGCGCAACAACATTCCCCATCGAAAAAGCTCGACGGCCTTTTTTCGGCCGGAACAATAGATTTTTTGCTATTTCGAAAAAACTGAAAATTTGGTGAACTTTCACGATTTGTAGGGTACGCGTCTTTGAAAATTTTCTAAATCAGGGCAACACATACAGATATACATGATAGCTCATATAAGAGCAAAATGAATTGCTGAGACTCGAATTTTTAATTTTCACTTAGAATTTGTATTATCTGCCCTTGAATATGGTTCTTTTTTAAATGTTCCTTTTTCGACTGCATGTTCAAAGGGGCATAACTCTGCTATAAGTTATATATTGCAATCTATTTATCATAACCAGCTCAACACTTCCATAACATATCATTATCATGTAAAAATTGATAGTTTTGGCACAATTTGGACAAATTCCCAAAAAAAGTAAAATTTTGTGATTTTGAGACTTTTCGATGTATATTTTCTTTGGAGAATTTTCGATTGTAAACCACTGAAGATACAATTATGTTTAATATATCACTTTGAAGTAGAGATGTCCTTTATTGAGGGAAATAAATTACAAACATTTTCCTCACAAAAAAACACAAACAAGCACTATGTGTAAACGTAAACAATATCTGAAAATAGGTGGATGGGGATGGGCAACGGATACTAGCATTACAAGAGTGGCCGCTGTCCCTATGTTACACTAGCAATGTGTTATCACAACACATCTATTGGCAAAGACAAGAACATCCTATATTCTCCTGTGTCAGACCAAACGTCAATTATAAATGACGTCAAGGTATGCATATGCAGTCCACAAATTTCCCTCGTTAATGTGTAATTACGTTAAACTTACTTAGAACTTGAAATATATTGTTGCGAGTAACTATTAAAACATCTGGAATATTTTCCCCCCTTTTCCCATCCCTACTGTCTTCGGATTTCTAAATTAGAAATTTGCTTATAGCAACGTAGCAATATAAGATTGGTTGGTTTATTAGAGATACTTAATCTCAAATTTCTATCAGTTTCGTTGCTTTAAACGAAATAATAATAATAATCATTTACCTACATATGCAATTAGAGCAGTAATGTTTAGGAACTGTAGAACTGCCTCACCATACCTCCTCATGATCACTGAGTGATATACGTGTAAACCTTTCTATTAAATTAACAGAAATTATACCACATGCCCACTTACAACGGTTAATTAATCACAGATGAAACTGACAGGAAATCTAGAAATTCTTTCAAGTTTGAAAAAGCTACTTCGCCTTAGAATTAGAACATTCTATTGTTCTTAAATCAAAAAAGTATCTAAAAAAAGAAGTATGAATGTGCTCATGCTTCAGAGTATTTAAGCGTACAGAATCGATTGTCTTCTTTCATTCAACTCAATGTCAATCTGGCTGCCTTACACCGATGTGATGTAATTGTCTCTTTGGACATAGTACTGACAAATGACCCCCCTTGATATGAAGGAAAGAAATTCAAATCACAATTAATTGGAAGAGAATAAATGGACGTCACATGTCGTTTCGAAATTCTCTTTTGATTACTACACAGTTCCAATATTTATATTTCACACGAACTGTAACATCTCTCTAAGGAATACATAGAAATAAATAATTTAATGATAATGAGGATAAGAACAAAATCAGGCAATAACACACTTTTTGTTTCCAATTAAAGGATCAACGATCTTAACAGAGAACCAAATGTTGAAAGAAATTGATTATTTTTCCTAAGATTGGCGTTTGAATAAGGTTATATTCGTCAACTGACTGATTGCGATTTCAAAATTTATAGCTCTAATATAAAAATTAATTGTTGTCACTGTTTTCAGACGGTTTAGTCTGTTTGATTGTATTCTGATCGTGAATAAGTCAAGGAGATGTTTAAAAAAGATAAGGATAACCTTGATGTGTGTGTGGTTTGCATGAAGGCCTCTGAGTGAGTGAATTGGGGTTTAACGCCACTTTCAAGAGTATTCCACTTATATCGCGGCTGCTAGTATTATGGCAGGGAGAAATCCCGCAACACCATGTGGTTATGCACTGCGGTGAAACCTGCGAGCAGCGGCTTGAACTAGAGAACCATGGGTGGTACTACGCTGAAATTCAGTGTAGCATTGCACCCAAACCTTACTGCGTGTAGAACAGTTCTCTACTGCAGACAAAGTTGCCGTGCCCCTAGCGGGATTTGAACCCCGGACCTCTTGATCCGAAGCCGAAAGTGAAGGCCTCTGAACCTGGGTTCGAATCCCTATGCTGGCACCTAACATTTTGAACTGGGTCTCTTACTTTGTTATGTCCATGGGCAAAGCAATTCATCCACATTGCATTCAGTGCACACAGCTGTACAAATGGATACCTGAAGTAACTGGTACGTCGTTTCGTGTAACACTTATGACGGCACCGAAATACAATTCAGTCAGGGTGTAATGTACAAAGCACACAGAGACCAATTATGGAGATTTAGTGCTATAAAAGAATTATTCGTAGTTATTATCAATACTATAATCGACATGTACTTGTAATGTCAACACTTGCAAAACTATTACTGGTTTCAATTTCAAATTTTAAATGGATGGTGCGATACTTATGACGATGTATATATTTGTTCGTCATTGTTAAGCCTGACATAATAGGTCTCCTGTAAGGTGAATTTATCTTGAACACAAGGCTCTGTTGAAAGATCCACTAATGTTAATGGTCACGTTTCATACTGAGATTTAAAAGAATGCAGACGTATGTGAGTGACATCTGTTTTCCATTGTGTCACTGTGTCTCTTTGATATATTACACAACAAGGGGATATTGTAACAATGATAAAACGGATGTGTTCACGATGTCACTGACACCAATTACGATCAAACATCCATGTTTGTAGAGCGATGGTTTCACATGCAACCCTCGAGTGGCACATGATAGATTATATCTGTGTTGGATGCACCGGGACATCATGTCCAAGGTCCTTTAGGAGATCATTGATGTTGAGTGTACGTTCTAATGTCGCTGACATCAAATACTGTTTATTCATCCATGCTAAAAGGACACATTAGGTTACAGAACTTAATGATACAAACTGCAACACAGCGGCGAGTGGAGTAAGGGTGGCAAAGCTTCTGTTTTAAGCCCTGTTTATACGGCGAACTTTGCACATATGCAATATTGCTTATGGTAGTAATATACACGTGAGTAGAAGTAAATTTACTTTGCGTTCATATGCATTTAATTTCTGCCTAAGCAAATAGGCTTCCAACTATTTTAATATATGAATAGAGAATTCCTAAAACATGCCAATTAATATTTATTAGATGTAAACTAAAAAAATGACATTAATTTATATTTGTCAACATTGTTTTGACTATATCGCCCTAATTATATAATGAAAATCGGATAGACAGATAGATTTTGAAGGTCATTGCGTGCAAGAAGGATATTATCCAATATAGAGAATTTGAAAAACAGTATTAAGAGTTTCTATAGTGCTCTAATAAATGTTCTCAACCTGTGTGAAGTCACTTTGTCTGTATACGACGAACTTTTACTAGAAAAGTGAAAATACCATATTTACTCACGGTAGTAAACATTTGCACCTGCCCCTGACTAGGTGCAAATGTTCTTACGGTAGTGAAAAATTTTGCTTACGGTAGTAAAATATACACATGTGCAATACGGCACATGCATCCATACGGCGAATTTTGCTCATATGAGCAAATTTGCATATGTGTAATGCTTTACTCATATGCAAACGCTCGCCGTATAAACAGGGCTTTCAATACTATTATCACGGGGTTTCATGGTTTGTGAATCACAAACGGGAGATACTGTAACCGGTCTTGTCGGGGCAAGAAGCAACAACCAACAAGGGATCACGTGGTGTGAAGGTTTATTGCACTCGTGCAACGCGTGCACTATACGGATATTTGACACCCTGTAAAACACAATTTCATACAATATAAAATCCATCAAAACATCACATAAATACACATAATATATATATAATCTCTCATCAAAGCATCACACAATATTATATTATGTAATCAATCACCACATATAAACATTACAATTTGTGATGGCGAATAATTGATAAACTATCAATTACATTACACATGACAATAAACATATTATAACAATGGATATGTGCTTCACGACACACATACCAATCAAGGGAGATAATTCATGTCTTAGCTCCATTTCACTCTAACAATAATGGATACCAGTGAAATACAACACACACTATTTACAATTACTAATTATCACATTGTGATAATTATTATCCAACACATGAACTTAGAATTATGCAATTGATTGCATAATATAAAATATATATAATACATGAATAAAATACATAAGCAAATATAGCATACCCTGAATGTGGTTCTGGGGTGTTTATCCAAACTCCACGTGGATACTGCCACTCATCATGATGTCCTAAATGCAATATCAGAACTCTATACAATGTGCACACGTATATTGCAGACACCATGATACATGTAACTAACACAACTTACAAACTGTCATGAATGAATTATTCACACATGTAAGTTACTTAAAATATTCAATCAATCACTCAACTTACCATTCACCCAGAATACATTCATACAAAGAAGAGAAAGAGATAAAACATTACTTTAGTTTAAAATGCTACAAATAAAATAGATTAATTACCTTAGAAGAATTATACAAAATGGCGGCATGCACCATTACATTTACAAAATTACCATTTACAAAGTTAATGAAATATATGATTTATGCAGTTTAATATAATTACCTTATACTACTCTATAAACTACATTTATGATGATAAATACATTGATTACTAACCTTAGCTTATGATAAATTAACTTGCCATCGTCTGTCAGTGCTCAGTGCTGTGCTGTTCATAGGTTATACAAGATGTGCAACATGGCAGAACATTGACTGATTCAAATCAGCCAATGAGAGGATAGATTGGGTTAATTGACAGAAATAGATTACAATACAATGACCTAACCCAACCTCCCTTCTATTTATAGATAGACTAACCCATGTACTAGAAAACTTAACCTAAAGATGCTACTCCCAGAACAACTTGAACCTAATAACCTGCAACTTAAAATATATCAATAAAAACAGAAAGACTTGACATGAATAACACTTTATTATAAAATATACATATATACAACCGGCTGCCACATACTTCCCCGCATCAACAAATGACGTCCCGTCATTTCATCCTGCCTGCCACAAGATCGAGGAGAGTACTGGTCAGCTGCTGGTGTTGATTCCGGAATCGGTCGTCAGCTAGGAGAGAACTGAGAAAATTGGCCCGAGCTAACCAATCATTAGGTCCGGAATCCACACTTGAATCTCTCACAACTGGAACAGCAGAACACACATAATCCCCACTCCTCATCCAGGCTGGCTGAATCCTTGCTCTGGCTGAGCGCCTTGGATGATGGGGCTGGTCATCTGGCTGTTCCTCTCTGTCATGATCGTCGTCGTCATCGTCTTCATCACCACCACCTGTGGCCGCAGATTCATCCTCATCCTGCTGATCGTCATGACCAGCAGTACCAGTTGGCTCTTCTTCCTCCCTCTCCTCAGTAGGAGTCCCATCTCCTGCAACAGCTTCCGTGGGCTCTGCTTCAGTTGGCCGTTCTACTGGCATCTCAGTAGACACTGAAGGTACTGGGGGACGGGCGATCAGCACAACTGATTCCTCATCAGATGAATCCTGATTCGTCGATTCCTCGACCACAATTCTCTGTCTCGGTGGACGCACAGGCGTTGGTGGCAATAGTCGTCTCCGTGGTTTAGCAATAACTGGTTCTTCGATGGGCATTGATCCAACAGGAAGCAGGAGGTTCCTGTGTAGCACTCTCTTCCGTCCTTCTCCACTCTCCTTTCCTACTTGAAAAACAGGAATAGATGGATTTGGTTGGCAAAGCACTACATAAACTTCTTCCTCCCACTTGTCCGCAAGTTTATGTCTCCCATCGAAGGCCACTACTTTCACAAGCACTCGATCACCTTTCTCCAACATTGCTGCTCTCGCTCGCTTGTCATAACTTGTCTTCTGCTTGTCCCTTGACTTCTCTGCTGCTGAAGAAGCCAGGTTGTAAGCCTCCGAGAGCCGCTGTTTCAGGGATCTGGTGTACTCGGTCGTTGATCTTGCCTCTTGCTTTTCCATGTCTAGACCAAAAGCTAGATCTACGGGAAGTCTTGGGTGACGTCCAAACATCAAGAAGAATGGGGACACTGATGTGGATTCGTGCCGGGTACAATTGTAGGCATGCACAAGAGGACCCACATGAGCCTTCCAATTCTTCTTTTCTGATGGATCCAAAGTGCCAAGCATATCACAAAGGGTCCGGTTGAAGCGTTCGGTCATCCCATTTCCCATAGGGTGGTATGGCGTTGTCCTTGACTTTTGAATCTTGAGAAGCTGGCACAATTCCAGCATCAACTTGCTTGTAAAGTTGGCACCTTGATCTGAATGAATCCGTCTTGGAAGCCCATAGTGCACAATGAAGTTATTGAAGAATGTTTCAGCTGTTGTCTTGGCTGACATGTTCTTGGTGGGGTAAGCCTGGGCATAACGGGTGAAATGGTCCGTTACCACCAACACATTCTCAATTCCTCCTTTCGATGGTTCCAAGGATAAGAAATCCATACAGACAAGTTCAAGAGGTTCCGAAGTCCTGATGTTCTGCAGTGGAGCTTTGATGTTAGTTGGGGTTTTCCTCCTCAAGCAGCGCTCGCAGTTCTGAAGATGCACATCAACATCGTTTGTCATCCCTGGCCAATAGAACCTTTCTCTGAGTAGTGAAACTGTTCTGTCGCGTCCAGGATGTCCAACGTTGTCATGTAGACTCCTTAGAGCAGATCTTCGTACTGTTGAAGGTAAAACAAGTTGCTCCCTTGATACTCCATCAATGCTTGTCACTCTGTAAAGAACTCCTCTCTTGAGCTTGAGGTGGTTGAAGCTCTTCATGATTGTTGTCATCTCTTGATCCTTTAGGTGCTTTGTCCTGTCTGGTCTCAAACCGTTTTGCAGGCTGGTAATTACCTCTGTCAGCAGTGGATCTTTTGCCTGGGCTCTTCTCCAGTCCCTGGCATTCTGCTCACACCTGTCGTCGGTAAGGTCAAAGTCATCTTCATCCACAACGTCCGCGGAGAGGCACAAACTTTCCACAAAGTTGTTGGCATGAACAGATTGGCATATGGCGGAGACAGATTCAATCCCGATCTGTTCCATGTCATCTGTATCCTCTTTGACCGGCAGGCGAGACAGAGCGTCGGCATCATTGTTGGCTTTACCTGGGCGGTACTTGATTGTGAAGTTGTAGCTTGATATTGCCGCTAGCCAACGATGACCTGTAGCATCCAGCTTGGCTGTCGTCAGGACATACGTCAAGGGGTTGTTGTCTGTGACAACCACGAAGTCATGCCCCCACAAGTAGTCATGAAACTTCTCTGAGATAGCCCACTTCAGACACAAAAACTCAAGTTTATGTGCTGAGTAGTTTCTCTCAGATCGGCCCAAACCTCTACTTGCGTAAGCAACGACTCGTGGCTGCCCTTCCTGTTCTTGGTAGAGAACTGCTCCAAGTCCATGGCCACTGGCGTCCGTATGGAGTTCGAAAGGCTTGGTGCAGTCGGCATAACCTAAGATAGGAGGCATGGAGAGACGGTGTTTGAGCTCCTTGAAGGCATTTTCCTGTTTATCTCCCCACGTCCAGTCTACTACCTTGGATTGCTTGTTCCTCTTAGAAGCAGATTTTGGCATCAACTCAGAAAGTGGCTTGGCTATTTTGGAGAAGTCCTTTATGAATTTTCTGTAGTACCCAGCAAATCCTAGAAACTTCCGCACTTCCTCTGGGTTGGTTGGAGTTGGCCATTCCTGAACTTTGTTGATCTTGTCTGGATCCGCTTCAATTCCACTTTCAGAAACAATGTAGCCGACGTATCTCACTTTCCTTCGGAAGAACTTACATTTCTTTGTTGCCAGTTTCAATCCACATTCCCTGATTCGTTGGAACACTTGTTGCAGTCTTTCCAGGTGCTCCTCGTAGGTTTTGGAAAAGATAATGACATCATCCAGGTAGATTAGGCAGGTATTGAGGTGCAAACCCTCTAAGCACTGCTCCATGAGCCTTTGGTATGTAGCTGGTGCGTTAGAAAGTCCGAACGGCATCCTGTTGTACTCATAGAAGCCAAGTGGTCCAACGGTGAATGCAGTACGTTGTTTGTGTGATTCCTCAATCTCTACCTGATGATATCCACTCTTCATGTCCAACACACTGAAAAATTTGTTTCCGCCGAGACAATCCAGTAGTTCCTCTATTCTTGGAAGTGCATACGAGTCCTTAATGGAGCGTTGGTTGAGGTCGCGAAAATCAACACACATGCGCAGACGTCCATCTTTCTTCTTGACAAGCACCACGTTCGATGCCCAAGGACTGTGCGACTTCCGGATGACACCTGCGGATAACAGAGTCTGAAGATGGTTCCTCACTTCATCATACATAGCCGGAGGAATACGTCTATGTCGCTGTTTGAAGGGAACTTCATCAACTAGATCTATCCTATGACGCACCATGTTGCTGCAGCCAATGTCGTCATCATCCTTGGAGAAGATGTCGGTGAACCTCTTGATGACATCAAGTCCTCGATGAAGTTTTTCTTGACTGAGACCGGCAACATCTATGTCGACTTGGTTGACAATGTCATCCACGCCATCAGTGTCATCAGTAGGTGGTTCGGGTATAGATACAGGCTGTATCTCGCACATTAGAGCTCTTGGTGGAACGATGATAGTCCTAGTGGTGACATTCGATACATGGACATCAACTGTTGCTGGATCTTGGTAGTTGTAGGTGATGATAGAGGGAGCAATATCCAGATCCTGAGGTAGAGATGAGTTGATAGTTGATTGAAGCAAGGCGCAGGTCACTGGCAACTTGAACCCTTTGGTAACTTGACCCTTGATGACCATGTTCGTGTTAGGTGGAAGAATCAAGTTCTTGTCACTTGTGCTTCTAATCAATCCCAGGCAATGTCCACGCTTCTCCAGCTCCTTGTCTCGCAACGTGATTGTCCTGTAAGCTAAGTACCATGGAGTATGTAGGTTAGCCTTCTGTAGGAATCTTACTCCATGTTCCTCCTTACACAGATCCAGAAAGAAGCGCAGCACGTTGGTTCCTAGTAAAGCTGGTACCTTGGCGTTGTATCTGGTATCTGGTACAATTAGCATCAAACAGGATATACCATCACCTTTCATACCACCTCCAACGATGTTGATGTTAACTCTCACGTAGCCTAAGTACGGAAGTTGCTCTCCACCGGCGCACTCTATGTCCAAAATGTTTCCAATAGGCTCTAGTGGAACTGTACTGAAGTTACTCCTGTAATAACTCTCGGACATAATCGATACTGTTGCTCCAGTGTCAAGAAGTGCTGTTACCGGTAGACCTTCGATTCCTATCACCACTTCTGTAGAATCTCCAACCAGTCCATCTGGTACTTCTCTGTTGTTGGGGCGTGTCTCATAGCCTAAGGGTAGCCCCTTCCCGTAGGCCTGTCCGAGTTTAAAGGACGCTTGAGGTGGTCCAAACGAACTCGGCATCCAACTGCGATGTGTCCAGGATACCCACATCTCCAGCACGTAACAGGTTCTCTCTCCTGTGGTCCTGGCCCTTCCTGCTGGAAAACCTGGGGAGGAACTTGTGCCTGAGGAGCAGACAGATACTGAGACTGTGGTGGTGGTCCTTGCGGGTGGTAAGGTGTTTGCATCTGAGGCTGAGACTGGACAAACTGTGGTAGAGCTGGAGGCTGATAGGATAACTGGTCCTGATGTGGAGATCCCTTAGGCCTTCCTTGACTCTTCCTTCCTTTTCGTTCATGTTGTCCCGAAGGCCGAGAGGATGATGACTGGTGCAGAAGGACTTGTGCAGGTTGTCCATCGCGAAGTGCAGCAAGTTCACTCTTGATCTCCAACATCATTGCTTTAAGATCCAACACCTCTTCCTTCGTTACCGGCTCCGGATCCTGCGTGGACACCATCTTGACTGTGGCAGTCTCCTTCCTGACAGTAGTCGAAGATGATTTGTCCCTTCGTATGTCGAATTCTATCTCTCGAAGACATAACCGGAGTTCATCGAAGTTGCCAATGGTGTCAAACTTGTGGGCAGCAAGGCTCTTTAGTCCAGGCTTGAGTCCATCCCACATTTTATTCCGGAGCATCTCATCCTGTTCCTGCAGAGGAATGGATCGCTGTAGGGTTATCTGGTACATGGTGTTCTCCAGACGACAAGCCCATGTAGAAACATCCTCATTGTCCCCTTGCCTTGCTCCATAGAACTGGGACATAAGAGTTTCTTTCCTCCGAAGTGTTCCGAAGGCACTCCTCAGTTTGTTGATGATGTCCTGGATAGTAGCCTTGTGTCCCAGCTTCATTGCACAAAGTGCCGCCTCACCCTTCAAGGACTTCCTGAGTGCCTGTAACTTGACATCCTCGCTGTAGATCTTGGACTGTAGCAGGCAATCAACCTCATATGTCCACAAGTCGTAGCGGGTGTCCTTTCCAACCTCACCACTGAAGAAAGGTAGCTTAGGGAAATGATTCAGGGCTGATGCTGTCACCTTGGCTGTAGCCTGAGTAAGAGATTCATCCTTGGATTCCTTCCCTTGAGTTGCAGACTCAGTCTTCACAAGTGGTCCTTCTGATTTGGCAACACCAGAAATCCATCCCTTGAAATCCTCCATCGTATCAGCTTTAGGGTTCAGCCCCATCTTTGCAAACACTGTAAGCAGGTTCTTGACTTCATCTTTGCCCAAATTCATTGTGGAATGCTTGAGATTCACAATCACAAAAGCACAAAATCACAATCCAAGAAAATGGAAACACTCAATCACGATCACAATCACCAGCACGAATGGAACTCACATGATGGCACTCCTTTGTGTGAATGATAAACTAAGTGAACAATGTGAAGTGAAGTGCAATGTAAACTTGAAATTGAAAATTAAGTTAAATTAAATTAAATCAAATTAGCAATGATTAGTTACTAGAAATATGAACGGGACTTGTGGGAATAATTACAAGTCAAACAAGATAAGCAGCACATAATTACAATTAAAGACAAGTGAAGATTATCAAACCGGAAGTGAATGTATAACGTTTAACGGTACATTATTATGAAAACGTGGTACATTATTATGAAAACGTGAGCAAGATTTATCTAGATTAGAATGGAACACAGTGAATGTGCAAGTGATAAGTGTAGGAAACTAAGGCATATTTGTAGCACGGAAACACAACGGAATTAAACACAAAATTACATTGATAAACACAAGAGCAATGAGGGGAAATATGCAAATTAGGACATGATTCCACCTGAAACGCAAATGGACTATGTAACTGTGGGGGCAATTTAGGACATGGTTATTTCTGAAACACAAAGGGAAATGTGTAAGTGTTTGGATAATTTAGGACATGATGATAACTGAAACACAAAGGGGAGATATGTAAATTAATAGTTACAATATAAAGTATGATAATATGTGGCAATTTGTAAATTACATGGTGTGAATTGCAATTGTAACTACAAAATTACTAAACTACATACACTAAATACTAACACTAATGGAATACCCCAGGTAATGATTTAAACTACTGAAGTAAACAAACCCAAATAAATGAACCCCAAATAGATTTACCAAAGTAAATAAACCCAAGTAAATTAACCAATGTAAACAAACCTAAGTACACGAACCCAATTAAATTAACCCAAGTACCCAAGTGAAGAAACAGGGAAAGAATGGCTAAGGCATGGTAGTACAGAGCAAAGAATCTTATGCAGTGCAGAATATAATACTAACTAAGTCGGTCGTAAGGCAGTCAAATAATGAAGAGTTACATGTTAAATTTTATTTAAACCTATCTTAAATGGCTAATTTAAATAAATAGGAAGGCTGAGAATAGAAACAAGTCAAGCACACAAACTCACATAATAAAATGCAAAAATAAACTCAATGTGTGAGTAATCAATTAACTAATTAACTAATTAGCAAAGTAATTACCAAAACAATTAATTAATGAATAAACTAACTAATTAATTTACACGTAAGCTAATCCAACTAAATGTAGGTTAGATTAACCTAAATGTAGATTGAACTCTAAGTGTAGGCCTACATAATGTAAACAAACTTAACTAAGTACAAAATATACTAAAGGTGATCACCAAAATGTAAACAATACAATCGATGAACAAATGTGAAGCTACATGATAAATATAAACAAGCCGAATAATTACCAAGTCTCAAAAGTGTATGAGCAGTGGTAAATAATACCAAAATAATTACATGTTAAATAGCTGCAGCAATAAAATTACAAATTCAAAATTCAAAAAATAAACTAAGCCGGCACTATCAAAAGGTAAGCAAATAATTACATTATTTATCAATAATTGCAAAAGTATGGTAATATAGAGTATTTGAATGGATAAATTTATGTTAAGGTCAATGTCACTTCAATCACAAAGTGTAATACATAATATCAAAACACAAAAGGTAAATACCGTGATAGGAGTCCAAGAATCACAGAGTCACATATTATACACATCCATGGTCAAAGGTCACTTTGCACATCCTAGGTCTACTACCGGGTCACACGGTAGCAGACAACACACATCAAAGATCCAGGTCAATATACCGGGTCACACGGTAACAGACGATGTCCATGTCGACGAAGTAAGGCTGATGGCATCGGGTCCCAATCCAACGTGGATTATCTGCAAAATCCTCACTGGGGGCTCCATTTTGTAACCGGTCTTGTCGGGGCAAGAAGCAACAACCAACAAGGGATCACGTGGTGTGAAGGTTTATTGCACTCGTGCAACGCGTGCACTATACGGATATTTGACACCCTGTAAAACACAATTTCATACAATATAAAATCCATCAAAACATCACATAAATACACATAATATATATATAATCTCTCATCAAAGCATCACACAATATTATATTATGTAATCAATCACCACATATAAACATTACAATTTGTGATGGCGAATAATTGATAAACTATCAATTACATTACACATGACAATAAACATATTATAACAATGGATATGTGCTTCACGACACACATACCAATCAAGGGAGATAATTCATGTCTTAGCTCCATTTCACTCTAACAATAATGGATACCAGTGAAATACAACACACACTATTTACAATTACTAATTATCACATTGTGATAATTATTATCCAACACATGAACTTAGAATTATGCAATTGATTGCATAATATAAAATATATATAATACATGAATAAAATACATAAGCAAATATAGCATACCCTGAATGTGGTTCTGGGGTGTTTATCCAAACTCCACGTGGATACTGCCACTCATCATGATGTCCTAAATGCAATATCAGAACTCTATACAATGTGCACACGTATATTGCAGACACCATGATACATGTAACTAACACAACTTACAAACTGTCATGAATGAATTATTCACACATGTAAGTTACTTAAAATATTCAATCAATCACTCAACTTACCATTCACCCAGAATACATTCATACAAAGAAGAGAAAGAGATAAAACATTACTTTAGTTTAAAATGCTACAAATAAAATAGATTAATTACCTTAGAAGAATTATACAAAATGGCGGCATGCACCATTACATTTACAAAATTACCATTTACAAAGTTAATGAAATATATGATTTATGCAGTTTAATATAATTACCTTATACTACTCTATAAACTACATTTATGATGATAAATACATTGATTACTAACCTTAGCTTATGATAAATTAACTTGTAAACGTAAACTGTAAACGTAAACAATATCTGAAAATAGGTGGATGGGGATGGGCAACGGATACTAGCATTACAAGAGTGGCCGCTGTCCCTATGTTCCACTAGCAATGTGTTATCACAACACATCTATTGGCAAAGACAAGAACATCCTATATTCTCTTGTATCAGATCAAACGTCAATTATAAATGACGTCAAGGTATGCATATGCAGTCCACAAATTTCCCTCGTTAATGTGTAATTACGTTAAACTTACTTAGAACTTGAAATATATTGTTGCGAGTAACTATTAAAACATCTGGAATATTTGTTCCCCCTTTTCCCATCCCTACTGTCTTCGGATTTCTAAATTAGAAATTTGCTTATAGCAACGTAGCAATATAAGATTGGTTGGTTTATTAGAGATACTTAATCTCAAATTTCTATCAGTTTCGTTGCTTTAAACGAAATAATAATAATAATCATTTACCTACATATGCAATTAGAGCAATAATGTTTAGGAACTGTAGAACTGCCTCACCATACCTCCTCATGATCACTGAGTGATATACGTGTAAACCTTTCTATTAAATTAACAGAAATTATACCACATGCCCACTTACAACGGTTAATTAATCACAGATGAAACTGACAGGAAATCTAGAAATTCTTTCAAGTTTGAAAAAGCTACTTCGCCTTAGAATTAGAACATTCTATTGTTCTTAAATCAAAAAAGTATCTAAAAAAAGAAGTATGAATGTGCTCATGCTTCAGAGTATTTAAGCGTACAGAATCGATTGTCTTCTTTCATTCAACTCAATGTCAATCTGGCTGCCTGACACCGATGTGATGTAATTGTCTCTTTGGACATAGTACTGACAAATGACCCCCCTTGATATGAAGGAAAGAAATTCAAATCACAATTAATTGGAAGAGAATAAATGGACGTCACATGTCGTTTCAAAATTCTCTTTTGATTACTACACAGTTCCAATATTTATATTTCACACGAACTGTAACATCTCTCTAAGGAATACATAGAAATAAATAATTTAATGATAATGAGGATAAGAACAAAATCAGGCAATAACACACTTTTTGTTTCCAATTAAAGGATCAACGATCTTAACAGAGAACCAAATGTTGAAAGAAATTGATTATTTTTCCTAAGATTGGCGTTTGAATAAGGTTATATTCGTCAACTGACTGATTGCGATTTCAAAATTTATAGCTCTAATATAAAAATTAATTGTTGTCACTGTTTTCAGACGGTTTAGTCTGTTTGATTGTATTCTGATCGTGAATAAGTCAAGGAGATGTTTAAAAAAGATAAGGATAACCTTGATGTGTGTGTGGTTTGCATGAAGGCCTCTGAGTGAGTGAATTGGGGTTTAACGCCACTTTCAAGAGTATTCCACTTATATCGCGGCTGCTAGTATTATGGCAGGGAGAAATCCCGCAACACCATGTGGTTATGCACTGCGGTGAAACCTGCGAGCAGCGGCTTGAACTAGAGAACCATGGGTGGTACTACGCTGAAATTCAGTGTAGCATTGCACCCAAACCTTACTGCGTGTAGAACAGTTCTCTACTGCAGACAAAGTTGCCGTGCCCCTAGCGGGATTTGAACCCCGGACCTCTTGATCCGAAGCCGAAAGTGAAGGCCTCTGAACCTGGGTTCGAATCCCTATGCTGGCACCTAACATTTTGAACTGGGTCTCTTACTTTGTTATGTCCATGGGCAAAGCAATTCATCCACATTGCATTCAGTGCACACAGCTGTACAAATGGATACATGAAGTAACTGGTACGTCGTTTCGTGTAACACTTATGACGGCACCGAAATACAATTCAGTCAGGGTGTAATGTACAAAGCACACAGAGACCAATTATGGAGATTTAGTGCTATAAAAGAATTATTCGTAGTTATTATCAATACTATAATCGACATGTACTTGTAATGTCAACACTTGCAAAACTATTACTGGTTTCAATTTCAAATTTTAAATGGATGGTGCGATACTTATGACGATGTATATATTTGTTCGTCATTGTTAAGCCTGACATAATAGGTCTCCTGTAAGGTGAATTTATCTTGAACACAAGGCTCTGTTGAAAGATCCACTAATGTTAATGGTCACGTTTCATACTGAGATTTAAAAGAATGCAGACGTATGTGAGTGACATCTGTTTTCCATTGTGTCACTGTGTCTCTTTGATATATTACACAACAAGGGGATATTGTAACAATGATAAAACGGATGTGTTCACGATGTCACTGACACCAATTACGATCAAACATCCATGTTTGTAGAGCGATGGTTTCACATGCAACCCTCGAGTGGCACATGATAGATTATATCTGTGTTGGATGCACCGGGACATCATGTCCAAGGTCCTTTAGGAGATCATTGATGTTGAGTGTACGTTCTAATGTCGCTGACATCAAATACTGTTTATTCATCCATGCTAAAAGGACACATTAGGTTACAGAACTTAATGATACAAACTGCAACACAGCGGCGAGTGGAGTAAGGGTGGCAAAGCTTCTGTTTTAAGCCCTGTTTATACGGCGAACTTTGCACATATGCAATATTGCTTATGGTAGTAATATACACGTGAGTAGAAGTAAATTTACTTTGCGTTCATATGCATTTAATTTCTGCCTAAGCAAATAGGCTTCCAACTATTTTAATATATGAATAGAGAATTCCTAAAACATGCCAATTAATATTTATTAGATGTAAACTAAAAAAATGACATTAATTTATATTTGTCAACATTGTTTTGACTATATCGCCCTAATTATATAATGAAAATCGGATAGACAGATAGAGTTTGAAGGTCATTGCGTGCAAGAAGGATATTATCCAATATAGAGAATTTGAAAAACAGTATTAAGAGTTTCTATAGTGCTCTAATAAATGTTCTCAACCTGTGTGAAGTCACTTTGTCTGTATACGACGAACTTTTACTAGAAAAGTGAAAATACCATATTTACTCACGGTAGTAAACATTTGCACCTGCCCCTGACTAGGTGCAAATGTTCTTACGGTAGTGAAAAATTTTGCTTACGGTAGTAAAATATACACATGTGCAATACGGCACATGCATCCATACGGCGAATTTTGCTCATATGAGCAAATTTGCATATGTGTAATGCTTTACTCATATGCAAACGCTCGCCGTATAAACAGGGCTTTCAATACTATTATCACGGGGTTTCATGGTTTGTGAATCACAAACGGGAGATACGACATTTGGTGTGTTGGAAAAGTCACACATTCTTTTCCATCAAAGGTAACTCAACTCACATCCGGTCATCTTAACGTTTTCCTGTGCTAGTAATGGTTGTAATCTCAGTTATACTTGGATGACTCCTTCATCAGATGGAATGAAAGGAAATAACATATACTCCGTCGTGTGTTTTCACATTAAAGAAGTGCCCTCCAAAGACCTGAAAAGATAATATTTTATGTGTTGGGTATAGAGATGGAAGTTTCATTCAATGCATGTAACTATTAAAGGGGACTATATAATGAACACATTACATCTGCCTTAAACAGATAATTTAAAAACTTAACGGAAATTAAGTGTGTCATATAAAACAAAAAGCTTCATCAAAACAACCCAAATTTTCGATAAACGGATTACTTAACTATTATACTAGTGATTTCATATGGTTATAACGGCCGAGCCCTGCTTAATTGGAGTGAATTTTGCGCTAATGTATAGTATGTTTGTAGCAATTAACCGCGGGACTGCTGTCATAACACATAGACTTAAGCCGTACGCGAGATTCACCATTCATGGGACGTTATGTAAACATTGCGATGTACGGTTAGTTATCTACCTATATGTCTTCATTAACTCAAAGTACATCTTTCAGCGATTCAGAAAATGGCACATATCACTTTCCAAACGGTTGGTTGTTCAAACAAGCGAAACAACATTGCAGATTTATTAATAACATTGCGTATTAATTATAAAAGATTATTGTTATTGCAGTTTGTCAATTCAAATATTCTATATATGATGCAATGTAAAGCAAAAGGATTCACTTCATTTTCATGAACAAATACATGAACTAGATTTGTCGACTTCGACTTCTTCAGTTATCTCCCCTTGAAGTCAAAACTTCAAACCTTAATAGCTCGAAAAGATTCAAGATATTTTCAAAATATTTTCACCAAAATATGCGCAACAACATTCCCCATCGAAAAAGCTCGACGGCCTTTTTTCGGCCGGAACAATAGATTTTTTGCTATTTCAAAAAAACTGAAAATTTGGTGAACTTTCGCGATTTTTTAGGTACGCGTCTTTGAAAATTTTCTAAATCAGGGCAATACATACAGCTATATATGATAGCTCATATAAGAGCAAAATGAATTGCTGAGACTCGAATTTTTAATTTTCACTTAGAATTTATATTATCTGCCCTTGAATATGGTCCTTTTTTAAATGTTCCTTTTTCGACTGCATGTTCAAAGGGGCATAACTCGGCTATAAGTTATATATTGCAATCTATTTATCATAACCAGCTCAACACTTCCATAACATATCATTATCATGTAAAAATTGATAGTTTTGGCACAATTTGGAAAAATTCCCAAAAAAGTAAAATATTGTGATTTTGAGACTTTTCGATGTATATTTTCTTTGGAGAATTTTCGATTGTAAACCACTGAAGATACAATTATGTTTAATATATCATTTTGAAGTAGAGATGTCCTTTATTGAGGGAAATAAATTACAAACATTTTTCTCTCATAGTTCATGTTTGACAAGTCATAGAAGATTGACATTTTTTTAGAAATCGCCATTTTCAGCCAAGTTCAAATGCTTAACTCATTAAAATTTTGAAATTGTATTCACACCTTCGGATGCACAATTTCAAGAACAACAACCTTTCTGTTGCACCCTTTCATCAAACAAAATTGATAGTTAAGCTCCGAACATGGCAAACGTTGGATAGGGGTCAAAATTTAAGCATTTATGTGTATTTTCTTGAATATTCAGAACAACATAACACATTACTTATGTATGCTATCTGAATTATGATTACATCTACTTAAGTGGAAATTAAAGCACACAATTTTCTATGTGACACCTTATTGTGAAAATATTAACCATTTTGTCTTAATCATGAGAAAGATCACGAGGGGCCCATTAATAAGCGATTGTTCCATTTTCAGAGGGTCATTGTCTTTGGAGAACTTTTGTAAAATAACTACTAAAGATAGAGACATGTTTGATAGCTCAGATTAAAGAAGAGAGAAGGATGAATAACCTAAATCAATCCTAGTTACTTTTGATATTGCCCCTTTACTTTTTAAAATATCACCGATTTTGCTATATAGATCAGAAATGTGGGGAGCAAATTATTTTAAAGTAATTGAAGCTATCACATGTCATATATCAAACTATTTCTTACAGTAGGAAACTTTGCTTCTAATAAGGCCATACTTGGTGAAACAGGCAGTTATAATATGCATATTGAAATTCAAATCCGAGTCATAATTTTTGTATTAAACTTAAAAGAATGCCGGGGTACAGATTGTCGTATCAGTGTTATCTTTAGATAATCTTGGAAGCTCTCATCGGCTGCTGATGTAAGAAATATATTATTTTTAAATGGCTTTGTTTATGTTTAGATAAATTAAGATGTTGGTGACAGACATGTATTTCTGTCAATGTTTAAGCAACGTATAAAAGACATTTTTATCCATATGTGGTCTGAATCAATTTATTCATCCACCTTCCTCAGCCATTACTCTTATTGTAAATCACTTTTTGGGTCTGAAAAATACATCAGTTTCCTTTATGATACATCTCTTTTACAGAATATCTCTACATGCCTTAAAAATTCATATTTTTGTAAAGATAAAAACACTCTGAACGATTTAACACGTTCTGCTGTTCTGCATGCCAAACTAAAGATGAATATCATATTATGTTAATCTGTGAAGCCTTCTCCGAATGCAGGAATACGTTTTTTAAAATGCGTTAATGTTAACCAACAAACGATGTACAATCTTCTAAATGCAAAAAATGCTGATGTCATTCAAAATGTTGCCATATTTATAAACAGTTTGATGTACCTTATGAAATCTCATGTAAAATCGTCTTTAAAGTCACGTGACCAAATGTAAGTTCAACTGTACTATGGGCCACTGACACAAATATACATTATGATTTTACAGATTTATAGACAACGAAGATTCTCGAATGAAAGAATTATGTAATCGGTAGCATCTTAATGCATTTCTCGTAAATAAGCTTGATTGCCTTAACATGTCGCTTCAGCACACCAACACTCAATTCACAGTTTAGCGTACCACATATATGTTTCTTCTAATCAAAGGGGAGAAGGGTTGTTACAGCAAATTAGTAAACACAATTAAGCTGAAGAAAGTCAAAGAACCTGAGTAGGTGAGAAGGCCTACGAAGGAGGAGACCCCAGTGAAAAAAAAAGTTTACTGGATCGATTAAATTATATTTAAAAAAAGGCATGTCGATGACCGGCATGTCATATATGCTTATTGTCAAACGTCCTGTCTTGGTAACAGGAAATATACATTAACGTGACATTCAGTCTAGATATTGTCAGCCAATGAAAGTAAGGGACATATATTAAACCAATGGAATTTAGGATTAGGATGAAAGCATTGTATTCTGTAGGGTTTTCTTCGTCGATGGAACTCATTTGAAGAAAAACCTATCGTTATGATTACTGATCGAGGTTATACGACAATAGACATAAGTTTTCAAGCTTATGATGAAAAAAGTTTCGTTATTCTTATCATTGGTCACATTGAAGGTTGCTATTCGCATGCCAAATACTTACACTATCATAACAATGTATAAAACTGATTTTAGTATGTACTTTTGTTATATACAAAATGATATAGTTAAACGTCGCATGTATGTTTTCTTGGAGAGCGATACATAAGACCTTGGCAAGTTTGACAATCCACTTCTTTTTTTATCATGGTAACAAAACATTACCAACTAAAACAAAAAAAATATTATTAGTAGTATTTGTTTCGATCAAAAGACATTCCTATTCACGCTTGTACGGCAAATAGTGGTGAGTAAGCCGCTGCGCAAAGAAAACATTCTTCAGGGAAGTGATCTGAACAGAGACGCGACACTCTCTTCGCTCAAACAGAGAGAAACTTGTAAAGTGAAACTTGATAACCAGGATTATTCGAACAATTTACACCAAAATAGCGTTGTGGCATTGTTGCAAATTGTATATATAACAGGTCGACTAACAGATTCCCCTGTGTTTGCCATGATGATTTTCTTTCATTAGTAAGCGGATGTCCACATGTGTCACTTCCGGTTACCATCCAACACTCTAAGCCCAGCCCCATTTTTCGTTTGTCCCTGGCAGGTGAAAAGCAGACGATTTTGAAGCAATATTTAAGTCGCTCTAGTTTAATAAAGGAACAACATATTAATTGTTGGGGGTCTCATTTTCCACAAAATAGTCTAATAAACCAATTGCAGATAATAATTCAATAGAAAATAATATATTTCGGCATTCCTTTAATGGCTTAATACTACCAGTTACTTTCGTTATTGTTAACAAATCCGCAAACACCTAGGTAATGCTCATTTGTAGGCACGTGTCTTTCAGAAATGTTTGCTAGGTCTAGACAATCAGTGGAAAAGAGAGTTATTTTTGCATTTAACAGCCCGTATTGTCCTTAGGATTTAAAATAGAGTAAACCATTCATCCAATTTCCTTCTCTGTATTCACATCGCTTAGCGGCCGTTGTCGAAAGCATTGTGACTGATGAACAAATTATTTTTTGGTTAGTTTCTTTCCAATAGTTTCATAACATCGTACAACAACAAACAACAATCGCTAGAAAAATAGAAGTTTAGTTGAAGGAATGTTGGTGCAGGAGAACGAACCCTGTTAAATATTGATACTTCCACTTCATGTTTACTCAGAGACTGAGGGAAGGTATCAATGTTTAGATGGCAGATTGATATTATTGCACAATACTTTTTCTAGGAACTTAAATTTCAGTAATGCTATCATAATCTTATTTTCATTTATGGTTACAAACATTTTCTCATCAAAGAAAAAAAATTAGATATGTAAAGTAAATCGTTTATACAAGTTTGTCTGAATTTGGGCAATCCGAATCTTTAACCTTTAACTCTGTGAATGCAATCGTCAAGTCTTTACTGTAACAAAATATTGTATCATTTAATAGTTTCATATATCATTTACATACGATAGTTGATTACTCACTGTAGCCAATTGAGTTCCTCTCAATAAACCACTTGACCAGATATAACACTGAAGAACAAAGAGAGTTACCTCCCCTACCCTTTTTTTAGTGTATTACTTATTATTAGGCTCTTTCTACCCTAGTTTGGTTTCCTACTGCAGTGTGTGGACTTCAACTGGAGTGTTGTAGCTTCCGCGGTCGGCTCCTCGAATCAGCCCTTGTTGCTTAGCTCTTGGTTCCGATGTCGTCTGGACTTGGACATCTGTTGTCATGTCGTGTGACTGGGGACATTGTGTGCCTTGCTATCGTTTTGCGTCGTTGGTCGTAACGACGTCACTTCTCCTTGTTGTGAGCTTCCGCACCTCACACCTAGTTTTCTGAGTTCCGTTCTGGGGAAACGTCGCTCCAACGCCGTCTGCTGACGATGTCATGTGACAGGAGTACCTGACAGGGGTCGTTTCCCCTTGTTGTGAGTGCCCGCACCTCACACCTTGTTGAGTTCTGAATTCATTCTGCCGACGACGGGGATCGTCGTTGTTCTGACGTTGCTGGATAAGGGACGCCATGTGCCTTGCTGTCGATCTGGCGTCGTTGCTCGTAACGACATCGTTTATCCTTGTTGTGAGTTCCCACACTTCACACTCTTTGTGACGATGTCGCACCGACGTCGCTTAGAGGCAGTTGTCTGCTCCTGCACCTCCGTTCCGACGTTTTTAAGGCAGAGGCCGTTGTCTGTCATGTGTGTCTAAGGTGTGGTAGGAGATGTGCTCCTGCAACTCACACCTTGGTATCTCAGGTCCTGGTGAAGACATCGTAGTTTGCCTCTTCATGTCTTCCTCCGAATTGTTGTGATAAGTGGAAGCCGAGGGGCATGCACCGAGTAGACGTGCTCCCTCACCTCACATCTTGGTATCTCAGCATTTGGTGAGATACCTTCCCCTCACAACTCTCAGCACAAGGCTTCATTAGAAAATTGAAAGGCTTACCAAGCGTGGGCTGCCTCTCCGGTGTTATCCGTCGAGGACGCCTCAGTCTTCACACCATATTAAAAACTCTAATCTGAGTGTTTAGATATCACTATATCAGTCTGATCAGTTGAACTACCTTTGAGCGGCCATTTTATTGTGAACACTTAAAATGGCCGCTCGATGGGAAATGAACTCGCATTGCTTGACTGAACCATGTACAATGGTTTTAAAAATCTTGCTATTGATTCTGAAGTAGCATTTAGTAACATGTAAAATAAAACCCTTATTTACAATTTTGTGAAAGCACTTTATTTCAGTAAGAACGACGTGCTACAGCGCCTTTAACACATCCTTCACTAAGCTTCTTGTATGGCAGATGCAAGGATCAATCCATGACCATGATCATGCCAGTTACGTACCACTGTGCCAAAGGGAGATAATAAACTGTGTCTGAGGTTTACATTTAAAAGTGAGATGACTCTTCAGATACTAAAGCCAACCTGAAACATGAAAAGCAAAAACGCCAGAAATCCTTGTCTTAAAATATATTTCAACTAAAATAAAAACCTGAAACTTGTATGGTTCTTCATGCTATTGATATTTCATCATAGTGTGGTGGGCTGTAAATTGAACAAGACGTTGTTCAATCAGAAAAGGATTTGTCCTAAAACCATTTTGAATTGACGAAATATAAATTCTGCATATAAATTCTGCTCGGTCCTAAACAAAATATTCTGAAAGAGTTGAAAACAGCAAATGTCAAGGGGAAGATTCCTCATTTCTTAATAAGGAAATGAGCATTGATTCCCAAGTTTTATCTGATAACTGTTATTGCTTGAGGGCACTATCCTACCCACGAGATTTAATGTAATTGAGTTATCAGTGTTTGGATGAACTTTTGTGGCTACTATGTCATGTTTGAAAAGCATGATGACAGAGGCATAAAAGGACATTTGACACATCATGCAATATGGTCAAGTAAAACATAATGTCAAATCAACAATCCTTTGATATGGCAACATAAAAGAACGAGATAAGTGTGGTGTTCGAGGAGTATTTATTTGCTATAAGATAGGACATCTTTTATTGTCGTCGTTCATGTTTGTATTCATCGAAATGGTGAGCTCTGAAATCCTATTGACACACTTTGTATATGTCATATCATAATTAATCTTGAAATAATTGAATTGCTTGAGGTTAAGTTTAATGTTAAACACACACCTTCAGGAACGGACAACATAGATTACAAATATTATAGTAGTGCAACTTTCAGAGAAGCTAACCAACAAACTACCACTCAGCATCAGAAATAGAAAGCGATAACAATCAACATAACAGTTTCATCATGCCACATGATATTTGATGAAAGGAATGTGTTCATTTCAGTTGTCAACAAACAAACCATGTAACTGCCTCGGGTCTATTACATTGAAACACTCTACCCTTATCAAGCACTTACTTTGACATGTTTGTAATACAAAACGTTTTAATTGATCCTCTAAAATTTCATATTACAGAATGCATTAAAACTGTTTCAGTATTCTTAGTACAACAGTGTTTGCAAATGACGAGTTACGGATTTGTTGTGCCTTCGTTCAAAATTGACAACAATCGAATTTTGAACGTGTCTTTGTATCGTCATAACCCTACAATGCTTTGTCATAGCATATTGTTTAATACCTCATCATGGAGGGAACACATCACTTTAAATGGCGATATCAGTTTATAATTATATTTTGACCAAATTCTATCCTCGTTTTGAACTGTCAATACAGGGAGAAATCTCTACGTTTTTACATCAAACGACAAGTAACTCCAAATATTAACGTTTTGTAGAATACAAGGTATATATGGATAATCTCCTTCTGGAATGCCTCTCAAGCAGTTGAAGGGATGATGATCAATGATGCACAATGAGTTAATAAACATGTATCATAGATCAGCGTTTGCGACTATAGTTACGGTTGATTTTCCTCAAAGTGGTACGACTAAGAACAGTATGTGGATCAATGTCCGAGCTAACAGGAGAAACCAATGGAAAATAATGTATAGAACAATTACATTGTGTTACTGACTGCAGGATGAGGTGCGTGAAGAACAAATAAATAAATAATTGGAAGAGAGCTAGTTAAGGTGAGTTTCGGTTACAATGCAGTATCATCACCGGAACCATTCGTAAGAGGTTACGAATATGCTCACATTATTCAATCAATCTTGTATGAGTCTGGCATTTGTAACAAGGGTCCTTTTTATCCAATGAAATACACTAACGGGCAAAGAAACACCTTCTAGTTTTCAACATAGTAAACCCTCAAAATATCGATGACGATAAACGTCTTGCAAATAAGTTCATTGGTCGGGGAATGATACTTTTCATTTTATGTGTACTAAAACACACAATGGCTGCTATTCTCACTTTAAACATTATTTTGGACCGAAATGTTTGTCATTTTACCTTAAAGCACGTGAAATGATTCTGACAACAGTAAAGAATAACAACACACAAGATATTTGGGTTAAAATCCACCTCAAATTAATACAAAAAATGTTTATGAAAAATAATTCATAAACACAGTCGCCAAACGGTTTATTAGCCAATCACCTGCTAGCAAGAGGTATGACGTGTTACTTAGGTGTCATGCCCTAACGAGTACCTGGCTTATGTTATTGTTTACAGAATACACTCGTATAGCCGTCACGAATTTTCACTGATTTCTCTTGTCAATTCAATTTCAATTCTTTATTCTCCAAAAACCACCATGGTGGTACAAGAGCATATTAACAGGATATGATATAATATAAATACAAATTTTGATTCAAAACAACAGATAGGCGAAATCTAAATTGTGACATGGTTTGTTCTAATAGGAGAGGAGAGATGTACTATATATTTTTCATAAATTAACTAAGTCTGGTTTTTTTAGTAGATAACATTTTTATGAACTTTGACATGATCGGAAAAGATATTAGAATACTAGGTAAATATTGTGTTCTCAAATTATTAAGGGCTACACAATGAAACATGTAATGATACTCATCTGCATGCTTTTACACGTGCACAATTTACACCTTCTTTCATCTCTTGGAACATTATACCAGCGGCCCGTCTCGAGGTAAACTATGGTTAGAGGTTCTAAATCTCAATATTGGTAATGAAATATATTTTGGAAGGGGGATATATACATCGAAGTTCGGAAATGGCTTTAATTGTTGATAATACATTCCCTTAGGACTAGAGATGACATGCTTTGCCAGCTTTGAATAAATTGATCTTTGAGAGTGTGTTCACCTTTCGAGACGAGCGAGCCATTGGGTAGTACAAACAGAAGGGTTTTCGAATACATATGTCAATCCAGTATTGTCAAGCAAACACCAGGGATTGTCCCAGTTTTTTAGTGTGCTAAATAGTTATACATTAGATTGGTTAGCTTATAATGGGCCTCTTGGTAAGTTAACTTATACCAGAACGTAAATAAACGTTTATATATCATAATTCTAATATGGAATCTTCCGAGTGCTCCATATAACATGAAACGGGGGTTGAATTAAACCAGTAATAAGTCCAAGACGTTTTAGGTGTATTTTCTCCAGGACTTCAAGATTTTCAAACCACCACAGCTCTCTTGCTTTTATCACTAAATTATACAATGCTTTTGAAGCACTTTTACATACAGTTTTAATACTTGATTTCTAGGAAGCGTTATACCGAGGTATGAATAGCTATTACCTTAATTACCTTACCACCCAAGTCAAATTTAGCTTTTGTGCTTTTCTCCGGCCTTCCCCCGAATATTATATATTATTATACATTAAATACATGTATATTGTCAAAACAGCCTCAATGTGATCAAATCTATTAGAAACAATGTCGGTATATTCTGTTCAGTCGTTTATTAACTTTGGTTGTTGTACACATGTGCTTAGATTGCTTATTTAAGTCTTCGATACGAGTGAATATTTCAGCGTAAATCTGCCGCCATTGTCTTTTCTTTGCGTCACTTTGAAGTGTCAGTTCTATAGCGTAACTGCGTGTATGTCCATCATTGACCATTTCCGCTATGTCAGACTCTGATTCGAATAATGAGGTCACGTTTTGAACAACTTAAGTCAAGCGATGACGAAGAATTGCATATGAAGAACAAGCAGATGTACCAAATGATCGCTAGCACTAACACATCTAGTTTCTATGTCTCACGTTTAGCTATTCCATTATTTAACAGTTGAACTGAAATAAAGGCACATATGTATGATACTATCTCAAAGTATTTTGGTTCATTAAAACAATTCATTAAACAATGTGTATCCATAATTATACAAAATTTGATCGGCAAACAAACCAAGACTTTATGCTAATCCTACTCAACGAAAAACGAGACTAATGTGACGTATATCTATATCATTTTACAAATTAAAAGAAATACATATCAACAATTGTTGGACTACATTGTGATGATTGTCTAACTTCGATGTCCGTATTGATTTAAATAACGAATCTGTTGTCACCATGTGATTGTTAATCCATGTACAACTGTGTGCATCATACATAATAGTGAATGACCTACGAAACAACAGAACATCATATTCTTATATTTCTTTGGTTGAATGATGACAGTGTGTGTTACAACACGTGTATAACGTCAGCTTTGACATGTAATTCTTTTCACTGACGGAGTGCAAAATTAAAATAGAGAGTAAAAGAGAAGATTAAAAAGATATATATTAAGATTAGTAAAAGTTTTAAAGAAGGTACACTCACTCAAAAATTAGTAAAAGGTTAAGTACAATATTAAAAATAAAATGAGTAAAATGAGTGGTGGGATACAAAATGTTTTGGGGTTTTTGGTTGAAAATAATTTTCCTAACTCTCATTGGCTCACTATGTCCAGACTGAATGTCACTTAAATGTGTATCTTTAATTAACTAAAGGCCAGTTTAGTATCATCAGTTACGTTAGGATGTTGGCAATATCTTGACGTGCCACCTCTTATATAATTTAACTGGCCCAGTGACAGATATCTGGCATCAAAGCACAGGTGTTACTGCATTAAGCATAATTAGAGACTGTTGATTCCATGACTAACTTCTCAACAATATAGAATTAAATTCAAAACTAGATTTTCAGCATTCTTCATTAACATTTCATCGATTTTACCCAAATAACATGATATTGAAAAACTAGAATCTGAAAGAAAATGTGTACCTAAAAAGAAAACGCCTCTCATTTCAATTTGAAATTAATCATGATTCCTTATCTTGTATGCTTTAAAATATTTTTTTCATTTTCACCGAATTGAATAGCGAAAAGTGCTTTAAAAAACTCCGTTATTATACTGCAGACGCACAAATAACCATTCTATCTGAAACTTGCATGGTTAAAAGTTATTATGTTTCAAACGAATTATCGACGAAAATCGACAAATGGCCTAAGGATTTTATTGTAGCGACTCCTGTGTGTTACGTCACATAACGATAAGCTTCACTTTATTGGCCCGGCGAAAGGGTTTCAAGAGTAAGATAATTTCAGGCGAATTTTACTTACCTTGCACAGCGATATCTTGTTAAGCAGGGGTGACGCTTCAAAATTATCGTTTGTGTTTTGTTCACTTATTGTCTATATAAATACATGAATTAACATCGAAAAAAACAGAGAGATTATATAATCTTTAACATTTATGAACTATTAAAAAACGCTAACAAGAAATATATATGACACAATGAACCATCTTGAACTTTTATCGTTAACACATCTTTGCTATACGCCGTTTCAGAATGAACTAAAATATTCAAATTCCAAAACAACGATTTTCTAAATAATGTTACAAAACTTATAAATTCAGTTGAGTTGGTGACTAGAGATATGACGTAACTGTGTGTCAGTCATATTAATACCTCGTGGATTAAAATATCTTTCATTTATGCCATTATGCTGAGCCAATGCAGGAGAAATGTTATGTTTTGTTTTTCCAGTATAGAGTGCTATACACTTCATATACAGGTGCATACATATAATGTTCAATACACTGGTTCAGTTTGTTCCATGCACACACGACACTACAAGTGTTCTGTATTGTTATCATCTGACAAACTGAACTGAAGCTCCCTGGAACTATTTATTCCTGTGACCACAGGTTGATAAACGTCCATTCCTCCGTTGAACTGTTTTCTTTGTCGCTGATAGTTTCCAACTTAATATAGAGGTTACATATACTTGAGTCTTGGGCCAATGGTCTAATGTTTTATTGGTAGTGTACACACACAGACTGCGAGTGGAAATGGTATAATGTGTAATTGGTAGTGTACACACAGAGACTGCAAGTGCAGATGATTGAATAACAGGCATCACGCTGATACAAATAATTAGTTCATTATGTATCAGTGCATGTTTTTATGAAATATTCTCAATTTTATATAATGGCTTAATCTTGTTGTTTTAGTTAAGCTATTATTACGTGACACATTGAGGGCTATATTCATGTTTTATAAAAGTAAAATGAAGTTTTTTTTCTATTTGCTGCAGTTAATTATGTTCATACACTTTAATTTGTGTGTAATATTATAACCCTTCTTCAATTAGGATTGACTGCAGGAGCACTCCCTAGATTATATATTCCCCTCTCTAAACACTTAACATGTTATTATCTTCTGTTAGTTCTGGTTTCATGTTTTATTAAATCAGTTCAAACACACGTATGTGGATTTGGTCAAAACTGTAAATACGTTATACTTAAAAACATAAACTATTCAATTTAATGATAATAATTTATATAGCACCTGCTCTCAAAGTAACAGCGCTGAAGAGGAGAAGACAGACTGCAGCTCAGAAGATATTGTTCCCCAGTTTAATGTATTTATTATTAACTAGATGTTTACCGTTGTTTTCTTCTATTTATTGACAATGGTTGCTACTACTAAGCTTGTATGGACAATGTTAAGTAAATATGTGTAGTAATAAATGATTTGTAATGAGACCTTGGCTATTTCATTGAAATTGAAACGATAATTTAATTTCTTTTATGTATCAAACATATTTCTAATCTATATGTTTTCATTAACGCTACCAGGTCTCACATTTATCATTATGTTCTATTTTAACCAACTATGATAAATTCACATATAATTTACAGAGAAAGGAATAATGAAACGCATTCTTTCTTACACTTATATCAATATTTGAAAAGGGAAATTTATATTTTAAATAATCCATCAATCCATCACACACAGTTTGTCATTATTGATGAATAAAATTACGACATGTTAAATCATATCATTGATAAACATGTGATGTTATTTTTAAATCAAACTAAAACAGTCACAAGCAGAACGCATTAGGACAAATGCGTATTGTCATTGTAGTGCGACAGATAAATGAATTGTTCAGGGCAATCTTTCATAATGTGATACAAGAACCAAACTTGGCACAAAATTGGGGCTTACTTTTATGTAAAAGAAACTCAAGATGGCTTCCATTTATCAAGATGGCCACCGTAATAGGTAGCAAACATATATTTTCTGCCTGATTTATACACAAACTTGCCTTATATTGATGGCTTTGGTAGCAAATCATACTCTAATAGCTTGTAGAGTATAAATTTGCGATTGCTGAAACCCAAGAAGCTTTATTTTTTACTTTAATTTAGATTGTGAATCAAATTAAAATGATTACATGTGTGTATATACTAATTTTATACTACAAATTGTCTTACGTGATCGAACAAATAAAAATATACACTTCTAATTGAGTATTTTTCGGTTATGAAACGTAAAGAAAATATATAAAAAAAATAAAAAATTGAAAGGGTTTATTTCGCACAAAAAAAAACAATGACTGCTTCCCCTCTGCCTCGATTTCAATCTTTGCCGCTAGGCGTAATCAGATTTTCATGCAGTCCCAGGCGACAACATCGCAAACCACTCAAAATATTGACCAGTTCCAAATAAGGACTGGGCGGAACTGAACTTCCGTATATCTGCTAGATCCAAATGCATTTTATTACTACGATAAATGCATAAGGCAGGCTCCGGTGCCTGGATGTGTGAAGAAATCAAAACAAAAACTTCAGTAGGCCTACATTGACACTCGTCACAAGTTAGCTACATTAATGTTGATACCATTCAACATTGAAACAAAATGCTTGTTTAGCTTATCGCATATACACGTGTCTCCATGTGTCAGTAAATTCGAGAGTATACAGTTATAAAATGTGCTTGAGTATAGATACGAAAGCACATTTTATAACTGTAGGCCTATTTGAGTGAATTTATTATAAACTTTGGACTGCCTTGCTTTCATTTGAAAGGGAGAAATGTAATGACATTCAATTACAACAGCTTCAAACAAACGTGTGAACATTTTAAAATTAAAGTAACTTTGAAGATCTTTGAATTGCAAAAAATAAATAAATGTATGGGCATACAGACATTAATTTATTTTTTAAATATGTCATTCAATTCATAATAATTTACAGAGTTTATAGATCATAACAAATCAGCAATTATTTAATTTTCAAATTCCAATAAGATCTGACATTTGTTTAATTACATTCTAATGAATGTAATCTTTGTATTTGCAGACAAAATTGGGAATATTTTCGAAACAAAGGTTGTTGAAATTGTCATGTTTTAGCAGCTCAAGTAAGGCCACTTTGCCCTTTCAAGCAAATTTTGGCAGTAAAATATATTTCAAAATTAGAATTTAACTAGATTAGCGTTTGCGGGACACTGCAAAAGCAGAGCAGCCCCGAAACTGATGGTCTCGCCTTTCCCTATTCCGCCTTCTCCACAGTCACAATAAATGGGCAAATTTCTTAACATCATTGGAGTTATTACTAACAAGTAGAATCATCACAAGTTTGTTCTTAAAGGTGCATCCATTGTGTTTCATAAATTTGTATTGGGCTTTAATACGTTCCAATACACCATATGTGCTGTTAACAATAAAAAAAATTCATTCAGTTTGCATAATCATCCCCAATCGCCAGATATATCATAATTACTAGTTTCCAATTAACATTGCGTAACGGCATTATGCATGTGCAGAAACCGAAACTGCACGTCCTATTTATATGCACAGTAGTTATATGACCTATTGAACATTATCAAACCTAATTTGTTATCTTGTCTGGTTTAAATAAGATTCAAAAATTACGTTTGACTCATTGGCGCGCGCCACCCGCGGTGCATTGTCCGGTTTTCGATCAGAAATCGACACTTTTACTTTCATATCGTCAATATACTAAGTCGAGTATCATCAAAATTGTAGTTTTCGGTAACAGTTGGTACTTCTCGATAAAATAAGACATTTATAACGTTTGGCATATTTGACCCCCAACAACACAATGGATGTACCTTTAAAACCTATTCCTGATGTCAAAATGTGATCAAAGGGTTAGCATTCCCGTAACCAGTATCTCATGACCTTTGACATTTGACCTTCAAGGTCACAAATCAATGATCACTTTTCATTGTGTATAAGTTTCAACAATATTAGGCATATTCACAAATGCATGCTTAAGTTATGACCTCGCTGTGACCTTGACCTTAGATGCAGTTTAGGATTTTGTTTTCAAATTTGGTCTTTCTCCATAGTTGATATATACCAAGTAAGAGCCTGATAGTACACTTTTTTTCGAGGAAATCGTATTTACAATTATTTTTGTGGTGATTTTAGAACTCATGACCTTGACCTTGAATATGAACATGTAAAAATAGCTTCCTTCATCTACAACTCGGAAGTTATGTATATGAGGTCTTAATACCTTCTTGGAAAAAAGTGATTTAGTGATTTCAGAACTGGTAACCTTGACCACATTTAGATTAGCTTATGTCTAGCTCTTTAGACCGGAAAGTATTGCAGTAGATGTTAGATTGTGTACTTTAGTGTGCGTAAGTAGTAATAAGTTGAGTTTCTTTGTTTCAGCAGTCGGGACATCCTATAGATGGTAGTGGGTGATCAATCAGACTTGGTGTTAAATGTATAAACTCTCTGCCTTACCTATCAAACATTGCACATTTAACACCAGGATCACCCACGTGGCAAACAGATGGGGGAAAATGCTGCCTTTGTCAAGAGGACAAGGATAATGATGAGTTGATATCACCACCGACCCGTTATACACCTTAACATGATAGCTACACCATGCTTGCAATATATATCCCACTGTTCTTTGCCATTCATAACATGCCAATTGTTCTGGATCCAGCAAGATTGGTGAAGGTATAGAACGATTACTTCGGATGAAGAAGGCGCAGTATCACCAGAGCTGCCGTGTAATGTTCAACAACACCAAACTTGAGAGAGCGAGAAAAAGAAAAGCTTGTGCTCATTCAGCGTACCAAGCAGCGACGTATTAGTCATGAAGGCTGAGAGTTTGAGTGTTTTATTTGTGAGAGAGAAGAATCAGCATCTGAACTGAGAAGGGCCATGACTATGAAGCTTAACAAAAGATTACATGATTGTGCCAAAAACCTAAATGATGGAATACTTCTGGCAGTTATAAATTGTGGAGATGTCATAACGTAGGAGCTCAAGTACCACTCTTCATGTCTAACAGGTCTATACAAGGAGAGAGGGAGACCACATACGAGATATTGAAAAGCAAAACAAGTATCAGGATGTGGAAAAACAAGCCTTCCCATTAGCATTCTCGGAACTGGTGACCTATATAGTACAGACTAAATCAAATATTATAGGTCCTTTTTTTCTTCGGACAAGCAGACCTGGTAAGCCTATAGAAACAGCGACTACAACATGGACTGAAGGAGCCTGATATCAACACTAGACTGAACGACACGTTGTTGACAGAAATCCCCGAGATGGAATCTCAAAAAAGGGGACGGGATGTCTTAATGGCACTCCAAGATTTGGGTTTAATATCGTCACAAGCCTCTGACTATTCTGAAGCAATGACCCTTGCTAAAGCAGCCAAGATCTTGAGACGAAATATGCTTGACCATAAGTCCATACATGATGGAACCTTTCATGATGAGTGCATTGGAGAAGCCATGCCGACCAGCCTTCTTCATTTTGTGGGAATAGTTGAACATGGGGCCGACATCAAATTTCAACTACGATTTGGTGCCACGAAGACAGATCTTACAATTGCCCAACTCTTGCAGTATAACTTGCAAGATACAAAGAAGGTGCAGCAACTCTTCAAAAGATCGGGAAACACCATTCCCAGTGTACATGGGATCGTCTATCTATGCCAAAAGCAGAAAGAGGACATAAGTTGAAATGCTGCATGAGAATGGTGTCAGCATTTCATATGACAGAGTGCTGGAGACATCTGCACAGCTTGGTGATGCAGCTGTTAACAAGTATGTGAATGTTGGTGTTGTTTATCCACCTGTTCGTCGCAAAGGTTTTTCACTACAGCAGCTATGGATAACATAGACCGCAATCCCACTGCGACAGATGTCACTTCTCCATGGAACCAGCATCTCACTATTCCAACACCCAACCAGAGATGACAAAGGTGAACAGTGTGAGTCACTACAGTTTGGATCTGAGAAGGTTAAGAAAGTCCCCGAACTTCCAGACTCCAATACAAATATCCGTCCTGCATTCTTTGTCAAAAGTAGTGTTGGAACATATTAACTTAACATGATATTTAAATCGACAAGAGAAATCCTTCATTGAAAGACCCCCCCCCCCCCCCCCCCCCCCCCTCCCCCTCCCTCAGATTTCCGATAGATTCAGAGACAGATAAAGCCGTCAAAGCTTCTTTAAACCGTCGAAGTACATTTTAACCAAATTGTTTGTCTTTGAATCGTTGACTTTAAAAGAAACATGTCATATCTCAGTATTCAGTCATTGTTTTGAGAACATAACCAATAAACCTTATCCAAAACATAACTGATTTCATTGTTTATAAATTTGCATGTATTATCAAAGTGGACATTAGCATTTTTGGCTTACTTTCCTACCTTTTGTTACAATTTTCCCCTTCCGTCTGTCTATGATCAGACAAAGAAAACTGACCTCATCCATAAAAAATATAGCAATAACATGATTTTTATGATATTCAAATTTAAAGAGGTGTAACATTTCTTTTGGCGTTCAGTTTATATACACCTTTCTGGTTCCACATATACTCATGGTAAAAATGGTTGACACCCCCTAATAGTTATAGGAACGAAATGTTATATAAACAACGTAACGTATCAGTTTCGATTATTTTTTTGGTAAAACATGTAATTACTGGATGTCTTTTTGTGAATAGTGTCCTTGAGCATTTGCTATTACTCCACTTGTACTTTAAAATACCAAAGAAAGGGGAAAATCAGAAAATTTAAATTTAGTCAAAAGAGTTCATTCCTTGTGTCTTGAGATCTTGGCATTGGTACATTGTAACAGTGTTTGAGTGTTCTCAGTTGGGTTATAATAAATAAGTGAAAGTTGCATTTGAAAAAAAAACGTTCTGCTGAATTCAAATATACCCAAAATCGTTCATGGAGTCTCATTCGCACACAATACATACATGGCAAATATTTAATAGTTCATCATGTTTTTTTTGTGCCATTTACTTTTGAAAATATCATAATATCGAAGAATATTAATTGTCTCTGCATTAAATTTGCTAAAATCCATTTTCCGTTTTTGTCTGATTTTGGGTATATTTGGATTCAGCAGAATAGTATTTTCAAATGCATATTTTACTTATTTATTATAACCGAAATGAGAACACTCAAACTCTGTAACAATGTACCAATGCAAAGATCTCAAGACACAAGGAATTAACTTTTTTGACTAAATTTCATTTTTCTAATCTTTCCCTTTCTTTGGTATTTTAAAGTACAAGTGGAAAAACAGCAATTGCTCAAGGACACTATTCACAAAAAGACATCATGTAGTTACATGGTATACCAAAAACATAATCGAAACTGGCACGTTACGTTGTTTATATAACATTTCATTCCTGTCACTATTAGGGGGCGTCAACCATTTTTACCATCAGTATATGTCACTTTGATCTATCTGAAAAGTATATCGGATAGTTGGTTCGATCGAAAGGACGTGTTTGTCGATCATGTAGCCTGTGGATCATCACACTTTAGTTGACATCGTCTGGCACTGAAGATATCGACATGATCGGAACAATAGGATAATGGAGTCTTAACCATACCAGTTTTAAATAATTTAACTCCGAAGTGCAAGTATTTGTTGTAGGCAGACGACAACGCATGGCTTTACTAAAATATTGCTTGTCATTTATTGAGGCGTGGCTGTAACAACTATTGTCAAATTCTCTATCTTGCAAATGTTTGGTAACCATGAGATATTGAGACCTGGCATCCAACAAAAAAGCCGAAAGTCCACCGAACATCAGACAACACAGACAAGTAAGAACAAATAAACAGACAATTTTCAACTTTTTCTGTGAACTGTATAGTATTTACCTATTTGTTATGTCAACCTGTATGTTAAGCTGTAAAAATGGAAATTGCAACAAAAAAGAACAGGAAGATTTTCTGGATTGTTTTTATAAATCGTGTGTCAGTTTACAGTATTGACAAATTTGAGTATATCTAATTATACATCCACACGCAATTATGTAAAAGCCTCTTTAAAAGAGATGATATGATCTATTTTAGATTGAAATAATGGTGATTACACTTTCCATGGGGATCCCTAGGCAACATAAAGTATTATGACCTAGCAGCCCTACACTCATCCTCGGTTACCCATGGTTTTATATATGCTCCGTTACTCTCCACTATATCACCCATGGGAAACCTTATCAGGATAATCTGTACTCAAATTACCCGCCCTTGGCCGGCGTGACGAAGTCAGTAACCAAAGAAAATACTCAATACGATAAGACGGAAATGGTCAAGGGAGATAACCGGTGACGGATGGCTAACAAAATGACCTCGCGTGCTTTGCAACGAAGTGATATGAATTGTCATTGGCTCACAGGTCCAAGCTGCGTAGCGGTTTGATTGGCTCACGCAGGCCAAGGGCGGGTAATTTCAGTACAGATTTCTCTGATAAGGTTTCCCATGGGTGATATAGTGGAGAGTAACGGAGCATATATAAAACCATGACACGGAATTCTGGATTGTTTCGCAATTCAACCTACTGCCGGTTCTATGGTGAAGGTGTATTAGCTCATACACCTGCAGGTTTGTCATATGCCTACAGTTTTCTGATAGACATTAGATAAAACAACGCTTCAAGGAGACGTCCTTCTTTATTAAAGCATAGCGGGTCCAACAAAAAGAAAACTGGTGACGTAGTTCACACAAGTTCCGGATGTTATGTTTTTTTTTCGATGGTAGCAATGATTCTATACAAATAAAATGAATGGCAACAAACAGCCTATGAGAAATGGAAAAGTAAGCAAGAACACAAAGTAACAATTTAAATGTACATAAATCCTCGATCTATGTTTTCTAGATGTCATAGTTTATCACGTTCTATATATCAATAACACGTGAGTGTACTCCCTTCAACCAATCGTATTTCAAGCTACCATCCAACTTTAAAAACATAAAATAATACAATCACTTAGTATTCTGACCCGTATGGCTAATAAATAGATTACCAAACATCAACCAAAATAAGTTAAACATTCATAACTTTAATTCCTGAAATTATCATGACAAGTCATAATTCACTCAGAAAATGTTCTCATGTTACCTGTGTTTTTTGTATTTGGGTTTCGCGTTATCTCTGTATGCATTTCGATTGCTTCATTTTTAACTCATTTTCTACGGCAAGTATACATTCAATGATGGTGTCTAGCTCACACATACTGTCTGCAAATAACTGCGGCGGTTTTTTCCGACATGTATGATGTACAAAGGGAGACAACTCTAAATTCCTCGTGACTTTGATCTATTTGTCTCATATGTTACCTAGGGTTCGAGGTTTAAGTTACTTGACGACGGGCTGACACAGTTTATCTGCCCGCAGGGCTGATACAGGGTGTCGGGTCTATCATACATGCAAAATCTTCGTATTTATAAGCATGTTTATGATATAACATGGCATTTAACTGTTCAACTTCATGAATGAACAAGGAAAAAGGTAGGAAATTTTTTTTGTGAATTGTTGCGCGGGTATTTCTTTTCTAAAACAAATTACTTTGCTCTATAGGGTGCACGTGTAACTATAAGTGAAAGGTCACAAAATCAATTTTCAAATGAAGCATTATCCCCCTGTATGTATAAGTTATTTAATTTATGTTTTGATTGAGAATATCTCTCTTATCCTTTTTGTTTTAACTGTTGTTGTTAATTTCCTTAAGTAATTGTTTATTAATCAAACATTGTTATTCAATAATAACAAAATACTTATGACTGGTAAATCAATATCTTTAAACATTTTTAATTAAACTGTAGATTACTAATACTGCATTGAACTGTTTTTCAATGTTATTTTACACCAATACTGAAATAGGTTGACTGATTGATTATAGGAAACATTTTACTTTTGAGGAGCCCTTCATTGTCGTTATGCTTTCATCACTCAGTGCCACAAGGGTATGCCTACTATTTGATAGTTGTAGTGACTTAAATTTGGTAATATTTAATTAGATTTAGGAAATAATTATCTGTAAAAGAAGTAATAACTGCTTTTATTTCATATCCTACCTCTTATAGACCTCTAAAATTGTTTTCAGAATTCGATGTTTATTTCAATCTAAATAACTTTATAAGGAGTAGAGATTTTACCCTGATGTACGAGTTCATTGACGAGTCTTGATTGGATGGTTTGGACGCATGTTATGAATTATGCTGCCTAGTTTCCAATTCACGAATGTGAAAAGACCAGTTTGAACATGAAATAAATGACAGTAAAATAATCCCTAAATAGATTTCATGATTCCTAGTTTGTCCGGAAATTGCTGCATATTTACTTCTGGATGTCCAACGTATATCCTTGCACAGAGGACCGTCTTATTTATATGTATAATATAATATAAAAAAGTTTATATTCACTAAATTGTACTCAGCATGGAATGTTTTCTTAGCTTCCAGTGTATTATTCTGGTTGTGTGTCACTCACTCTTGTCAATATTATCTCTTAATCATACCCACATGAATCCTAAGAACAGGAACATTTTCCGGATAACTATTTCTTTAATGTGAAAATACATGACTTTTCGGTGTATATACCCACTCCTTCTTCAGGTGGAATGTACGGTTACCCAGAAACTCTTCCTTTTCTTATGTATGTCACTTCTAAATGCCATTCAAAGGCCACGTGTATTCCTGTATGTAAAGTGATGCACCTCATTTTCTCATTATTTAAGAAAATGATATAATGGTACCTGTACCGAACTTCACTACTCAGTCTTAAAGACGCTGTACGCCCGATTTCAGTATTTCAATTGCAAGTTTGATACACATGCCAACCATGATCCTATTATATGCTTTTTGAGGGTTAAACCTGTATATGATTATTATTGTTAACGATTGTGGAAACAATACTTATGCATTGACTAGGTTTGTCACATGTCCTTCTTTGACCTGTATCTCTAAGACTACACTACAGGTTCTGCTTACATTAATCAAAATCCACTGATGTGCATGTCCGTAGCTCGACAATCCTTTGACTAAAGTGAGAAACGGGAGCTGTGCTTGTTTCTGTATTTGCTTTTTATATTTTAATCAACTTTCGAAAACTCAGACAGATCTTTTGCCTTGAAACATTGTGGTGTGAATTCGTGTGTGAGTTTAGTTGTATAGACGTGTGAACCCGATCCCATCCTTCTCTGAATCCAATAACTTCTACATCCTCCCACTTCCACCCACCACGCTTTTTGCGTTTACCACGATCGATTCTGGAGTTATTCTAATCGTTTCAAATATGTTTCGAAGCAATAACAAGGTCAAATGACCAACGGGCCATGCAAAGCAGTGCGCGCAATACTTGACGTTAACCAAGCGCACGCCCTAGCGGCAACGGGAGGTTTGGAGTAAAAGAAACAAATAACCTTTTGGATAACCAGAAGGTGTGAACTGCATTACTTAAACTCGGCACATACAGTTTGAACATGTTTTATTCATGAAGACATAGACTGACAAACAAGCAGATGTGGTTTCTGACAATACATAGTATAAATACATTTTGTATTTGATTTGATGCTTTGTCCCTACCATTAGTACATTCCGTAGGCAGAAGCCTGTCAGGAAATGTAGTGTTTATATCGACTGTTATCATATTGAGCACATTTGAGACGTATACCAATGTTAGCAGCTGGAACAGGACGAATTATCAATATAAGCTTGTGGCGTGATAAGATTTGTAGTGTCCAAAGAAGGAAAAACTTTCCTCTCCCTAAGGTCTGGTTTGTCTCAGTAAGTACTTAATATTCAGTTATCATAATACCAGTAACTTTTCACCATGTGGTAAGTGATGATCCAGTATTTCGAACATTCTTGTATTAGACTTCATTAATCTGTTCACCGTGGAACACCAGTCCTGTTTTATGCAAAAGTCATTATCAGCAATACTGGTAAGCTAAATAAACTCTTATCTGACAGGACTGTCAACTTGTTAAGTAAAATAGATATCATTTAAGTTTGGATGTAACGGTCTTGAAAAGAGAAACGAACAAATTTATGTTACTTATTTAATAACCTTTATTTTCAATACTTAGAGAACACAGGCCTATAGTACAAAAACGTTCAAAAGATTCACATGTAAGGAACCCCCCCCCCCCCCCCCCCCCCCCCAAAAAAAAAACAACAAAAAACTTACTTACTTGTTTATATATCGGAAGACATATACAAGTAAAACTTAAAAGAAATACAAAGTGCTATTACAATCGGTCACAAACCTGATATTAAAGTTCACACTTCAGTGAAGATTTGAGAACTCAATTTATCGATCCTTCATATAAGTGATAAGTGAAAACGCCAATGGTATCAGACGGAAGTAGTTTAATCCAAATTTAGAAGTGTGTATGAACGTGCGAACAGAAGAAGATTGTTGTCTACACACCAACTACACAATTCCAACTGTTTTATCAGTTTTAGAAAATTTCAGTCACTAATCATCATCTTTGACTGCAAAGTAACACGGCAGTAACACGGAGAGAGAACCTCTTAAGGTCGCACTATACCACCATCCCCTTGGTGCCTGAAGTGGGGTTGAAAAACGTTCGTCCATCACACGCACTTACACTGTGTGTGACATTGTGCGTGTGCAGGACATGTTAGTACGGCCTCTATACGATATCGTGACAATGGCATGTCACATGCATTGTGTAAGTATGTTGTAAGCACTTACAGTTCACTTACCATGTGCACAACGTATGATGCAAGTAGCAGATGGGCCGACGTACTTACACCTTGAGTATGGCATGTGTTGATTTATTCCCTCCCTAGTTCCCCACTTCCTTCCTACGTTTTTCAGAAAAACGTAGTGGCCGTGGCCTACCAAAAAATGTACGGACAAACAATGCACAGTGGGTTGTGAGGCTTAACAGAAAACACTAAAGAGAGTTATTCCAAAGCAGTTGTTGTTCATTTCTTACAAAGTTCAGGTAACCTTAGTTTCATATCCGCATATGATCTAAACGTGTATTGAACTGTTATTTTGGTTTATCACTCTACCACTATCAAGTGTCTGATTCAAGTTGCACTGAACTAGCAAACTATTTACATTTATTATTTATTATTTTTATTTATTATTTAAACTATAAACAAAATATTTGGAAATGGTATATGCAAATTTGTAAAATAGTGCTTTACAGATAAAGCACGTTAGTTGTTTGGTTGTCTTCTCACAGTCTAGTTCGTAAGTTGATGTATCGGACAAACTCCAATTGTTTATGTGTGTATTGCTATCTGACAGACTAACACAGGATGCTTTTAAATCATTACATATACACTCAAACCTATTTTCGTCATCAAAGCCTATCCACACGACGTAAAAAACCTACGTAAAATCTGCCAGTAACATTTGGAGCTTAAGCTACGTCGGAGATTAGAGGAGATGTCGATATATGTATGTGTTATCACTGTCACTTTTGGGTAGTTCGTGCTCGCCAGTGTCTGGGCAGTGTTATGTAAACTTCTAGATGAGGCTGCTAGAATAAAGTGCTTCCAGTCAGACGGCGCAAATGGGTTGAAATCAACAAGTCAGGCATATAGACAAATAATACACACTTTTGCAGCATACGTTTTATTCTGTAAAGAACGTCAACTTGTTTTTAAAATGCCAAAATCAAAGACTATCGAAATTAAAGTTTCATTGAATTAAAATTAAGCTAGTAAAACTGAAATTGTATATATTTTATTTTGGGGAGATGTATGACATTATGCTGAGCCTGAGGACTTTTAATGTTTTGTTTTTTCCAGTATAGCGAGCTATCTACAATTCAAATACATGAGTTTCATGCACTAACAAAACAAGTGTTCAGTGTTTTTGCTCAAAAACAGCCAAAACAAAAAACCAGCCCAAAAACGCAGCACGCCCAGAAACACAGAAAACAATCACCAGAACACAGCAAGCAGCTCCCAATCAACCAGCAAGCCCAAGCGCACAGGTAACAAAAGTGGTCTCAAACCAACACAAGCTGTCACTTGAAAATTGCCTCTCGGCATGAAACAATGTTGTAGTGACAAACAATGACTTTGTAGAAAAACCTGACTTTATTTTCTACATTATATTAAGCTCCATTTTTTTCAAATGTCGAGCACTCTGCCATTCCCTAACAAGGCTAAAATACACAAAACCAGTTTGGTTTTTGTAATTTGCTTATATATATATATATATATATATATATATATATATATATATATATATATATATATATATATATATATATATATATATATAAAAATAGGGTGTTTGTTCAAGTGCACAGTCAGTATATATTCAAATGGTAGTTAAAAGAATAACTAACGCCGATTTCCTCCTACATGTTTCAACTTTATCCTCAGGGAGGTTTACATTACAGTGATCTTAAAGTTGAAAGTAAAAGTAAAGTTGAAAGTAAAAGTAAAGTTGAAACATGTAGGAGGAAATCGGCATATTATTCTTTTGACAACAATTTGAATATATATATATATAAATATATATATCTAGTCACAATATGTGCAATGGTAAAGGATGTTGTATAACAAGTTCCAAAGATGTTGGTGTCAGGTAGTGTCACAGATGTTGCAATGATAGATGAGACAAGAACTGTGTTTATGGTAGACAAAACTATTTTTAGCTTATTGTCAAGAGAAAAATATTATTTACCTTTATATATGATAAGAAGCTGTCTGTCAAAAAGATGTTTTATTACCGGCCATAGATCACGAATTACGTAAAAGAGTCCGTAAATAGATAGTCTATTTTTCAAAACAAATCAATCAAACTTCATTTTACAAGATTAACATTGCACAGTAAACTTTGCACAATAAATTAGATTTCATGAAATAGGGTACAACCTCTTTCCGCGAAACGCGAGATGATAATGCGACTGATAAGATATGGTTGATGTATTGAGGTGTGTCTATCCTTGTCCGAGCCCAAAGCCCATTGTTATTATATTACCTAAAGTTTTCGAAATCCTGTATAAAATTATCACTCAGCGTAACTAAACGACTCTTCATTGGTTATGAATAATTTTACAAAGGCAACGCAATAAGATATACACAAATAAAAAAGTTAAGCATCCCTGATATTTCATATAGCTGAATGTCAGAAAGTAAGCTCTGGTATGACCCTAAATTATTTTGTTTCAGATAGAACAGCCATCTGACAAGACAGAAACGCAACAATATGTAGCTGTTATCATTATTTAATAGCAATATGTCCTTACATTCCACCTGATGAAGGAGTGAGTATGTACTCCGAAACGTCGTGTATTTTCACATTAAAGGAGTTGTTATCCAGAAAATCTTCCTGTTCTTATGTATACCACTTCTGAATGCCCTTCACAGACCAGCAATAGGTACTGTTTTTACCATGAAACAATGTTAACAAAAGTATGCAGCTGCAGGTAATACAAAACACATTCGCATTAGTATTGTTACTAAATGTTCTTTGTAGACGCTAATGTACATGTGCAATAAGAATGATCAGTATCTGGTAGGACCACCGCGTACCCGGATGACACACTGCAACCTACGTCTCATGCCTTTCTTGTGTCAATAACATCCACTCAGCGTGCAGAGCTGTCTCCAACTCATGTTAATTCTGTACTGGGGAGTTCCGAGCCTGGAGTCGCCGATTTGTGTGAGAAGCATGTGATGAGTGTGAGAAGAATGTGATGTGTGTGAGAAGCATGTGATGTTTGTGAGATGCATGTGATGTGTGTGAGAAGCATGTGATGTGTGTTAGATGCATGTTATGTGTGTGAGAAGCATGCGATGTGTGTCTGAAGCATGTGATGTGTGTGAGAAGCATGCGATGTGTGTGAGAAGCATACAATGTGTGTGAGATGCATGTGATGTGTGTGAGATGCATGTTATGTGTGTGAGAAGCATGCGATGTGTGTGAGAACCCTGCGATGTGTGTGAGAAGCATGTGATGTGGGTGAGAAGCATACAATGTGTGTGAGAAGCATGCGATGTGTGTGAGAAGCATGTGATGTGTGTGAGAAGCATGTGATGTGTGTGAGAAGCATGCGATGTGTGTGAGAAGCATGCGATGTGTGTGAGAAGCATGTGGTGTGTGTGAGAAGCATGCGATGTGTGTGAGAAGCATACAATGTGTGTGAGAAGCATACAATGTGTATGAGAAGCATACAATGTGTGTGAGAAGAATGCGATGTGTGTGAGAAGCATGCGATGTGTGTGATAAGAATGCGATGTGTGTGAGAAGCATGTGACGTGTGTGTGAAGCATACAATGTGTGTGAGAAGCATGCGATGTGTGTGAGAAGCATGCGATGTGTGTGAGAAGCATGTGATGTGTGTGAGAAGCACGTGATGTGTGTGAGAATAATGCGATGTGTGTGAGAAGCATGCGATGTGTGTGAGAAGCATACAATGTGTGTGAGAAGAATGCGATGTGTGTGAGAAGCATGTGAGAAGCATGCGATGTGTGTGAGAAGCATTTGGTGTGTGTGAGAAGCATGCGATGTGTGTGAGAAGCATACAATGTGTGTGAGAAGCATACAATGTGTATGAGAAGCATACAATGTGTGTGAGAAGAATGCGATATGTGTGAGATGCATGTGATGAGTGTGAGAAGCATACAATGTGTGTGAGAAGAATGCGATGTGTGTGAGAAGCATGTGAGAAGCATGTGATGTGTGTGAGATGCATGTGATGTGTGTGAGAAGCATACAATGTGTGTGAGAAGCATGCGATGTGTGTGAGAAGCATGTGATGTGTGTGTGAAGCATGTGATGTGTGTGAGAAGAATGCGATGTGTGTGAGAAGCATGTGAGAAGCATGTGATGGTTGTGAAAAGCATGTGATGTGTGTGTGTGAAGCATACAATGTGTGTGAGAAGCATGTGACGTGTGTTTGAAGCATACAATGTGTGTGAGAAGCATGCGATGTGTGTGAGAAGCATGCGATGTGTGTGAGAAGCATGTGATGTGTGTGAGAAGCATGTGATGTGTGTGAGAAGAATGCGATGTGTGTGAGAAGCATGCGATGTGTGTGAGAAGCATACAATGTGTGTGAGAAGAATGCGACGTGTGTGAGAAGCATGTGAGAAGCATGCGATGTGTGTGAGAAGCATGTGGTGTGTGTGAGAAGCATGCGATGTGTGTGAGAAGCATACAATGTGTGTGAGAAGCATACAATGTGTATGAGAAGCATACAATGTGTGTGAGAAGAATGCGATGTGTGAGATGCATGTGATGAGTGTGAGAAGCATACAATGTGTGTGAGAAGAATGCGATGTGTGTGAGAAGCATGTGAAAAGCATGTGATGTGTGTGAGATGCATGTGATGTGTGTGAGAAGCATACAATGTGTGTGAGAAGCATGCGATGTGTGTGAGAAGCATGTGATGTGTGTGTGAAGCATGTGATGTGTGTGAGAAGAATGCGATGTGTGTGAGAAGCATGTGAGAAGCATGTGATGGTTGTGAGAAGCATGTGATGTGTGTGAGAAGCATGTGATGAGTGTGAGAAGAATGCGATGTGTGTGAGAAGCATGTGAGAAGCATATGATGTGTGTGAGATGCATGTGATGTGTGTGTGAAGCATACAATGTGTGTGAGAAGAATGCGATGTGTGTGAGAAGCATGCGATGTGTGTGAGAAGCATACAATGTGTGTGAGAAGAATGCGATGTGTGTGAGAAGCATGTGATGTGTGTGAGATGCATGTGATGAGTGTGAGAAGCATGTGATGTGTGTGAGAAGCATGTGATGTGTGTGAGAAGCATGCAATGTGTGTGAGAAGCATACAATGTGTGTGAGAAGCATACACTGTGTGTGAGAAGCATGCGATGTGTGTGAGAAGCATACAATGTGTATGAGAAGTATGTGGTGTGTGTGAGAAGCATGTGATGTGTGTGAGAAGCATACAATGTGTGTGAGAAGCATACAATGTGTGTGAGAAGCATACAATGTGTGTGAGAAGCATACAATGTGTGTGAGAAGCATGTGGTGTGTGTGAGAAGAATGCGATGTGTGTGAGAAGCATGCGATGTGTGTGAGAAGCATACAATGTGTGTGAGAAGAATACGATGTGTGTTAGAAGCATGTGAGAAGCATGTGATGTGTGTGAGATGCATGTGATGAGTGTGAGAAGCATGTGATGTGTGTGAGAAGCATGTGATGTGTGTGTGAAGCATACAATGTGTGTGAGAAGCATGCGATGTGTGTGAGAATCATACAATGTGTGTGAGAAGCATGTGATGTGTGTGAGAAGCATACAATGTGTGTGAGAAGCATATGATGCGTGTGAGAAGCATACAATGTGTGTGAGAAGCATGCGATGTGTGTGAGAAGCATACAATGTGTATGAGAAGTATGTGGTATGTGTGAGAAGCATGTGATGTGTGTGAGAAGCATACAATGTGTGTGAGAAGCATGCAATGTGTGTGAGAAGCATACAATGTGTGTGAGAAGGATACAATGTGTGTGAGAAGCATGCAATATGAAAAATCAACTGGTTAATTAAGATGGGAAGAAGCATTTGACAAATATTTCCAACAGAATGAATGGTAAAACATCAATTTGATGGCTACCAGATGTACTCAGAGTGTTGATCTAAAATGGTTTCAGTACAAGATAAATCAAATACTTGCATAAGATTGGCTATATTGATTCACCTATGTGTTCTTTTTGTAAACAGATACCCGAGACAAAGTGTGGAAAGATTTGGCAGAATGGCTGGAAATATTAGCTGAAGGATATGTTGATCTGACACCTGAAAACATCCTTTTTGGTTTTAAGGGAATAAATAATAACCCGCTAAATGCCATTTGTTTATTGGTAAAATATAAAATCTACACTGCGAGTAGAAAAGGAAAAAAAAATTGGACATATACAAAAAGAATTATTAAAATATTACCAAGCATGTAAATATATTGCTTTTGCAAATAATAGTCAGCCGAAATTCTTTTCATTTTGGTCTTCTTTCCACACACTGTTTACAATTATGTAAACTTATGGAACTTGAATTATTTGTGTCAGATGTAGAAAACCTGCGATACATGTATTTGAACATAGCCATATTATATATCACATTATATGCTACACATTTGATATTTCTATGTAAAAGATCACTCTTTCGTATGTATATGTAAACATCTGATGGGAAATAAAAACATAAAAAAATATTTAAAAAATATTTAAAAAATGCGATGTGTGTCAGAAGAATGCAATGTATGTCAGATGCATACAATGTGTGTGAGATGCATGTAATGTGTGTCAGAAGCATGTGCTGTGTGTGAGATGCATGTGATGTGTGTGGGAAGGATACGGTGTGCGCGCGCCGTGTGTGTGTGTGTGTGTGTTTGTGTGTGTGATAAGCATGCGACATGAGTGACAAGCATGCGATGTGTGTAAGAAGCATTCGATTTGAGAAGCATGCGAAGTGTGAGAAACATGCATTGTGGGTGAGAAGCATGCGATGAGTTTTAGAAGCATGCCATGTATGTCAGAAGCATGAAATGTGTGTGAGATGCATGCGATGTGTAATAAGCATTCGATGTTAGAAGCATGAGATGTGTGTGAAGCATGCGATGAGTGTGAGAAGAATGCAACGTATGTCAGAAGCATGCAATGTGTGTGAGAAGCATGTGATGTGTGTGATAAGCATGCGACAGGATTGAGAAGCATGCGATGTGTGTGAGAAGAATGAGATGTGTGTGAGAAGCGTGCAATGCGTTTGGGAAGAATGCATTGTGTGAGAGAAGAATGCATTGTGCAAATGGATTCTTATTTCGTGCCATTTTCTTTAGCAACAACGGCACATTTTAAAGCATGTAAACTTGTACATGCTAGCGGTTCAAGGACTATAGTACTATTTATCGTTGCTGGGCAATAAGTATAAGAAGAAGTATATAACCAAATTGTACCTTTTCTGATTTTAAATTCATAGAGCCCAATCGACAACGATTATTTCACAAAGTTACGGTGGAGGAAAAGTTGGGTTTTCAGAGTCAGACCTTTGATGTGTGTTTTTCATTGGTCATTGAGGAATATTTTCATGTTTTGTAAAAAAGAACTGCCAAACACTTGAAATCAGGTGACCTCTCTACTATTGCAAAGTACAACTATTGGTGTGGTTCCTCGTCACTATGAACAAAACACCCAAAAAGCACCATGCCCCACTAGAATAACGTAAACAATATCTGAAAATAGGTGGATGGGGATGGGCAACGGATACTAGCATTACAAGTGTGGCCGTTGTCCCTGTGTTCCACTGGCAATGTGTTATCACAACACATCTATTGGCAGCGACAAGAACATCCTATATCCTCTTGTGTCGGACCCAACGTCAATTATAAATGACGTCAAAGACGGCGTTTCGGTATGCACATACAGTCCAAAACTTTCCTTCGTTAATGTAGTTACATTAAATTACTTAGAACATGGAAGATATTATTGCGTAGTACTATTAAAATGAACATCTGAAATACATTGTTTCCCTTTTTCAATCCCTACTGTCTTCGGATTTCTAAATAAGAAATTTGCTTATAGCAACGTAGCAATATAAGATTGGTTGGTGTATTAGAGATACTTAATCTAAAATGTCTATCAGTTTCGTTGCTTTAGAAAATAAGCATTTACCTACATATGCAATTAGAGCAGTAATGTTTAGGAGGAACTGTGGAACTGCCTCACCATATCTCCTCATGACCACTGAGTGATTTACGTGTAAACATTTCTATTAAATAAATAGAGGATACTAAACGACCTTCTATTTAATACCATTTTTATTAAACGAGTTAATGATTTTGTATAAAACGAGCGAAAGCGAGTTTGATACCAATCATTCACGAGTTTAATAAAAATGGTATTAAATAGAAGGAAGTTTAGTATTCTGTTTATTACTCGGCCACCTATAATCCAGCGAAATAGCCGACATAGCTCTGAAACTATGATTCCCGCGAATTCGATACCACTGTGACGACGTTACTCCCATTGTGACGTCATAAACTCGAACTATTGTGACGTCATACGTGCGGCGGTATTACACTAGTTTAATATTGCCGTATAAATATTACACTGCAGTATCTTACACGGGCGAGTAATAAACAGAAATTATACCACATGCCCACTTACAAAGGTTAATTAATTACAGATGAAATTGGCAGGAAATCTAGCAACTCACTATTAAGTTTGAAAAAGCTACTTCGCCTAAGAATTAGAACAATTTTTTGTTCTTAAATCAAAAAAGTATCTTATTAATGTGCTCAAGCTTCAGAGTATTTAAGCGTACAGAATCGATTGTCTTCTTTCTTTCAACTCAATGTCAATCTGGCTGCCTGACACCGATGTGATGTAATTGTCTCTTTGAACATAGTACTGCCAAATGACCCCTTGATATGAGGAAGAAATTCAAATCACATTTAATTGGAAGAGAACAAATGGACGTCACATGTCGTTTCAAAATTCTCTTTTGATTACTGCACAGTTCCAATATTTTTATTTCACACGAACTGTAACATCTCTCTAAGGAATAAATAGAAATAAATAATTTAATGATAATGATGATAAGTACAAAATCATGCAAGAACATACTTTTTGCTTCCAATTAAAGGATCATCGATCTTACCAGGGAACCGAATGTTGAAAGGGGTTGATTGAATTTAATAAGATTGGCGTTTGAATAAGACGATATTCCTCAATTGACTGACCGCGTTAATAGCTCTGAGATAAAGGTTAATTGTTCTCACTGTTTTCAGACGTTTGAGTTTGTTTGATTGTGTTCTGGTCGTGAATGAGTCAAGGAGATGTTCAGAAAAGGATAGCCTTGATGTGTTTTGAGCACAGTGGTGTAGCGGTTAGCATGCAAGCCTCTCATGCCAAAGACCCGGGTTCTAATCCTAAAATTGTGACCTATATCTCTTACTTTGTTAACTTATGTCCATGGTCAAGGCAATTCATCCACATTTCATTCAGTGCACCCAGCTGTACAAATGGGTACCTGTCATAACCTGTACGGTTTGACTTACGTGTAACGCTTATGGCAGCTCCGAAATACAATTCCGTCTGGATGATAATGTACAAAGCTCCAGAGTCCAGTTATGGAGATTTAGTGCTGTACAAGTACTATTCGTTATTATTATCAATATTATATTAGATTAAAGTTGTAATGTCAACACTTGCAAAACTATTTCTGGTTTCAATTTTAAATTTCAAATGTATGGTGCGACACTTATGACGAGAGGTATATCTGTTTGTCATTGTTAAGATTGACTCCATAGGTCCATCGTCACGTTTATTAGTCTTGAATACAAAGCCCAGTTGAAGGAGCCACTAATGTTAATTGTCACGTTTCATACTGAGATTTCAAAGAATGCAGACGTATGTGAGTGACACCTGTTTTCCATTGTGTCACTGTGTTTCTTTGATATATTACACAACAAGGGGAGTTTGTAACAATGATAAAAACGGATGTGTTCACAATGTCACTGGCACCAATTACGATCAAACATTCATGTTGAAGGAAACCGAATAGAGCGACGGTTTCACAGGCAACCCCCGAGTGGCACATGATATATTATATCTGTGTTGGATTCTCCGGGACAATGTCCTTTAGGAGAAACATCATGGAAAGGGTACGTTCTAATGTCGCTGACATCAAATAGTGTTTATTCATCTATGCTAAAAGGACACATTAGGTTACAGAACTAATGATATCGACTGCAACACATGGGCGAGTGAAGCCAGAATCACAAACGGGAGGTACAGCATTTGATGTGTTGCAAAAGTCAAACATTCTTTTCCAACAAAGGTAACTCAACTCACATCCGGTCATCTAAGCAATGCATTCTCTCCCTACAACGGTAACTCAGCACACACCAAGGTAATCTTTGGTCATGTAAGCGTTTTTTGTTCCAGCAATGGAGACTCCTAATAGTTTACAATCTCAGTTAGATGTAGAAACAGCGACGTGTGCAGTGGGTAAATTTCAGTAACATTCGAATAATTGGAGTTGCTTAATCTGTCTGTTGAGCACATATTGATATATACAATATGATGTAGCATTTTTAAAGGAATCAAGAATCAAGAACCGCTTGTAAGAGAACCAAGTGATATGACTCAGTTGTAGCAGATACTACGTGAATTGAATGAATTGAGTTCCTACTGTATGTAGAGGAGATATGAGTTAAGTAATTTCTGTAGGGAGAGAAGACATGAATTGAGTAACTGCACGGAGAGCATATATCAGTTGAGTAGCATCTGTGTGGAGAGGAGATAATAATATTGTATGTGTTGAGTAACATATGTGTGGAGAGGATATCATAATATTGTATGTGTTGAGTAACATCTGTGTGGAGAGGAGATGATAATATTGTATGTGTTGAGTAATATCTGTGTGGAGAGGAGATCATAATATTTAATGTGTTGAGTAACATCTGTGTGGAGAGGAGATACTAATATTGTATGTGTCGAATAACATCTGTGTTGAAAGGAGATCATAATATTGTATGTGTTGTGTAATATCTGTGTGGAGAGGAGATCATAATATTTAATATGTTTAGTAAAATATGTGTTGAGAGGAGATAATGATATTGTATGTGTTCAGTAACATCTGTGTAGAGAGTAGATAATAACAGTGTATGTGTTGAGTAACATCTGTGTGGAGAGGAGATAATAATATTGTATGTGTTGAGTAATATCTGTGTAGAGAGTAGATAATAATAGTTAATGTGTTGAGTAACATCTGTGTGGTGGGGGATACTAATATTGTATGTGTTGCGTAATATCTGTGTGGAGAGGAGATAATAATATTGTATGTGTTGAGTAATATATGTGTGGAGAGGAGATAATAATATTTAATATGTTTAGTAAAATATGTGTTGAGAGGAGATAATGATATTGTATGTGTTCAGTAACATCTGTGTAGAGAGTAGATAATAACAGTGTATGTGTTGAGTAACATCTGTGTGGAGAGGAGATAATAATATTGTATGTGTTGAGTAATATCTGTGTAGAGAGTAGATAATAATAGTTAATGTGTTGAGTAACATCTGTGTGGTGGGGGATACTAATATTGTATGTGTTGCGTAATATCTGTGTGGAGAGTAGATAATAATATTGTATGTGTTGAGTAATATCTGTGTAGAGAGTAGATAATAATAGTTAATGTGTTGAGTAACATCTGTGTGGTGGGGGATACTAATATTGTATGTGTTGCGTAATATCTGTGTGGAGAGGAGATACTAATATTGTATGTGTTGAGTAACATCTGTGTGGAGAGGAGATAATAATATTGTATGTGTTGAGTAACATCTGTGTGGAGAGGAGATGATAATATTGTATGTGTTGAGTAATATCTGTGTGGAGAGGAGATCATAATATTGTATGTGTTGAGTAACATCTGTGTTGAAAGGAGATAATAATATTGTATGTGTTGAATAACATCTGTGTTGAAAGGAGATCATAATATTGTATGTGTTGTGTAATATCTGTGTGGAGAGGAGATCATAATATTTAATATGTTTAGTAAAATATGTGTTGAGAGGAGATAATGATATTGTATGTGTTTAGTAACATCTGTGTAAAGAGTAGATAATAACAGTGTATGTGTTGAGTAACATCTGTGTGGAGAGGAGATAATAATATTGTATGTGTTGAGTAATATATGTGTGGAGAGGAGATAATAATATTGTATGTGTTGAGTAACTCTGTGTGGAGAGGAGATAATAATACTGTATGTGTTGAGTAATATCTGTGTAGAGAGTAGATAATAATAGTTAATGTGTTGAGTAACATCTGTGTGGTGGGGGATAATAATATTGTATGTGTTGCGTAATATCTGTGTGGAGAGGAGATAATAATATTGTATGTGTTGAGTAATATATGTGTGGAGAGGAGATAATAATAGTTAATGTGTTGAGTAACATCTGTGTGGAGAGGAGATAATAATATTGTATGTGTTGAGTAACATCTGTGTGGAGAGGAGATAATAATATTGTATGTGTTGAGTAATATCTGTGTGGAGAGGAGATAATAATATTGTATGTGTTGAGTAACATCTGTTTTGAGAGGAGATAATAATATTGTATGTGTCGAATAACATCCATGTGGAGAGGAGATATGAGTTAAGTAATTTCTGTAGGGAGAGAAGACATGAATTGAGTAACTGCACGGAGAGCATATATCAGTTGAGTAACATCTGTGTGTAGTGGAGATCATAATATTGTATGTGTTGAGCAACATATGTGTGGAGAGGAGATAATAATATTGTATGTGTTTAGTAACATCTGTGTGGAGAGGAGATAATAATATTTAATATGTTTAGTAACATATGTGTGGAGAGGAGATAATGATACTGTATGTGTTGAGTAACTCTGTGTGGAGAGGAGATAATAATATTTAATATGTTTAGTAACATATGTGTGGAGAGGAGATAATGATACGGTATGTGTTGAGTGACATCTGTGTAGAGAGTAGATAATAACAGTGTATGTTGAGTAACATATGTGTGGAGAGCAGATAGTAACAGTGTATGTGTTGAGTAATATATGTGTGGAGAGGAGATGATAATAGTTAATGTGTTTAGTAACATCTGTGTGGAGAGGAGATACTAATATTGTATGTGTTGAGTAACATCTGTGTGGAAAGGAGATAGTAACAGTGTATGTGTTGAGTAATATATGTGTGGAGAGGAGATGATAATAGTTAATGTGTTTAGTAACATCTGTGTGGAGAGGAGATACTAATATTGTATGTGTTGAGCAACATCTGTGTGGAAAGGAGATAATAACAGTGTATGTGTTGATTAACATCTGTGTGGTGGGGGATAATAATATTGTATGTGTTGCGTAATATCTGTGTGGAGAGGAGATAATAATATTGTATGTGTTGAGTAACTCTGTGTGGAGAGGAGATAATAATATTTAATGTGTTGAGTAACTTCTGTGTTGAAAGGAGATAATAACATTGTATGTGTTGAATAACATCTGTGTTGAAAGGAGATAATAACATTGTATGTGTTGAATAACATCTGTGTTGAAAGGAGATAATAACATTGTATGTGTTGTGTAATATCTGTGTGGAGAGGAGATCATAATATTTAATATGTTTAGTAAAATATCTGTTGAGAGGAGATAATGATATTGTATGTGTTTAGTAACATCTGTGTAGAGAGTAGATAATAACAGTGTATGTGTTGAGTAACATCTGTGTGGAGAGGAGATAATAATATTGTATGTGTTGAGTAATATATGTGTGGAGAGGAGATAATAATATTGTATGTGTTGAGTAACTCTGTGTGGAGAGGAGATAATAATATTGTATGTGTTGAGTAATATCTGTGTAGAGAGTAGATAATAATAGTTAATGTGTTGAGTAACATCTATGTGGTGGGGGATACTAATATTGTATGTGTTGCGTAATATCTGTGTGGAGAGGAGATAATAATATTGTATGTGTTGAGTAATATATGTATGGAGAGGAGATAATAATAGTTAATGTGTTGAGTAACATCTGTGTGGAGAGGAGATAATAATATTGTATGTGTTGAGTAACATCTGTGTGGAGAGGAGGTAATAATATTGTATGTGTTGAGTAATATCTGTGTGGAGAGGAGATAATAATATTGTATGTGTTGAGTAACATCTGTTTTGAGAGGAGATAATAATATTGTATGTGTCGAATAACATCCATGTGGAGAGGAGATATGAGTTAAGTAATTTCTGTAGGGAGAGAAGACATGAATTGAGTAACTGCACGGAGAGCATATATCAGTTGAGTAACATCTGTGTGGAGAGGAGATAATAATATTTAATATGTTTAGTAACATATGTGTGGAGAGGAGATAATGATACGGTATGTGTTGAGTAACTCTGTGTGGAGAGGAGATAATAATATTTAATATGTTTAGTAACATATGTGTGGAGAGGAGATAATGATACGGTATGTGTTGAGTGACATCTGTGTAGAGAGTAGATAATAACAGTGTATGTTGAGTAACATATGTGTGGAGAGCAGATAGTAACAGTGTATGTGTTGAGTAATATATGTGTGGAGAGGAGATGATAATAGTTAATGTGTTTAGTAACATCTGTGTGGAGAGGAGATACTAATATTGTATGTGTTGAGTAACATCTGTGTGGAAAGGAGATAGTAACAGTGTATGTGTTGAGTAATATATGTGTGGAGAGGAGATGATAATAGTTAATGTGTTTAGTAACATCTGTGTGGAGAGGAGATACTAATATTGTATGTGTTGAGCAACATCTGTGTGGAAAGGAGATAATAACAGTGTATGTGTTGATTAACATCTGTGTGGTGGGGGATAATAATATTGTATGTGTTGCGTAATATCTGTGTGGAGAGGAGATAATAATATTGTATGTGTTGCGTAATATCTGTGTGGAGAGGAGATAATAATATTGTATGTGTTGAGTAACTCTGTGTGGAGAGGAGATAATAATATTTAATGTGTTGAGTAACATCTGTGTTGAAAGGAGATAATAACATTGTATGTGTTGAATAACATCTGTGTTGAAAGGAGATAATAACATTGTATGTGTTGAATAACATCTGTGTTGAAAGGAGATAATAATATTGTATGTGTTGCGTAATATCTGTGTGGAGAGGAGATAATAATATTGTATGTGTTGAGTAACTCTGTGTGGAGAGGAGATAATAATATTTAATGTGTTGAGTAACATCTGTGTTGAAAGGAGATAATAACATTGTATGTGTTGTGTAATATCTGTGTGGAGAGGAGATCATAATATTTAATATGTTTAGTAAAATATCTGTTGAGAGGAGATAATGATATTGTATGTGTTTAGTAACATCTGTGTAGAGAGTAGATAATAACAGTGTATGTGTTGAGTAACATCTGTGTGGAGAGGAGATAATAATATTGTATGTGTTGAGTAATATATGTGTGGAGAGGAGATAATAATGTTGTATGTGTTGAGTAACTCTGTGTGGAGAGGAGATAATAATATTGTATGTGTTGAGTAATATCTGTGTAGAGAGTAGATAATAATAGTTAATGTGTTGAGTAACATCTGTGTGGTGGGGGATACTAATATTGTATGTGTTGCGTAATATCTGTGTGGAGAGGAGATAATAATATTGTATGTGTTGAGTAATATATGTGTGGAGAGGAGATAATAATAGTTAATGTGTTGAGTAACATCTGTGTGGAGAGGAGATAATAATATTGTATGTGTTGAGTAACATCTGTGTGGAGAGGAGATAATAATATTGTATGTGTTGAGTAACATCTGTTTTGAGAGGAGATAATAATATTGTATGTGTCGAATAACATCCATGTGGAGAGGAGATATGAGTTAAGTAATTTCTGTAGGGAGAGAAGACATGAATTGAGTAACTGCACGGAGAGCATATATCAGTTGAGTAACATCTGTGTGTAGTGGAGATCATAATATTGTATGTGTTGAGCAACATATGTGTGGAGAGGAGATAATAATATTGTAGTGTTTAGAAACATCTGTGTGGAGAGGAGATAATAATATTTAATATGTTTAGTAACATATGTGTGGAGAGGAGATAATGATACGGTATGTGTTGAGTGACATATGTGTAGAGAGTAGATAATAACAGTGTATGTTGAGTAACATATGTGTGGAGAGCAGATAGTAACAGTGTATGTGTTGAGTAATATATGTGTGGAGAGGAGATGATAATAGTTAATGTGTTTAGTAACATCTGTGTGGAGAGGAGATACTAATATTGTATGTGTTGAGAAACATCTGTGTGGAAAGGAGATAGTAACAGTGTATGTGTTGAGTAATATATGTGTGGAGAGGAGATGATAATAGTTAATGTGTTTAGTAACATCTGTGTGGAGAGGAGATACTAATATTGTATGTGTTGAGTAATATATGTGTGGAGAGGAGATAATAATATTGTATGTGTTGAGTAATATATGTGTGGAGAGGAGATAATAATATTGTATGTGTTGAGTAATATCTGTGTGGAGAGGAGATAATAATATTGTATGTGTTGAGTAACTCTGTGTGGAGAGGAGATAATAATATTTAATGTGTTGAGTAACATCTGTGTTGAAAGGAGATAATAACATTGTATGTGTTGAATAACATCTGTGTTGAAAGGAGATAGTAATGTTGTATGTGTTGAGTAATATATGTGTGAAGAGGAGATAATAATATTGTATGTGTTGAGTAATATATGTGTGGAGATGATATAATAATATTGTATGTGTTGAGTAATATATGTGTGCAGAGGAGATAATCATATTGTATGTGTTGAGTAACATCTGTGTGGAGAGGAGATAATAATATTGAATGTGTTGAGTAACATCTGTGTGGAGAGGAGATAATAACATTGCATGTGTTGAGTAACATCTGTGTGGTGGGGGATAGCAATCGACTATAATCATGTCGTTTTCAGTATACTCATGATGACAGAATCAACAGAATCAAGTTTGTTAAATATTTTACAGAAATTTAATTATTTTAGGGAACAAATATATTCTTATATAGGGATTATATCGATGCTCCTTCAGTAAAAGCTTATTGTTACCATTTCCTTTATTGTTTAATGCCTCGATACTACACTGTTGCTTTGGATCTTGTTGACAAATTCCCAAAAGATCTAGACAATGCACATTTGTAGGCATGTGACTTTAAGAAATGTTTACTTCGTCTAGACAATCAGTAGAAAACATAGCAATTTTTTGTATTAAACATCCCCTTTTAGCCATAGGATTTAAAATCGAGTAAACTATTTGTCCAATTCTCTCATTTGTATTCATATCGCTTAGAGGCCGTTGTTGATAGCATTGTGATTGATTGAAACATCATTCATTCGTTGGTTTCTTTCAGATATGTTAAGTAAATCGTACAACAACAAATACAAATCGCTAGAAAAATAGTAGTTAAGTTGAAGGGATATTGGTGCAGGAGAACGAACCCGTGTTAAAATATTTATTCTTCATCTTGATGTTTACTCAGAGACTGAGGGAAGGTATCAATGTTTAGATGGCAGATTGATATTATTGCACAATGCTGTTTTAGGAACATAAATCCCAGTAATGCTATCAAACTTTTATTTTCATATGTGGTTACGAACATTTTCTCATCATAGAAATTAAGCATATAAAACAAAATCATACGAGTGTTTCTAAACTTTGGAAATTGAATGGGGTATGAGGGAGAGTGGGGATCCTTGTCAAATCCTGCGCGATGTCCCAAGAAACGTTCAGTGGGTTTTCATTCACTACCCATAAATACTTCATCAAATTTACTGACCATGACCATGTTTTCAAGATCACAGCTTAGCATTGAATATTTCAGCATGGCTGCCTCCATGTTAACTTACCAACACGACGTATCAACCCTTTCACTCATTCTCTTCACACCTAAAACAAAACGTTTTCAAGAAAAGTCATAGGGACAAGTCATTTTGCTGACTACATTTTTAGTTTCAGTTTTCAGGTTCACGGTGTCATTTTAAGGTATTTAAGGATTCAACAACCGAACTAGATACTGTTTATGTTGAAATCTAGTTTGAGTCCAGTATTACCGTTGTTACCTATCTAAAGTTTTTGAAAAGTGTGTATTAAAATAATCATTTTATTACTTTAGAGATAAGTATATCTTAACTACTTTCCAATCGGGATTTATGCCACGAGACTCTACAGCCAATCAATTGACCTATCTATATGATTGTATCGCTAAAGGTATTTACGAAGGTAAAGATATTAGATACGGTTTTTGTGATATAAGCAACCTTTGAGTTGGTTTGAAAGTTACCTAGAAAAAAAGAGAACAAAAATTGTTTTGATGGGTACAGCTCTGATAACAAAACAATATACACTATACCAATACCAAGATCTCAAGACACAAGGAATGAATTCTTTTGAATGACTTTATTTTTCTTATATTACTCTTTCTTTGGTATTTTAAAGTACAAGTGAAGAAATAGCAAATGCTCAAGGACACTATTCACAAAAAGACATCCGGTGGTAACATGTTTTGTCAAAAAAATAATCGAACCTCACACGTTACATTGTTTATAAAACAATTCATTCCTATAACTATTAGGGGGTGTCAACCATTATAACCGTGAGTATACAAATTCCCCCAGCTACCATAAAAATAAAAACAAAAACATTATCGAGTCCCTTCACCAATTTCTTTGTAAAACGAAATGGAGTTGACAAATCAATCTAGAAAGCATTGTCTATGATGACATCTTTATTTAATGCCATGGAACTAAACTGCAGGCAGCCAGATGTATTTAATACACCTTATGTAATCATTTCATTCTGTTTTGTATCTAGTTCTTGTGTATGGTTATTTATATCATGTTGTATTGGTGAGATATTCAGAATAAAAATATGTTTAAACCATTACCTTTGTTTCTCAATGTTTAATTTGGTACGATTACTTGTTTAAATTAGATTCAGAATGACAATGTTAAAATATATCAAATCAGTATTCTACATCTAACATAATGAAGAATAAATGCATGCACGTTTGTTGTCCAGTACATGCGGTTAATGTAAAAATAAACCCACTTCTAAAAATTCTTTCTAGTCATAGAGGTAGTTATTACTTTTGAAACCTATGCAAATCAGAAATTCAAAAATATTTCCCAAAAATGTATTGCCTTATATACGATATATAGTGATAAACAGAACCAACACGCTTCATTGGAGTATTATATTCTTATGTTTTGTAATCTATAATGTGTATACGTGTCGAATAACTCATCTGTCACCAATACAATATTCGCATATCAATAACGAAAAAATAGAAACTGAATCAGTTTAAAGTTCTGCAAAAGTAATTAACAGTGTCAGTTTTGTCGATAGAGATTATTACAAATACCACGAATAAATAAGTAGGTTTTAGTCATTATCTAACTAATGGAGGATATTCAAAGTCACAAATTAGACAATGTAACAATAAACATCAATAGCATGTAATAAAGAAATGTATATTATGATGTGCTTGTTCACTGGCTTATACACTGTAGCATCATTCATGTGTCACTGCCTAGTCCGCAGGAAAGAGTATTTAATATTTTTTTTTTATTCAAATAGAGTTATTATTTGAACGATTTTAAAAGTCTATATAACCATATGTGATAACCGTGTCATAAATGCGCACCGATACAGATAAAAAGTATCTAAATACTGTTTTGGAGGAATATTTTTGAAGTATTCATTTAAAGCTACAATAACAAAACTTATCATTTTCCCCTTGAAGAGGCAAGTTGTGATATATTCAATGTTTCCAGCGATTACCTGTTTTCATGTATTGAAATGTAATGTGTATGATATGCTCAATTACAATGATACCCGTTTCAACTATGAGGGGAACAGAATTTGTATTTATATCTGTATTTAACACATTTATGTAGTTTTCACTTGCTGGCAACTGACATAAGCATTTAATTTTTTTATTTCATACTTTTGACTTAATGGGGCGCTGTGTTTAGTTTCTCCCTTCTTTTCTTTCGCTTAAACTGTATTCATAGGAGCACGAACTGTATAAAGTCATTTATTTAAGGCCATTTGATACCATTGTTTCTTCCATCTGAAAGTGATGTTAGTATAATGTTTATGCCCAATGTTCTTAAACAGGCTTTAGACAGGCACATTTGGTAATTGATGTACTTAGTCTTTCGCCTTATAGAGATGACAAATGCAGCAATACATATTGATATTATAAAATGTTTGTGAGTGGGATTGCAAAATGTTCCTTATATATGACGTTTATATGTAAATTACTTGATTGACGAAGCTCTCTTAGCGTTAAGGCAGCTGTAAGTCAGTGTTAACATCATGGTACATACTTAAGTACTTGTTTAGAGCTACGAGAGCTTCGAAAAACAAGGCCCTGCAATAATGAAATATCAAACACATATTGAATATTAATAGTTAGAAATGAAGCATTTACCAAATGGACAAAATCAACTTTAACATATTTCAAAATTTGCAAAATTCAGTTTTTTCGTGTGTGTTTGTCATGTTATAACTTCAATAACCACAAACTATAGAACGCTGCTTATTTTCCAATCAGACAGACACGACTTTTACCTACGAAAATTACTCTTAGTACAATAGTGTTTGCAATCGATGAGTTACGTTTTTTTTTTAAATTGGCCAATTCTGCCTTCGTTCTAATTTGACAACAATCGAGTTTGTAGTGTTATCAGTTCGATAATATGCATAACCAATGAGTAACAATCATTTTATTTGATCTTTTTGATCATTGTTTTGAACTGTCAATACAGGGGGAAATCCCTAGTTATAAATCAAACGACGGGTGACTACAAACATTAACGTTCTGAAGAAGACAAGGAAGTTATGGAGAAGTTCATTTCTAGAATGCCTCTAAAACAGTTGATGAACGTTCTGTGTGGATCTTGAAGACATTACTGAACAGAAAAGGAGTTGAGTAATCTCTATAATACTCATACTCATACTTTCATTTGGATGTATAATTAGAGGATATTTGGCTTTTCTTGACTAATACCATGTTTATCTCATCGAGTGAGATAGAAAGGTTATATATAAAATAAAAATAAAATAAAATATATAACTTTTCTACCTCACGAGATGAGGTAAACATGGTATTTTGGTATTTGTCAATACTAGTGACTGATAACACGTTCCATTGTTATTTTCACTAGTGACTGATAACACGGTTTATTTTCATTGATAGATCCCGGTATTTCACCTGCAATCATATAATAATACATATTCTTCATAACAGATAAGACATGAAACTAAGGCAAAATTTATATTTATAATGATAGTGATTAAAATAAGTAGTTATTTATCATGACAGATTGACAGGAAACAAACAGTAGAGTAAGCTGGAAAATGACTCCGTAAAAATATACATTTAAAATAAAGAAATAAGTACCGTAGTCACGAGCAGAACACACAAGGACAAATGTATGTCATTTTAACATATTAACTAAATTACAGAAAATGTTACAAAACGTATAAATCTTGTTAAGTTGGTGCCTAGAGATATGACGTAACTGCGTGTCAGTCATAGTAATACTTGGTGGATTAAGATATCTTTCCTTTTTGGGATAGACGTTTCTTTAGCCAGGGAGTTGGATACACTGTCAGTTTGTTATTCAGCGTGTTCATGCACACATGAAACTACAATCACCAGATAAAGTGAACTGAAGCTGCTTGGAATTATTTTCCTCACACAGTTTGTGTGTGTTTCCTGTCATTCCTTCCATAATCTAGTTTTCGTTGTTGCTGAGCATTTGTTATCTTTAATACAGAGGCCACATATGCTTGCGTCTCTTGGGGCAATGGTCGAATGTGTTTATTGGTTCAAGTGAAGATGATTAAATAACAGGCATCACGCTGGTTCAAATAATAAGTTCATTATGTATCAGTGCACGTTTTTATGAAATATTCTCAATTTTATATCATGGCTTAATCTTGCTTTATTAGTTAAGCTATTATTATTACGTGACATATTGAGAACCATATTAATATTTTATCAAAGTTAATGTCAAATGAAGCTTTTTTAATATTTGCTGCACTATATGATGGCAGGTTAATTATTGTCATGCACTTTAACTTGTAACGTGTACCATAATAACCCTTCTTCAATTAACATTGACTGCAGGAGCATCCCATAGGTTATATATTGCCCTTCAAAAGAAGTAAACATGTAGATCTGTTAATTGTGGTTTCATGTTATATCAAATCGGTTCAAATACACACGTACCTGGATGCTGTGTCAAACACTGAAAACACAAATTAGTTTATTTAATGATAATTAATTATGGAGCACCTGCTCCCAAAAAGTATTTACCTAACAACACGAGAAACGTAAGACAGTCAATGAGATCGATCAAGTTTGTTTTCAACACATGTGTTTTAAGGCTTCCTTGAAATAATTGTTCCAATTGATTTCCCCGATAGACACTGGCAGACTGTTCCAGAGTTGCGGAGCTACAGCTTTGTTTCCTTTATTTATTAACTACATGTTTGCCGTTGGTTTCTTCTGATCCCTGATTGCTACTACTCACCTTGTATGGGAAATGTTCAGTAAATGTGTGCAGGTAATAAATGATTTGTAATGAGACCATTGACTATTTTATTGAAACTGACATGATATATTACTTTTTTGTATCAAACATCTGTATCATGCTTTAGATGTTTTCACCAACAAATGGTGTCTAATAGGAAATACGATTATGTGTCTGTAAAAGTAACCATATGGTATTAGAGAATCATATTCTAACAATTTAAGAAAGAAACATACATTCATATACGTTTTTCCATGTGTTTTAATTGACGCTACAAGGGCTCACATTTATGAATATTTTCCATTTAAACCATCTATGATAAATTCACATATATTTTACAGAGTAAAATAATATTGAATGCAATGATCATCTTACATTTATATCAATATTTGAGGAAGAACATATTTTTTTTTAAATAATTCGTCAACTACACACTGTTCGTCATTATTGTTATTCTTGATGAATTATATTATGTCATCTTTAATCAATGAAAAATCATGTGAATCATGTTTGGGTTTTTTGGGTTGTTTTTTTTACAGCAAAGTTTCCAATGATAAATCTAACATACTATAGATGTAGAGGAGAAAGTAGTGGATAGCGATAGGGTGCAGAAGAAAGTACTCAGTCATTATGGAATAGGCTTGACCATTTTGTTTGAAGATCATTTTCTGAAAAAAATGTATTTTTCCAAATTATATTTAAAACAAAGATATAAGTACAGCGGTGACGAGCAGAACACACAAGGACAAATGCATGTCATTATAACATATTAACTAGACATGCTATTTAAATCGAGAAGAGAAATCCTTGACTGAGAGACAAGGACACGTAACCTTGATCATTATTAGCCCTCATTGTTAGAAATACATGCCATTTGGATAGTGAACACATCTAATTATAACATTGTTACATTTGTGATAACACTAACGTCAATGGTATAGATACTTGAACATTAACCCTCATTGTGTTTGACAGAACCCTGAAGGCGTGGCTACTACTGTGAACTTGTTCGGAGTTATTGGTTTAATATAATTGAGGTTCTATGTGGTCCTATAAAATAAAACAATATTATCACTGAATGTAACCTCATGTAAAAGTTCACATTTAAATTTTACATTCAGTGAGTGCTTCCTTTTTGGTTTTACTAATCATCATTTAAAATGTCACAAAGTTGCATTTATGGCTATAATGTACCTATGTGTGAAATGTTCATCAGTTAGTGTTTCAGATTTCAGATAGAGTCGGAGACAAATTAAACGGGTTAACATGTGTCAAAACTTCTTAAAAAAACAAACAGTCTAAATACATTGTAACCAAACCCTGAAACCGCCAAACTGAGTTTAGAAGAGGAACTTTGAAAATCTCAGTAACTGGTCATTGTTTTAAGAAAATAACAAACACATCCTATCCAAAACATAACTGGTTTCATTGTTTATAGATTTGCATGTATTATCAAAGAAGACAATAACATTTTGGTGCACTTTCTAACCTTTTCTACAATTTGCCCTCCCAATTTTCTGTAATCGGAAATAATACCCAACCCATTAAGATATAGCAAAAACATGATTATCAACAAATTCTCATGTATGTTATGTTAGTTCATAATACTCAAATTACGGGATGTTAAAATACCCAAAAGTTCCTCTGAGGACATGATTTGTTATGATATTCAAATTTAAAGAGGTGTTACTTTTCTTTAGGCGTTCAGTTTATATAAATCCTTTCCGTTTCCGAGATTACATCTGTCACATGGTGTTATGGCGCTATTGTAACAACTGGTCATATCAATTCGGTTTTTTTGAAAGGCATTTTAGAAGTTGTAGATAAAAACCAAGATATATGGATAGTCAACTTATTTCTTGCCATGAATGCGACGTTTCGGTGTAGATACTAACACCGTTATCAAGCAGAGGTGCACGAATATGGCAGGAGGAGAATGTATACTGTTGCAGTGAGTATGTACAGTTAACAAGGTGATGTTCAATGGATTCCCATTTTCCACCACCTGCCACCTTCCTACTGTTCTCGGTATGAAAATATGACTAATCCGTGGCTTGATGGCAAAGTGGGCACAAATCATCAGCTGCAGGTTGATGTACAGGATATTGCTTGTGAAAACAGATTAATATGGAGATAACATGTCACAAATATAGCCCCAGGCATGTAGCTGCTACAATACAAGAGAAGATGATGGAGACATATATATTGGAGTGGAATCGTCAGATAACACAACCTGAAAGTAATACAAGGAATGGCGGCAACAAACTACGAACTTACTGTACCTTTAAACAGCAATATGGAGCCGAGGCTTACACTACCAGCGCTTGCTGAGTTCCGGTGTGGAGTAGCCCCCTACGAATGGAGACCGGGCGCTACACTAATACCCCGATTGCCGAGAGAGTCTGTTTTAACTGCCCTGGTGATATTGAAGACGAAATGCACGTACTACTTCACTGCCCACTGTATGAATGTGAGAGAGAATATTTAATTGAAATGTGCAATATGTTTAATCAAGAGTTTTGTAGTTTTAATGATGTAAAGAAAGTGGGTTTTATACTATCAAATGTTTATGTTTTTATGATTGCTGCCAAAGACTGTGTTGAAGAGAAAACAGGTTTTATACTCGTAATTTTACCAACGTTTGTTCTTTTACTCTAGCCTTTTATGTAACAATGTTCTATTTATGTGTATATATATTTTAGGTATATTTTAGTTATAGTCCCTCATAATCCCACTTGTGGATGGTTTTTTTTATGTATATATTTATTGTATGTTTAATATTGTATTGGGGTGAGACTCTAATAAACACTTGTCTGTCTGTCTGCGGTTGTATCCTTGGGAAGGTTGCTATACACTGAGATGGTAATTAGTGGTTAAAGGTTAGTAGCTAAGTGATTATAAGAGAGTGGAATAATGTACCAAGTGATTAAAAGAGAATAGTTTGATGTTCACAGGGAAGGTTAAACATTGATGCTTGATGAACATCTTGGATTGTACATTAAGTTATTAGTTTTATTATATGCAGATGATACTGTTCTATTAGCAGAAAATACTCAAGATTTGCAGTTATCTTTGGATAGATTTTCAGAATATTGTGCTTTATGGCAACTTAAATATTAACAAAACTAAGATCGTAATATTTTTCAAAGGGTACGTTAAGAATAAATTCAAATTTACCGTCTGTAATGATGAAATTTAGATTGTACGGGAATATCTTTATTTGGGAGTAGTATTTAATGCTAACGGTAAATTCTCAACGGCAATTAAGAGACTTTCGGACCAAGCATCAAGAGCCATATTTTCAATCTTTAAAACCATTCGAAATTTGCAAGTACCAATTGACTGCCAGCTAAAACTACTTGATCATTGCGTTCTACCAATTCTTCTTTAGGGTTCGGAAGTGTGGGGATATGAAAATACTATCATCTTGGAAAGAACGCACTTGAAATTTTGCAAATACATTTTTAAAGTAAAAACATCAACTCCAAATTTCATGGTTTACGGCGAATTGGGCAGGTATCCTATCGATGTTCATATAAAAGTAAACATTATCAGCTTTTGGTGTAAAGTTATAACTGAAACTGGTAAATTTCCCCACATACTTTATAATATAATGAAACAACGATCATCTCACCAGGATGCGGTTTTCGACCAACTTGAAATTGTTAAAGATATCCTGCAAAACGTCGGACTTTCTTATATCTGGCAATCTCAAAAATTTCCTAGCATCCATTGGTTAAGAAATCATGTCAAAATTTCATTAACAGTCCAGTTCAAGCAATCATGGTACGCCGATGCTCAAAATTCATCAAAGGGAAAGTATTATCATTTATACAAAACTTCGCTCACTTTAGAACCATATCTTTTAGATCTCCCCTCAAAATTGCGAACTTGGATTACAAAGTTAAGATTATCTAATCACAGATTACCTATTGAAACAAGAAGATGGTTTAATATTAATAGAGAAAAAAGAATATGTACATTGTTTAAACTTCCTGTTGTTTGCGACTAACATCATATCATGTTACCACGTCCATATCTTATTTATAAACGTAAGCAGTCACTTCCACCCTATTTTTGTAATAATCCATATATTGATAAATTTATTTCACTTCTGAAGTCGGATTATACTCCGCTCTTATTCAAATTATCACATTTCGTTAAATATGTACTTAGTTTTTTTTAAACCATATTATGTAAAGAATGAATGATTATATGTATGTTCTCTATATCATTGTAAATGATTCATGAGAATAAATTATGTTCTGTTCTGTTATGCCAGTACTTAAAGGGCAAGAAGCCAGGTGGACATGTGATTGGAGTACTAGTGATTGTCTTTAATTAGGTGACGATAGGCCGAATTCGAAGACTTGCTCTGTTGCGGTTTATATGGTAAAGTAATAATGCTGTACAGTAGTTGTACGTCGTTCGTTGTTAAAAAGTCACTAAACTTTTCTTTTGTTGGGTGTTTATATAAATAAAGTGGTAAATATTTATACTTTAAACATGAATATTGTGGACATTTAGTACATGGTATTCATCCTCTATGAGCTTACAGTAGCTGCATGTGGTAATTTCATTATGTGTCTGTTTAGAAGACAGCTAAAGATATGTCCATTACATCTAAACATAGTTACAATTCTGCGTAGATGTATAGACGTTAAAGAAGATAACAACAACTCAGGTTGTATACAGGTTTTCTACTAATTCTACTTGACGATTAAACATCCAATTTATACCTTCTGTTTTCTGCTTTATGTATTAATTTATATAATTATATTCAATTCAACTTGCTATACTGATTACAATGACAGAATTGTTAAAATGAAAATTTGGCAAACAATATGCGAGAAGCGTTTCCCTTTTTTAAAGCTGTAAACATTTCCCCTCTTTTTTCTTAGTATTCAATACTCATTATTCAAAGATGCCATTGATTCTGTTCCCGATTTATCCCGAGAAGCGTTTAACTTTTTCTGCAGTTTTTGAATTCGCATTTGCGTGTTGTAAACCAAACAATCAGCTGTTTCAATGTGATACCATTAACAAGCGTGTTTTTTTTGTTGTTGATTAACTGGCAACTCGGAAGTGCGTGTTAGTTACACCAGATACTTAGTAAAATCATCACAATTACACAGCCGTTGTCAAACACTCTGGTTGTGTCTTCGAAGGTGAGTGTCTGGAGAACACGGAGTGGAAGAAGCATGACACCAAACTCTGAATTGTTTCGCAATTCAACCTTCTTCCGGTTCCATGGTGAAGGTGAATTAGCTCATATACCTGCAGGTTTGTCATATGCCTACATTTCTCTGATAAACATAAGATAAAACATCTCTTCACGCGTTTCTTTATTGAAGCATAGCGGGTACACAATAACAGGACTGGTGACGTAGTTCACAAGTATGAGATAAGTGCCGGTAGTGATGTTTATTCAAATGGCAGTTATGTTTCTTTTAAAATTTAAAACAAAAATGCAACAAACAGTCAATGGGAAATGGAAAGTAATAATAGACAGTTTAAAGTGAACTTATCTATGTTATCTATTAATTCTCGATCTATTTCTTTCTAAATGTCTGCATTTACTATGTTCTATGTATCAATGTTTTTCAACGTGAAAGTAGTCCCGCCGACCAATCGCACGTGTATTTCAATCTCTGGTCAAACTCGGGAACCGTTAGCGATCCTGATGTGAAGGAGGCAGTATACCCTAACTTGTTCTGGGCACGTGCATCTTCTTAGTTTCAATGCCAATGATCTTAAGTTGTGTCGAATGGCCTTTTTGTACTAATAGGAAGGTGATTAAGGAAGGTCTATTAATTGCGTGAATTGCTTTTGGGGTAATTTTTAAAATGATTTTGCTCTATAGGGTGTTACTATAAATGAAAATCACAAAATCAATTTCTAGTGAAGAGTTATCTCACCTGTATATACAGTTTATCTAATTTAATGTTTTGATTCACCTATCTTCCAGTAACATATCTTAATATATTCTTTTAATTTATATTTTGTGTAAATGTCCTAAAAGATGTGTCTAATTAATCAAACTTTCTTAATTAATGAAAAAAAAACCATTTATGACTGGCAAATCAGTATCTTTAAAACATTGTTAATTAATCTATTCATCAATAATAGTGCATTGAACTGTTTTTCAACTTTATTTTAAATCAATAATGAAATAGGTTGACTAATTATAGGAAACATTTTACTTTTGAGGAATCGTTTTGTCGTAATGCTTTCATCCCCCTGTGCCACAAAGGGATGCCAATTATTGAATAATTGTTTTAGTGGCTTACATTTTGTAATATTTAATTTAATCAGGTGATGATTATCTGCAAAGGAAATACCAAACTTTATTTCATAGCCTACCTCTGTTTTCGTTTTAAATTGTTGTGAGAAATGGGTGTATATTTAATTCTAAATAACTTTATAAAGAAGTGAGATGTTACCCTGGAGCACGAGTTCATGGACAAGTCCTGATTGGATTTATTGGACGCATGTTATGAATTATGCTGCCTAGTTTCATATTCACGAATATGAAAAGACCAATTTGAACATGTAATAAAAGACAGTAAAAGAATCTCTAAATATATTTCATGGTTTCTAATTTGCCCCACAATTGCTGCATATTTGCTTATATCCTTGCGTAGAGGACCGTTTTATAAAAATATAATATAAATACTGAAGTTACTATTCACTATTATTTTTACTCTCGTTACACTTGATCTGATATCTTAGCTTTCTGTGTATTATTTTGGTTATCTCACCTTGTTGTCATTGTTATCTCATTAACATTCCACACGTATGTAAACTGATACACCTCGTTTTCTCATTATGTAAGACATCGATATACGTTGTAATGATATAACGCCAAGTTTTGTATACTGCCTCCTCATATCATGTGGATGTGCCTTTTGGGGGTTTGAAATTTTTGGCAACATTTTCTTTTAGAAAGGTAATCAGTTGAAGTGAATTAGGAGAAAAGGGAGACATCTGTTTTTACCAATACCATATAGTTTTAATTATATACACTGCTAAAACTGTTTATTCAACTAATGTTGGACCGGGGGGATAAGCCATCTCTCCTGATGACTATTGTTGTTTACGATTTTTGGAACACTACTCAGTGCATTGACTAGCTATAGAGTTGTCACATGTTCTTCTTCGACCTGTATCTCTAAGACTACACTACACATTCTGCTTTCGTTTCACTTAACATTAATCAAAATCCACTGATGTGCATTTCCGCAGCTTAACAATCCTTTGACTAAAGTGAGAAACGGGAGCTGTGCTTGTTTCTGTACTTGCTTCTTATATTTTTTTTATAAATTTTCGAAAATTCAGTCAGGCCTCTGGCCCAGAAACATTGTTTTGTGAATTCGTGTGTGAGTTTAGTTGTATAGACGTGTGAACTCGATCCCATCCTTCTCTGAATCCAATACCTCCTGCATCCTCCCAACTCTGCCCAAAACGCTTTTTTCTGGAATTATTCTAATCGTTTCCACCATTTTTTCGAAGCAATAGCAAGGTCAAATGACCAACGGGCCATGCAAAGCAGTGCGCGCAATACTTGACGTTAACCTAGCGTGCGCCCTAGCGGCATCGGGAGCTTTGGAGTAAAATAAACAAATAACCATTTGGATAACCAGAAGGTGTGCACTGCATTACTTAAACTCGTCACATACAGTTTGAACATGTTTTTTTCATGAAGACATAGACTGACAAACAAGCTGAGACATAGTATAAATAAATATGTATGTATATCTGTATGTATGTGTATGCTTTGGTACAGAATACTTGTGATAGGAATTCACGCTAGTTTTGTTTAAGGGGTCAGTTGATATGAATAGATAGTGGGAAAAGACGAAAATGACTTAAAGTTTTGAATGAACTCGTTTGATGCCATGGTATATAGATAAACTAATTATAACTGAATAATATTAGTATTTGGCTTGTGTGATACTGTGTCACTACAATTAAGTACATACCGTAGGCAGAAACCTGTCATGTAGAATCCAAACCGACTGTTATCATATTGAGCTCATGTGAAAACATAGCGGAAGACGCCCTCGTGAGCAGGAACAAGACGTGCTGTCAGTATAAGATTGTGGCGTGATAAGATTTGTAGTGTCCAAAGGAGGAACAACTTTCCTCTCCCTAAGGTCTGGTTTGTCTCAGTAAGTAGTTAATATTCAGTTATCATGACACCAGTAGCTTTACGCCATGTGGTAAGTGAAAACGTCCAGACTGTTGTCAAATGCCAGACCTGTTTTCAATAAATATTAAACAATTCTAAAAAAAAAAATGTGTTTACGCAAATAAGATATGAATGGGGTAAGTTATATGGAACATGAACCTTATAGTCCGGAGAGAGAAAGGAGGAATTGCCTTTTGAATTGCCATTTTCGTATATCTATATCTTTAAATTTTCGAGCGGCAATATAGTTCTGGACTAAAGTAAAGCAGATATATATTATTTTTATCTCTGGTTGATTAAACATATATACTAAAGGCTTGTTTTGCTTATGGTATTACACAATTGTTTATTGTAAATATGTCACAAACTTATTGTACTCTTCAAGTCAAATTCCGAACTACAATGAACATTTTCTTGCCACTACCAATCTCACAGACTTATAGAAGATAAGTTACTTTCATGAAAAGAACGGAAGTGTCACAAGTGTCCAGTAACTCTATAGGGAAGTATTCATGTCGTCAATGAGAATCATTCTCGTAAATCAATATCCATTTAACTTCCTTCCTGTTTTTCTAACGATTCTTATTTCTCCTAATGGGATTTCCCCCAAAACGTAACAGATAAATCTTTTTTAATCAATCACAGTGGTCTTGAGCGGTGCTTGACGCTATAAATATAAATTCACTGAGTGGACACTTGATTACATCATTTCTCTATCACCACGCTTATAAGAGATTTGTTACAAGGAAAACATTCACAGAGACGCGGTAGTTTGTTATTACACATGCAGTTGTTAATTCCCCAGAAATAATTTACCATGCTTAGTGCTTTCTAACGAATTTTGTTAAAGCAAATCTGTTTAATAAGCTAATGTGCATTGGTGTCAAAGTATGTAGAACTAATATGTGCATGTACGTTATTATCAAATATTGTGGATTTATATTTTCCCCCCAATTTTACAACGTAATTGTCAATCAAAAGTGTACTACACTGCATTACGTTTTTCGCAGAGGAAAAACATTCCTGCACTTTGCATTACTTACTGTAAGCAAAACTGCTTAGCTTAATATACTGTATTCTGACAGGATTGTCACCTGGTTAAGTAGCATATAGGTAGTGATAGAAATGTTACTGTTTAGAAAATGATAAAGTCCAACTACATCAGCAAAGGGAAAACGAACACATATATGTTACTTATGTATATCGTATATACAAGTAACAATACATAGAAATAAAGATGTCCAATATAATCGGTCACAAACCTGATATTAAGCACAAATTTATGGATCTTCAGTGTAGACTTGAGAACTTTAGATATCGATATTCCGATATTCCGATATTTCGTGTTGATGATAAGTGCAAATGCCATTGATATCAGACAGAATTTAAACCAAAACATAGAAGTCCGTATGGTCGTGCTAACGGAATGAGAATGATCGCCTACATACATGTACCTATTCTACAATTCCAACTGTAATGTTTGTTCTTGTTTATTCTATCAATTCAAGGATGTTCAAGTCACTTATCATCATCTGTGACAACAAAGTGACAGCAACGACAAAAGGAACTAATTCCAAAGCAGTTTCTATTACTTTTAATTTCTGACGAAGTACAGGCACCTTCGTAACCTAATTTGATAGCCGCATATGACCTCACCAACTTATCTGTTGCTCTATCACTCTACTACTACTGTGTGTCTGACACATGTTGTCTCTCAATACAGTTAAATGAAAATGATCGAAACTTATAAATATGTAAATATGTATTGTGACGGCTGTGTCAGCCTGTCGTGTTTGTTACTCTCATATATTCGTGTTTCGCCCGGTTAAGAGTGCTTATCTCTCCTCCCGTTTTGTATAGTGAAGGGACGTAATTCTAATCGAGAGTCTCCTCCTCTGCCATGGGGTCTTGAGATGTACACAAAACACAATGTGCAATAAAGAAGCTATTTACTCCCCAATTTGGGTTGAGGCCGTTGTCAATTCCTGAATAGTGACGTAAGAAGAACAACACGTCATAGTATGACAATGTCATCATTTGCAAAACGAACGACTGAACAAAAATCATGACCCAGTAAAGACCTTACTAATTGCCGAGTGGAGTTCGCTGTAATAGTAACTGTTGGCAATGGTATATTTAAATTTGTAACATGGTGGTTTACAGTTTACAGCAAAAGCAGAAAAAGAGTTTATAGTTGTATTCTCACAGACTAGTTAGTAAGTTGATTTAGATAGACAAACTCCAAAAGTAGATGCGTGTATTGCTATCTGACATACTATATTATACAACAGAGGGTGCTTTTAAATCATTACATACACACGCAAACTTATTTCGTCATCAAAGCCTTTCCACACGACTTGCTAACTTTCATAAATTCTGCCAGTTACATTTGAAGCTAAAGCCACGGTAGAGATTAGAAGGGACGAGATGTCGCTGTGTGTATGTGTTATCCCTGTCACTTCTGGGTAGTTCGTGCTTGCCAGTGTCTAGTCAATGTCATGTAAACTTCTCTATGCGGCAATCAAAGTAAAGTGCTTCCAGTCAGACGGTGCAAATGGGTTGACATCAACAATTCATGTAGAGACAAATGATACTCAAATTAGCAGCATATTTAGTTTTATTCTGTACAGAACGTCTTTGTTGTTCAAAGAATATCGGAAATAATGGTTTATTGGAATTTACAGGTAAGTAAAAACGTTAAAATTAATGAATAAACAAATTTGAAACACTTGAAAACATACTTCTGAATTCTACCAAGTTACCATTCTATGACCCACAACGGTTCCTCATTTATTGCCATGTAACTTCTGTTTAAAGTCGAAAGCATTCTTGGCTTGTAAAGAGAATCCTTATTGGTTTCAATCAAAGTTAGTTGTGTTATCAGCAATATTCTTTCAAACTGAGCATTCGATTTTGTAAGACCGAAATTGATTGAATAGAAACAAGCAGACAGAGTCGGCCATATCCCCCGCCTTTGGGAAAATGTATAGTTGTTGAATAACAGTGACTATGAACCTTCTCCTTATAGCCTGATGTAGCAGGATGGATGATGATTTGTTGGCTCAGCAGGGAAAGGATGCCACTCCCTGTAAGGTTTGTAACATATCAAAACAACCTTAGCCCACCCAATATAAGGTTCATTGCAACTGATGCATGGTTATCGTTTGCTGATGATCAAGATGAAAATAGGTTTTTTAGGTTGTGAGCAAAGCCAAGGAGTTTACACACAAAATTTCAGCTCCTTAGACCAAGTCGTTCTGGAGAAGAAGACAAAATGCGAAAAGTTTACAGACGGACGGATGGATGGACGGACGGACGCCGGACACCGTGCCATGCCATAAGCTAAAAATACATCCATGGTAGTTTTTTTAGTTCTGCTCCGGAAATTAATTATTAAGTTATGTATCCATAGAAATGGTAAAAATTAAACAAATTAAATTAAAAAATTGTAAAGAAGTTGAAAACCCCAAAAGGCACATCTACACATGATGATTGTTCCACACACAAAGTTTCGTTGAGCTATGTCTTATAGTTTTCGAGTTCTCATCCGGAAATGCAATTCTAAGTTACATTTCCTTGAAAACGGTAAAAAAAAAAGTAGCTCGAAGAAGTTGAAAACCCCAAAAGGCACATCTACACATGATGATTGTTCCACACACCAAGTTTCGTTGAGATATGTCTTATAGTTTTCGAGTTCTGATCCGCAAACGAAATTCTAAGTTACATTTCCATGGAAACGATAAAAAAAAATAACTCGAAGAAGTTGAAAACCCCAAAAGGCACATCTACACATGATGATTGTTCCACACACAAAGTTTCGTTGAGATATGTCTTATAGTTTTTGAGTTCTGATCCGGAAACGAAATTCTAAGTTACATTTCCATGGAAACGATAAAAAAAAATAACTCGAAGAAGTTGAAAACCCCAAAAGGCACATCTACACATGATGATTGTTCCACACACCGAGTTTCGTTGAGATATGTCTTATAGTTTTGAAGTTTGAGGCCGGGATGGAAAAGCCCGGACGCACAGACGGACAGACGGACAGACGGACGGACGGAGCTCATTTCTATATCCCCCGCCAACTTCGTTGTGGCGGGGGATAATAAAGCGAGCGAGCCTGCATGCGTATTTCTACCTTTTTAACTTATTCTTGTATTCATATTTTGATTCCAAATCAGACCCAGTTTTCAACAGAAACATGCTTCGATATTCAAATAATAAGACAACTATATGTTCAATTCTAATGTCTCATATAAAATAAATTGTAGGTTGTGTAATAGTCAATCTGGTTTGATATACCCTTTGATAACAAGTTACATACATCATAAGTAAAAATATATTATACAATATATAATTTCCAAAAAAAGAAGTTACTATATAAATTCACCAGTTTATTTTTATATAATTATGTTGAAATACATTATGATTGTTATCAAAAGTTGTTTAAGAGTGTGTTTTTTCTCAATATTCCAGCATAAGAATGTATACACATATTGTATTTAAAAAAACAACCATTTGATCAGACTTTGCTAATTAAAAGTATACCTATTCGATTGATTATGAAACATATTTAAGCATTTTGGAACACTTATTTTTATCCCCGGAAGGACGGCAGAATGGGTCTGTTTTAGTACAAGGATATGAGCAGGTGATGAGATCGTCCTACAACGTTCGAGATGTTTGCTGGCCTTGCAAATACTTCTTTTACGTTTCACTTGTTCTCTGTGATGAATAGATTATCAGAACAATACCAAACAACAAAGTTATAGAACTCCTACAAGGCATTTAAATTGACAATCGAGTAGAATATTTGTGTGTCGAATTGTCGCTTAATATAGACTTGTAGTTCCTAAAGTCTCTCGTATGTCGTTTAAATGAAATGTTTCTTACGAATATGGAATGAATTTTCCGAAACTGCAGTGCCAAGAGTTTGCACTGAATTGGTCCATGTCTGCTTTTACACACAATGTATAACTTTACCGTTTAAATCCGAAACCAAAACAACGCACGTTTCAATTTGAGATAAAAAGTTAGCAAAAGGAACATTATTTCGGATTACCCGTATGGTTTTAAATTTGCTACAGCTGCGTTCGTTGGTCATCTATATTTTCAAAATAGGAAGAAGCCGAGCATGATTGGTTGTAAGTAATTCTGAATATTCCAAAGGTAACGCAGAGAGAAAAGACAACAGTAAGAGGCTCGAGGCGTTACCAACCAAAAGCTAGTTGGCACAACTTGATGAGATCGCATTTTGTCTATTCAGCACTCGTCAACATCTTAACTCCAACTACCCCTTGTTGGGTTGATGTTGACGTATACTGGTGTGAACCTAATCAGCTGCTTGCACAGGCTCGTTAATGAATTTCGCAGGTTTAGACTTTGATTAACTTCGTGAGTAAGGAGACAAAAATGGAACTTGGGAAGCGCTTTCGTTGGGAGGTGATAGACACTCCGTGCACGACGTTATGTCCATGACCGGGTATCATTGAAGGTTTTATATAGCCTGATATGATTGTTGCTATGATAACCAATGGTGATCAGAGGAAATATTGCCTCCTCAGAAATATTTATATACTTAAATGTCGTAAATGGAAAAGATTAGTCAATTACAAACTTGAAGCAATTCAAAAAGCCTCTGAGAAATACACTACCGGACAAAGAAAGTTCACACCACAGTTGGTTGGTTTAACAGAAATGAGAATGCATTTGATTATGGCACAATAGAGTAACACTTACCTGGAGTGGTTTGCAGGATTTATTGTTGACTGGTTAATTTTTAGTAAATATATATATGTTTAATGTAAACAGGGGTAAGAAATAAAACACCAACATGACCCCGACTTAACTAAGCTTAAGATATTAATATTTGTAATTGACAGTCATAATATGATAAAGCCAACTGAGGTGTGCACTCTCTTTTGCCTTGATGCATCATCAAACAATGTTAGCCGCCGTTAGAGTTGGCATGCCATTATCGTAGATCATACGTGTCTCGATCTCGTCCTTTGCACGGCTGTCGGTATCCCGCCATATCGTCACCGTATTGTCGTGTGTCCATCAGTACCATACGGCGGGAAACTTCCTGATAGTGATAATATTACCAAATCTCTATCAAATAAGACAATTTAGTATCATATATCATCTATACTAATTAATTATAGACGATCAATGTATATTGTTAGCAGGACATTGTGTCATACGATGGACTCAAGTTGCAAAATGCAAAACAAATTCATCAAAAGCTTTTTTGGAAGATTATTACGTAACGTGAACAAGTCTTTTCAAATGTCGTCAACAGATCCTCTCAATGAATGTATTCCTCCCAGGTATACTAGTCCATTACATAACCCTTTTATTTGTTCCACAGTTGGCGAAGCTTGTCACACTGAAGACGCCTACCTCATTAGTAATTCGCCTGTAAAGATCCCAACGACTTCACAGCTTCTAAAAGGGTAAGCTGATTGGTTCCATGATGGATGAGAATAGAAATGGAAGCTGTGTACTGTATTAATTGGAAGAACTTTCAATCGTCAGATGAAACCACGTTACTTTATTTTTTCTAGTAGTGTCAAACTTTGGAACGCTTTCATGTCTTGTCGTCGCCAGCTAAGGACAGATTTAATCTTCCACAAAGTCACTGATTAAATAAGCATACCTTTCTTACATTTTAGATTATCCCATGTATTTCATAATTAGGAAATCAACGTACGGTGTTTGAAAATCAGCGGCATATAACGGAATTATAATAGCTGTAAAATTAATTCAAAGTCGAGCATTAGACGATGTAAACAGAGCACTGTATAACCAAATTATACTGTCTTGTATTTTCATAGTATGATCCAATCAGATACGACTATTTTGCAATGTTATGGTAGATTACTTGTTTCTGATTTATTACTGAAAAAACTTTTGCCTAGCAACGTTACAGTGTTGTTTTTGACATGTGCCTATATACAATATCACATAGTGTTGCCACAATAATAATCATTATTTCTCTAGGAGAACCAGTACCAACAAAACTAAAGTCAGTATTTCTATAAATGTTCACACGAGTTATTTTTTCTTTCAATGAATTTCTCAAAACATGCTTCTTTTCTCTATGTGTTATATCATCCCACTGATTTCCAGCCATCTGTTTATCTCATTATCATCGTAATCCGCCCGCGTTTAGTCGGTCTTTGCAGTTTCAGATTTATCTCACGTCCTATTAAATGTAATTATACAGGATAATAATGCACTAATTGATAGCAAATTGACCAGCTAATATCATCACATGGGGTGCCATGCATGAAGTAATAATAAACTGCTGATAATGATAGTGAATTGACGCAATCTGTTCATTTTCGTAGATTTTCAGCATATTTAATCAGATAAGGTCCGGATAATCCCGTGTGAATCCGTCTGTTTGAACCACCTCGGCACACTGGGTATAAACATACATGTTTGTGGAGATACCACCTCATCTATTTGAACATATGTATCGTGAAGTAATACATCAAACTGAGTATAAACATACATGTCTGTGCAAAGTTCTGAAATATGAACTAATTGTAAATGTTACACTGGAAACTATAGGCTTTCTATTGTTTTCTAGCTAGTTATTATTATAGAATTTACCCTTATTGAAAATTTCATTTTCCGATAAGTTTTAAAAATGGTTCTCACTAAACCCGGAAGTAAATTCCCAAATAATTAACCGAACAGCTGATATCATACGTGTTTCAGTGCTGATATATCTGGCAAACTTACGTATTTTAGATACATCATTAATAGTGCATGCATGTAGTTAAATATTTTGTAATTTGGTGAATATAATATATAGGTTATTTCATTTTTGGCGAAACAACTATACCGTACCTGCATGGTCACGTGATGTCTTCTCGGGATGCAGTGAACTATGCATATCCACACGTTTCGCTGAACTCGTACCCAATTTTGTTTTAGAATGAATAGTGTATTGCAATAGAAATAATTTAATTGTAGTGATATTGTTTCATAAATGTTGAAATACATTGAAAGAAAGAATGAAAATATTGTATCTAGCTGATCTGTATTTTAGTGGATAAAATAAGAATAATGGAATTTTTGGTGATTGATATCTCATTTAAATGATAAGATAATCATTATTCATTTCAAAGTTTACATAATATTTTCTGAGTATATTTTGTCAAGTATATATATATCTGATCAAATGGAAAATTCAGACATTTATTGATATAATCTGCAATTTTAACTAACCTGTATTTTCAGTTACAGATATATATAAAAAATAAAAAATATACTTCATCACAATGTGCATAGGATTAATTTTGTAAATAGCATAATCCAAAGGGACAAATATATTTATTTTTATAAAATAGATTTGTAACAGTGTGTAAATACCTATGTAAGCATGACTTGTGTTTTTTTACATTTGCCTACACCTACCTGCATATCAAATAAACTAACCTTGAAACAGACGTAAGAATTCTGACAAAAAATTATGTTCAAGTTTTCTATTTTTATTGTGACATTAAAGTCACTTAAGATGCAATATTGCATTTTCACTTTTTAATCATGAATAAAACAACAAATATAAGAGCCAAATTTATTCAACTAAGTATACATGTATTGAACATTATTTTATGTAAGTGTTTGCATTTTAGGAATTACAAAGGAACTGTGCACATGAAATTAATTTTTATCATAAAATTTATTTTTAAATAATTTGGGAAATATTTGATTTTATTTACTCTCATAATTAAATTGAATATTAATTTGATTTACTATTAGACTGTTTTGTGTAGTCTTGCTCAAGTTTGCTGCAAAGTTGAATACAATATTTCTAAAACATTGGCACATTCTCATATTCAAGAGAAGATAATGATTTGGATATCAGTTCACACAATCAGCATATATCACTTCTTATGACAATGTTTATATATATCATTTGCTATTATCAAAGGATCAGACCTTCAGCACAAATATTTTACTGCACATACAGTCCATTCCTAATGGGTTTTTTTTGTTGTTGTGTTCTCTTGTATTAGGGACTCCCATCACCTGTAACAACAATAATACATCTTTCTTGATGCTGCATATGTTTACACATGATTAATTCATAACATGTTTTTTTTTTGTATTTGGTGTAGGACCTTTGATATTTTTATGTCAGGCAAGTGAAATAATTCTAAACATCTACAGCCTCAGTCTAATTTCATCACAAACAAATAAATAGTTATCAAACAAAATATTGAAATCTTGTATGGAAAGCCATTTCTTTGAAAATTTGAATATGCATATACATTCATGATCACTAACTCATGGCTTCTAATTTGTATTTTTTAAAATACCAGTAGTAATTTCTACTACATTGTTATATGGATTTGAATTTTGATATCTGTCTAATATATTTCATTGAAAGCAAATGTCGATATTTAAAAAATAATTTCCTGAAGTTGAAGACAAATCAATAATAAACGTTTTTTTAAAAAGGCGAGTCATGCACACATTCACATTTTACCAAAGAAATAGTGCAAATTAATTAGAAGTTCTCATAATTGACATGTTTATGAATCTCTTGGCTAAAATTAACACTAGTCATTCTAAAAAAAATTATTATAGTTATCCCTGTTGGCCAGACAAATTTCTTTAAAAAATCACCTTGGAAGATAAGTAGGCATTTGAGCGCGTATCGAAAAATGGATCTGCAAACACTCTCAACGAGAGCCACGATTTGAGAGACTGATAATGTTGTTTTCCTCGATTCAGATTGAAAATTCAAGTAATATTTATATTTTCGAAAGAACATGTCCATACACATAACAAATTATGCATCGTTAGAAGAAAAAAATCAAAGACCCACTTACCGAAATCATTCCGCGTCGACAGAGGACAAAGACAGTAGGCTGCAGAATTTGACATGTCCTTTTGGATCATGAATTCTTCTCATAATTATGTACCAAAACAAATATTTAGATATTTCCTCGTTGCCATATTATACTTTCATACAGCAGGTATTTGAATTTCACTCTCAGTTTAACTTTATTTGTGACCCAAATCGTCAAAAAGCGATCACCGAAGTGAAGCGCTGTGTTGTTTACATTGTCACGTGGCTGTTACGTCACGTTTGTTTGCCCCAGTTGACGTCACTTCCGGTTACATCACCGGAACAAAACGATCGCGGCAAGTAAATGACGCTATTTTTTATAATCGCAAATAATACAATAATCTATTGTTTTAAAATGTTTATGACCTAACGGAAAATCATATTGAGCACGATACTATGCATACAGATTAACACAAGTGTACAATTTAGCGTGGTTTAGTCAAACGAATTTTGGTCAATTTTATCCGGGAGTTGCGCTTTAAAGTAGGTGTTTTTGGAAGAAGCGAATATTTGCAATTGTATTGAAATGTTTCCAATAATTTTCATAAATGCCACTGGAATGAATCATACGTTTGCCAACATTCTACCATCTACATGTAGTAAATCGTAAATATACGATGTTTATCATATTGCTGTTGACGTTTTTTCCTGTTGGAATAGACATTTCATCTCTTATTAACAACTTCTAAATACATTGACCATTTCTTTCCAAAGGGTAGGTGACTGAGGAGGAAGCTGTATGAAGAAACTATCCTTTAGGAAAACGGAGTGTTGAGTTTTAGCCATTGCCTAATATTTTGTTCACCTGTTATTTTTTGTTTACATAATGTAAAAATAAAGCGACTTTTTATCTCTTAATTATAGGTTTCTATCCACTTAAAAACAAGGTTCAGAATTAAAATAACTATAAAACATTAGATCAGATCGTGTACATACAGGACTAGTAGCCGCACCAATATTTTATGCGAGAAAAACATGTTTGATAATTGTCAGCAATTTCGCTTGTAACTGCTGCTGCTGTAACCTTTTAAAACAGTTCTGCGTCAATGTTTTGTTGGGTTTATTAGTTGTTAGGATGCAGGCTATCATTTATTGTTTCTGCGAGATCCAAACATTTCTGTTCTTAAACAATTATTTTTACAAATTAGGTTTAAATTCTTCTAAGTATTTCAAGCAAAGTTTATTTTAACAGTGAAATTATTGGGTCCTGGATACTTTTAGTTTTCATATTTCAAGAGCGTACGGCACTCTGAGATCTTCTCTAAAACATGCATCAACACCTAATGTCCTTCAAAACCTTCACGGTTACTGTATAATGCCCTCTGTATTCATCTGAAACATGTATATAACAGTAGAAGCATGACAGCTTCGTCGCCTTTTCTGTCCCAAAGATTCCATACTGCACTATCAAGGCTTGCATTAGGCAGTGAAAGACTGGCGCCAGTGTACTTGCATTAGGCAGTGATAGACTGGCGCCAGTGTACTTACATTAGGCAAAGTTAGACTGGCACCAGTGTACTTGCATTAGGCAGAGTTAGACTGGCGCCAGTGTACTTGCATTAGCCAGTGATAGACTGGCGCCAGTGTACTTACATTAGGCAAAGTTAGACTGGCGCCAGTGTACTTACATCAGGCAGAGTTAGACTGGCGCCAGTGTACTTGCATTAGGCAGTGATAGACTGGCGCCAGTGTACTTACATTAGGCAAAGTTAGACTGGCGCCAGTGTACTTACATTAGGCAGAGTTAGACTGGCACCGGTGTACTTGCATTAGGCAGAGTTAGACTGGCGCCAGTGTACTTGCATTAGGCAGTGATACACTGGCGCCAGTGTACTTGCATTAGGCAGTGATAGACTGGCGCCAGTGTACTTACATGAGGCAGAGTTAGACTGGAACCAGTGTACTTGCATTAGGCAGAGTTAGACTGGCACCAGTGTACTTGCATTAGCCAGTGATAGACTGGCGCCAGTGTACTTGCATTAGGCAGTGATAGACTGGCGCCAGTGTACTTACATTAGGCAGAGTTAGACTGGCACCAGTGTACTTGCATTGGGCAGAGTTAGACTGGCGCCAGTGTACTTGCATTAGGCAGTGATAGACTGGCACCAGTGTACTTACATGAGGCAGAGTTAGACTGGCACCAGTGTACTTGCATTAGGCAGAGTTAGACTGGCACCAGTGTACTTGCATTAGCCAGTGATAGACTGGCGCCAGTGTACTTACATTAGCCAGTGATAGACTGGCGCCAGTGTACTTGCACTAGGCAGTGATAGACTGGCGCCAGTGTACTTGCATTAGGCAGTGATAGACTGGCGCCAGTGTACTTGCATTAGCCAGTGATAGACTGACGCCAGTGTACTTGCATTAGGCAGAGTTAGACTGGCGCCAGTGTACTTACGCTAGTCGGTGATAGACTGGCGCCAGTGTACTTGCATTAGCCAGTGATAGACTGGCGCCAGTGTACTTACATTAGCCAGTGATAGACTGGCGCCAGTGTACTTACATTAGCCAGTGATAGACTGGCGCCAGTGTACTTGCATTAGGCAGTGATAGACTGGCGCCAGTGTACTTGCATTAGGCAGTGATAGACTGGCGCCAGTGTACTTGCATTAGGCAGTGATAGACTGGCGCCAGTGTCCTTGGATTAGGCAGAGTTAGACTGGCGCCAGTGTACTTGCATTAGGCAGTGATAGACTGACGCCAGTGTACTTACATGAGGCAGTGATAGACTGGCGCCAGTGTCCTTGGATTAGGCAGAGTTAGACTGGCGCCAGTGTACTTGCATTAGGCAGTGATAGACTGACGCCAGTGTACTTGCATTAGCCAGTGATAGACTGGCACCAGTGTACTTGCATTAGCCAGTGATAGACTGGCACCAGTGTACTTGCATTAGGCAGAGTTAGACTGGCACCAGTGTACTTGCATTAGCCAGTGATAGACTGGCGCCAGTGTACTTACATTAGCCAGTGATAGACTGGCACCAGTGTACTTGCATTAGGCAGAGTTAGACTGGCGCCAGTGTACTTACATTAGGCAGTGATAGACTGGCGCCAGTGTACTTGCATTAGGCAGTGATAGACTGGCGCCAGTGTACTTGCATTAGGCAGTGATAGACTGGCGCCAGTGTACTTACATGAGGCAGAGTTAGACTGGCACAAGTGTACTTGCATTAGGCAGTGATAGACTGGCACCAGTGTACTTGCATTAGGCAGTGATAGACTGGCGCCAGTGTCCTTGGATTAGGCAGAGTTAGACTGGCGCCAGTGTACTTGCATTAGGCAGTGATAGACTGGCGCCAGTGTACTTATATTAGGCAGAGTTAGACTGGCACCAGTGTACTTGCATTAGGCAAAGTTAGACTGGCGCCAGTGTACTTGCATTAGGCAGTGATACACTGGCGCCAGTGTACTTGCATTAGGCAGTGATAGACTGGCGCCAGTGTACTTACATGAGGCAGAGTTAGACTGGCACCAGTGTACTTGCATTAGGCAGTGATAGACTGGCACCAGTGTACTTACATGAGGCAGAGTTAGACTGGCGCCAGTGTACTTGCATTAGGCAGTGATAGACTGGCGCCAGTGTACTTACATTAGGCAGAGTTAGACTGGCACCAGTGTACTTGCATTAGGCAGAGTTAGACTGGCGCCAGTGTACTTGCATTAGGCAGTGATAGACTGGCGCCAGTGTACTTACATGAGGCAGAGTTAGACTGGCACCAGTGTACTTGCATTAGGCAGAGTTAGACTGGCGCCAGTGTACTTGCATTAGGCAGTGATAGACTGGCGCCAGTGTACTTACATGAGGCAGAGTTAGACTGGCACCAGTGTACTTGCATTAGGCAGAGTTAGACTGGCACCAGTGTACTTGCATTAGCCAGTGATAGACTGGCGCCAGTATACTTGCACTAGGCAGTGATAGACTGGCGCCAGTGTACTTGCATTAGGCAGTGATAGACTGGCGCCAGTGTACTTGCATTAGGCAGTGATAGACTGGCGCCAGTGTACTTGAATTAGGCAGTGATAGACTGGCGCCAGTGTACTTACATTAGGCAGTGATAGACTGGCGCCAGTGTACTTGCTTTAGGCAGTGATAGACTGGCGCCAGTGTACTTGCATTAGGCAGTGATAGACTGGCGCCAGTGTACTTGCATTAGGCAGAGTTAGACTGGCGCCAGTGTACTTACGCTAGGCAGTGATAGACTGGCGCCAGTGTACTTCCATTAGGCAGTGATAGACTGGCGCCAGTATACTTGCATTAGGCAGTGATAGACTGACGCCAGTGTACTTGCATAAGGCAGTGATAGACTGGCGCCAGTGTACTTCCATTAGGCAGTGATAGACTGGCGCCAGTGTACTTGCATTAGCCAGTGATAGACTGGCGCCAGTGTACTTGCAAGACGATTGCGCGAAAATTGATAACACTCTGATTGTTTGTATTGTATTGTCATTATTTGCTTCTTTGCCGTGCTCCGAAACTCATCTCCATTTCTTTTTCCAGATTCACAATTGTATCGTCTTCATCCATTTAAATTCGGATGTTTCGTTATGAAAACAATTCGACTAGATTCATTTCAGAGTGGCCTTGAGCAACGTTTAAGTTTAAGTTTCCCAATAGAGTTCTGTGTCTTGAGGTCATGTAATAAACGCTTGATAAATTCTTTCCAAACAGTAATGGACTTACAAGGCTGCCCGTGACTAAAGATTTATTGCGCTATAAGTGATACGTCAATATAGACTACTTGTTTAGTAGTGTGATATCTTGTGGTGCCGTGAATAAATAATTCAATTTCATAAATTGGTAATTAGAACTGTAGAATATTTATCTGTTTTAATGACGTAAATATAATATGTTAATGCAATACAAAGGCTAAAAAGGATAAGATAATTGATTTAGATATTGTTAATGTCGTCACTGTATTTTCTCTAAACAATGTTCGAGACTATCTTTGGTCCTGAGTGTTCGCGATACTTATATATAGTTTGTCTACAATACATTATTGGGTATTCTCAATTCCCTGTGCTTTGAAGAGCCCAGAACCCGGAGATATATCCACAGACCAAAGTATGTGTATTGCCGTGAGCACATAGATCCCTTCTTATTCTTGATCTAACCTAAATACAGTATGAAGTATTCATTACTTCAAGTCCATCATAATATATTGGATATCGTTGTGTCAACAACGTTACGCATCCTTTCTCACTTCAAACTATACTAATTTATTGGATTGATATTTTATTTCACACATTTCACAATTTGTTTCACATCTATTGACTTTATCGTGAGTTATTTTAACATCTTTGAAACATTCGAAAGTGAGAATTCTGATAGTTCCGTTTATTTTAGTATCGACTCTGCGAATACATAACTCTTATCTCATTGAACTGAATAATGGATACTTTTGACTGTGTATATTGATTGCGTATTGGACGTTAGTGCTTCCTTTTCCCGTTGAGACAAGATATAAACTCATGTTTGTACCGTAGTTACTTCTTGAATTCTGTGTTTCAGATTACAGTGTGTAAACATCTCCTTGTGACGCTTTTAATATTTTATTTTTCTATATTCTGACCATACCAAAGTTCATGCAATATGTACGCTGAATTTCAGCTCATTACAACCTTTGGTTCGCTGGTTCTAGTCGATGCTTACAGGTTTCACCGCAATGCATAGCCACCATGGCGTTTTCTCCTTGCGATAATTAATACCAGCAGTCGTGATTGGAGTGAAACAATCTTGAAATCAGCTTTAAACCCTAACTCACCTCATATTGATTAAATCAATGAAGAGGGGTCACAATTTAATTAAGAGGGATACGTTAAGCGTTTGAGACACTTACAGTGTAATTTAGTGGACTTAATATTTCAGACAAAATCTTATTAATGTAAGACCGCAATGTTAAGTAATTCCATCATTTTGATCACTCGGGTGTATATATAAACACGGTCGCTCATCCTTTCCTATTGGTAATACGACCAGAATAAATTCGTTAGGAAAAACATACACCGTTTAGGAAAGCTTGTTACACCAGAAAGTGTAACTAGTCAACCCTTTGTACTCACATAAAGGTCTTTTCAAAAGGAAATTGCCCTGGGAGCGGTTTCAATTTCGCAGATGGTATTCCCTTAAGCAGGCAAATGTTTGTGTGTTTCATGTGCCAGACCCGAAACTCGTATATTCTCTTTTGAAGTGAAGTAAATGGTTTGTTAGTGTAGGAGAAATCGACAACGTCTTGACAGGTAATAGCACTGGTGTGACAGGTCCGGTGACTGACGAGCTTTGAAATGGAAGCACAGAGGAACGGTAATGGTAGAAAGACTTCTACCGTGATGCAAGGCTCGGGGCTGTGCTTCTCGCAGAACCTTTAATGGGTTACGTCTTGCCAATCTCCATCGACACATTTCATTCTCAAGGAAGGATTTTTCCGGAATTAACTCTCGAATTTAGCTTAGATAAATCAAGTCCGATGTATGTGTACAGCAGAGGGAGCAATATATGGGTAGTTTAAATACAATAATTTGATGTTCATTATATGGTTTCATTTTTGAATTGATTTTGGTGATAAACACACAAGTCTAGATCTATTTCGATTAGTTGAACGCTCGCCTGTGTGTAAGCAAGCATGAACAATAATGGGATTGCCGTACATGATCAGATTTTAAGGAGTGTTATCACTTAAACTTCTTTGTTAACACACAAGGACGACGTATTTACTGCCTATGTTATATTTAATGTCTCTATGAATATGAAATGGACTAAATAATTAATAAGTTAGGTATTCCATGTGTACAACATGGTAAGAAATTACAAGAAATCACTGCTTTAAGTGAGTGATTTCAGCGAAATGGACTATACATGATTTAAGAGATCATGCATTTCGATGTGTTAATCTTAATGATTAATCAAGATGAAGTGTATTGCTTTGTAACAGTGTGAAAGTATGCCCAGTAAAGGTGGCTCTTGCTCCCACCACCTGGACCTCGCTGTTGATGACTTGTACTGCCCCAGCAGGGAAGAAACAACTGCTATATTTAAACATGATTTGTATGATGCCACCGCTAAATCGACCTCGAAATAATTGCATCGTGAGAGAGACAAAACAATCGAAACAGATATGTGTGATTAACCGAGGCATGTCTATATGTAATGGAACAGAAGCAGTAATTTGAGTCAATTACTCGGGTTTATCCCTATAAATAATGTGATCGGATTTGTTCCTATCTGCCGTGTCACATTGCTGATTGGGTGATAATTGGTCCAAAAAGATCGGATCTCGACATACAGCTGGCAACAACAAGTCGAAAGCTTGACTTCTTATCTTGACTTATAAATTATCTCAAATGATATATTATATTTGTTAAAATTTATCAATCTATTTTATCAAGTAAAACAGTTTATGGGAGCCAAAATACTGAAAGCAAGTCAACAAATATGTTTCGATCAATGACAGAATAAATATTAAAATCATACGAACAATATCATGGGAAAAGCATTTCAAACGACGTAGTTATTATAGTTAGTGAACAGTTAGTGAAATATAATATGTAGTACTTATGACAATGCTGCAATAATGATATACACATTATATTTCCCAATTTATTTTAAAAGTTTAAAAACTGTCGAACCTTGATGAGATACCCCAACTGAATAAATACATAGCACATCAACATAGCACACCAACATAGCACAAAGCACATCAACATAGCACATCAACATAGCACATCAACATAGCACATCAAAATATCACATCAACATAGCACATCAACATAGCACATCAACATAGCACATCAGTGAAACATACCAATCATATACTCATTCACATATTGTACTGGACAGTTTACAGCTCTCTGCAATACAATCCTATATTGAACGCCAATCACTCATTCTTATGGGCAAACTCTGCAGAGTCAGTAGCAGATACTACTTTAAACGTGTCTTCATTGGTCGATTTGGTCAGTATAAATGTGAGCTAAACAACTTTAAACAGTGCCTCTTCTCATCTGCCTTCAACATGTTCAGACTTGCTGAAAAATACAACCTGGAAAAGGAAATGAACGGTTACTTCGATGCATGTAATGTCCTGGTAGAAAGAGTCAAAAGCTTCGACATACATTTTGTATCACTTCGAATGGACAGAATGGTCAGCAATGATCTGTCCATATACATGACAGTACGACATGAAAATACCAATAAACTCTGGTTACTGTGCAAATGTTTCCAATGAAATTTAATGCTATTTCTAAAAAATTTCATATAGCATGTAAGCCACTGGAATCAAGAGAGTGTGATTGTGGTACAACTGTCTATTATCTTGTAAACCATGTTTTATCTCATGTCCTAAACATGACAGAGAGAGACGAACTATATAACCAAGTATTTGACATCATGGATGTTAAATGCTTTACTGACCTGTGGTCAAAAGATGATGATCTCATTATTTCTTGGTGGATTCCCAGAGTGTACGGAGGAACTGCAATTTGACACCTGGTGCCAAATAATGATAATTGTGGCTGAATTTGTCACAAATTGCGATTCTCTATTTCATTGACTGTTTAATGCAAATAACCAATCACTTGTCATTATAGACAATGTGGTAATACAATGTCTGTAATCTTCATCAATGGAGGAAATAAAGCCAATCTATCTATCAATCAAACAAAACCTCAAGGGCAATTTTAATCCATTCACTTTCTGTTTAATCCACCACAGACTGCATTTATGTTCAGTTCAGTTCAGATGTTATGACTTCTGTCTGTTCGTTCATGCCGTGTCACGAGTCATTAGTGTTTTCATTGAAGAATTACTTTGCCAGAAACAAACTGATAGGCAATCACTATATCCGACATCTTTGAACATGAGCTTGATGGATCAGCTTTCCCTCGGACCACCTGTTGTCGTACTGCTATTCCCTGGGTGCTACACGTGCTAATCCAATTACTTTGAGGCAGAATATTGAAAATAGGAAAGGTTTATGAGAACATACACGTTAGTAAAGAAGATCATGACATTAACGTGCCCGAACACACGGATAAAATAGTGTGCGTGACAGAGGTCATCTATTCAATGGTCGTTTAAGAGGTCGGACACCTCATCAGACGTTTTAATAACCAGAGTGGGAATTTAAGAATTCTTTACAAATTGACATATTCTAGGTTCAGAGTTCAAGGTTCGAGGTGTTATTAACTCAATTCCGATGTCGGTGGTACATAAGCATAACACATAAACAGTTATATACAGAATAAATCGACCAAGGTGGCATATGTGTTGAATGGCCAGACTGCGTCTTCCTCCAAACAAGCCTAACTGCCTAGAACACCATCGGTTTCGTGTACGTACAGGACGCCACCAACACAGCAGTGAACTTACATGACTCTAGTGGCATTGAACTTTTGGAGTTGAGCACTGAACACAATACCTTGAAGCAAAAACTATTTTAAGAACTTACGCAAAGACAAAAAATAGCATTTGAGAACAGCGTAGAAAACGAAATTGCGAAAGCGTCAAAAAGCAAAATGTGTAAAGAATTCTGGAGATCAATTAAACAACATTGCGACACTAACTAGGCAAACATAGCTATAGCTGCAGATACGTGGTTGGATTATTTCAGGGATCTCCTAACCCCCCAACCAACTCCCAGCTTGACAAAGATGTTAAAGAATTTCTAGAAAGACATGATGTTGAGAGTTGCAACCAATGTAGAAACTGTGATGATCTGTTAGGAACGGAGATTTCTGACAAAGAAATTATTAGATCTATAAAACATTTTAAAAATGGTAAATCCCCTGGCTCAGACGGTATTCCCGCTGAAGCTCTTACAGAATAATGCTTATTAGTATTGACCTTTTATAAAAGATTCGTCAATGAAATACTGAACTCGGGAAACCTCCCTGAACCATGGAATATGGATTTGATTGTACCTCTCTATAAAACAGGAAGTAAGAACGATCCTAATAACTATAGAGGAATTGCTCTTCTCGATATTCTAAGTAAACTATTCATGTCTATTGTAGAGTCTCTCATTAAACTGTGGATCACCACGCAAGAACTTATTTCCGAGTCACAGGCAGGATTTACGGAAGATTATAGCACAACTGAGATCAAAAAGTAACTCTATGTTCTATAATACATATATATATAAAGAAACGCGGCAAGTTCTATTGTATATTTGTCGATTTTCAGAAAGATTTTGACACAGTTGACAGAAACAAGCTTTGGTCAGTTCTCTTTAACAATGGTATTCATGGTAAAATAAATACCCTGCTTCGAAATATGTACACAAATGTGAAATCTGTGTAGTAAACAAACTATGACTATGAGATATTTAATTCCACGACGGGCGTCCGTCAAGGTTGCATTTTATCTCCTATTCTATTCATTTTATACATTAATGAACTTAAGGACATCGTGAAGAGCAATTATAGTGGTGCAATTATCGACGAAGCCGTCGATGCACTCTCAATTCTCTTATTTGCTGATGATGTTGCAATATTTGGAGACATTAATCTACAAAAGAAAATCGATATCCTAGAAGTGTATTGTAAGAAATGTGGCCTTTCTATAAATACTCATTAGACTAAGGTCGTGGTGTTCAAAATAGGTGGTAAAGTGTCTCAAAATGAAAAATGGTATACTTGAAACTGTGTCTTACTATAAGTATCTTGGTTTAACCTTATCATATCGAAACATGTTTTCTAAGGCTTGTGAAATGTTATCCAAACATACCTATAAATCAGTAATTCCAGACATAGCTTTTAAAATATTTGATGGAAAAATCCAACCTATCCCTTTGATCTGGGGAACATTGTACCGCAATAACATATAAAAAGTTCACTCTATTTATTTCAAATTTGTATTACGAGGCGGTTGCCGCTCACTCACAACAACTGTTTTAGCTGAATGTGGACGATATCCACTGCACGTTAACTATAAGACACGAGTTATATCGTATTGGATACGGTTGCTCAGACAACCCGATTCCCGTAATTCAAATCGATGTTATCATATGCTAAAACGTTTAGATGATACTGGAGATGTAAACTGGACCTCAGCAGTGCGAGAGTTACTGTTCCAGTATGGCTTGTCTTATGTTTGGTTTAATCAGGATGTAGGCAATAAGGAATTGTTCCTGAACATATTCAAGCAAAGATGTAAAGATATTAATTATCAAGAGTGGTCAACCACTGTGACTTCTTCAAAATATTTGAACACATATTCAACTTATAAACTTGATATAATGCCAGAAAGGTATTTACGAGTATTACCTTCCTTTTATTTGCGCAGAGCACTGACACAATTTCGATGTGGTATTGCTGGTTTTAACATACGAGTATTTAGAAGATCAAAAGATGCAGATATCACCATTGCCATGTGTCCAAATAAGCTAGAAAATGAGTTCCATGTTCTACTAGAATGCCCATTATATACTGACTTACGAATCAAATACATACGATGTTATTATTACAATAACCCTAATTTACATACATTCATAACTCTTTTGATTCAAATTCAGCAAACGTCTTATTACGTTTAGCCCTGTATTGTTCAAAAGTAAAATGTGGACAATGTCAAGGCGCTCCGGATTGTATCTTACTATGAATGCCAATGTATTGTTGGCCTCATGACCACTCATACAAATACAATCATCTGTCTGCCGTCTGTCTGCATATGTGCTGAAACATTTATAGAGAGTATTACCCGAGGAAGTGTGTCATATGACTTTTACGAAACGAGTGTGATTTTTTGTATTGCCCGAGCGAGAGCGAGGGTTATACATAAATTTGCACACGTTTCGTAAAAGTCATATGGCACACTTTCGAGTGTAATAATTTCTTTATTACCCATTTTATTCCATTTGATTCGCGTTAAAATAGTCAGGAAACGGCCCGCTTCCCTTGCGACGGCAAGCTACAGTGACGTCACGAACAATCATTTTATGACGTCCCAGGCGACGTAATACGGGAAGCCGCGGTGAAACAATCGTTGCTAGGCAAACGTGATATGTGCACATGTGCTCATATAAAAAATATTAACTCGGTTATTTTCAACCATATGGGTAATAATATGCAGATACGAAATACTGGTGTGACAATAAATATGCACAAAATACAACTAAGAGTTTTAGTAATCAAGATAGAATAGTTCAATTCCGTCGACTTCATATGTGGATGTGTTTGAGTTATTTATTTGTTTCGACCACAATGCTGGTGTATATGTTGATACGAGGCACATGATCCAAGTAGAGTCACGCTTTCTTCTCGCGAGATTTTAAACGTGAACTATCAGACAGTAGATGGGTATATGTAGTGGAATTCCATTCATCATGTTTCAATCAGGATATGCCAATGACTTAAAGTTTACATCCATTAAGTCTAGTCAATGTAAAACTTGAGAGATGCTTAAAATAATACACAATAAGATAAATAGACTATACCGGCGGAGGAATAACTGGAGTTAACATTCCACATATACATGTAGAAAATACAAGGTATATATAACATACTGTATCGTACACTGGACAACATACGTTAGGGATGAATGAGAACAAGTTATATGGATACTCAACTTCTTTATTGAAATGAGTGCGACATTTCGATGCAGATACTATTACCGTTATCAAGCGAGGGGAGTTGACTATCCATAGAACTCTTTCTCATTTGCCATACCAGCTTCTAAAATGCCTCTCAAGGAAGTTTTTTTTTTTTTTTTTTTTTTTTTTTTTATTAATCCATTTCCAATTCATTCTTACATTTCATATGACAAACAAAGGCATTGAATAAACATTCTTTTTGATATAAATCATATATGAATAAAAAATGCAAAGTCTATGAGGCAAGAGATAGAAGTATCATTTGCACACTGGGTGGGGTATTGACATTTTATGGGCGCTTCAATCTATACCAAATATGACAGGTAAATGTTTCCATTTCACAATGAAGGAACCTGTCCTGTTGTTTTTTCTAGCTATAAATTTTTCAATTTTACATGTTTCTCTTAAGATTTTAAAAAATGTCTCAGAAGAAAGAGCATGTTGTTTGATACTTGAAACATAAATGAATCTTTTGGCAAGTAGAATAATATGGTTTACTATCTTATTGTGTGAGCACAATCCGAACATGATAATGAATTTTGAAAGGGTAATACTACATTGGAGATGAGTATTTATGAAATATTCTACATTATGCCAGAAGATTTTAACTAAGTCACAGTCAAAAAACACATGTGACATATCTTCTGAGGTATTTTTACAAAAAGAGCATGTATCATCATCAACTAACTTCATCCGCAAAAGTTCTTTCTTTGTATATATTGTTCTGTAGATAAACTTATATTGAAAATCTAAAAGCTTGCAATCATCTGTACATTTCCTATAATAACCAAAAACATCATTCCAAATTATGTCCTGTTGAAATGTAGTATTCCAATATTCTAGCACTTTTGGAGTGTTAGTGTTTTTTATCAGTTTGTCATAAAATATCCTTGATCCTTTGCTATTGGAGATCATATCTTTGTGAACATGATTAATGATAACATGGTTCAAGCCTCTCAAGGAAGTTACACATTAGGAATATTGGATTTATGATTGATGATTTTATCAATGTGTCAGTGATTTACTGGATCTGTATTTACAATTTAGAAATGCTCATATATCCCTAACTCTGTACGGTTTACAGATTGTCCCCTTTCTTTACACTAATGATCGCACCATCGGGTATATTTTCACCTTTTCCTGAAGCAATTTTATAATTTGATGAAACATGGACTAGCAATTCCGTCATTTCATCTTTGAAAATCAAATTGTGCTATTGTGCCCCAATCGATGACAGAGAGCAAAGAGTGTTAGGAGTGTTTGCCACATACAAATATCACTTTTCCAGACCCACCTTCCTGCTGAAGACAGCTAATCCAATTCTAGATGTGCCAGTAATGTAACAATCTCCGCTATTTGTGAGCGGCATTCAAGTGGCTAGTGGAAATCAGGGGACCTAGGAGTACATGCCAGGGTAATTACGGAAAGGTTTAGACCTTTGCCGCATAGTAACCTAGGTACTTTGTTGCTATCAAGTGTTCATCAGCGAGAATTGAAACCTTTCTGAAGCAGCCATGCTTCGCATTTTCTTCCTTGGGGCAACTATTGAGTTTCACTACTAGGACACGCCGGGGTACTTGTATGCGTGCTGTCTGATCATCATGTAATGGCGCTGTTACACCCTTGGTAATTGTACTTACAAACATCATGTACTGACATTGCACATAAACTTAATCAGACTAACTATTAACACGAGGTTCAAACTTTAAAATATATCTTCTAACTGGTTTCGAATTGACGTGCTTACTGAGAACACTCGTCACGCCACCGTTGCCGTCCATACTGGTAATGAAACACTTGGAATGCTAGACCAAGTAAATAAAATGATTGCTTGCAAATTGTTCAGAAAAGTTGATGTAGATGCATATATTGAATTCACAAAGTTGCAAACCATTCCATTAATACGTCGTTGACTTGTTACTTGTTATCAAGATAACTTCATGTGCATTAAATTTTCAAGTTTGTGAAGAAATTTAAAAAGTTCATCGAATTATTTTAACATTGATGCTTGGATTAGTTTAGACTTGAAAGAAAACCACGCAAGTCATAATTACGTTAATGCTGCTTAAGCCATTCTATTGGACACTAGTTAAAATGCATCACTCTTCTAAGCCTCTGTCGACCTGAAGCGCCGGGCAATTACCAGACAACCACAACCACGAATAGACTTAATGCATTACTTCCGTGTGAAGCTCCCCTTCCGACAATAATGGACTAGTCCACAATAGCTGAATCGTTCTATACTCGATGCAGTCCGGCACACGTGAGAGGGGAGGAAGCGCGGTGATGCTACAACTCTCGCAATGTATCGTTTGCTGGTTGCTGGACTATACTGTCTCATATGTCTCTTCACTGGAGGTAAGTACACAAGCCACTTTTTGTTTAGTTACTATGTCTGATATGTCACTTCACTGTACGTTAGGAAACATGTATTATTTGTTAAGTCATTGTGTATGAACTGTTTCGATTCGTAAGTACTGGGTGTAATGTTTTATTTTGTTGTCATTCATTATTTGTTATTATTTGCTTGTTCACTTTTTGCATTGTTAATAAAAAAAACATTATTCTTTTTAAAAATTCCAAACTTGTTTCATCCATAATCTGTAAGAGGGCAGGACCGTGTGATCTATAACCACGGGATATTTTAGAGGACAATCAAATGAATACAAATGGTTAGTAATCTTAGTGAAACTGACTTGTTTCTAAACACACCTGTGCTCATTCAAAATAGAAGGTTGATTGTTCTTTGTCGATGAACAACAGATAGGCAACAGTGTCGTGTGTTTTGGGCATTGCTAGGTACATGTAAAACGTCGTTTACTCGGTGTTATTGGTGAAACAGTTTTATCATTTACTAAAATCAAAGGAATCTCACTTTCTAACTATGGTATATTTATCTTGAGTTTGTCATTTGTTCATGTTTCGGAGGTTTAAATGGAAGTCTCATAATATATCAAGGTAGGTTAGACAGACCAGAAGACAGGAGGTATTTGTTGAGGCCAAATGTTCTTTGATATGAAATCTAGGTATGTTAGACACACCAGAGGACAATAGGTTATTGTTAAGACCAAATGTTCTTTGATAGGAATATGCGTATAATTAGTCACTGAGTAACACATATAATTGAGTGAAAACTTTGTTAAATCACACCTTAAATGTTTATTATTTACTCCAGTAATAACTTTTCACTTTCGTTCGTTAATTTAATCATTAATGCTTAGCTATTTACTATCATCTTCGTTCCTTGTGGAGCATATATACGGCAGGCAGTAGTTTTCTCGATTTCGTTCTGTCCCGGGCTAGTGTCTCTACCACTTTCCTAGTGTTCCGGCCCAAAGCGTTAATTCTTAATATGTCCTGGCAATGACTTGTCATCATCAACTTAACGTTAACTTCATTGTGGTCCACCAATGTACCCTAAGCGAGTATTGTCAGGCTGTTATTTTAGGTTTACAGAAAGATTCCAGTATATGGTGTAGATGTTTGTTGTTGATCTTGTTATCCACGTGTTTATTTCTCGTTGAATCCATGTCATGATCAGTTAGTGTATTTTTCACCCTACCGTTAAAGAGGTGTCCTTTACGAGTTACCCAACTGACTACAAGCTAAGGCTGAGTGTAGATCTATACACAAAGGAGAACAAATCAATAGTTAATCAAAAACCTTTTTGCTACGAAATGTATACGTTTCGCTGTAGATTGCGACATCCTTGTGAAGCGGGGATTAATTGCAGAAAAGGTTTCATTTGCTGCAATAAAGAACATACCATAGAACGTCGGTCTCATATATTTGTACACTTTCTGAAGTGTCTCTTAAAGAGGGTAATTTGCCTTGTTAATACGAGCATGGAGATTTACAGACAAAGGAGTGATACACACATACAGTAGCTACATACAAACACGCTTGGGAGATAACACGTCTGGGAGATAACACGTCTGGGAGATAACACGTCTGGGAGATAACACGTCTGGGAGACACAGTGATTTGACAATAACGGCGTTATCAAGCTGCTTTACATCGGTACGCTGAATTTCAGCGCAGTACCATCCCTGGTTCGCCAGTTCCAGTCGATACTCGCAGGTTTCACCGCAATACGTGGCCACCATGGCGTTGCGGGCTTTCTCCCTGCAATAGCTGCCGTGATATAAGTGAAATACTCTTGAAGCGGCGTTAAACCCCATCTCACACCGTTTATCGCAATATTAAATACAATAGTTAAGTGTACTATAATTGGATGCAATGATACATCTGGATTAACACATACTATAAATGTATGTATATGTAACAACACTTGTATACGCCGGAAACTGTCACTTGTTTATTCTGTATTTATATTTCATGTATTCGTAAAGCTTAAATAAACGTGCGTTGTAACTAGATGCATATATGAACGGTAGACAAAGTGTTAAACTTTGTTGGTAAGTTGTTGCAATACCTCAGTCTATGCACTCAAGAATGTGGTATGTCAGTCTTCTGGGTTCGTTTTCAACATTTATGTTCATCACAAATAACTATCAAATAAATGGGGTGATTCACCTTTTAACTCCCCCGCTGAGAAATGTTGCAACACTTCGTGGTGTTTTTAAACACAGGTATGTTGTGTGGTAATGAAATAGTCTCCTGTTTCATAGTTAAACTTTACAAGACCAACTGAATATAAGAGTAGGGTGATATAGAGTATATTTACTTCTGTTTATGTTGAGTAGGGTAATATAGAGTATATGTACTTCTGTTTATGCTGAGCAGGGTAATATAGAGTATATTTACTTCTGTTTATGCTGAGTAGAGTAATATAGAGTATATTTACTTCTGTTTATGCTGAGCAGGGTAATATAGAGTATATTTACTTCTGTTTATGCTGAGCAGGGTAATATAGAGTATATTTACTTCTGTTTATGCTGAGCAGGGTAATATAGAGTATATTTACTTCTGTTTATGCTGAGTAGAGTAATATAGAGTATATTTACTTCTGTTTATGCTGAGCAGGGTAATATAGAGTATATTTACTTCTGTTTATGCTGAGTAGAGTAATATAGAGTATATTTACTTCTGTTTATGTTGAGTAGGGTAATATAGAGTATATTTACTTCTGTTTATGCTGAGCAGGGTAATATAGAGTATATTTACTTCTGTTTATGCTGAGCAGGGTAATATAGAGTATATTTACTTCTGTTTATGCTGAGGAGGGTAATATAGAGTATATTTACTTCTGTTTATGCTGAGGAGGGTAATATAGAGTTTATTTACTTCTGTTTATGCTGAGTAGAGTATATTTACTTCTGTTTATGCTGAGCAGGGTAATATAGAGTGTATTTACTTCTTTTTATGCTGAGCAGGGTAATATAGAGTATATTTACTTCTGTTTATGCTGAGTAGGGTAATATAGAGTATATTTACTTCTCTTTATGCTGAGTAGGGTGATATAGAGTATATTTACTTCTGTTTATGCTGAGCAGGGTAATATAGAGTATATTTACTTCTGTTTATGCTGAGTGTGGTAATATAGAGTATATTTACTTCGGTTTATGCTGAGAAGGGTAATATAGAGTATATTTACTTCTGTTTATGCTGAGCAGGGTGATATAGAGTATATTTACTTCTGTTTATGCTGAGCAGGGTAATATAGAGTGTATTTACTTCTTTTTATGCTGAGCAGGGTAATATAGAGTATATTTACTTCTGTTTATGCTGAGGAGGGTAATATAGAGTATATTTACTTCTGTTTATGCTGAGTAGAGTATATTTACTTCTGTTTATGCTGAGCAGGGTAATATAGAGTGTATTTACTACTTTTTATGCTGAGCAGGGTAATATAGAGTATATTTACTTCTGTTTATGCTGAGTAGGGTAATATAGAGTATATTTACTTCTGTTTATGCTGAGTAGAGTATATTTACTTCTGTTTATGCTGAGCAGGGTAATATAGAGTGTATTTACTTCTTTTTATGCTGAGCAGGGTAATATAGAGTATATTTACTTCTGTTTATGCTGAGTAGGGTAATATAGAGTATATTTACTTCTCTTTATGCTGAGTAGGGTGATATAGAGTATATTTACTTCTGTTTATGCTGAGCAGGGTAATATAGAGTATATTTACTTCTGTTTATGCTGAGTGTGGTAATATAGAGTATATTTACTTCGGTTTATGCTGAGAAGGGTAATATAGAGTATATTTACTTCTGTTTATGCTGAGCAGGGTGATATAGAGTATATTTACTTCTGTTTATGCTGAGCAGGGTAATATAGAGTGTATTTACTTCTTTTTATGCTGAGCAGGGTAATATAGAGTATATTTACTTCTGTTTATGCTGAGGAGGGTAATATAGAGTATATTTACTTCTGTTTATGCTGAGTAGAGTATATTTACTTCTGTTTATGCTGAGCAGGGTAATATAGAGTGTATTTACTACTTTTTATGCTGAGCAGGGTAATATAGAGTATATTTACTTCTGTTTATGCTGAGTAGGGTAATATAGAGTATATTTACTTCTGTTTATGCTGAGTAGGGTGATATAGAGTATATTTACTTCTGTTTATGCTGAGCAGGGTAATATAGAGTATATTTACTTCTGTTTATGCTGAGTAGGGTAATAAAGAGTATATTTACTTCTGTTTATGCTGAGTAGGGTAATATAGAGTATATTTACTTCTGTTTATGCTGAGCAGGGTGATATAGAGTATATTTACTTCTGTTTATGCTGAGCAGGGTAATATAGAGTATATTTACTTCTGTTTATGCTGGATTTGGAAATCGATACGAGGGACTTCACTCCTATGAGTGTGACTATGTGTATAGTTGAACGTATAATGCTTAGTTCTGTTTGAAAAGGATTACTGTGTCACTTTCCACCAGGGGCACGGTAACTCTGTCTGCAGTAGAGAACTGTTAGGTTTGGGTGCAATGCGACCCTGAATTTCAGCTTAGTACCACCCATGCTTCGCTAGTTTCAACTGCATCTCGCAGGTTTCACCGCAATGCATGGCCAACATGGCGTTACGGGCTTTCTCCCTGCCATAATACTAGCAGTCGCAATAGAAGTCAAATACTCTTGAAAGCGGCGTTAAATCCCACCTCACCTCACCTCACCTCACCTCACCTCACCTCACCTCACCTATGTCACTTTACAAACAAACAACAAAGCGATGCCATTAATGAAGTTGCAACGTTAAGGATGGTTAGAATACATGCCGCGAGAGAGTGAACTAAATTGAATTGTTATTTTTGGGATCACGCGACAAGGATTGTATTATGACTCTATTCATGTCTCATGATTCTTTCTGATTGTCGTTAGGTATCTGTACGTCGTCTCATTTGATCGTTTTGGTGAAGTTTAGCAAAAATTAGCTTAGATAATTAAATGCAGTTAGAGGCAGCTTTGAGCCTATACGAAGCCCAACACCAAAATGTGTCAATAGTAAAATGATAGTTTATTATGTTATATCATCTTATATACAGTTGATATCAATTAATTAATCTATCAATGAACATAAAACGTGTTATCAGTCACTAGTTAATACATGTAAAACATTTGAACGCGTCATCAGTTTCTACTACCTGGTATGCTTTCCCAACAACGCTGTTATAAGGTCGTGCAACTGCTCATGACCTAATGTACTTAGGCGACCTGTCCAACACATGACTGTCCAAAAATACTCTGAAACTACTGTCACCTACTAAATCTGACATTGTGCACTATAATTGTAAAAGTATCTCATCTAACCTTTTCGTAACTATACTACTCATGTTTTTAGAGTTGATGCAATATTCATAGCATTTTGTAAGACGTACTTAAAAGAAATTTACAATCAAAGTTTTTTAGATTAAATTGTCAGATTGATTTTGATGACGTTGAATGTTAATCTGCTTTCCGTGTACTCTCAGATAAATCATGTTTTGTCTTATAGTCGCTTTCTTTCTGTTCGTCCATTGTTTATGTGATATATTCCTTTGCGACTCAACTGTGTTTTTGTAAAAGTGATCTTAAAAACAGATTGACAGTGGTGTAAACGCCTTTTTTCTTTTTAGATTTATAGAATGGTGGAAAGTTGTGTTTTACACTCAATGTAGATACATCATTAGAAAACTATTTACATAATATCTAAGACTTTTGTGCTTTATATTTGTGTTGATTGCTTGCACAGTCAAGATAGTGCGACATCTGTATTCCTATAGATTGAATACAATATAATTGAAAGATGTCACCTGTATTCCTATAGAATGAATACAATATAATTAAAAAAGATGTCATCTGTATTCCTATAGAAGGAATACAATTTATATGAAAGACGTCATCTGTATTCCTATAGAATGAATACAATATAATTGAAAGATGGCATCTGTATTCCTATAGAATGAATACAATATATACGAAAGATGTCATCTGTATTCCTATAGAAGGAATACAATATATACGAAATACGTCGTCTGTATTCCTATAGAATGAATACAATATAATTGAAAGATGTCACCTGTATTCATATAGAATCAATACAATATAATTGAAAGATGTCATCTGTATCCCTATAGAATGAATACAATATATATAAAAGTCGTCACCTGTATTCCTATAGAATTAATACAATATAATTGAAAGATGTCATTTGTATTCCTATAGAATTAATACAATATAATTGAAAGATGTCATCTGTAATACTATAGAATGAATACAATATGATTGAAAGATGGCATCTGTATTCCTATAGAATAAATACAATATAATTGAAAGATGTCATCTGTATTCCTATAGAATGAATACAATATATATAAAAGACGTCATTTGTATTCCTATAGAATGAATACAATATAATTGAGAGATGTCATCCTTATTCCTATAGAATGAATGCAATTACATTTTTTGTATATATATATGAAAGATGTCATCTGTATTCCTATAGAAGGAATACAATTTATATGAAAGACGTCATCTGTATTCCTATAGAATGAATACAATATAATTGAAAGATGGCATCTGTATTCCTATAGAATAAATACAATATAATTGAAAGATGTCATCTGTATTCCTATAGAATGAATACAATATATATAAAAGACGTCATTTGTATTCCTATAGAATGAATACAATATAATTGAGAGATGTCATCCTTATTCCTATAGAATGAATGCAATTACATTTTTTTGTATATATATATGAAAGATGTCATCTGTATTCCTATAGAATGAATACAATATAATTGAAAGATGTCATCTGATTTCCACGGAGCAGGCTAGCTGGAAATGTGTGTTTGTGAAATCCTTCAAAATTTCACCTCAATTAGTTTACGTGTATACATTTTTTGTACTTCGATAAGCAACAATTTTTCAATTGGTCAGGTTTTATAATTGTAGTAACTGAGCCTGGAATAGATCATGTGTCATATTAGTCTGTAGGTTCCCGGGGCATATGTCGTGTCACGCTTACTCTGGTATATTTTAATAATTTATCTGCTATCTATCTGTATGTCTTTAGACTTTGACGTTTCACGAGAGCTTCACAGAGCAGATTATATTTTCTGATACCATCAAATACATCACTCATCTTGTAATTCGTTCAAATCGATTCAGACAAGTGTGGCATATCCCATCCCTCTTACATATTCAGCTATATATCCTTTTTAGATGGCAAGTTGATATTTAAAGGCTAAAGATCGAGTGTGATAAATACCAATTACGTGTTTATTACAACAACTAACCACGTATTATCTCTTCGTCATTCATCTTGTTTTTACAGCGTGTATTTGCTCCATGAATGACCCAGATAGGTTGGCATTTTCAACATACAAGAATTAACGTTGTATTTAATGAATGTAACTTTTGAGCTTGACAAACATCGTATATACATTCACATATTAGGAGATCATATCTTTCATTACACTCACATTTGGCGGATCGCGGTCTTGTGACAAGCTCAGTTCATCACTGTCAGGATTAATGAATAGCTCATTTTGTAGGGAAAGCATTTAGCTTGCATATCCTAGGCATCGACTGTGCAAACACAATTGTTTTTGATGCGTAATATGACATTGAATGAGCATGGTTTCGTCGTTACATCCCTTTCCTTTTATATAGTCATAGGGTAAAGTCTACATTGTATATAGGTATATGTCTTTCAAAAGCTATTTCTAAGCGTTACACGCCCCTGTGAAGGGAACACTTCGAGGACGTACATGGTTATCGTTACACAAGTAAGCGTCAGAGCGAGACTATTATTCCTGCAAGGTCTATTTAAACACGTAAACGTAAGAGTTTATAATATCGTAAAATCTTGTGATTTATGATGTCGAAACTGGTAAATATGTCCGGGTACAGAACCTCTGTAGTATAAATCGATACCCAAATATGACTCGAGTAGACAGCTGTACACACAAGTCTGTATGATAAGCTTTGACGTACGTAGCATTCATGACCCCATCATACATGTATGTGTACTGGCTGGCGACCAATTATCGCCGCATACCCATTATTGCCAACACATAGCTACATAGCTAAATACTTAAGTTGAATTGAACTTTTGTTGGTTATCAGTTTGGTGATATCTTAATGTGTGAAATAATAGGGAACCATAGGAAAACGTTGTCTGCGCAAGCGCTGTAGCTATGTGTTGGCGATAATTGGTATGCGGCGATAATTGGTCGCCAGCCAGTACAGATTGTAATGCAGGAGCGTGGATAGAGATACAATACTTGGTCATATGTATCAATATGTTTTATGGAAGACTTGAAACCGTTAAACTAGAATGAATGTAAAGTAGATTCAAAAAGTAGTTTCAGACATCGTGTATCGATATCCCTTGGCTTTCCTGTCTAGAAATATTAAATAATATTCATTCAATAATTGTTATACGGTTACATATGCACGGGCATAATGTTGAAACTGAATAGAATAAAGTCTAGGTGCTGTCAAATGACTTCTGTGAATACTAGAAAACCTAATTACCGATATTGTCCTTGAGGTATTAGCCATAAAACCTACAAAATCAATATATTGTGATGAATATATATATATATATATATATATATATATATATATATATATATATATATATATATATATATATATATCTTTATTCATGCATGAAGGCCACAGGCCCATATACATATACATACAATATATATACAAAATATTGTGAATCCAAAGTTGAACGCTTATATTTAGGTGTTTAACAAAGTCTGCCTCTTTTCATAGGCAATATATATATATTTACTAAGATTTAATAATGGTACATTTGAAGAGGAAGTTATAATATCTTTAAATATAAATGAATTTGGAGTGAATGAGGCTTTGTTTCCATAGATAAACTTAGATATCGAACGATATAAATATACTCCATTTTTTCATTAACGTACTCTGACAGCGCAGGGGTTGTCACTATTAGAGAAAAGAAAGTGTGTGTATCAGTCTTATATGTTTGTCATTTGGTCTTATGGCATCACAGAACACAGCTGGCAAAACTATGTTGTCACAACATGTTATGATTTCATAATACTGCTCAAGAAAACTAATGTTTAGATACACTAATTTTTTAATGAAAATTGTTGAAGAATAACTTTGGATGATAAATAACAAAATCTCACTCGTTAATTGAAGAAAATATGTCCTCTGCAAGACTCGGATATCAGTATAGTTTACTTAACTGGTGTTATATATGATTTTGAAAGACACCTTGGTGAGAGTAATTATATGTCGGCACATATTTATGTAGCATTTATCTCAGAATTCCAAAGGTTAACATTATTAAGATTTCTATAATCTTATATCGCCACACATAAAGCAATAGGTCACGCTGTGAAGTACGATGCCATCTTAACTTTAATGGCCACTAGCAAACAATTCCGTTCTAGTAAGATGTGACTCCCCATTTCACTACCCTAGTTTAATGTCAAGAGCTACCTCCATCAGTGCCCTTCTCGTCTTCATCCTATGTTAAGGGGATATCTTTTCAATGAAATGCTATCATCGCATGGCCCCATTGCTGTCACTATGACCATACAAAGAGACTATTTCATTTCTTTCTCACTCCACATGATCAGATGAGATAGAAATGATATTCGACATTAAAAAATGAAATAGTCTATTTATTATATAACTGTAATCTGAAGAAGAAGAAAACCAAATATGACTATTGAAAGGTTAGAACGGTATGGTCATAGGCCTAATCCTCACAACTCCCCGCTATAGCTCACGGTAAATGCAGTCAGAAAATAATTCGACTGAAATAAGTCGATATAAAACAGGATACTGTTTTACAAAACTAAATATGTTGTAAATCTTTTTAAATTTAATAGCAATAATATTTTACGATACCATCTAGTCAAGTGAAGATGGCTAAAACATTGCAGAACGCCAGTTTTGTCGTTATTTCAAACGCGAAGTGATACAGCGAGTGACGTTCGCAATTGTGCGTCACATACCTCTCGTTTTTCACGAATAAAAGAACTATTATGCAACATATCAACAATAAATGAAATTCAGAATGTTATGGAATATTGAATATGATATTAACACCTCAAAAGGTCAACATTCATTGACTGAAACATCACAGCAGCATCATTCACCGTCAGACGTGGAAAGCAAGGTAGATAATCAATTTAAAAAGGGAGATTATTTCATTTCAAAGGGAGACAATCATGAAAAGTAATTCCGGCCACACGTTAGTCACTGCAGTGAAAATATGAGTTATATTTTCACTACAGTGAAAATATGACTTTCTACTGCTTATATGCAAATATGGATTATATTTTCATTACCAAGTTAATAATAATAATGGGTTTTTATAAAGCGCTGTATCCATACACAAGGTGCATGTTCATGCTCGATATTACCCATAATTCAACTCCCTTGTTTTAATCTATGCAGCGATAAGTATGAAATCATATCGTATTCCCCTCTATGCCTGCCACAGAAGAAATGTTCCAGCCTGTGGCAGTATAAACAGGAAGGTTTATGGTATCGCCAGTAATCGTTATGGCAGAGACATAATCCATGCAATTCAATATCGTTGAACCGTACGCTAATGATGGCTGCAGTTCATAATGGCCGATAATATCAGGGCGTGTAATCGATCTTAATCTTTTATCATTCACACATTGTATTTTCTTAGGTTTGCTGTACATGGGCTTGTTAACTCGTCCAATTATAATAACGTAAACGGTAGATTGGCAGATTTTACCAATCATTGTCCGAGTAATCTCTATGATTTCTTTGAGACATTATACTACAATAGAATTACTTGGACAAAGCAAAGTTTTCTAACCGATGTTTTTCAAATTATCTCATATTTAGTTTGTGCATCATTGACTATATGTTGATTATTCAATACATGTATTATTGTCTTGCATCTATTATCAAATGAACTCCTTATCGACATGTGACACATTCATTTTTGTAAGTTTTGCTTCTTTTAGTAATTGGACGTATCTAATAAAGCCGAACAGTAAGCAATTATTTTTTTAAAATAATAAAGTGTTATTCACAAAATTGGCAAAGAGACGACCATCGCTCGTTTCATATCAAGTAATAATAGTATAAACACATACATGTAACTTCTTAGAAGTTGTACAAATGTAGGGAAATCAAGTTCTATGGACAGTTAAATTCATTATTATAACGAATATGACGTTTCAAATGCATGCATCCCTCCTTGATGAGAGTGTAATATGATCTTCATTGAATTAACCAAGTTGACTATCCTTAGAAATTGGTTTTCACCACAGACAGTAATACTGCTATCTACGAGCACACTGCAATCTCCGTGTTTAGTTCCATTTCTCGACACAGATACATTTCGCGCATTAGGATATGGAAGCTGCAAAATCCTAATTATATTTGAAGTGGATAATTTGTAGCGCAAAATTATTATCTTAGGGAAAAGCGATAAATTGAAAAAAGTGCAACTATAGTATAATGTTAGTCTCGCGGCTTGTTTGTCACTCTTTACAAAGAAAACAATGCGTTTCCTTTCCTTACCGGAACATCAATAAAATGAGAATGTCTCTATAGCAAGAAAATTGTTTTCCGTTAAGGTAATCATCGTGCCATTTTTGTCATATAGTATTTGCATAAGACATTATCTGTGCTAGACACCTATTACATGGGCGGTTTCTATATGAGTCGCGTATCTGAAAATTGTCCTTTTGAACACATTGTGATTAGACCGTTTGGTACACTGTTGTAAAGGTTAAACTTGACATTTAATACACATAGCTTTGAGGGGCATGTATTGTTCCGACAAATACATCGCCCTATCGCCAATATGATGACAATATTTCAAAATTATTCTTCAAACGACCAATTGTGTTGGAGTTGCATGATCCTAGACTGTACAGTTCCCACCAACTGTTGAGGAGTTTATAGCAATCCAATTTGTTAGGTATTTTTTAATTTTACAAGTTTTTCAATATAGTTTTTAGGGCGTGGTCCTAGTGACCCTTTTCATTTTTCATTCCCACATTAACGAATCGTGTCGACATCGTTACGTTATAAACACGAATGAGCGCCGATAACTATCGAAATATTTGTAACTTGGGTTACGAAAACATAATAACGGATATGATTGTCCCATGAAGGTGACAAAAGGGACTTCAGCCACAGCGTGAAACATTTATCAGGAGGTCTCACTGACAACACTGCCGTCACCGAGTCAAACATTCTCTCTCAAATTCTCTCATGGGGTTTGTTTCGTCAAACATTGAATCTGTTTCAGAATTTTTTCGGCATGTTGAATATTCAATCCATTTAATTCAAGTTTTGCATCCATTATCTAATTGACCGTGTGACACATTCACTTTCGTTTGCCTCAGCATCAACCGACAATCAAACATGTAGCAGCTAACATCGCAATGTATGTTTAAGGCGACACCAAATGTAGAAATGGTAAAAGTATATTAAAATATACACGACTTGATGAATATCAGTAAGCTAATTAGATTTCGGTAAACATATAATTTAAACATATAAATAAAAGGTAGCGTCCCATACTGCCAACAGTCCCAATCTGCCTACAGCTTATAACAACATGTTAAGGTCCAGTGATCAGGAAGTCAGGGTTATGTGCTACCTCTACAAAAATGAACTCAACCAAATAAAGAGGTCTTTTGGAAGTTGCAGTTGTGAAATAAAACAATGTTCTATGGTTTCTTAGTTTCTCCACTAGAATGAATGTTACGTTTTAAATGTATGTTTTCGTTTTAGTATCTTCCCGAAAGGTCGCATTCATTGAACTGTATCACTGTTTTTCTATCCATAGCGAACACATAATTTTATCATCCTTCACATGATACACTCTCAGTGTCTAGATCGACATAATTCATCAGTTTACGTTTAGCGGATTACGATATATAAACTCAGATCTTCTGAATTAGTCGCTCATAATAATACGCTCATAATAATACGCTTGATGAAAACCGCGATAAATGGACTTACTGACATATACTACGACTATAGTATTGTGTTACACTCACGGCTTGTTTATCACTTGTGACAAAGAGGACAATGATTTTCTTTTCCCGACCGGAAAATCAATAAAATGAGAATGCTTGTAAACAGTGTAGCAAGAGCATCGTATTTTCGTCATGGTGATGATTAACACAATTTACCAAACTGTTTTTGCGTAAGCAATTTTCTTTGGTAAAACCTCTGTTACATGAGATGTTTCTGTACGAGTCGTTAAACGTTAACCTGTAGAGTCCTGCAACACAAGCGTTTACAGTACGTCAATTACAACGTCCATCATGCTGTGATCCACGCGCGAACCGATACACCGAAAACAAGACTTCGTAAATTGGCCATTTTTAGCTTCAGCGGTTAACATAATTGTTGTTTTCAATCAGTTTTTTCATTGAAAGTATGGCTCAGATGAACGAAAAAGTACATTTCAAGCTTTTATAAACCATACATGTATCTATAAATATACCAAATCGACTTTTTTAAGTTTTGTTTGTTATTTTCAAGGAAACGATAATGACTTTAAATGACAATTTATCTAATATCAGATCAATTAAAAACATTATTGCAAGAACTTCAGTGATGTCTGCTATGCATGTTTCATTATATGGAACGTGGATCTGACGCGATGGAAAACAAATGTTGTTTTAAATATGATCCTTTTCTTCCTTTGTTTACATTATCCAGTTGAAACTGTTGAAAAACTTGTTATGGCTTAACGAATATTTAATGCAATATTCCAAAAGTTGGATGTAAAATGAGAACTGATTTCGTGACATTGACCGCGCGCATGCGTGGTACTATTTTGTTTTATGAAATTTTGTTCGACTTTGTCACCATTACGAAAACGGCCACTTGTTATCAAATTTGAATGAGTGCTGACAGCTACACGCACATTTCCTTCTCAATTCTCAATAAATGAATGACATTTTCAACAAATATTTCAGTTCCAAATTGGTGTTGTAATGGCGGAATTCAATTTTGAAATACAAACAAATGGTTGCCTCTTTGAGAAAGTTGTCGATGGAAATCTAAGGAGGATCACTTGCTGATAATTATAACCATGGACACCGCAGACGTCTACTCTGAGGTGACTAATAAACGAACCAAACATACAGACAGACAGACAGACAGATTGTTTATTACAAGCCCCTCCTCATTACAGCAGTAGTTTTATGTACAGTGTAAATAATCATAAAAACCGTAACGAGCCACTCATTATAGAGTTATGGGAGACTAAACACATGAATACATAGCTAAAACATTTTGAGCATAGATTACGAAGTGCATAACATTAATATTTTACAGTTAGGCACTAAAACTATAAACATACAGAAAAGAAGACAGTAAAATATTGTAAACATAAAATAACTAAATTAAAGCCGTTAAAAAGAAAGGATTCATTGTTCAAATATCAACATTGGCACCAATTTTTATATACCTGTTTAATATATTTTAAATATGTGTATGGAGTCTGAGTCAGAAAATTGAAAAACTCAAGTAATTTTCCAATTTCTCAAAGAGTTTTTTTTTATTTTTATCATATTTGTAACTGTATCATTCACATTGTCTTTTGTATTATTCCAAATGCTTTCAATTTTACTGACTGTTTTAACTTTATATGCTTACATAGTGACTATACTGTTAAAATATACCAAACAGTAACAACCCTTGAAGAAAAACTACATGTGTGAAAAAAACTGTCAGTTCAGTAGAACTACCTTCTACTTTTGTTTCTATGAATAACAATGAACGAAGGACAGAATTATTGGGGTCTTATATATACTAGCATCAGTTTGTAGTATCAAGCGCTCTTCTTCTTAAAGCAAAACATATTTTTCACCTTTTTCCTGTGTATCAAATGCTTTACAATACGTCCATGCCCTCTTTCAAGTCTGTAATAAATATGGTTTTATCACTGTCTATGTTTATATGACCCTCCCCAAACCTTGTATTTTTTTTCATGACCCTCCCCATGTGACTGTACATTTTTTCATGACACTTCCCCTGAAAACACACTTTGATTTGTTAGCAATATCACTAGGTCGTGTCACGGTAAAATTGTTGAACCTGTCAATATCCTCGTGAGGCCAGATGCAATAGTCAACCAATGACGTACCTCTTGTAGCTAAGAAAGTAAAATCATTATTTGCATTATCTCTTCCATTTATAATAGAAAACTTCACATTGATAAGGAAGTCAATGAACAAACGACCATGTGATTTCACCATTGTGTCGAGTACCTGTCGATCTGGCAGTGTGTCGAGTACCTGTCGATCTGGCAGTGTGTCGATCCGTTCAATACAATCATGTAACCTTCCAAAGCTGCTGTTGAAATATCCACGCATATATGTTATACCTTTACAGTAATAATTAAGAATTTGTGTCAAAAGAGTATCAAAATACATGCTTGCATAACCATGCCTTGTTGAGTTCTCGGGGGTAGATAACATACACATCCAACCAATAGCACATTCTGATTGTCTTAACTAAACAATTTAAGCCATAAGATTCCTTCGTCAGTATTGTCAAGTATCACAACATTACAAGAGTTAAACAAATCATTCCTGATGAGAAAACCGACGCCTCCGAAACCATTTCTAGCCTTTATATGAGTGTCAGTTCGATTATGACCATACCAGGAATAACCATCAACATTTGTCACATGTTGTCCTGTTAAATGTGTTTCAACCAATGGTGTCTCGCTGAGACGCCAGGATACACCTGGGGTCACGTGGCCAGCCCCCGACGTTCCAAAACCCGGCAGTCACCTATCTGGAGTTCTGATTGGTCGGCCTGTAGTTATCTCTATGCATACGACCTTGCATGTGACACTCGCCTATTGGGTGACCTCGTGTCACGTGATGCTTGTTGATCAACAACACCACGTGTGTCGCTATGACGACGATCTGATCTTGCGTGATCTTGCGTGATCCCACCCGTCCTCCTTATGGTAGTCATTGCGTTGACGTTGTTGTTCTCGCTGACCCACACGTTGAAGACGACTCCCACTCAGATGCAGTCGTCCCCGTCCGACTGTGTTCACCAGCACTTGCCTATTCCTCTCCATAATGCGCTGCTGCATAGATTTGTCCTTCTCATTGTACACATCACGGAAGTTTCGACTGGCCTTCAATTTCATTTTTGCCGATAAAATGCACTTCTTGTTGTCTCTGGATCTACACTAATCACACCTGGATATCGACATTTTCGTGACTCTTTCCTTTCAGCATACTCAACTGAATTAACATCTCGAAGTTTAGGTCCATCTTTGATGAGACAACCCACTTTGTTTTTAACATTCTCAGATTCCGATTCTTGATTTTTTTTAATAGCAATGTTCAATTCAATTTTCTCATTATCTGCACTCATCCTTTGCGGCACGTCACTTCTCAGATTCCGAAGTTCGTCCTTCACCTCATTTTGGCTATCTGCCAACGAGGTTTCTTCACTGTTTACATTGTCGATCTTCTCGTTCATTTTTCGTCTCTAATGCCTCTAACGTCATCGTCTAATGTATGCTTCATTTTCTGTAATAATTGTTCTTCCATGACGTTGAACTTCTTATCGAAATAGACAGGTAAATGTGTATTGTTTTCAACACGTTGTTCATATTTTCCGCACACCCAGGTGAACATTCTCCTGTCCTCGATTGCGAATTTTACAGGGGTGAAAGTGTAGAACTATTTGACGGGGATGAAAGTGTAGAACTATTTGACAGGGGTGAACGTGTAGAACTATTTGACGGGGATGAAAGTGTAGAACTATTTGACGGGGGTGAAAGTGTAGAACTATTTGACGGGGGTGAAAGTGTAGAACTATTTGACAGGGGTGAAAGTGTAGAACTATTTGACGGGGATGAAAGTGTAGAACTATTTGACAGGGGTGAACGTGTAGAACTATTTGACGGGGGTGAAAGTGTAGAACTATTTGACGGGGGTGAAAGTGTAGAACTATTTGACGGGGGTGAAAGTGTAGAACTATTTGACAGGGGTGAACGTGTAGAACTATTTGACGGGGGTGAAAGTGTAGAACTATTTGACGGGGATGAAAGTGTAGAACTATTTGACAGGGGTGAACGTGTAGAACTATTTGACAGGGGTGAAAGTGTAGAACCATTTGACGGGGGTTAAAGTGTAGAACTATTTGACGGGGGTGAAAGTGTAGAACTATTTGACAGGGGTGAAAGTGTAGAACTATTTGACGGGGATGAAAGTGTAGAACTATTTGACAGGGGTGAACGTGTAGAACTATTTGACGGGGATGAAAGTGTAGAACTATTTGACGGGGGTGAAAGTGTAGAACTATATGACGGGGCTGAACGTGTAGAACTATTTGACAGGGGTGAACGTGTAGAACTATTTGACAGGGGTGAAAGTGTAGAACCATTTGACGTGTTCTACACTTTCACCCCGTGAATTTTACAGGGGTGAAAGTGTAGAACTATTTGACAGGGGTGAACGTGTAGAACTATTTGACGGGGATGAAAGTGTAGAACTATTTGACAGGGGTGAACGTGTAGAACTATTTGACAGGGGTGAAAGTGTAGAACCATTTGACGGGGGTGAAAGTGTAGAACTATTTGACGGGGGTGAAAGTGTAGAACTATTTGACAGGGGTGAAAGTGTAGAACTATTTGACGGGGATGAAAGTGTAGAACTATTTGACAGGGGTGAAAGTGTAGAACTATTTGACGGGGATGAAAGTGTAGAACTATTTGACAGGGGTGAACGTGTAGAACTATTTGACGGGGGTGAAAGTGTAGAACTATTTGACGGGGGTGAAAGTGTAGAACTATTTGACGGGGGTGAAAGTGTAGAACTATTTGACAGGGGTGAACGTGTAGAACTATTTGACGGGGGTGAAAGTGTAGAACTATTTGACGGGGATGAAAGTGTAGAACTATTTGACAGGGGTGAACGTGTAGAACTATTTGACAGGGGTGAAAGTGTAGAACCATTTGACGGGGGTGAAAGTGTAGAACTATTTGACGGGGGTGAAAGTGTAGAACTATTTGACAGGGGTGAAAGTGTAGAACTATTTGACGGGGATGAAAGTGTAGAACTATTTGACAGGGGTGAAAGTGTAGAACTATTTGACGGGGATGAAAGTGTAGAACTATTTGACAGGGGTGAACGTGTAGAACTATTTGACGGGGGTGAAAGTGTAGAACTATTTGACGGGGGTGAAAGTGTAGAACTATTTGACGGGGGTGAAAGTGTAGAACTATTTGACAGGGGTGAACGTGTAGAACTATTTGACGGGGGTGAAAGTGTAGAACTATTTGACGGGGATGAAAGTGTAGAACTATTTGACAGGGGTGAACGTGTAGAACTATTTGACAGGGGTGAAAGTGTAGAACCATTTGACGGGGGTGAAAGTGTAGAACTATTTGACGGGGGTGAAAGTGTAGAACTATTTGACAGGGGTGAAAGTGTAGAACCATTTGACGGGGGTGAAAGTGTAGAACTATTTGACAGGGGTGAAAGTGTAGAACCATTTGACGGGGGTGAAAGTGTAGAACTATTTGACGGGGGTGAAAGTGTAGAACTATTTGACAGGGGTGAAAGTGTAGAACTATTTGACGGGGATGAAAGTGTAGAACTATTTGACAGGGGTGAAAGTGTAGAACTATTTGACGGGGATGAAAGTGTAGAACTATTTGACAGGGGTGAACGTGTAGAACTATTTGACGGGGATGAAAGTGTAGAACTATTTGACGGGGATGAAAGTGTAGAACTATTTGACAGGGGTGAACGTGTAGAACTATTTGACAGGGGTGAAAGTGTAGAACCATTTGACGGGGGTGAAAGTGTAGAACTATTTGACGGGGGTGAAAGTGTAGAACTATTTGACAGGGGTGAAAGTGTAGAACTATTTGACGGGGATGAAAGTGTAGAACTATTTGACAGGGGTGAAAGTGTAGAACTATTTGACGGGGATGAAAGTGTAGAACTATTTGACAGGGGTGAACGTGTAGAACTATTTGACGGGGGTGAAAGTGTAGAACTATTTGACGGGGGTGAAAGTGTAGAACTATTTGACGGGGGTGAAAGTGTAGAACTATTTGACAGGGGTGAACGTGTAGAACTATTTGACGGGGGTGAAAGTGTAGAACTATTTGACGGGGATGAAAGTGTAGAACTATTTGACAGGGGTGAACGTGTAGAACTATTTGACGGGGGTGAAAGTGTAGAACTATTTGACGGGGGTGAAAGTGTAGAACTATTTGACAGGGGTGAAAGTGTAGAACTATTTGACGGGGATGAAAGTGTAGAACTATTTGACAGGGGTGAAAGTGTAGAACTATTTGACGGGGATGAAAGTGTAGAACTATTTGACAGGGGTGAACGTGTAGAACTATTTGACGGGGATGAAAGTGTAGAACTATGTGACAGGGGTGAACGTGTAGAACTATTTGACAGGGGTGAAAGTGTAGAACTATTTGACAGGGGTGAAAGTGTAGAACTTTTTGACGGGGGTGAAAGTGTAGAACTATTTGACGGGGGTGAAAGTGTAGAACTATTTGACAGGGGTGAACGTGTAGAACTATTTGACAGGGGTGAAAGTGTAGAACTATTTGACAGGGGTGAACGTGTAGAACTTTTTGACAGGGGTGAACGTGTAGAACTATTTGACGGGGGTGAAAGTGTAGAACTATTTGACAGGGGTGAAAGTGTAGAACTTTTTGACAGGGGTGAACGTGTAGAACTATTTGATGGGGGTGAAAGTGTAGAACTATTTGACGGGGGTGAAAGTGTAGAACTATTTGACAGGGGTGAAAGTGTAGAACTATTTGACGGGGGTGATAGTGTAGAACTATTTGACGGGGGTGAAAGTGTAGAACTATTTGACGGGGGTGAAAGTGTAGAACTTTTTGACAGGGGTGAACGTGTAGAACTATTTGACAGGGGTGAAAGTGTAGAACTATTTGACGGGGGTGAAAGTGTAGAACTATTTGACAGGGGTGAAAGTGTAGAATTTTTTGACAGGGGTGAACGTGTAGAACTATTTGACGGGGGTGAAAGTGTAGAACTATTTGACAGGGGTGAACGTGTAGAACTATTTGACAGGGGTGAAAGTGTAGAACTATTTGACAGGGGTGAAAGTGTAGAACCATTTGACAGGGGTGAACGTGTAGAACTATTTGACAGGGGTGAAAGTGTAGAACTATTTGACAGGGGTGAACGTGTAGAACTATTTGACAGGGGTGAAAATGTAGAACTATTTGACAGGGGTGAAAGTGTAGAACTATTTGACGGGGGTGAACGTGTAGAACTATTTGACAGGGGTGAACGTGTAGAACTATTTGACAGGGGTGAAAGTGTAGAACCATTTGACGTGTAGAACTATTTGACAGGGGTGAACGTGTAGAACTATTTGACAGGGGTGAAAGTGTAGAACCATTTGACGGGGGTGAAAGTGTAGAACTATTTGACGGGGGTGAAAGTGTAGAACTATTTGACGGGGGTGAAAGTGTAGAACTATTTGACGGGGATGAAAGTGTAGAACTATTTGACAGGGGTGAAAGTGTAGAACTATTTGACGGGGATGAAAGTGTAGAACTATTTGACAGGGGTGAACGTGTAGAACTATTTGACGGGGATGAAAGTGTAGAACTATGTGACAGGGGTGAACGTGTAGAACTATTTGACAGGGGTGAAAGTGTAGAACTATTTGACAGGGGTGAAAGTGTAGAACTTTTTGACAGGGGTGAAAGTGTAGAACTATTTGACAGGGGTGAAAGTGTAGAACTATTTGACAGGGGTGAACGTGTAGAACTATTTGACAGGGGTGAAAGTGTAGAACTATTTGACAGGGGTGAACGTGTAGAACTTTTTGACAGGGGTGAACGTGTAGAACTATTTGACAGGGGTGAACGTGTAGAACTATTTGACAGGGGTGAAAGTGTAGAACTATTTGACGGGGGTGAAAGTGTAGAACTATTTGACGGGGGTGAAAGTGTAGAACTATTTGACAGGGGTGAAAGTGTAGAACTATTTGACGGGGGTGAAAGTGTAGAACTATTTTCGGAACGGGTCTCAACTTTTTGCTTCTTGTTTTGATAATCATCATCACTGTGTGTAAGATGACGTTTTCTCTCCTCGGTGACTCGGCATTCGGCCCTGTTCACTTCACCCGCCATTACAGCGTTGACGAAGTCAAGTGAGTCAGACAATGATAGCTCCATATAAGAGCAAAAATCCACAAATAATACCTATCTATAGGTTTGGCTTATTTTGTGTCATCAAAAAACGTTGATCTGAAGTTTATACAGGCAAATCTATCAACAACTTTGAGAGCGAATTTCGAACACGTCTTACTCACTCACGCATGTGCATAACCATGTGAGGTGCAACACATACATTCCAATTAACAAGTCTTAGAAGAGCTGCCTCTAAGGTTCTTACCTATATTCATAATACCAAGGTGATAACTGTACGATGGAATCACAATTGAAATCTAGAGATTATATTCGCGTCTCCTAATGTAAAGAAGTATTGCCTACTTTTCGTTGAGGAAATTGATTTCTTTCTTTAGATCAGGTGGCTTTGACTGGATCAATCTTCTATAATACGACGAGTTCGTTTCGTCCAATGGATCGTTCTTTTCAAGTATTGAAGTTTATATTTTAGTTATATATATATATTATAATGTAGAAAATAAAGTCAGGTTTTTTCTACAAAGTCATTGTTTATCACTACAACATTGTTATATACATATATATAAATGGAAGTGTGCCTTTAATATGAAGTTCTAACTTGATTAATAAATATTTCATGCCAGATTGTAAGTGACTCTTCTCACAGCTAGTCCTCTAAGACACTGTAGAGGATACATTTCTAAATTGTTTAACGTAAGTAGACGTTCTGATAATGATACAGGTGTTCCTACAGATAACAAGCCCAACGATAACGAGCACCATCTCTCTCAATTATCTCCTGGCTTCGTCTCACAGTCTCTGGGGGTGTTCCAATAAAACATTGCCCCTCTTCTTCGCCTCGCCGTCGTCGCCTCCTTGAAACTATATACTTACAGACTCCATTTGTTGTGATAAATCTGGAAGTAATCTTCTTACTTGCTCATTTGGAAAAAAGTTAACAATTATATTGGACCCTTACGGTGTAGTAATTGTCGCGCATAGAGTAAGTGAACTAAAGCTACCGTATCGGATGTAATGAGCGATGAGCAATATATATATATATATATAGAGAGAGAGAGAGAGAGAGAGAGAGAGAGAGAGAGAGGGGGGGAGAGAGAGAGAGAGAGAGAGAGAGAGAGAGAGAGAGAGAGAGAGAGAGAGAGAGAGAGAGAGAGAGAGAGAGAGAGAGAGAGAGAGAGAGAGAGAGAGAGAGAGAGAGAGAGAGAGAGAGAGAGAGAGAGAGAGAGAGTTATCATTAGATGGTTATGACTGGATCAATCTTCTTTAATACGATGAGCTCATTTTGACCGGTTTATTGGTCTTTTCAAGCATGGTTAACAAATGGAAGATTGCATATTTATGAATTTTTGTGTATAAACACAAATAATACAATGTTGTAATACTCAACATCGTAACACGTCAGTGTATTGACACAAAAATCAGTCATTGTCTATCAATCACGTACGACAATTGCCTCGAGGTCTTCAATTTCTTGTCACTCTAAGACAATGAGGTCTCGGGGGGTGAACGATTTCGTTATGTCTCGTTGGTTACGAGGTAAAACAAGAGTAATAAGTAATAAGTAATAAATCAATTTCTCTTGTGAATTATCTATTCAGTGATGGGCAGTATTTGTTAACGTAAAATGCTTCAATAGTCTCAAAAGTTAAATTTGTAATTTCTGATTTGGCTTAAGAATGTAGACCATATTCTGAATATTTGTTGTCTGAGTGATGTATTCAGAAACCCCTATAATTACTCCCCGAAATGGGTCTCATCACAAGTAGAAATGACACTAAGGGATCATTTCTATCAATTCTGGCGAAGCTCTGTTCTCAACAGCTCTAAAGGCATATATTATATTTGGCTTAAGGAAGTACCTTCCTTCGCAAACTATCTTCTACTCCAGAAATCATATTACCTCCTACTTTAGAATTAGAGAACCAGTAACCAGAATTTACCAGTACAATGCGGCAGATGGCGCGGTCTACCCCGTGAGGATAGGACATGCCCTCTGTGTGACTCTCCAGCTGTTGCAGATGAAATATATTATTTATTGAGGTGTAAATCACTTGAAACAGAAAGGCGTATGTATTTTAATGAACCTTTTCTTAAATGGCCGAATATTTACAAATATAAAAGATTAATATGTATCACAACAGTGACAGAATTAAAAAATTATCGAAATACCAACAAATTGTTTCCGAAAAGTTAAAATGAAGATACAATGTATTGTTATCGCTATTCGTGTCTGTTTATATAATATGTATATATGTTGTATTCTCTTGTATCGCCGTGGGTGTTTTTTGAGAAATAAAACGTTGATTGATGATTGATTGATTGAGAATAATTTATGAAATTTTCAAATAATAAAGTTTCTGCTATATTCTTACTTAACTTTAGGTGACGGAGATTAGGATCATTGATTTGCTGTTTATGCACACGTACCCAAGCTTGAAGATTTCTAGTTTGTCCTATATAAGTGAGATTACAATTGGGACACAGATTTGCGTAAACATTTTTAGATTTGCAATTCATGTTGCGTTTAACAATACAATATTGTCCATTTTCAAATTTGAATGTTTGACCTCCATAATAACGGGACAGGTGCCATATTTTTTACCTTGACATTTTGAAACTTCAGCTTGATTGTCATTTGGCTGAATTTTGCTCTAGTGAGTATTTTTATAAGTTATTTGGTTGCCGTTTGCTCTTAATTATAGTGGTTTTATTAAGCAAAGCTTTCAGCTTTTGTCTTGTGTTAGTATGTCTAATTAAGTTGTCTCGTACTAGAGGGAACACATTTGGATTGTTGGGGTTATGGGTAGTTACAAATGTTATAGTAAGTTTAGGTACTATTTTTTCTGTGGGCATTCGCTATTCAGATATGGTGTGATTGGTTGCTATATAAAGATCCAAAACAAGTAATACACTGAACAAATATGCTTTGGAAAATGATCCAATGTTGCAATTGTCAACAAGCCATGATACCCTAACATGTTATAAATCACTTAAATTACTTCTTAGTGCTGCTTCGTGTCATCTCGAGTTGTTGCAGGTGCTTGCGTTGTATGGAAAACTGAAGAACAAAAGAAAGTTCACACTTCAGTTGATTTATCATATGTTTGATTTATCTTATGATGTGGACGTCGTAAGTGCAGGCGTTTAGTCATCAGTCATGGGATACTTCTATGTGGTTTTTAAAGTATTTGTAAATTTTAAATTCTAATAAACTTTGCAAAATTAATGGAGATAAACTACAACTGTTCATCGATTTATAAGAAATGTGCTATGTGCAAATCAATAAATGTGCCTCATTCTGCACATAAACTGACGTCCAAACGAAACTCTACATTCGTTTTAAAACGCTCTAGAACAAATACGACAAACGATGGATGCATGAAATAAAGTGTATTGAAAAGATCAACATGTCTACATGATAACCCCTGGAGATGATGAGCATAAAGTGTCTGGTGATGACGTCACAGTTGCTAATATGGAGGTTGGGTCACACAACAGCACTTTCAACATCCTTGGGAAACGATACTACACACAGAAAAACCCCAAGTTCATTAATGTGGCGTATTAATAACGTGTGTGGACACCCCGTGCCTCAATACACGCATATACCCTCCGACGAATAGAAAACGTCAGTCGTCTGATGACGTCACGTGGTATACACTGCCATTCTTCTTGAAGTGCCACAATCAATTCATGTCTGTTGGCTGGTGGGTGTGGTCTCTGTCTAATACGACGATCCATCAGCCCTGTTCATGTTGAATCGACTTTCATCAGAAAAGACGACTCTCTGCCAGTCACGACGTTGCCAACGGCGTACAATTCGGGCCCATCTCAATCTCTGACGACGATTTTTCACTGTCAACCGCTGTCCCATGTGTTGCCTGTGTGTTCTAAGAATATAGGGCCTTCTGGCAACTGTCTGTCGGCTGACCACGTGACCAAGGGCATTCCTAGCTGATGACGTCACTGTTAGGAAGCGATTTCGTAAATGCTATGTACGCAAGTGACGTCATCGTGGGAGGTTGTCACCCTCGGTCTTCCCATCCTTGGCCTGTCCGATGTCTGCCCTGTCTGTCTGTAACGTTACATTAAGTTATTCACTGCAACGCGAGAACAACTAAAGGTTCTTGCAGCATTGGTGTTGGTGGCAGCCATTTCCAGCATTCCCAGACTCGCTCGCGTTCTTCTGGTCTTAGGCATGGCATATCTTTGGTGGGTTTTTTTTCATTGTGGACACCAGACATGTTGTTGGTATCTCTTTTATATCCTTACTGCACGTGCAATATAGGCCACACGTCCTGAACGTGCTTTTCCATTTTTTGCACTTTTACCAAAAACCATGAGGGGTACAAAGGTCATGTTATACACACAGCAATGTTGGGTTCGGGCGATGTATTACCGACTACTTAAATTCCAATTGATTGTTTAGATATCGCTATTTTCATGTTTCATGTAAAGTTTCTTTTGGACGTCAGTTTATTTATAACATTATAAACATGGTAGGGGTCATGTTGGTGTAAATTTCATTTCTTGCCCCTCTCTATATAAGATATTCTTACTAACAATTAACCAGTCACCAATGTAATTCATTCAAACTACTGCTGAAAAGTGTTGTTGTATCGTGTCATAATCAAATGCTACGTTTAATCGAAACCAACTGAGGTGTAAACTTTCTTTTGTGCTTCAGTTTATACTGACATCGTCACGCTATAATGGTATACATTGTGTAGTAACGTTCGTAACTATAGGTTTGTTCACAGTAAAAAAAAGTTTTTGCCTAGAAAAATCTTGCTTTTATCACTCTAAATGTCCATCAAAGAATTGAAGTTAGGTGATCTGTCATGCTGTATTGAAGATGCGGTAAAAGGATGTCTTTATTTCATATTGATTACTTTTTGTTGCACATGTACATTACATTACAGGTAAACTGATGCTTTTTAAATTACTTTTGTGATACATGTACATTACAGGTAAAAGGACGCTAATGGGAATACGTGAAAAGTAATTAGAATGAAAACCTGAAAACTCATTATCGTCGCTCGGGAATGAGGAACAAATCTATCGATATACTGAAGTGACATTTACACATTAGCGTTGAAAAATATAATTCAAATAACAAAGTAGATACAAAAAATAAAAAATATAATCCTGTCGAAAGGTTGGACAAACGTTATTTAAAAACACAAAATTATATAATTCATTATTTGTTCAGAACAAATGAATGCTGCTTATTGCAAGTATCCGCTCTGCTAGGAATACAGATCATGCGACACTGTTAAGTTTTGTTATGCAAGCCCATTCTCTTCTTACAGAGTTTACTCCCTTCAAAATTAACCTCTGTTCTACGTCGGAGAATTTCTCGTTTCAAACAAAATCCCCTAGCGGAAAAAAGAAACTGCATATACTGTCCCTGCTTTTTATGCAATGACATTACAAATTAAATCGACTACATCGTTTACATCGATCGAGGTACATGCACTTCAAAGATATCAGCCTTTGACTGTAATGGCTATTTCTAATTGATTTTGATGTAAATAACATTAGATACTCTATTTTCTAATTTTGTCTCCATTTATCAGAATGGTTATGGTTAATTGTTTTCACAAAATCAAATAGAATTTATCGAGGAAACGACATGAAACGAGAACAAAAAAGCGTTATGTCGTGTCATGGGCAAAAGTCACCTGTACAATTTGGTCGCTGACTTCCAAAGCAACCAATCAGGACTCTCCATCTCTAGCCGAGTAGAACAGAGGTTAAGATAAACAAAATCTAAAGGGAGTAAACTCTGCGCATGGTGCAAATTGCTCTGTAGACTCTGTAATTGTGACAACACAGCAATGAATTAATTTCTTTTATTTGATTATCTTTCTTTCCAGAGGGCAGGGCAATAAGGTGCACACCGTACTTGTAAACAGGAATTCTTTCTTGTGATGAAACAGCCTTTATGTGTACTTTATCTGTACAATACATTCACAACCATAACACCAGGTCCATTGATTAATTCTCAGCACGTTTGATTCCAGGAACTGCAATAAAGTGTTACATTTGCGACAACAGCAGAACTGATGCGTGTGGGGAGTCCTTCAAAGCGTACCAGTTCTCTGTGCACGAGTGTCCTAGCGGGTACTCCAAGTGTGGCAAGCAGATCCAGCCTCCCATCAAACATAATGGCGAAGGTAAGAGTCATCCTACCAGCCACCTCTCTCGTCCATGTTGATCCCCTCTTTCTGGTACTTTCCAGACTCACATTGACCGCTACGGCAAGTGGTCATGTGGTCAACTCCCTTTCTGAATTTACTAAATTTATCAATGATATAAACACAGTAAAAAAAGTTAAGCACCCCCTTCTTTTTTTTGATAGGGGTATGTTTCAGAGACCCATTATAGCAAAACTAAAGATCCCACAGGGGGAAAACGAATTTCAGGAGCAAGTGTAATTAATTGTTTTATTCGTTGACATTTTTGTGTAATCTTCAGAGATTTCAAATGACCAAAAACAGGGGGAAAAAATTGACTGGAAAATGGTGAAAAACACAGACTCGTAAATGTATTGTCATTTCAAGTTTGACGGCTGAACATGATGAAGAAATCATACTGAATAACCCGTGCCATTGTCTAAGGAACGATTTAGTGTCAATATCGTGTGCTGCCACCGCGTGCCTGAAGTACTGCTGCCAGTCTTCTGGGCATACCCCTGACAAGGTTCTTTAATTCTTCCATGGGGATTTGCTGCTACTCATCGTGAAGTGCGGCCTCAAGTTGTCTTAGATTGTGTGGAGCAGGGTTCCTTCTCTGTAGACGTCCCAGACATGCTCTTTGGGATTCAAATCTGGAGACAATGCTGGCCAGGAGATACGAGAAACAGCATTGTTCTCCAGATGTTGAGTCACAGCTCGTGAACGGTGAGGCCGAGCATTATCATCCATGAACAGGGGTCGAGTTGCAAGTCTATGATCATCAAAATGGTCAATCACAACTGGTTCCAACACTTCTGCAATGTAGCGGGCGCCGGTAAGTGTGCATTGTAGTGTCACCAAATCCAACTTGCAATCAAAAGAAAAGCAACCCCACAACATAACGGATCCTCCACCATTTGGAACCCTTGGAAGAATGTTCCTTGGTGTGTATCGACTGTTCTTGACTCTCCAAACTCTGATTCGCCCGTCAACGGCATGGAGGAGGAAGCGACTTTCGTCTGACCAGTGGATACGTCTCCATGACCTCAGGTGCCAACGCTGCGGGTCACCACACCACATCCTACGATCCCGTTTATGACGATTAGTAAGGTTTGGACGTCTGATGACACGTCGAGACCTTAAACCTGCTGCTTTGAGGCGGTTCCTCACCGTCTGATTGCTGATACGTCTATAGGGTAGCCAGGCTTGTTTCAAGACGGTACTTGACGCAAACGGTTGACGTCGTTGATGACGCAATAGGTTCCTGTCCTCTTGCAATGTGGTAGCTCGGAGCCTTCCGGAACATGGTCGATCGAGAACATGGTTAGTTTGGGCATGTTTCCTCACTAAACGACTGATGACCGAATAGTGGTAACCAGTTCTTCTCCCAATTTCCTTGTACGAGAAACCTGCTAAATGCTGTCCAATAATTTGCCATCTCGTAGCCTCGGACAATCTCCGTCGTGGCATTGTTCATGAATTTTGTGTATTGAACTGACATTGAAGCCGTAAAAGGCGTTTATTTAGCCATGGTAAGTCGAAGGGTGAAACTGCATTTTGCTGAAATCATGGGTTGCATGATATGCATGCCAATAGCTCCGTTCGTGAGAACCTTTCCATAACAGAAACAACACCAGTTCCCATCCAGAATACCATATTTGGCCTGTCTATTGAATTGAATAACATGATCATAAAATCCAAAATAGTATGCAACTTTTAATTTGGGGGTGCTTAACTTTTTTTACTGTGTATATATTCGTGTATATTGCTCTGGAATACTTCGTGTATAATGCTCTGGAATATTTCCACATCTGCAGATGCTATGTTCAAAACGAATTGTATAGAATCATCTCGTATTACTTACATTAATACAGTAAACGAAACGTGAGTCATTTGTAAACGTGATTAACAGGTGCGAGAAATGTGAACACTGTAATTATTGTGAAACAGTGAGAGTTGAACGCTTCAATGTGTAATATATTAATTATTTTCAGAAAACTGGAGTGGGGTCATCAGGAGTTGCTATGCGTTCGGATCACTGCCGGGGATCAACGAGACGGACGGGTGTCACATGTGGACCAATACCAAGGAAAACTTCACAGCCGAGTTCTGTTTTTGTAGCAAAGACTCTTGCAATGCAGCAGTAGGTTTCCATGGTGACGGATATGGTACCTTGCTCTCAGTGGCCTTATCGATGAGCTTGTTTGTCATTGAAAATGTTGTGCACATGTTTCATCCATAATTACCTCTTTCGACTATCACGTGACAGTGTCATGGAATGTTCGTGTCTACCTTTGTGTCATTATCGTTCATTAACGTTTGCTTACAAGTTGGTTTCTGTATCAGAACTAAAATCAGTCGTACCTGTGACTATGCATTAGATCGGATTCATGATGTTTGGTATGTGGAACTCTTACTTGGGTTCATAAAGCAACTTGAATCATTGAATTAAACCTGAAAATATTGGTATCATCCATTTCTTAAATTAAAATCAACTATGATTTCATTTCATTAAACTGAATTCATTGATGTGGATCTGTTGTTACTATTTGGTCATGACCCTCATGACTAGATATGGTGTTAAACTTTATAATGAAAGGAAATTACTGATGTGTAAGTCTTTGATAATTATATGAGCATTTTTCAGTTTGAAATTAAGTCGTAACCATAAGCGTCCATATTAAACCGAAACGTTCACTTATTTCATAAAATGACCCCTTGATCCGCATGATAGGGGTACAGTTGGAACTCGTAGCATAGTTAAGCAATCATTATTTACATAGAAATGCATAAAGAAGATGTGAACTGCTCCGTCCGGATTTTCCGGATGTACTGGGTCCGGGTAAATGAAGTCTCACTGTAGATGGTATTGACATACTTAAAGGGGCAGTAGCACGTTTTTTGCAAATTTTATTTTTTTAAATTTCCCATTTATAATGATAGTTTATGTCATTTATATTAACTTTAGAGGGTAAACCATCTTTTTACACAAACCAATTTTCCGCCGTCGTAAAACCATGTTGCGTTTAAAGCAAAAATTACATGGCGGCCATTTTATTGTGAACACTTTTTATTATTTCGAATGACAAAAACGATTCCCATGGCTTCAGGGAACCATGTGCACTCATTTTTAAAATTGCTTTTCATCGACTTATTTCACCGAAAAAACGTGCTACTGCCCCTTTAATGCACTTGAAAAGAAAAGAAATACATTTTTATGGAACACAATGGATGCATCTTTAATGCACTGGAACCGTTGATGTATATCTCACTTTGAAACTGAACTTTCTTGAAACATGGAATCCAATAAACCAGTGCTGAAAAAACCATTGGTCTATTTTCATACCTATAATTCTCTTGACTTGATGAAGAAACATAAACAAGTCTAATTTAGCATTTCGATGGGAGGGGGGCTCAACAGCTGTGGATGGATACAATATTAGTATCATATAGTTAGCTGTTATAATTGGAAATTAAAATCTATGCACATTGGTAACTCAAAGCAAATAATTGTTTCTGCATGCACCAATGCTGAATGGGGTATATTGGTTTGCTCTGTGTTTGGGAGTATGTCTTCGCATTTCTGTGTAAGCACGCATACGTTTCATCCTTGTGACTTGCTCTTCATCATATTTTGTATATAAGGATAAACAAATTAAATGTAATTCATTTCGATGGCTTTGTTTCCACCGCAATAAATCAATTCAAAAACCCATTCTTGTTAAAAATGTAATGTTGTTTTGTTTTTTCTGCCCGTGAGTTTATGTTTGGCTGTCTACAATGGATCCTTCAAGATTATATGAACACATTCCTCTGAATCAACATCGGTGGAAAGGTGTGATCCTGACTGAGTTAAAACAAGTTGCCATGTATGAAATCAATCGTCCCGCTCACCCAACAAGATAATTGAGTTGTGTGTCTATGATTTGAACAGATAATTGAGTTGTGTGTCTATGATTTGAACAGATAACTGCTGGTCTTCACGCAAAGCACACGTGTTTTTTATGTTTAATTTAATCGATACATCTCACTGAAATAAAAATAAAATGAATTTTCAAAAATACATGCACACTGTATAACAGGACTTATAATATTTAGTAATATATGTTTATAATGTAATGTCAATCTCTTCTCATGCACATGCATGAAATGTAACATGAGTTGAAATACATGCCATGTGCTGGATTTGATCTGTGATGTCCCAAATGGTTTTATTATTCGATTAGATACATGCAGTGGGCTCTGGCACTCAGAAATAACTTTATGCTTGAATGGGACCACGCCACTGATATGCAATTTAAACAGAAATGAAGTTGTAAAACTACTTCTACCATGACATTTTAAAATCCTTGTTTTTGATTGGTTTATTTTATGGTCGAACGATTTTTATGAACGGCGATTTACCGCGTTTGGATACATGGTGACATAAGATTCTAGGCAAACTATGTCATTGAAATAAACATGCGTAAATCAGTTATCTTCACTTTACGGTTTCCATCATGTTTTCCTTCTACGCAATTTAATCTGTGTATCTGTTTTGGAAAGTTATTCAAATTTGGACTGATGTTTTATACAGTGAAACTACAGTAGTCGATCAAGCGGTTCGGATACAATGACGTCATAAGCTCAATCAGTTATGACGTCACAGGAATGGTCGCGTCAATTTGACTAGTGGTGGAGGAAAGCTTTCAAGACAGAGAAACGTTAAGATTTACAAACCTGTATCTTCTATTTGATTAAAATCTGTGTTATCACTTAATTATCATATTTTGAGAATGAAGAATGAATTGTTAATTTCCCTATTTAGTAAATTTCTACCGTATCGAAAACAACGGAAATGTGATGCGTCATACCTGAAGAAAAATGGGTTCAACCGATTACCGCATCACTCATTTCCGCAGTGTCAAAGAAACACGTTTAAAATACGCTGATAACTCGTCATGGTAGAATGGAGGTAAACCTACCTAAATCTACTAAACCTACTTGTGAGTGTAACGTAGATTCGATACTTTTTTTATCATTCGAAACCTCACGCTGACGCGTTCGGCTCCGAATGATAAAAATCGGTATCGAATCTACGGTAGACTCACAAAAGGTTAAAAACACAGTAGGTTTATCTCCTAAGTGATGTTGACTACAATGAGAAGGACAATTCTTTATTCATGGTCAATTTCTATATTTCACAATGCCATTCTTTATACAACCTTCTTCACGACTGACTCTCAAACGTCATTATTTTGTCCAATAAACATACCGGAAACGATTAATTTAGTCACCACTGCCTGTTCATTGGAATATTATCATAATATGTATTGTTTCGTCGTCAGACAATTAGACTTAAAATGTTCATTCTTAGAACAATAACAGATTGAAGCAAATGCTGCACGTGTAGTATTCTCTGTCAAGCTGCACGTGTATTGTTCTTTATTCAAACTTAACATGTAGTTATTACAGTATGTGCTAGACGTGTTGTGTTATCTGGGTTTGTCGAGTTTATCTTTGTGGAGATAAGAAACACACTAAAACAGCAATCTCCGAATAACCATCATGATAGTTTGAAATGTTTTCACTGTGTGCAGCTTTCTTACAAATCAATAAACCTCCCTGGAACAGGTAAAGGATAACGCCACTGGTGTCGCAACTCTAGACTCTTCCTGTGTCAGGAACATAAATAATGACGACTCCATGAGAGCAACACAGATAACAGGAGATAACGAGTATCATTTTTCTGAGTTATCTGCCACAAATGGGTAACAATACACCTTCATGGCGCTATAATTTGAGAAGCATGCTCTTGTCTCATATCGGACTCATGTCTGTATGCTGTGGACTGAGAACATGTATCGTGTATGAACTTTGTGTTAACTCTTTGCAGTTTTGATAAGGGAAAGGTGTAGATGCATTCCTTCAAATATGTGCGATTCGCATTCACACGGTAAATGTCAATGTACAACAACGAGACATAGTTCACATTCTATTTCTTTGAGGAACAAATCGAGATATATCCTCATCTACAGGTACAAGTGTAGCTCACACCATTAACAGAGTTACCCAAACGAGTAACTGTATAGTTTCACCAAGTTGGGAAACTCATCAACGATATCCTGAAATGGAAATCTCATTGATGATGTCATTGCCATTCCTACATCTATGATGACGAGTGCTAATATCAGCCAGTCCCAATCACTCAACAGTATACATAGGACGAACATTATGGAATCGCAGCAGGCAAATAGCTCATCTAAATATGGGACTATTTAAGCATATACATAGCCACGTGGTGTTGCGGGTTTTCTCCATGTTCTAATACTAGCAGCCGTGATATAAGTGAAATACTCTTGGAAGCGGCGTTGAACCCCATATCATATCACCTCATCTTCCTTAGGAGAACATGAGAATGAGCCTTGATGCCAAGGTCACCTAAATCTAGGCAGCTCTTCGTCGTCGGTGAGGTAAGGTATTGTGTAAAATATGAAGAAAGTCAAATGAATAACTTTTATGAAATGCTGGTGAACGTGCACGTTCACAGGAGTTTCGCTATGACTTATAGAGTAATTCAAGGACATTACAAGTCCTGCGTCTTCTCTTGGAGTTAGATTTGAAGAGAATCCCGTGAAGTGTTCTTAAAGGTACATCCATTGTGGTGTTTGGGGTAACATATGCTAAAGGTTATGAATTGTGTTATTTTATCGAGAAGTACTGACTGTTGCCGAAAATTGCCATTTTGATCTTAGTCGGCTCAGTATACCGACGATATAAAGGTAAAAGTATCGATTCTGACCGGACAATGCATTGCGTGTGGCGCGCGTCAATGAGTCAAACGTAATTTTGGAAACTTATTTAAACAGACTAAAAGAAAACGTTATGTTGAACATGTTAGATAGGTCTTATAACTACTGTGCATGTGAATGGGACGTGTAGTTTCGGTTTCTGCACAAGTATAATGACGTTGTTCGATTTTAATTGGAAACTAGTAATTATTATATATTTGGCGATTGGGGATGAATATGCAAGTTGAGTGAAATTTGAACAGATATCAGCACATATTGTATGTTGGCGTGTATTAAAGGCAACTAAAATTTTATGAAACACAATGGATGCACCTTTAAGAAAATCCGCTGACAAGGGTGAAAGGCAGTCTCCCATAACCCCTCCAACAAACTGCCCCTACAAGGTGTCAAAAGAAGTAAACGGTCCACCGCACTCCTAATACCTAGCTGTACAATGGAACGGCCCAGATTGAACAAGGAGACAATTGATTGTGTGAGCAAAAAGGTTTTGAAAATGACGTGTTTCAATTTGCCATAATAAAACATAATTTTCAAGAATCGGAGTGTTATTTATTACTGGAGGTTCGTAAGTTCGTGATACACAGCCACAGGCGTTATAGTTCGTCGTTTCGTAGACAAAGGCATAAAGATTACAATTCATTCATAATTCAAAGAATACCTCCGTAAGAACACTTTGTTTTTTTTCGGTAGATATAGATTGTCATTCATACATATTAATTTCGTTTCTTCGTAATTCGTTGATACAAACGTGATCGTAAAAATAAAAAAGGGGAAGGGGGAGTAACTCTAAAAAATATAACGTTAAAACTGCCGCTAAATAAAATCACTGGTGCTTCATAAACTCACTGCAACTACAGGTTTAAAGGCGGTCTCGGGCGCTAATTTACACGACCCACGATTAATTACCACCACAGCGTGCCGAGCCGGAAATCTCAATTTGCGTTCTGTCTACTCAACGTAGTTTTCTCTGTGCAATCTTACTCTCTCCTATTCTTCTCGCGTCTGATCCCTCTCTCCCTTTATTCAACCGGCGTCTTTAATTCGAGCTCGTAATAATGACGTTTTTACCTCTTTGCGTTATGTTCATAATAATAATAATTAGCCCATAATGAACCAAGTTCCAATGTAGATATATTATATACTGATATGAGCTTGTTTTATAACAATGCAGACCATTTTCCTATTCTTGATTATATAATATCAAACTCATGTGTATCGCAAAATAAGGGAAATATCAAAATGGTTCACTGTTCTGATATTTTACTACATTAGACCTCATTCACTCAAAGACATAAAAGGTTAGTGTAGGGCAAACTGACCGAAGCTTGGACACTGATCCGATTCAAACATTATGAAAGACTGTATAATAATTAATAATCCTTCAAATGTCAATTTCAGATAAATCAAAATATTGGATATAAAGTATTTTGCTCGATTTTACATAGATATTTCAGAATTGCTTTACATTAACCGAAAAATAACGGTTTTAGTTGCGCATATCAGTTCGACAAGATTGACCTAACTTCGGACAAGCTACTGTTCTGTCTGGCATGCGTCAGTGGTTTAAACTATTCACCAAACTGATTCTTTAGTCCAGGAACAATAAAATATCCCTAGTTAAACTGATTGAAGTAATTTGTCATTTATTGAGAGCATTCTTTCCTATGCTAAATTATTAGCAACTGCCGCACATATATATATGACATTTCATGTTTCACATTCATTTCTCTAGCACATTTCATGTTTCACAGAAAGCTTTACTGAAATAAATACACACATTTTTATTAATTCATTCATATCTATCACATTTCCAAATAATATAAAGTATTATAATTATAAAGTGTATGGAAAGTCATTAGAATTTCATCATAAATCACATATTGCAAAGTTTGTCACATTTCACATATCGCAATGCGCTCAGCCAAGCTTCAGCAGATGTCTGACCCGGTGTCTAAGAACTGGACCCGTGATTTTTTTCAGCTCACGATTCAGTTCCTCCTTCAGTCGACACATTCGATTCTCCACCTGCCTGTAGATGTTCCAAAGTCTAGCCGTGCAATCTTGGCTCTCTCTCTCTCTGCCTGCTCTACCTTCTTAATCACTTCCATGAACCTGTAGATGTTGGGCTGATGATGTGGCAGCCCTCGGCTGAGCCGGTTGTGGAATCCTTCAAGGTTGTTGTTGGTTCTGGTGCCTATTGTTGTGTGATGATTCAGCAGCGGCAGCGGGAAGCGGACGTCGTCTGCAACCTTGGTGTCCTCTTGGGGTGGTTCTGCTAAGTAGCATTCTGTAGGACTTATCCTACTGTCGTGACTCTCCCTCTCACCCGAGGGTAAATATGGACGAATTTGATGGAAATGAAAATTATTTCTCTGATTTGATTGAAGATTGAATAGATACCTTAATGACTTTATTTACAAAGGGGTCAATTACAATGCCCCAAGGAATTGCGAACTGTTTTATCTTAATCTCACTTTGTTAAAAACAATATAAGTATGAAGAGTGATAGGACCGAAGGTCAGCAGGTTCATACATGTAGCTATTTAAGCTTGGACGTTCATACAGAGTTGCAATAATCCTGCTCCCTCAGGTATCATATCCAGCATGTTATTACACATACCCTGCTTGTCTGATACGATTCGACTTGTAATGCGTGCTTGATGATTACTTCGCTCTTTAAATCATGCATTTTGTCAGCCAATGAAATGAGTTTAAAATTGAGGGTATTCGCTATTCTCACCATCCATTGGCAGGTAATTTAAAGCAACAAAAACTAAATTCATTCAATTCTTCTTCCCCCTCAGTTTTAGATCGACCTAAAGATCCTCACACTTTTTCAACATTTTTGCACTTCATTAACGGTTCTGAGGAACCCAAGTGCAAGATCAGCTCTGCTTAAGGTGAAGTGATGTGAGTTAGGGTTTAAAGGCGCTGTAGCACGTTTTTTTGCTGAAATAAGTCGATGAAATGTATTTGAAAAATAATGTCAACAATAGTAAAACACCCTTCTCTCTTCGGAAAATCAAGTTGCAAATGAGTGTATATGGTTCCGTAAAGCCATAGGAATTTTTTTTGTCATTCGAATATAATAAAATGTGTTCACAATAAAATGGCCGCCATGCAATTTTGGCTTTATACGCAACACCGTTTTTACCACAACGGATCATTGGTTTGTGTAATAAGATGTTTTATCTTCTAAAATTACTTTAAATGACATAAACAATCATTATAAATGAGAAATTTGAAAAAATAAAATTTGCAAAAAACGTGCTACAGCGCCTTTAACGCCGCTTTCAAGAGTATTTCACTTATATCACGGCTGCTAGTATTACGGCAGACTATGCATTGCGGCGAAACCTGCGAGCAACGACTGGAACTCGCGAACCATGGATTGGTTCCGCTTGAAGCGTTTGTAAAATCTCCAAATAACATAATAAAAACGTATAAGAAAACCAGGGTATTTGTAGTAGATATATAATACCCTGATCGAACAAGATGTGTATTTAGCAATTTGGATCTCTGTAGAACTCTAACCTGCTTTGTGGATACTCGATTATAAACCTTTTTTAACCAGTAGACCATTATCTCTCCCTTTCTTTGTCTTGTAATGAGTTATCACCAAAACCCATTTGTGATATTTCCCCTTGAGCTCATTTTATTTCCCCGTGTGTCCTAGAAACCTCAATCTCTGTCAAGAAAACAATAAGTGGTTTGTAGACATTGATGGATGGTTTTGTCCAGGTAATTTACCTTTTAATGAACGTGTTCTCTCTTTCACATGTATAATTTTAAGCATGCTTCCATATATCGATGAACTGTGTCTGGAATACGATTTTATTTCACAGTTAATTAAGTTCTTTTACTATTACTGTTATAAAGAACAACATATAAAACAAAACAATAAATGTAGTGGTGAAGGTATATTATCTACTTGTGCTTTGGCATCATGTAACATGCATGGCGTAACGTATCCGATCTGGCGTATAATATATGTAGTGTATCATTAAAAGAAAATTATGAACGTTTTCAAATATATTGGTTGAGACATTCACAAACACAGATCAAGTTGGGTTTTCAAAATCTTCTTGAAATTGGTCTACTGGCACTGATGTGATTACATATTTTGAGTTTTATATTTATTCATTTTAGTAAGAACGATGTGTATTCATATAAATAGAGTTTAGTAGATAAACAGAGAAAGCTAAAACGACAGATCGTGTTTTAATGAAACAGGTGAATATTATTTGCAGTGATGGTTCTAACACACGGGGCAGAGTTGTTGTTTGATCATTATCCCTCCACAATTGCATAGCTGTAGGCCTAACCGTGTGCATATACAGAGTCTAGCTAGGGTACAGGCGGCTGTCACGCTAACATTGTTATTTCACATCTGAACGAGTTTGACTTCGAAAGCATGTATACACAGTAAAAAAAAGTTAAGCACCCCCAAATTAAAGGTTGTATACCATTTTGGATTTTATGATCATGTTTATCGATCATCGATTATTCAATTCGATAGACAGGCCAAATACGGTATTCTGGATGGTAACTGGTGTGGTTTCTGTTATGGAAAGGTTCTCACGAACGGAGCTATTGGCATGCATATCATGCAACCCATGATTTCAGCAAAATGCAGTTTCACCCTTCGACTTACCATGGCTAAATAAACGCCTTTTACGGCTTCAATGTCAGTTCAATACACAAAATTCATGAACAATGCCACGAAGGAGGTTGTCCGAGGCTACGAGATGGCAAATTATTGGACAGCATTTAGCAGGTTTCTCGTACAAGGAAATTTGGAGAAGAACTGGTTACCACTATTCGGTCATCAGTCGTTTAGTGAGGAAACATGCCCAAACTAACCATGTTCTCGATCGACCACGTTCCGGAAGGCCCTGAGCTACCACATTGCAAGAGGACAGGAACCTATTGCGTCATCAACGACGTCAACTGTTTACGTCAAGTACCGTCTTGAAACAAGCCTGGCTACCCTATAGACGTATCAGCAATCAGCCGGTGAGGAATCGCCTCAAAGCAGCAGGTTGAAGGTCTCGACGTGTCATTAGACGTCCAAACCTTACTAATCGCCATAAACGGGATCGTAGGATGTGGTGTGGTGGCCGGCAGCGTTGGAACCTGAGGTCATGGAGACGTATCCACTGGTCAGACGAAACTCCTCCTCCATACCGTTGACGGGCGAATCAGAGTTTGGAGAGTCAAGAACAGTCGATACACACCAAGGACATTCTTCCAAGGGTTCCATATGGTGGAGGATCCGTTATGGTGTGGGGTTGCTTTTTTTTATTGCAAGTTGGATTTGGTGACACTACAAGGCACACTTACCGGCGGAAGTGTTGGATACAGTTGTGATTGACCATTTTTATGATCACAGACTTGCAACTCGACCCCTGTTAATGGATGATAATGCTCGGCCTCACCGTTCACGAGCTGTGACTCAACATCTGGAGAACAATGCTGTTTCTCGTATCCCCTGGCCAGCATTGTCTCCAGATTTGAATCCCATCGAGCATGTCTGGGACATGATTGGTCGACGTCTACAGAGAAGGAACCCTGCTCCATACAATCTAAGACAACTGGAGGCCGCACTTCACGATGAGTGGCAGCAAATCCCCATGGAAGAATTAAAGAACCTTGGCAGGGGTATGCCCAGAATACTGGCAGCAGTACTTCAGGCACGCGGTGGCAGCACACGATATTGACACTAAATCGTTCCTAAGACAATTGCACGGGTTATTCAGTATGATTTCTTCATCATGTTCAGCCGTCAAACTTGAAATGACAATACATTTACGAGTCTGTTTTTCACCATTTTCCAGTCCATTTTTTGTTTCCTGGTTTTGGTCATTTGAAATCTCTGAAGATTACACAAAAATGTCAACGAATAAAACAATTAATTACACTTGCTCCTGAAATTCGTTTTTCCCCTGTGGGATGTTTAGTTTTGCTATAATGGGTCTCTGAAACATACCCCTATATAAAAAAGAAGAAGGGGGTGCTTAACTTTTTTTACAGGGTTTATTAAACAACGATATCGTCAACAACCTCTACAATAAATCTAACCAAAGTGTTATATCTCCCCTGCTAATAACACTTTGATGAGTTCATCATGATTTGTTGTTACGGAGAGATAGAACGATTAAACGTGGAGCACGGTGATGAAGTCGTTAGCGTGCCTCTCACGTCAAAGGCTCGGGTTCGAATCCCGTTGGAGGCACAACAAATGTGTGGCATGGTTCTCATACTGTGTCGTGTCCCTGGGCAAGACACGTCATCTACATTGCACTATGTCCACCTAGCTGTTTAAATGGGTACCTGAAGTACACTGGAAGTACACTGGAAGTACACTGGAAGTACGGATCAATACGATCGAGCGAGCACTTAGTAGCATATATAAGTATACTCCTTCTGGGTAATAATACAAATTTCTTACTTTGAAAATGCTCATTTATGCAAATAGCGTTATACAAATGAACTATAATCATGAAATAATTATATTGGTCAGCGAGCATTTTACGTCCTTATTATGTAAAAGCTTTTTAAAACAAGTGTACTTTTGACGGCCTATCATGTTATAATTACAGAATGCACTATCAAACTAATGGTTCACGGTGGAAGGACTACTAACTTGATTATACAAGGCAGTCTAATTTCGTCACTCATTTAAGATGTAAAACAGATATACCGCGAATATAGGTGACGATAACGGCATGTGACATGTTGTAAAACTTTCGTGACAAATGAAAGCACTTCTCTTTAGCATGCGCATAAAGGTTTACTCTAAACAATACTGCGTTCAATTTGACAACAAAACATGTTATCGCAAATATGACGAGAATGTGTTTCTCCTTAATTGATAATAAATAACGAGTTTGAGTTGTTATTTTCTCTGGGAATGGATAAACAAAACGCAAAGGTTTTTTTCTAAATTGAAGAATAATCACATCGCCCTAAAGAAAGGTTACAATCAAATACATATAGTCTTATAAATCAAAATTGTATCAGATCTATATTGATATTATTTTACTCATTCAATAATGACTGTTGAGATAAATTTTCGTGTTTCGGTGTTTAGTCGAATTCTAAGCAAAACTACAGAATGCCGTCGGTATTTGTCCTCTTTGACAGTGAAACAAAGATGGAGGTCTTTGAAAAATAGACTTAAGTTTGAATACAAGGCAAGATGACCTGTCAATATATATTTAAGGATTCGTCAACATTGTCATGCACGACGGGTCTAGACGTAGCGCAAAAGTTACATTCATCAACCTCACACGTCATGATATTTACGGATTAAGGAGTGTTTATGGAAATAACCGTTTGTAGAAGATAATAACACATCTGTCAATCTATCTCGGAAAGAAGGCCAGTTCCTGCATTTAGTGCCCACATCTTTCACTCAGCAGAAAATACCCTGGTTTGGACAGGTAAGTGAAAAGTCTCAGCAATGTACATGTGGGCTGTAAACTGGAGTCTTTCTTTTTAATGACCGATTTTATTCTCGTGTATGTGATATTTGAGGGGTGTTGGAGTGACAAGCATTAGTGACAATATTGTCTTAAATAAGTGTTAAACATAAAAGTCACTTGCCCAAGATAACACCACAAGTTTCGCAGCTGATGTTTCTGAGTGGGACAACTCAACTCTTCAAAGTTTCAGGTTTCCCAGGATCACCAATCCATTCTTTAAAATTCCTAAGTGACTGATTTTCATCTGGGTCTTTGTACGAAAATGATGTGGATGTTGATGGTGACAGCTATAGAGCTGATGTATTGATGTCTCCTTGAGATCACTGTATTTGCAATTCTTTATTTATTTTTGATAATCACATAATGTAATCTTAAATGAGAATGTTTCATTTCCAAATATAATTTGCATTGAGATATGAGTTCATCACATCATTTTGTAACTACTACCGATTCCAAAATATATCTCTTTATCCTGACAGATTAGGGTTACAACAGTTAGACACTATCTTGTAAAAATGATTCCCTATATAGGATGTAATGCTACAAGTGGAAAAGAGTTGGTGTATGTGAGTTCTGATCAGTGTTGTCTTGTTTCCATCTCGGACTTGATCAAATAAAACATGAACATATTAAACACGTTGATAAAGATAAAGATTGGTGGAAGCCAATTATCTGCAGACATAACAGACTTCAGTGTGGACGTTAATAAACGCTAAAACAAGAACGTCTTTTGTATTATAACAGGACCAATTATTCAGGTTCTTTATCTTTTTTTAGGACGAGACAAATACAGATGGAGCAATTGTCTGGTCGTTATCCATGAACTTGTTTCAACTTCCTGGTGTGGTACTGGGTGGTATTCTTGTCTCTCTTGAATAAATCAACAACTGATAATTGTCAATTCCTTCTTGCGACCATCATGGAATATCCTTCCTTGCAGTAAAATACTTGTTTTTGATTGGCTGACGATCGATTCATTTCATTCCTTATTTACCCATCGAGTCTCTTGGTGTACATGTTCATTTACCCCGCTGCAATAGTTAAAGATCCTCCTCATTCTGTTAACAATAAACCCTGATATTTAGTTCGTTAGCACGTTCTAGTTAGTTTATAATACTCTAATGATTCCGAACTCTTGTGAATATGTAAATATATATTTAATAAGAGATACAGAAGGTGACTTATGCTGTTTCCATATGCACCTAATGCTTTTTTCAACAATATCGTGTTGTACACTGTTGTAATTCCATCTTAACTGAGCTGAATCTTTCATATATGTCAACACTTTAACATCGGATTTTCCCTTGATGATTTTACACTATGTAACGATGTAAATATTTGGGGCCTCTTGCACAATACAACTGAACACTAAGGTTAACCTTAGTACCATACTTTAACATTTACTATTACGGTTTAGAAAATTACAATGATAATTGCTTTTATAATCCAACAAGAAAACAACAACAACAAATTTAACACACGAACAACAGTAATGGCATTTAAGCTTTTTTGGGCACTGCTCAGACATTGAGTGTTTACCGTCACCATAGTGTTGATTATTATAGATCGTTTTATTAGAACTAGGTGACTTCAATGGTCAGTTTTCAATCAATCAATCTCAACAATTAGAAGTAAGTAAAGTATAATGCGTTAGTGTTAAGAATGTTGTTACTGTTCTAGATTTTCTTTCCAAATCATCATCTTCATTATACGAGTAGATACAATTGTCTAGAAGGCTGTACAGACACAGGCCTGGTATGTTCAATTCACGATTTCAAACCAACAGTCGGAACGCTAAATCTAAGAAACAACAAAATAACTTACTAACAAAGTAACTAAATATGACTTTAAATTTGCAAAAGTGCATTCATAAAACATATAAAACCACTTCGTAATGATGCATTATGATCGTGGCAAGTCCTTGGCATTATGCATGTGGAAAAACATGCATTTTTGAAACAAGTCTACATATATTATCAAACCCCTTTGACTTTGGATATTTGTTATTTGTTTACTTTTTTGCCGTTTGTATAAGTGAATCATATTTCCTTTGTTTAAATTACGCACGATTCCTGAAATGTGATCAGGTGATACAAAACACTGACGAACATGATTGTCGCCACGTTGAAATTACGGTCAAATTAGATCAAGCTAAATTCGATTTATGTGGTATATCTCGGCAAGTCATATAATCTCCTGAGTGTTATAATTGAACATCAGACCCAACACGTGTAATTAATTGTAGATAATCACTGCAATCATTTTATGATTTAATTTGATTCAATGAGATCTTAAATTATTTTTAATTAATTAATTTTTTTATTTAACATTTGTAACCAATGACTATTCTTTAAAAAAATATTAGTGGCAATGTGTCATCAGCAAAAGAATGATAAATTGATCAAATGTAGAAAAAGGCTCATAGAAATATGTTGTTTCCGAAATGAGGATGTAATATTCCATTTGTTTAAAAGGGAACTATTAATTCACACACAGGATAATTTGGAAATTCGTGAGATGCGCTCGAGAAATCATATATATAAATTTTTGTATTATTCCTCTTAATCAACTCTCGATATAACAAATGCCCATGTTTGCACCATCTACTCACAGTGCTAACTTTGATAGGAAGAATGAGATGCTGTCGTGTTCTAACAGAGTTTCAATGCAACATTGTTGACTAAAATGACATATTGGTGGGAGGAGGTAAGAAAAAGAATGAATCAGTAAAATGTAGCCAAGTAATAGTTAGAACCTGTTAAGAGAAATCTTCGTGATTAAGAAGGGGCGGAGCGAGCGTAGATTTCTCCTCATAGGTTCTAACTGACTTAGAACTCCACCTACTTTTGATTGACAGGTTCAATGACGTCAATGTTTCCGTGAGTTCCTACGTAATCGTTCCATATAACCCGATGTCGCCAAGCTGTTTGGGCGTGTTTTTATGAACTCTCACTTTTCGAAAAACGTATTTGATCGTAACATTTGTTGTGGTAAAACTAGAGATAATCTTCCGTCTGTCTTTGAGGTGAGCTCATTTTCCTCTGTTCATTGTATTCGGGAATAAGTTATTTTTAACCATGTATAGACCGTTGTCTAATTGTTGAATGTGCGAGTCATTAAAATTAACATTGTTGTTTCATAATTTAATGCAGATGGAAGTAAATGTATATTTAGTTATTAGTGCTTTGTGTTTAGATTACAGAAAAAAATAGAATATAATTAATTCATAATTTTATAATAAAATTAAAGTCGGAATTTTTTGATTTACATGTTGTTCGTTAAAAGACTGAACGTTTTTGTTTGTAAAACGACTTTAACAACAACTCTAACTAACAAATGCATGCGGCATGCAAAATATTTTGAAACACATTTGCCAGTATCTCTTTATACCGCCTGTGTAGTGTAGTGTCGAGGTCGTGTTTACTTCGAGTCACGTGGGGCACATTTCAATAAAAAGTTGTAAAACATTGTTGTCATTTGTTTTTGACCAATCAGGCACACAGAGGGCGTGTCATAAAGAGCGTTTGAGCGTTGAGTTCTTAATCATTAAGAGTCTATTTTGTCAGGAAAATACGACCGTCTGATTGGCTGAGAAAGTAGGTTGAGTTCTAATTCATGTAAATCGTGAGTGTAAACGCAATATGTTTCCAATGTTCGTTCCTGACTCTTCTTAATTTATCTTTCTAATTGAAGAGCTTATTTTTTGGTAAATAATAGGTTGAAAGTAAAAGAAGAATCTCATTATTAACAGTACCGAGACAGAATTGTATTCGTCTTTTCCAAAAGCAATCAATATGTAATCAAATGACTGGCAACTGTTAAACAACGAGAACATGTTCAAATGAAATTAGTTTATTTTTAAATTCTAAAATTATGTTTCATGGTAAAAACATCCAAAAGGTGTCTTCTTGGGTAAACAATAAAGCAAATTTATATTGAATAAAGAAAACAATATTTACAAAGATATTTTAGAGTAGCAAAACACATTTGAAAAACCTACTGAACGAGCATTTGTCCTTGGAATTGTTTGCAACAATTTTACACAAAAAATAAATTGACGTAAGAATCTTTACATACATCTCAAAGATAGTAAGCTCGTAGGCCTAGATTTTCGAAGCGCTTTTAGTGCAAATAAATGTATATTTACCATTAGTTAACGTTGGTCTACAACTGTCTCGCCGTCGAGATTCGAAAATCTTGGCCCTTCGTATGTTGAAAATGTGTTGAATGAATAAAGAGTAGGGAGTATCGACTGACAAGGAACATATCACACAGGCAAAATGGGTAGCTTTGGTAAAGTAATAAACACAATCAGAAAAGTATTTTGGTATCGGAAGATTTTGAAAGGAAATACCTCTGTAAAGGTATTTCCTTATAATTTGTTACTTTGCATATCTATACGCATGATATAGAGTTTTATAAAATAACTTATTAATTTCCATAGGTACAGGAAATGGGTATTGCTAAACAGGGTCACACCTATTTTAATATTGCTCCCCCCTGATGTTGAAATTTGAATATGAAATTTATCAATAACAAACGGTCACACCATTATTCATAGTTCGCCTATAGTATATTTCTTGCATTTACAATGTATTGGATACATATTAGCTTCGTAAAAGCAGTGTATTTATCACGAATATATATTACTTCATTACTTATCATTTATATGACTTATCATGAAGTCCAAATCAAAAAGTCAGTTTGTAAAGGAGACGTCATCCGATAAACTAAAATGCAATTTATTGATTTAGGCCATTGTTCAAAGAGGACGATAAAACTCCCGAAAAGGTTAGTGTCCTGCAATGTTATTTTATATATATAATTTTAAAACATTACATTTAACCTTTTTAAAAAGTTTGACAAGTATACAGTCACAAATATTCAAAAGTCCAAAAAACACAGAGGCATTTTGATTTGATAACATGTTTATGAAACGAGTGGTTGGTTTGGTATTTTAACGAGCGAAAGCGATTTAAAAAGCGATGCCATTCATGAGTTTTAAAACATGTTATCAAACGGGACGGAGTTTAGTATTTTATTTATTACTCAATGATGTAAATAGCGCCGAATTGCAATTAAATCGTTTTTAGTGACACTTACTTGCAAAAAGGTCACCCACTGTTGCAGTCGCGCGACTATCACTCGCCGATTATGACGTTACGGCAGCATGCGATGGTATTGCACATGTGTGTAACCAAGTCATTGTTATCTAATGAGTGATCTCAGATCATCTCACCACAGTTGAGTAATAAATATATATATATATATATTTCTGATAAATCATTTGATAATTCACCCTAAAGGCCACATCTTGTGAACAGTGATCTGCCAATTGTACTATGTCAAGAATTACTTCAAGATTTACCGACATCATATTAGGTGTCGTTAATGAGCTCAACTAATAAATCAGGCATGATACAATATTTTTATCACACTAAGCTGATTGTAATGAACACAGATCACAGGCTCCACAAACAGCAGATGATGGATTATAAGTGATTAGTTGTGAAATGTATCTGTAGAAAACAGTGCTTATTTAATGCAGGGAGTTTATCACATTAGATTCCATTACCAATTAATTTCAACTTTCACACTGATAAGTTATTTTCTGGAATCAAATAATTCTCGGAAGAATCATGGAGCCAGTCCAATTAATAAAGAGGTCTTTTTGCGCCTTTGTTGTTGACAAAACTGTTCTGACAGGGGAATATTAATTAGTTTAATGCAACAGAACTGTGCAGTTTCATCATATTATATTTCTAAATGTCAATTTCTTGACAACCGCAATGCTTTCCTTTGTCAGACATTTTCAATGCTCAAACAGTTCTGATTTTCTTTTGAAAAAAGAATACAATGGACAGTGACCTTTCTTGAAGTATTAATACATTCACCATTCAAAATTTCAATAAACGTTTATAGGAAAAACAAGATTTCATTTGCGTTAGGTCAAGGTTAAAGTGACATCAGTGTTTTTGATATTATTATATTTGGCTACACCAGTGCCAAAATACCATGTGCTGATTTCTGTTCAAACAAGTCCACATAACTTGCATATTCATCCCCAAACTCTAAATATAAATAATGTTTCCCATGAAAATCGGGCAACATTTTTGTACAATAGCAGAAAAAGAAAATATATCTAGCAAAAGAGATGAGATAATTATTAATATGCTTTACCCTTCCTGTTTTTAAACATAAAGATTTATTATGAAATCCTTCGTCCATCACTATCAGCTGACAGATATGCTGATGACTACAGAAATCTATCACAGATAGCAACCCTGGAGAAAACAAACATCGTGTCGTACATTGATTCATGTCTAAAATTTGAAAAAAATATCCGTTCTCTGAATTATGTTCATGCTCGTAAATATTTACTTGTTCATTGCTTTGTCCCGATGTTCCAAACGTGAAAATACACTAAATTTAAGCATCCATAGCATTCATGTTGCTTTCTATATTTATTATTTCACAGATCTTGTTAAAAGAACACTCCGTCAAAAGTTACCAACTAATACCACGGGTGTAATTTTTATCAATAAGTATATCAATAATACTGTTGTCGAAAATTACCCTTTTAGTGCCAATCTGTTCAGTATAGATACATTATTAAGATGTTTAAGTCGTGATTATGATCGAAAACCAGATTCGAGACATGCAAAAATATCAAATATTCATCTCACTCAAATTGTATATGGAATCTATATAACATTTCATGAAAAACACGTAGTGTCCCTTTAAAACGGGAGATTAAAGTAAACCAAACCTTAAATTGTGTAGCCCCTCTGGAGTATCACATTTTTAATAGTAATACATATATTGTTACATTGTGTAAGAAATAGCTTTAGAACATAATTTGCATGTTTTTTTCATATACCAGTTTTCTAAAATTGACAATAGTTTTAGCAAATGAGAACCCTGTCTCACTCAATCAGAGCTTCACAGGTACAGTAATATTGACTTATTCCAATATAATTAATGATTCAGTTTCTAAATGTTGCAGTAATAAAACTATGTTTGCTCGGTAATTGCCTGCTTGATGTGACCTTAAATGTGAACGATGACGTATTCTCTCATACTATCAGAGTTGCGCAGCTAAATAATTGAAAGTTCGTGTAGGTGGTTCAGCTATTTTCGTTTGCTCATTAAGTAGAGGATTGCAGACAAAATGTTCACCTTTGGTAAATTTTAGCCCATGATCTTTGAATAAAAACATAGAACTAACATATGTAACATCTAGCTATAATCCTCAGCTCGTGCAGTACATGCAGACAGAAAGTTGAATATGTTGAATGAAAAAAGTTGGTGTTATAAGTTATTAGGAGTTCAATTAATGTTTCATGCATCCATTTTTGGATCTGTTGCACCAGTTTTCAGTTTGATGTGGACGACTGTTTCACTGTTCAAACAATCCTATGGTTGTATGCATATTTTATCGCAAATCTAGTATATCACGGTCTTTATTTTAAATGTGTTTCTCAATAAATTATACTATTGTACTCCAATGATGCGATTAAACCTCACTACAATCTACCTTATATTAAATGATACATTTAAGTCAAGACGGTAAGCAAAACAATTTAAGTTCTCGTTCTTTTACTATAAAAGTTCTGGGCAAAACTGTACTTTATTACAAAAAACATTGGGTTACAGTGAATTTTATTTAATTTTATTGAGTCAAGTTTACTTATTCAGAATGCTTATTCCTTTCCTCTTATACAACCCCTAATTCAGCACACCCTCACCCCCGGGTTCTATGAGAGACCCGGGTTGTATTTGAGGCCGGGTTATATTTTCTCAGACATGAATTGACGTTTATAATCTTCTTGGTGTGATTTATTGGAAAGGTACAATTAGTGATGTAAACTCACGTGCAAAAGAAAGTATATCTTCTTTTCAACAAAGTCAAACACAAAATATGTCTGTAGATAAACTCGGTTTTGAATGTTTGTGATTAGAATGTATCTCGTTAAAAGATATACAAAATTTCATTTTATGAGAGTATGATACTATATATTTTATATCTGTTCAAGCACACATGGGGTGCTGAAATAGCTATTTCAAAAGGTAATTTGGGAAATAATTATTGGTATTTAAGGTACAATTTTATGAAATATGGAAATTATGTTAGTACAAGATGGTATAGTCATACATTATGTACTTCCTTTGACTTTAAATCGATGACGCATCGTTGCTTTAGGACGTCAAAATACAAGCCAGAAAGCAATATTTCACTCGCCTATCTCGCCCGGTTAAGGAGATTCTATGATGCGTTTTTCAGAATTATGAACAGATAATGTTTCAAAATTTACAGACAAAGTTAGTTTGATTTTAGAGACATGGTCAACTATGTTTCAATCTTGTTCATCACTCGATGGTTCAAATATATTGCGTTGTTGTACCTATATTTTCTTTTGCCCATGAGTTTAGTACTACATATCTCGTGGCATTTCTACTGAAATTCATTTGAAAAAACATATTGTTTATTAATGGACGGGGATTACCCACACTTCCATTAATCCCAACATTATACAGTTGATGTGAAATGTTTTTGCATTGTAATAGGAGAATAAACTGAACATGACGGATATTTATTATCATGGACCTGTTATGCTGAATCTCACACGGTCACACCAATATTTCCCCTCGAAACGAGTGTATAACTAGTTTATATTACAACACAGAGTATTCAGTTCTTACGTAAAGCCCGGGTACTAATAGAGACACGGGTACTATTGGAAACCCGGGTTGTATTAACCTAAGCACTCTTTACCCACCGGGTTGTATTGGAGGCCCGGGTTCTATTAGAGGCCCGGGTTCTATTAGAGGCCCGGGTTGAGGAAATACGGTATATAAATGAACATATAAATTTTAATTTTTAATCCGATATTGCATAAAGAATATAATAACATTAAAATAGGTTCATGTTTAGTATTATAATATAATTAGAAATCAATTTTTTTTTAATTTTAACATTTCAATGAGTGATTATTACACTAATGTGTCCTCTGAAATGTTCCTTGATGAAATGTATACATGTACATAACACAGAAACATTGGATTATTCATGGTCTCTAAAAGTGTTTTCCATAATCCACTCTGCATAATCCATTTACAATAGATATTGGTTCCATAACAAGCAATTGACTTATCCTGCAGTTTTATTACTTCATAGCTTAAATATAGAAATATAGGTACTGCAACGAATCTAGAATCATGAATACAAGAGATCACACAATCTCATTTGAAGTCAAAGGAAATGGATTAGTTTTACAGTTTCTATCTCTTACACGAGAGATTCTCGAAATGAAAGTCATTGCATAATCTTAAATACATATGAAAATCTTCTAATATTAACAATTGAGTTTGACAAATATTGATGAGTATGAAACATTTTCATCATAACTCACATTGTTATTTATTTGAAAATGTCTTTACCTTAATGCATGATATGTGTACTAGTATCGCCTTGTTAAGCCATTATACCCCCTCCCCTCTTCCTCCCCTTCGTCTCCCAACATGATGCTTCATTAGAACTCATAGACAACTGCGACGGTGACTTCATGAGAGCAACACTGATAATAACAGGTAAGAAGTATCATTTCTCACATTTATCTCCCACAGATAAGTAACAGTACACCTTAATGTCCCTATAATGTGAGAAGCAAGCTCTTGTCTGATTTCAGACGATGTTCTGTTGTGATTGACTGGAGGCATCATCCTGTTTGGAAATGTTGCTGCTCCATGTTTGACTTAGGACTACAGAAATTGGTTTAATCATATATTGATGAGAGAATATATACATGTTCAAACACATCGGGGAGTGTATACTGTCAATAGAATGAATGCATTGAATGAATGAATGTTTATTTTTTTTAAATACTGTCAATATGATACAAGATAAGATAAGATAAACTTCATTATCCCAGATGGGAAATTCGTCTTACACTCAAAGAGTTTTTGGTATGAAATGTATATGTATATGATTTCTCGAGCACATCACAGGAATATGAAAACTGTGTGTTTCTTAATTTTAAAAAACTGAATATGACATTAAATATGTGTACATCTTTATGAAACAAATTTTCTGAAACTAGACTATCATGTAATTCTTTGCTTACACTTTACTAATTATACCCCCGCTACGAAGTAGTCGGGGGTATATAGAGGTCAGCATGTCCGTCCGTCAGTCCGTCCGTCCGGTTTTTGTTCCGCTCATAATTCTGAAACCAGTTGTTCAAATTTTACGAAACTTGATATGTACAATCACCATGATGTGTACATCTGCCTTTTGTATGTTTCATAGCCTCATTTGCATATTTTTTGCAAATCGTTCTCCCTTTTTCGATTTTGCCATTCACAGTTTTTGTTCCACTCTAACTCAAATACTAATTGTTCAAATGTCTTGTAACTTGATACATATAATCATCATGATGTGTACATCTGCCTTTTGTATGTTTCATACCCTCATTTGCATAATTTATGCAAATTTTCTCTCCGTTTTCGACTTTGCCATTCACAGTTTATGTTCCACTCATAACTCAAATACTAATTGTTCGAATGTCATGTAACTTGATACATATAATCATCATGATGTGTACATCTGCCTTTGGTATGTTTCATACCCTCATTTGCATAATTTATGCAAATTTTCTCCGTTTTCGACTTTGCCATTCACACATTTTGTTCCACTCATAACTCAGACACTAATTGTTCAAATGTTACGAATGTGTACATCTGTAATTTTTATATTTCATAGCCTCATTTGCATACTTGTATGTTTCATACCCTCATTTGCATATTTAATGCCATTTTTCAAATTGTTCGACTTTTACTTCTAAAACATGATTACAAGTGTAATACTTACTCTGCTTTAATAATACTTAAATATAATGGTCTGTTCATACAAAAGTTTAAACATTGATGCCTTTTTGCTATTTTCAAACATTTCTCTTTGACCAATGTTAAAAGCGGGGATATCATGAGTGAGCTGTGCTCACTAATTCTCTTGTTCATCTTATTTTCTCATTTCCACATTTCCACTGTTAATGTTGTAAGAATGAATATTTTGTCTGAACTCCTCCTCTTATGGAGCATAGTGAAGCAGCCGAAAAACACCAAGAATTCATTTTAGTCATGTTGCTTTGAAACTCTTCATCTCATTCTTCCAAATCAAGGTTAAATCATTATGGTTTCTAGAAGACATTGACAAATAGCAGTTGTTGATTTATTCAAGAAGGACAAGAATATCACCCAGTCACACACAAGAAAGTTGAAACAAGTTCTTTGCTAACGACCAGACAATTGCACCATCTCTATTTGTTCCCAAATATTCACAAATCACACTGACGTCCACGTAGATAAATTCTTGTGTTTCTATAATTTATGACATTGACGTTGAATGATTTATTCACAGTTCTCGTGGGTACTGTTTGCATGTATGTGAATTGCAAATACATTGATCTCAAGGAGACACCAATACATCAATGGTATAGCTGTCACCATTTCCAACATCATTTCCTTACAGAAATACTTAAACAAATATATAGACTTTGATGAGTAGCCCCATATATTTTACAAAGACCCTTTATCACCATATTCAAATCATTCAGTCATTTAAGAATGCTAAAGAATGGATTGGTGACCCTGTTTAAATTGAGAGTTTGAAGGGTTGATGCCCTACCCCACGCAGAGACATGGGTGGTGTAGTTTGTAATGTTACCTGGGCAAGTGATTTTATTCAAAGGGTGCCCCTGTTCACCCATCAGTAAGTGGGTAATTGGTGTAAGATGAGGAGGTGACCTTCGGGCGCTATGGCAGTTAAGGTTAGACCAGGGTAATATTGTTTGAACCACTCACAACTTGTAAGTTTACGTGCAATATATAAACCATCCATTGTTATTAAGTATTTTTGATAATGTTCTATTTAGCTTCCATACCGCATGTGTTGAATCAACTCAAATCTGTCATTTTGTCTATAAAAGGTATTGGTGGGCGACATTCATGGTACCTGAAAATGTCCTGTTTCAGTTCCTCAGTCCATGCCAATTGCTAAAATAGCTTCTCAAGGATCAGCATCTAAGACTCACTTTCAAATATTTGTTGTAAAGCTGAACTTCATAATAACTTGAAGGATTGGTGCTTTCTGTTTATACATACCATACATACTGTATCCATACATGATTATAACACAATCCTGTTAAAATATATTATTCAGGTTAATATATTGATGAGTTTAATTTTGAAAAGTTAACAATTAGATGATATTTGGCTTTTCTTGACTAATACCATGCATATCTCATCGAGTGAGGTAGAAAGGTTATATTTTCACGAGTGGCGCAGCCACTCGTAAAATATATAACTTTTCTACCTCACGAGATGAGATAAACATGGTTATGACAAAACAAAAAATTGACAGTTGTAGCATGAAGGTGGTTTAGAAATAAATTGTAGACAAAATGTTCACTGGTCAAACTACAGTGGGAAAAGCCTGGTTAAATTTGGACTGGAAACATAATGGCTTTAACTTATTATAAGGTTATTTGTGATTGTTTCAAGGAAATCCTGACAGTAGACAGACGTGTTGTCTAATATCTTCTTTTATCATACAATAGATTGTGTTCTCGGCAGGATAATGGTAATTGATATTTGTGATATTCGTTGGGGTCATATACGGATAAAGATTCAAATTACAGAGGTCAAGTCCCGGAACATCTTTTGAAAATGATTTTACACGGGTTAACATTTCGACCACCTGTAAATTGCCAATACAGTTGTAACAGCGTAACAGCTTCATGTAGGATAAGTATACATGCTTAATTTCATAAACATTAATTTGAGAAATGACAAAACAAACATTGTGAAAGGCATAGTGCGGCAAAATTTGATATGATCAAGTAGTGCCAAAATATGGTCATCGTGAGTTGAAATCTACCGAGCAAACAAACAAATCTTTTCTGTTCTATAATGAAACTTGTGTAAAGAGGATTATTATTATCAACTTATTAAAATTCAGTTTAGCTCTGTGTGATATGTGAGTGGCCATTTGCAACCGAGCACTATACTTCGATGTCCGTTTGAGTAGGAGGGACATGCATAACGCTATAGGGGCTTTGTACATACAAAAGTCATACAGCACACTTTCGAATGTAATACTTTCTCGTATGCATATCATTGATGAATACTTCACTGATGTAATGAATTTCAAATAAAAGTCATGACAAATTTCTTCCACGTTGATGCGTCGCTTATAAAAGCAATAACACCATACATCAAACTGTAAATGCTTGGACACGAATATTCATTTATGCAACGATATATCATCAACATTATCGGCAATGGAACATCTATGTATAAACCTCTGGTTATTGTTACACATTGTCTTATATCTTGGCTCCATTTATTATTCACGACCTTCTACAAAGCTACCACTCGAGTTTAGTCTAATCAAATGCATAAACAAACTAAATTTCCTTTACTGCGTGTTTGTAGTTGGTTCCAAAGAATATCATTTACAATGATTTTTAATGCAATTTTGTCATTAACATCAAGAATTAGATTTATTTCATTAATGTTTTACAGAAAATCTTTTACGTTACACATTACACAACTGGAGATCATACTAACAGACAACAAAGCAATTGAAGTTATAGTATGTAGATCATTGTTCAATTTAGTTTTGTTGTTAGTATCTAAAATGAGTCACAATTATAAGTTTGCATTTAAAATACGAGAATACAGAAACAAGAATGAACAATGCACTACCACTCATTAGTGAACAAGTCGCGAAGCAAATAATGTCACAAGGGTCAATATCGAATAGAGAAAAGAGAAAAGCTAGTAATGAGTGTGCCTGACCTAGAAGCGCTGATAGGGTCTGCAGAGGTCGGATTTGCTAATATTTAACCTTCCATCACATTTTAATTTAGAGACTCTAAATCTCTGACACGTTCTTCAACAGTGAGGTGTCGCCGCTGTAGCATCATGCACGTCTCACGATTAAAATGTAGATGGAAACTAGGGCAAGTTAAGTGTCACTGATGAGTTCGAATAGGATATCAGACATTATGCAAATGTCCTTTTTATCACACTGAGATGATTGTAATGAACATAGATCACGGGCTCCCCAAACAGCAAATGATGGATTGTAAATGACTTGTTTTGAAATTTATCTGCATAAACCAGTCTTTATTTAATGCAGGGGTGTTTATTACATTAGGGCCCATTACCAATTAATTTCAACTTTCTCATTGATAAGTTATTTCATGGAGGCAAATTATTCCCAGAGGTAAAATGGAGCCTGTTTAATAAATAAATCGGTCCTTTTATGGCTTCGTTGTTGACACAAATGTACTGAGAGTGAAATATTAATTAGATTAATTTGACTCCACAGAACTTCGCAGTGTTCATCACAGAATATATCTAAATGTAAATTTCTTGACAACTTTAACACTTTGTCACTTTGTCACTCATATTTAATGCTCAAACAATTCTGGTTTTGTTTTGAAAATAGAAAACAGTGGACAGTGACCTTGTTTGCATTAGAAGTATTAAAGGAGGCTGTAGCACGTTTTTGCAAAAAATAGTTTTCAAATTTTCCATTTATAATGATAGTTTATGACATTAAATTTACTTTAGAGGATAAAACATCTTATTACTCAAACCAATAATCCGTAGTGGCAATAACGGTTTTGCGTTTTTAACTTGATTTTCTGAGAGAGAAGAGAGTTTTTCTATTGGTAACATTATTTTTCAAATACACTAAATTGACTCCTTTGAGCGAAAAAACCTACTACTGCCCCAGCTATATAATGATTATAAAAAAGTGAATTGTCACATGAATTTGTAGTAACGTTAAAATGTTTAATTCAAAATGTTGTTTCATCATTCTGTTCGACACAATTCTGTTTCAGTGTTCTTGCGTCATATGTTCGTTTAATCAGTTTATAATTGCAATTTCAGCATATATAGCAGAACCCAAGAGATGAGATAATTACTAAATATGCTTTATGCTCCCGGTTTTAAAAAGTAAAAATTTATTATTGGAAGCTTTCATCCATCACTATCAGCTGACAGATATGCTGATGACTACAGAAATCTACTACAGATAGCAACCCTGGAGAAAACAAACATCGTGTGATTCATGTCTATAATATAATTTGAAACAAATCACCCATTCTCTGGTTTGTGCTCATGTGCGTCAGAGTTCTACATTTACTTGTTCATTGCTTTGTGCTGATATTCTCAACACAAATAAACAAGACATTTGAGCATTCACAGCATTCATATTTCTTTTTCTGTTGATTATTTCTAAGATCTTGTCAGGTAAATTCAGATTGAATTTTTTTTTTAATTGAATATTAAAGCCGTTCTTGTGGAGTATCGTTTTTTTAAAATAAGGAATCTATTATTACTTTGTGTAAGAAATAGATTTAGAATATAATTTGCATGTTTTTTTTTCATATATCAGTTTTTTTCAATTTCTAAACTTGACAATAGTTTTAGAAAATGAGACCCTGTCAAACTCAATCAGATCTTCCCAGTTACAGTAACATCAAACTTATTCAATTATAATTGACTTATTTCAGTAGAATTACTTTATACTAATGAATCAGCTGCTGAATGTTACTTTGTGTAAGAAATAGCTTTAGAAAAAAATATGCACGTATTTTTTCATACATCAGTTTTTATTTTTTTCAACAGAGCTGCTTTATACTAATGGATTAACTGATTTCAGTAGGAGAAGTTGCTGAATGTTGCTACTGCCCCTTTAATTTGGAAGGACGAGAACCTGCCTCATACTATCAGAGTTGAACAACAAAACAATTGACAGATATAGCATGTAAGTCGTTCAGCTATTGTCGTTTACTCAGTAAGTAGAGGATTGAAGAATTGAACTGGTTTGCAGAGTTTAGCCACCGAATCTTTGAATGATATGTACCATCCAGCTATAATCCTCCAACCTTGCAGTAAATGCAGACAGAAGGTGAATCTGAAACTAATCAGGGCAATATGTTTACACCAACTAAAGTTGTAAAGAAAATTTTGCTATTCACATACCTGCATACATGTCTGCTCTAATAAAACAAAGACATTTGAAATGGGGTTTTTTCTGATTCATATGAAGTCACAGTAATATGATTTTTGTCAATGTCAGTTTCCACTTACTGTCCTTGTGTCGTGATCAAATAAAATGTAAAAGGGAACTAGTTGAGTTAGTTTAGTTCATGAAAATATATTAAGGAAAATATATAAAATATACTTGCCAACCAATTTTCCCACATCATTTTGATGTAGGAAGCTTCCGCTGATTGATTTCAAACACTTTCTGGTTGTTTGCATATTTTATCACGGATGTATTATATCAATAGCTTTATTTTTAATATACTTTTGAATGAATGACACAATTGTATTCCAGTGATAAATAAATATACTTCAATCGCACTTCAATCTAGTTATATCAAATGATTTAAGTAACGATGCATGGATGTTAAGCAAAACAACTTTAGAACTTAGTTTCTCAGGCAACACGAGGAACACTTGGTTCTCCAAATCCTTCATCATCAGGGATCTGTTCTGACATTAACTACAGCAGTCGACACAAGATATAAGTCTGAAGATAACAAGCATCGTTTATTACAATCACTTGCAAAGTGGCAGTGTGCAATTGAACAAGATTCGAATTTATAATATCAGTCCACTTTTAACATGTCTTTCCTGGATGAACACTATAGTCAAAGATGCATCTTCTAAATATGTGATTGTCTCGGGCGACACATTTATCATGAAATCCGTCATCATCAAGGCTGGTCTGATAATGAATACAGAAGGCTACAGACAACAACCAGAGTTATAACAAGCTCAGTTTCTTAAGGTCGTCTGTTAGCAGGGCTTGTTCAGATGATGTGGGTGTAATTTGAATGATCAGTGTTTGTATGATTCCAGTTTTAAAGGGACTTTTCACCAGTGATTTTCTGTGGAAATGAAATAATGAGAGGACATTACCCTCTGTGCATTTGTGTTATTAAGCTATGGAATAAAAGATGAAAGCATGAAGGATATTGCTCTCAAGAGAAACTTTAGAAGAAATTAATAAGGAAGTTACAATTACTTAACCTGTCATAATACTCATTAAGTTATTTTAGCTTAATATGCCACGATCTGAATATCTTTTTTAACGTCCATACAGTTTAGCTGAAATTACAGCATAAGAAATCTTCAGAGACACAACAGACAATATTGTTTTTCAGATTATACCCATAAGTAACCAACAAGTGTTAGATTTTTCTTTTGTAAATAACAATTGACATTCGACTCGTTCTTTTTCTGATATGAACAATTTTGTATTTCATGAGTTGATGCATGATTCCTACAATCGAAGATACATTTTAAGTTATCATCATCATTATAAATGTTTGAACAGAACACGGTTTATGACTTCATTGCATTATAGTGTTATTAACTTTTTTACATCAAAGCATTTTAATTTTGAAAGCTCCTTAAACTCTAGAAGAGTGATATAAAAAAGTGAAATATCACTGATGCAAAGCTAATCCATGCCCCATATGCTAAACTTTATGTATTTTCCGAAGTCCTTATAATGTTATTAATCCTCAAAGTATCAATTGACCTAAGTATTGCTCTGAAAACTCTTCAATTGTCAATGTCTTTTTAAACCCTCATGAGCGTTTCTTAGAGTCCTTCTGATATAAATGATTAGAATCTAAGTTGAAGATATTATCGCTTGAGGAGCCATTTTAATCAAGTCAATACACACTTGAACCGTCCCTGTTTGATCCGTGAATGAGAAGGCGAAGCAGATGAATAGTTGTTTCAGAGATTAGTTGTGTTATCTATTTGAGAAGCCGATCTTTGTTTGAGAAATGAATTGTGTTAGTTATTCGTATGTGGTATATTGAGTGTGCATTTGCTGTCATCGATATAGTCGAGTATTCGACCCTGTCTCAGTTTTCAATATATATTGCATGATGTGTCAACAAACATAGTGTAACATAGAATGTGTAGTTTTTAATGTATAATAATATAATTAGTCAAGCACGTTGTGTTTATGGTTCAGCCTGATAAGATATAGAGGATACTAAACGACCTTCCTTTTATATCATTTTTATTAAACGTGTTAATGGTTAGTATACAACGAGCGAAAGCGAGTTTGATACCAATTCATTCACGAGTTTAATAAAAATGGTATTATATGGAAGGAAGTTTAGTATTCTGTTTATTACTGCCCAAATCCATGAAGCGAAATTGCCGACATTGTACTAAAACTACGACTTCCACGAGTCATGTACCATTGTGATGGCTGTGCGATTATTGTGGCGTCTCAACTGTACAATATTGTGACGTCATACTTGCAGCAATAGTACACTAGTTGCCGTATAAAAATTAGACTGCAGTATCTTCCACGGGCAAGTAATAAATCAGATATAATACACCATGGTGTGTGGAATGTCATTTGAAATGTAGGCTCTAAAGAACAGGTCTATCAGACTGAAAATGACTAAAAATTATGATGAATATATGTTGGCAGATGAAGATAAAAAGATGAAAGATGAATGTTGACAATAATTGCACACCCAATATGATTACTAAATGTGCAATGTCTTTTAGCAAGTTATCAAGTATACTGCTACAAAAATCTTATTCATAGATATATAATCATATAAATTCAATTTGTGTAACTTTACATGGCATGATGAATATACATTGTCATAACAAAAGTATAGTTTTAGAAATTAGATTACATGATTATAATTATAGTTCGATAATTTGAACAATCCAAATGCACAAATAAAACAAAGTCATTGGATTATTCATAGTCTATATAAGTGTTTATTTTCCACATTCCTCTCTGCTCAATGCATTGACAAGGTCATGAATAGATTTTGGTTCCATAACAAGCAATCGTCTTATCCTCCAGTTGTATTACTTCGTAGCTTATACCGTAATGAATCCTACAAGAGATCACACAGCATCACTTAAAGTCATGGGTTATGGAAATTGGTTAGTTGGCGGATCTATCTGCGAGAGAACCCCGACATGAGAGTCATTGTGTCATGTGAAATACACAGAAACACTGTTTAAAATAAACGAATGAGAACTTTCCAAATTGATTACATTAAGGTCATTTTACTTAAAGGAAATATACATCAGATAGCACAATAGCTGCAACCATTTACTCTTTCATATTTTAAGGAATTCATGTATTTTCAAAACATTTAAGTATTTTCCTTACAAGAAAAGCAGATTTGTTGAACAGTCAATATTTATTTAAGTATATCTTCATATTTCAGTACTACAAATGTATGTCAATCTGACTCTAATCAATCTTATATGTATCATATATCCAACAAACTCAGGCAATTAATGTAAATACTTTGCGAGAGAACTGATTTTGTTTCGGTATAATAGGTTTGTATAAAATAGACACCTAATCTTATTGCTGGTAATTCTCCAACAATGTCGTTAAATGTACTTCTAATTAGATTTTTAGAGAGCGATATATCATGTGTAATGTTATCTTTATATTTAATGGAGACATGAGGTCTTTGTGTCAGTGTGAGTTATGAGCTCTAATTTAAGGTGTCTAAAATGGAGACGTTAAGAGGAAGGAAGACTATTTTATTAATGTAAAGCTTCTTTATTCTGTATGGGCGACATTTCAACAAAGTTTATTACGTCATTGTCAAGTATATTGTGGTCCTATAGCTAACACGAATTATTAATTACAAACGATCCATCAATGAAACAACTTGCAACATGTGCATCTGACACAAGCATTAGGGGACAATAATACTGTCTTGAATGAATTGATAAAATAGTATTTCTGATGTGAGTTTAGAATGTTTTATATTAAAAATGTAATTTCAACATTAATGTTATTCTATTATAATTGTAACTGCGATTCAAATATTTCCAACACACATCCTTCATTTGACATAAAGTTATTTTACCTGGTAGCAAAATAAATGAATATTATGGTTTTCATAACTTAGAGAAAGTTTGGCAAGGAAAGAAAAGTAAACCATGATATAAAATGATACAAAATCTCAGAATCCGAAATCAACAGAAATAAGGTCATGAGTGTACTTAAAATACCCATTTTCTTATTGCCAAACCGATTAATGTTTAAATTATTCAGAATCAAACAAAACACATGTTATCTGGCGCCACAAAAAAAACAATGAACTGTAAGTCAACGTGCTGTATGAACGGAAACCAGGTGTACCCTTCACTGTTTTAAGTGAGACACATCCAAAGCAGAACTACCACCCAAATCTGACACACTGTATGTTATCTTCGGGCTGCGTTATCTCTCGAGCCTTCTGTAGTCATTATCAGGTTTGTCAGCTGCTGTTGAAGGATTTGAAGATATGTTTGTCAATCTCTATTTTGAAACAAGGACTATATAGAATATTAGTCTTTCATCAACGCCTATCATTAAAGAAGGTATAAATTTAAACATCGATGACAGATTGTTAGGGCAGTGATTCGATTAACAGTATTGTCCCACGGTATTTATCTTCCATCACATACAGGGAAGGGGCTGTTTGCTGTACATGACCAAAGTTTTCGCATGACCGTGATGACGTGATCGTAATAAATATGATTTTTGACGCAAGACTTGAAAAATATGCAGTCGACGATCAAACCCTTTATAAAAATAAAGCCATTAGCTTTATAGCTCATCACCACATCATTGATCTATTATCTATTGTCAATAAGCAAAAAATAGTTTTTTAGATTTGGCCTCTGTGACCTACATTCTACAATTTAGAATCCTAATTGCCTAATGAGTATTTACACATTCCAGCTCTCTAGAGCTTTTCATACTGGAGATGATGAAAGTAGGGTTTTAGGTCATGTCCCCTGTGACCCACATTTAGGGTCAGGGGGTCACAAAATCTACAATTTAGAATCATCATTGACCATGGATGATCTACACAACATTTCAACTTTCTAGAGCTTTTCATACTGGAGAAGAAGATGAAAATATGTTTTAGGTCATGACCCCTTTGACCCACATTTGCCTAGCCCAAGCTTATGATGGTAAAATCGCTTAAGATTAAATTATAGAATCGCTTAAAATCATAAGTGACTCAGTTACATGACCATTACTCGGTACAGCAGATCACGCAAGAAACATGACATGATGGACATTGTCATTGATGTACCAGAGTTACAGGAGCTTGATCATCGACTGCCCATGCTTTCTAGTCGGTAATTTCAAACAATACATGGCCTGGGTTTTGTTGAACGCAAAATTAAAGTAGTCCAAAACACACGCCCGTACGGGGTGTCATTAGAAATTGTGTTGAGGAATCTTAAGAACCAGTTCGTATACCGGTAGATGCAATATTATGGACATTGTATTCCTGGTGATTTTAATCAGACTGGACAGGTGCAATCTACCCAAACTATTACTTCATATACATGTGCAAGTCGAGATAAGTTTGTATATAGATGGACTGAAACCAAAACATTAAAAGTGTATACAAAGTTTCATTTTAATTGTTCATCGACAGATCAAATTGTAGAAATAAAATATCTCTGTACATGTTTGATAAAATCGATATCAATGGCCGTAGGTCAAACGTGGTGCAGCCACATTCCCTAACGGCATGATGCCTCCAGTCAATCACAACAGACCATCGTTTCAAGATCTTGTTTCTCACATTATAGGGCCATTAAGGTGGTCTGTTACTTATTTGTGGCAGATAAATGTGAGAAATGATACTCCTTATCTGCTCTTATCTGTGTTGCTCTCATGAAGTCGCCGTTGTCTATGTGTTCTAATGCAGAATCATGTTGGGGAGGGGGGTTGAAATAGCTAATCAAGACGGAGCCAGTTAATGAGTGAAACTATGAATACTAGGTAACTAGGACATTGTTAATGTGTTGTATATCATCAATATTGGTCAATATTTGTCAAACTCAGATGTTAAATAAATTTCCACGTGTATTTAACATTACACAATGACACCCATGTCGAGTTCTCGTGTTAGACGATAGAACTGCAAAAAGTAGATCGATCCACAATCTAACATACTTTCTTTGACTTTAAGAAGGGCTGCATGATCTTTACACTACATATAGTTCTACTTATAAGTTATGAAGTAATTAAACTGCAGGATATGTCAATTGCTTGTTACGGAACCATTATCAATGCATTGATCAGAGAGGAAACTTTTATAGACTGAATAATTCAATGACTTTGTGTTATCTGTGCATTTCTTCAAGGGCCATTTCGGATCAAATGTTCAAATTATCAAAATATAATTTCTAAAACTATACTCATGTTATTACAATGTATATTCATCATGCCATGTCAAATTACACAAATTTATATGATATGATTATTTTGCATTACGGATTTTGCAGCAGTATACTTGACAAATAGCTAAATCACATTGCAAACTTAGTAACACTATTGGATGTGTAATCTTGTTGTGTTTATTTACAACATATAATCATCGTAAATTTTAGTCCTTTTGAATCAGCACACTCAACATACCACATACGAATAGATAACATAGCTAATCTCTCAAACAACTATTGATCTGTTTCGCCTTCTCATTCACGGTTCAAACAGGTAGGGGTCAAGTGTATATTGACTTGATTAAAGAAAGACTTAAACAAACGCTCATCCAGGTTTTAAAACACATTGACATCAGTTCAAGAGTTTGCAGGGCAATATAATGTCATTAAACCCTCTCAGAAGGTGGTGCATATTTAATAGTGAATAACATTATCAGGACTGACCTACCAAGGACTATTATCAGGACTTCGGAAAATACATCAAATTAAGTGTGAAATTGTTTTTCGTTTGAATGAGGTAATGTCGCTTTCAGAATTGAAATGCTAAGATGTTAAAGTTGCAATACAATGAAGTCATAAAGCGTGTTCATTCGCGGTTCAAACAGAGATGGTTCAAGTGTATGTTGACTTGACTTGATGACAATGAAGTCATAAAACGTGTTCTCTTCGAACATTTAAAATAATGATGATAACTTAAAGTATCTTCAAATGTGTGAAACCAAACTCATGAAAAACAAAATTGTCAATACCAGAAAAAAAAAGAAGTTTAATTTCAATTGTTATTTACAAAAGAAACATCTAACACTTGTTGGTTTACTTATGGGTATAATCTGAAAAACAATATTGTGTGCTGTATCTCTGAAGATTTCTTATGCTTTCATTTAAGCTCAAATATATGGACGATAAGAAGGAAATTGAAATCGTGACATGTTAAGCTAAAATAACTCAATGTGTATTTAGACATCTTTAGAAATTGCTACTTCCTCAATAATTTTATGTATAGTTTCTATTGAAAATATTTATACCACATTCTCGTGGGCAATATCCATCATGTTTTCATGTTTTATTCCATACATTAATAGCACAAATGCACATATGGTAATGTCCTCTCGTTGTACGTTTCCACAGACATTTCATGGTAGAAAATCCCCTTATCATTCAAATTACCTGAACGTCACGTGAACTAGCCCTGCGACCTTAAGAAACACTGCTTGTTATCTCTGTGGTTGTTGTCTGTAGCTTTCTGTATAGAGTATCAGAGCAGCCTTAATGATGACGGATATGATGACAAATTTGTCGCCCCAGACTTTCTTTGAGTAAAGTGTTCATCCAGGAGAGACATTCTTAAAGTGGACTCAAATCTTAAACTCGAATCTGCGCTACCACAAACAACAAACGATGCTTGTTATCTTGAGACTGATGTATTGTGTGGACTGCTGTAATTAATGTCAGAAGAGAGGTTTGGAGAACCTAGTTTTCCTCGTGATGCCCGAGACAACACATTCCAAAGTTGCTTTGCATAATATCCTTACTTAAATCTATTATTTGATATAACTAGATTGAATTTTGCTTAAAATACATATAACAGTTGCCATAAAATAACATACAACCGATCTCTGCAGCTATGGGACTGACTTGGGTCCCGGGGATAGAGGCAACTCGCACACGTTCGTTCCGCACGTGCATGCTTGCGCAGTAGCATAATTGGCTCAAGCAAAGTAGAGCACCAGTATGTCCATGGCCAACTTCCAAACGCAAGGCATAACTATTGCCAGTCTGCATTACTGGCTGATTTAAGCCTTGCGGTATTTCCCTCGCTTTGGTGTGCCTAGTTAGTGAATCGCTGCACCATAAATGCATTGTGGGTCTGGATTTTTAAGTACAGATTTCTTAAGGAAATACTGCAAGGCTTAAATCAGCCAGTAATGGAGACTGGCAAGAGTTATGCCTTGCATTAGGAAGTTGGTCCGTGGCCTGTTAAACGTTAACCTTTTTCCTCCTAGTGTTCCCATCTGGGAACATGTGCTTTAACCCCTCGTAAAAGAAATTCACATTTTTAAAATTATATTTTATTTAGACAGTCTTGATGTTGACATAATTACCCACAACTTGATAGGTCATACCAGTTTGTTACATTTTTACTGTATGAAGATGATGTCCTAAAAATGGGTAAAAATCCTTTTTTTTAGACGAAAACATATAATGGTTTATTTTTTAGATTTGAAATGTTATTAACTTTATTTTGTTAATAAATATTCTGATAGATAAATGATGCTGCTATAATATTTAAAAAAAAGAATTTCGTTTAAAAAGTAAAACAAAGAGAATAAATGAATGGTTAAAGTTGATTGTTCCCACATGGGAACATTGGAAGGAAGACCACAAGAGTTATCAGAATGGGTTAATTTGACTAAAAGAATAAAAACATGACAAAATATGGCGGCATGAGATGTTTGCATGTATATGTCCAAATATAAAAAGTAAAATATTTAATTACAATATTCAAAACTTTTACTAACCCATTTTTGTCAAATGCTGAGCGCAAAGTGTCAATATCTCCTGTTGATAACTTTGAACTAGTAATAAAGATGCAAATATGGTGTTTTCTTTTAATTTAGCAATGTAAAACTTATCCTTTTTAATCATTTAGAAATGTAAGGCGGAGTATACATTATACACATTAACCCTCAGATGTAAACTTATTGATTTACTCAAATGACATGGAACAAAGATATGGAACAAAGGAAAGTATTACGGTTTTCAAGAAATTTAGTTTTAAAAATATCCTGTGATGAAAACTGAAAACTCATATTCGCCTGTCAGAACCTTTTTGTCAACAACAAAGGCGCAAAACGACCTCTTTATTAATTGGACGGGCTCCATTTTTCTTCCGAGAATAATTTGATTCCAGGAAATAACTTATCAGCGTGAAAGTTGAAATTAATTGGTATGGAATCTAATGTGAGAAACACCCTGCATTAAATAAGCACTGCTTCATTCAGATGAATTTAAAAACAAGTCATCTACAATCTATCATCTGCCGTGTGTGGAGTCTGTGATCTATGTTCATTACAATCAGTTCAATGTGATAAAAAGGACATATTTTAGTTGAGGTCATCAGTGACACTTAATTTGCCCTCAATAATAAGATGTCGGAAACTCTTGATATAACTCTGGATGTTGTACAATTAGTACATCACTTTGTACAGGACTGTACCCATACATGGTGTGCTCATTCACAAGATGGCAGCACTTGAGCACATAGTCACAGTGTGAACTGTATGTTACTATATCCATAACTACTTGGGTCCTATTTATTTAAGTTAGCATGTTGTAGGACTCCAATGTCATAGATTTTTAGAATACAACATATGTTACTGAAATGTAGCATATGATAATATATCTTACCTGTTATTAGAATGTCACCCAAACACCTGATATTATCTTAAAATGTTGTAAGTCGTTTGTGATAAATTTCAAAAAATAAATTTGGAAACATCCCTTTAAAAGTGTTTCTATCATTTTCATAAATAATCTGCACAAGAGTTTAAAGAACCATCAAGGATGTAAGTATTTCAAATTAAAAATAATTTTTGGAAAATATACTTATAACGTCAATCGCCAGAGAAATCTTTTATCTACAACATGGCATATCTTAAATAATTTTCATATCACGACAATGTAATGCAATTTGGTTTCAAAGAGAAGTATCACTTCGAGTAGCGAGCGCTAAGGGTATCTGACGTCATATAAACAGAATCCCCTTTTTTGCGTAAAACGTACTAAACGAACAGTTAGTGCTTCCGAGGCGTTAAGGCTCGTCTCTAGCGCAAGTCGCCATAACAAACCATGTGCTGCACGTGCTGCACGTGTCTCTCTTGCAAGTTACCCTTGTCACACATTACTGAATGTGACGATTGCTTTACAAACAATGTTTCTAAATGTCATGAGAATATACAAATTATTGCCTGTTTAATGTACTTTGTATTGAGATAAGACCAGCAAATTATGATTTTTTATTACTCTCATTAATTATAAAATTCAAGAAAAATACCTAGTTGGGTAAAACAATTATTCCAATATATGTAGCAAATACATAATTAAATGAAATGGTAAATAAATAACCGCCAAAAAATTTTATATTTCGATTTGTTTCATTGCTCATAATTTTTTTCATTCTATCGTTATCTTTGTTTACTGTGTGTGAGCTAGACCATAATGATTTGCGCTTGAAAATAATAGACTGGATCTATATTTAGACTGGGAAACACCTTTACTAATTAATGCATTTTCTCGGCTTATTTTAGGTTGAAACAATTTTGGAAAAATTAAGTGTATTTATTTCACGGAGATAGATTTTTGGAAAATTTTCGATATGTTCATCAACATTATTGATGGCTCTTTAAGTAGTTTAAATTGAAGTGACGATACAAACTTGTACCACCTGACCGAGTGGGATATATGCTTTCATACACCAAAAAAAACAAAGCAGAAAAATAGTGATGCTTATAAGAAAATGGATGTCAGTGCCAATGTAACCTACAACATGAAGCGTTATCAAGTTGTAGGCGAAATAAGAAAGGTACATACATTTCAAACCTATACACATGTAAACACACAAGAAGATGTTGAATATCATGAATTCACTATTGATATAAAAAAGATTCTGATTAAAAGGATTCCATACGAATCTTTGACCATTAATCATCAATATTTATCAAATTATTTATCAGAAATCCATTTATACATGTATTAAGATGGCAGAGCACTAAACTTGTCTGGAGTTTATCATTCTCGTTGAACAAATGGTAAAAAATCAATACTATTGCCCTTCTGTTTAGCGTATGACCATAATACATACATATGTCCTTTCCATACTGACTTCATGAATATTGCTGTAGATGAAAAGTTATGATGTAATATACACTGTCGGCCAAAAGAAACGCCGACCAGATATCTTATCAGATTTTGTAAAAATTATAATAGCAATATGTTATAGATTTATAAATGTACACCATGTCTGCATAATATATTTAAATTTCAGAAGTTGTCTTGTCACAAAAAAAAGGCAATTTTGGAAATGAGACAACAGAACTTGTTCAGTTTTCGATCAGTGCTTAATCAGAAAACTTTTGAAACATATTTTCATACAACCACGAGGAACAATACAGGCACTTTTTCGCATTAAAGTGATGATGACCTTACAGGTTTACGTAGTTACGGTGGGCAAGTGAATCCACCGAAAATACTACACTGAATTTCAGCATAGTACCAACTATGGTTCGCTAGTTCCAGCCGATGCTCGCAGCTTTCACCGCAGTACATACCCACATGGCATTGCAGGCTTTCTGCCTGCCATAATACTAGCAGCAGATATGAATTACTCTTAAAAGCGGCATTAAACCCCAACTCACCTCACCTCACTTCACCCACCGGAAATAGTGGCCTCCATTGGGCGTGGTTTTCATGAATGTTATTTACTCGAATTACAGTTTTTCATATTAATTATTGTTTCAGCATAACGTGGAGACCACCATTAATTATATTTCAGAAATTATTTCATCTTTCATTTTAAGGAAAATCAAGTAGGCGTTTCTTTTGACCGATAGTGTATATTCATGATAAATAAACTGTTTCTAACGAAGCTAATATCTCTTCATTACATTGAAAATGTATTATCTGGGAAATAAATATAGGCGATCTATGAATAAGGTCGTGACCTTTTGTCATTTATAAATTTCATTTTCTAATTCCTATGTCACAGAGTGATATTTATAAAGAGGGATAGCCCTGTTTATCAATCCTCCTTTCCTTTACTATTTGGAAGTAAATACTTTTAAATCGTTTTCAAAATTACGGTGAAAACTTCGTATGAAGATAAAAAGCTGAATTTTTCTGAATATGTTAACTATCTATTCCGACATAAATTGTCTAAATGTAATACTGATTGTTCAGTACCTATCGCATATGTGACTCTAAAATACCTCTGTTAATATTGTTTGTTTATAATATAAATTTGCATTCATGGTTTTAAAGGAAGACCAATGTTTGAGCATCTTACTTGTGTCATGACACATACTTTCAGACATTAGAAATGAACTAATTTCAAGTGAACATGTTCATTCGCTTTGTTAACTACACCGACCTCATTGTTGGATGATTAGTCATTGTACTTCTCATTACTTTGTTTTGTATTCATTTGAATACAATTATGTCTTGCCAATAACGAGATTCTTCTTATACTCTGAGTCTATCATTGTAAGACAACCTGCTCTTCAATTAGAACATTTAATTAGATATAAGTATATTTTTAAATCAGCATCATGTCAGAAAGGATGATTAAATTTATGTTCAATTAACTGTTTATCGAGCTAGGACAACATGAACATTAATTATTTTAGCTCTTGTAATTTATCATTTATTTGTTTATCACGTAACTTCCAGAAAATAAATTTGGAAATGAAAGGAAACATATCACTGTTACACTATTTACATGGAACTGTAGAGGAAGAGTTAATAAGGTTTCCAGCAGTATTGGAATAATTATCATCAACTACTACACACTGCCTCTAGTCTCTATATGTCTTACCCTGTTTTAAACCCGGTCAATATTATAAGCTTCTTTCTACGAAAAATTGCAGATGCCATGTTTAACCATTTAACAAATTTGCAGTGTTTCCGCTTGATTTCTTTTTTTAACATACACTTACTCAAGTCGCTACATGGCCAGAAAACATAAAATATTGGACTCATTTGGACATTCACTCCTGTTCATGGAAGTTTGTATTGTATTCTATACACCACAGCTGCCGTAACATTGATAACTAGCATTTACTAACTTCTCTTCGTAACATTGATAACTAGCATTTACTAACTTCTCTTCGTAACATTGATAACTAGCATTTACTAACTTCTCTTCGTGACATTCGAGCCACCAAAATCATTATGTTTGCAATTTAGTTTAATGAAGGCAATTTAGGTCAATATGTTCAGCATGATACACGAAGGCAGAATGCATCAGAGCTGATGAATGACTACATGGGGATGTTTTACAGCGAGAAGCTCCTCTAAGGTTAACGGTTAACCCATCTGTCATCTGCAAATTACATCAGTTATTCTTACAAACCCAGAAAGGACAGGACGCCCAGATGAGTTGCTTCTCACGTGAAGTAAGGTTATATATATGAAAGAGTAAACATCAGATGGTTTTGACTGGATCAATCTTCTTCAATACAATACGATGAGCTCATTTCCAGCGGTGTATTTGTCTCTTCAAGTATCGAAAGGACATATGTACTTGAAGGATACTTGAAGGATACTTGAAGAGACCAATATACCGGTCGAAATGAGCTCATCGTATTGTATTACATTATACTGGTGATCAATGGACTATACATATATACAATGGACTCATAGAATCATTCCCGCCTTGATGACTAACTTGTTGATAAATCGTGTCATATCTATGAGGTTTATCGGGTATGTAGAGCTAGAGAGCTTTAGTCAAATATTTATTGATACTAATGGCAAACGATATCTAATACAAACAGTAAGGAATTGTTTAAGAACGTTTCTGAAATTAATTTTGTTAACCTAAAAATAGCTCAGCACATGTGGCTCACTTTGACCTCTGGGTAATTGAAAACAAACTTCAGGAGGAGACTGAAACAGGATGAGACAGTGTGTGGAGTTGCCGTGCTTGCAAAGATAAGAAGACATTAGACAACACGAATCATCGGATGTCTTCAGAGATATTTTCGGGATTTATGTTTTCCCTTTGCCAGGAGTATCTATGTAGTTTCGTGATAGTTTGAGCCTCACAATATATTGTAAAGACTCTAACATTGGACTGTATCAAGTCAAGGTGATTTACCCCTTGGCTTATATATTTTAATATTAATAAAACTATTAATTTTCTCACTGATAATTTGTTCTGTTCACAATGTGTCTTAACAATAATGAAATTGTTATTAAGAAAGTTTTTCAGAAAGGTCTGTTTGACCAGCGAACAGTTTCTTTGCAATCATTTTCTTAACGAGGCACACACTTTTTATGCTACATCTGCAAAGTGTTTGCTGTCTAACTTTTACTTCCATTGTTCCAAATTACAGCCACTTAAAATTAAGCAGAAACATATATGAGAAGATCATGCATAATTGGCGCTTGTTATATTGGTTTTATATTTGCCACATTTAGTAATTAAACATTACCATAAAACAGCTAATAATAATAATATAACTGTTAAAAGTGTAAATTACTTTTCTGTGAAGCTCTGATAGATAACATCTTAAGTGACCCAGTTACATAGTCATTAATATGTACATTAGATCAGCAAGAATCATGACATGTGACGGACATTGTAATTGACATACCAATATTAAAGCAGCTTGATCATAAGCTTTATTGTCATTCGGTTTAGACAATAATGCCCCTATGCTATCGCCTGTGTTTTCTTCCACACTAAATTAAATTAGTACAGAACACGAGATTAACAGGGTGTCATCAGACCTTGTGTTGAGGAATCTATAGAACAAATGTTCATACTCGTAGATGCACTATTTTGCAAGATTTATTCCTCGGAATATTCCCGATTTTAATCATATTGGACAATTGAGCATGTAAGGTGCATTCTACCCTAACTATTACTTCATATACATGAGCTGAAAACAGACCAAAGAAACTGACGCAAAACTGATACAAAATTTCATTTTAATTGCCCATCAAAAGATAGATTAGATAAGATAAACCGATATCAATGGTTCTAAGTCAAACATGGTGCAACCACACTTCCTAACAGCATGATGCCTCCAGTCAATCACAACAGACCATCGTCTGAAATCAGACAAGAGCTTGCTTCTCAAATTATAGGGACATTAAGGTGTACTGTTACTTATTTGTGACAGATAAATGTGAGACATATATACTCGTTATCTGCTGTTATCTGTGTTGCTGTCATGAAATCGTTGTCTAATGCAGAATGATGTTGGGAGAGAGGGGAGGAGTGGTGGTGATATTATGGCTTATCAAAGCAGAGTCAGTTAATAAGTGAAACTAGGAGAGTCAACTTCAAACCAACTATTACACATATCATGTATAACGGAAGACATTTTCAAATCGACAACAATGTGAGTGTTTGGTTATGTTGTAAATGTTTCATACTCATTAATGATAGTGAACCATCAATATTTGTCAAACTCATTCTTTTATTTTAAATAGTTTTTCTGTGTATTTCACATGACACAATGGCTCTCATGGCGGGGTTCTCTCGCATATCGACTAACCCATTTCCATAACCCATGACTTCAAGAGAGGCTGCATGATCTCATGTATGTTTTATTACAATACATATAGTTCTACATATAAACTAACCCATTTCCTTTGACTTTAAGTGAGACTGTGTGACCTCTTGTAGGATTCATTACAGTATAAGAAGTAATACAACTGGAAAATAAGTCAATTGCTTGTAATGGAACCAAAATCTATTCATGACCCTGTCAATGCATTGAGCAGAGAGGAATGTGGAAAATAAGCTCTTATATAGACTATGAATAATCCAATGACTTTGTGTTATTTGTGCATTTCCTCAAGGGACAAATTTGGATTGTTCAAATCTAATTTCTAATCATGTAATATAATTTCTAAAACTATACTTTTGTTATGACAATGTATATTCATCATGCCATGTTAAATTACACAAATTAAATTTATATGATTATCTATCTATGAATAAGAATTTAGTAGCAGTATACTTGACAAATTGCTAAAAGATATTACAAATTTAGCTATTCTATTGGGTGTGCAATTATTGTCAACATTCATCTTTCATCGTTTTATGTTCATCTGCCAACATATATTTTGAGTCTGATAGACCTGTTCTTAGAGCCTTCATTTCAAATGACAGTCCACACACCATGGTGGAAGAAACTGCAGTGTAATATTTATACATCAATATTCAACTCGTGTAATACCGCTGCAAGTATGACGTCACAATAGTGTACAGTTGTGATGCCACAATGATCGCACCGCCATCACAATGGTACATGACTCGTGGAAGTCTTAGTTTCAGTTCACTGTCGGCAATTTCGCTTCATTGGGCAAGTAATAAACAGAATACTAAACTTCCTTCCATATAATACCATTTTTATTAAACTCGTGAATGAATTGGTATCAAATTCGCTTTCGCTCGTTGTATACTAACCATTAACTCGTTTAATAAAAATGATAGTAAATGGAAGGTCGTTTAGAATCCGCTATATCTTATCAGGCTGAACCATAAACACAAGGTGCTTGATGTATTATATTAGTATACATTAAAAAAAACTACACATAGATATTCTAAAGTACTATGTTTGTTGACACATCATGCAATATATATTGAAAACTGAGACAGGGTCGAATGCTCGACTACATCGATGACAGTAAATGCACACTCAATATACCAAATACGAATAACTAACACAATTCATTTCTCAAACAAAGATTAGCTTCTCAAATAGATAACACAACTAATCTCTTAAACAACAATTCATCTGCCTCGCCTTCTCATTCACGGATCAAAGCGGGACGGTTCAAGTTCAATTGACTTGATTAACATGGCTCCTCAAGCGATAATATCTTCAACTTAGATTCTAATCAATTATATCAGAAGGACTCTAACAAACGCTCATGCGGGTTTTAAAAGACATTGACTTATCAACTGAAGAGTTTTCAGAGCAGTATTTAGGTCAATTGACACTTTGAGGATTAATAACAAATACCATTATGAGGACTTCGGAATATACATAAACTTTAGCATATGAATTAGTTTTGCATCAGTGAAGTATCACTTTATTATATCACTCTTCTAGAGGTGAACTCGCTTTCAAAATTGAAATGTTTTGATGTAAACAAAATATTAATAACACTATAATGCAATGAAGTCATAAACCGTGTTCTGTTAAAACATTTATAATGATGATGATAACTTAAAATGTATCTTCGATTGTAGAAATAATGCCTCAACTCATGAAACTGTCCATAATTGTATAATTGTATAACCTGAAAAACTACATTATGCGTTGTGTCTCTGAAGGTTTCTCATGCTGTAATTTCAGCTAAACTGTATGGATGTTACGAATGATATTGAAATCGTGGCATATTAAGCTAAAATAACCTAATGAGTATTTTGACAGGTTAAGTAATTGTAACTTCTTTATTAATTTGAGAATGTTTATACGACAACCCCCTGAGCAATATCCTTCATGCTTTCATGTTTTATTCCATAGCTTAATAGCACAAATGCACATAGGGTAATGTCCTCTCATTATTGCATTTCCACAGACATTCCCTGGTAGAAAAGTCCCCTTAAAACCGGAATCATACAAACAATGATCATTCAAATTACACTCACATCATCTGAACAAGCCCTGCTAAAGGACGACCTTAAGAAACGAACATTCTTTTAGTAGCTTTATTTTCAATTTACGATTTTGCTCGTTATATCTGTGGTTGTTGTCTGTAGCTTTCTGTATTCATTATCAGATCAGCCTTGATGATGACGGATTTCATGACAAATGTGGGGCCCCAGACAATAACTTATTTAAAAGATGCAGAACTTTCGTTGACTATAGTGCTCATCCAGGAAAGACATTCTAAAAGTAGATTGATATTATAATGTCGAATCTTGTCCAATTGCACATACAAGAAGTGCACTGCCACTTTGCAAGAGGTTGTAACAAACGATGCTTGTTATCTTCAGACTAATGCCTTGTGTCGACTGATGTAGTTAATGTCAGAACAGATCACTGATGATGAAGGGTTTGGGGAACCAAGTGTTCCTCGTGTTGCCTTAGAAACTAATTTATAAAGTTGTTTTGCTTAACATCCTTACTTAAATCATCATTTATCATCCAAAACAGTGTTCCACAGGAGATATCGCTTGTATGAGATCAAGCGATATCTCCTAGGAGATATCGTTTTGACAGTAGTTTTTGAACAATGCCCTTTTGCCGTCAGCTACATGACATCACAATGATTTTGCATCATCAAGTAATGACATCACAATACCATGACGTCATAATCATGATAACGTCACAATGCTCTGACATCACAGCACTGGAAGACAAATGGCTGTTTTGTGTCCAGATATGTTCATTTTTCATTAAAAACTAATGAAGAATGATTTTGGATGATAAATAGAATCTCACCCTCGTGTCTTCTGATATCAAATATATCAACACTCGTTGATGAAAGTTAAAATATCCTCGGCAAGCCTCGGATATATGTAACTTTTATCAACTCGTGTTGATATATTTTATATCAGAAGACACTTGGGTGAGATTCTCTATATATTACATCTGTGATAAAATATGCAAACAATCAGAAATTGTTTGAAATCAGTCGGCGGAAGCTTCCTACATCAAAATAATGTGGGAAAATTGGCTGGCAAGTATATTTTATGTATATTCCTTAATATATTTTCATGAACTACAATAACTTTTACATTTTATTTGATCACGTCACAAGGACAGTAAGGGGACACCAACATTGACAACAATCATATTACTGTGACTTCATATGAATCAGAAAACAAACAATTCAAATGTCTTTGTTTTATTAGAGCAGACATGTATGCAGGTATGTGAATAGCAACATTTTCTTTACAACTTTAGTTGTTGTAAACTGATTAGTTTTAAAATACACCTGCTGTCTGCATTTACTGCACGGTCGGAGGCTTATATCTGGATGGTACATATCATTCAAAGAGTCTGTGGCTAAACTCTGCCAACCAGTTCAATTCTTCAATCCTATACTTACTGAGCAAACGAATATACCTGAATGACCTACATGCTATAACTGTCAATTGTTTTGCTGTTCAACTCTGATAGTATGAAGCAGGTTCTCGTCGTTCCAAATTAAAGGGACAGTAGCAACATTCAGCAACTGATTCATTAGTATAAAGCAGTTCTACTGAAATAAATAAATACTGATGTATGAAAAAAACACGTGCATATATTTTTCTAAAGCTATTTCTTACACAAAATAACATTCAGCAACTGATTCATTGGTATAAAGTAATTCTACTGAAATAAGTCAATTATAATTGAATAAGTTTGATGTTACTGTAACTGGGAAGTTCTGATTGAGTTTGACAGGGTCTCATTTTCTATAACTATTGTCAAGTTCAGAAATTGATAAAAACTGATATATGAAAAAAAACATGCAAATTATATTCTAAATCTATTTCTTACACAAAGTAATAATAGATTCTTTATTTTAAAAACAAATGAGACTCCACAAGAACGGCTTTAATATTCAATTTAAAAAAAGTTCAATCTGAATTTACCTGACAAGATCTTAGAAATAATCAACAGAAAAAGAAATATGAATGCTGTGAATGCTCAAATGTTGTGTTTATTTGTGTTGAGAATATCAGCACAAAGCAATGAACAAGTAAATGTAGAACGCTGACGCACATGAGCACAAACCAGAGAATGGGTGATTTGTTTCAAATTATATTATAGACATGAATCACACGATGTTTGTTTTCTCCAGGGTTGCTATCTGTAGTAGATTTCTGTAGTCATCAGCATATATGTCAGCTGATAGTGATGGATGAAAGCTTCCAATCATAAATTTTTACTTTTTAAAACCGGGAGCATAAAGCATATTTAGTTATTATCTCATCTCTAGGGTTCTGCTATATATGCTGAAATTGCAATTATAAACTGATTAAACGAACATATGACGCAAGAACACTGAAATAGAATAGCATGTCGAACAGAATGATGAAACAACATTTTGAATTAAACATTTAAACGTTACTACAAATTCATGTGACAATTCACCATTTAATAATCATTATGTATCTGGCATGCTAATGGTACACAAGATACAATCACAGTTCGACACTATGTGTGTGTGCACAAGTATATATATTTGCTACAACAGTACATAATTATTGGACACAAATACCAAACATTATAGATAGTGTTATTTTATAGAGATGTACTGACAGTTGACAACAATAGCCGTTTAAATTATAGTTGACTCAGTACAGGTGAAAGCAGCGAATATTGATCGAAAATCGGAAAACGCATGGCAGCTTATTTATCAATACTGAGACCAATTTGGGCTGGTAATATTTAATATGCATTTAAATGAGATGTATAGCTTCCGTTTCAACACATGTATATGGATGTTGAAAACCAATACTTACTCATTACATAATCGATGAATGGACTATTATGGCTTGAATGTATAAATTTGGCGATTGGAAATGAATATGCAAGTTGAGTGAAAATTATTTAAACAGAAATCAGCACATTTGATATTTTCGCTCTCTCTCTCTCTCTCTCTCTCTCTCTCTCTCTCTCTCTCTCTCTCTCTCTCTCTCTCTCTCTCTCTCTCTCTCTCTCTCTCTCTCTCTCTCTCTCTCTCTCTCTCTCTCTCTCTCTCTCTCTCTCTCTCTCTCTCTCTCTCTCTCTCTCTCTCTCTCTCTCTCTCTCTCAAAGGAGTCAATGTCAATTTTAAAAATAATGTTTGCAAAAACGTGCTACAGTCTCCTTTAATACTTCTAATGCAAACAAGGTCACTGTCCATTGTTTTCTATTTTCAAAACAAAACCAGAATTGTTTGAGCATTAAATATGAGTGACAAAGGAAAGTGTTAAAGTTGTCAAGAAATTTACATTTAGATATATCCTGTGATGAAAACTGCGAAGTTCTGTGGAGTCAAATTAATCTAATTAATATTTCCCTTTCAGTGCATTTGTGTCAACAACAAAGGCATAAAAAGGCCGATTTATTAATTAAACAGGCTCCATGTTTCCTCTGAGAATAATTTGCCTCCATGAAATAACTTATCAATGAGAAAGTTGAAATTAATTGGTAATGGGATCTAATGTAATAAACACCCCTGCATTAAATAAAGACTGGTTTTTGCAGATGAATTTCAAAACTAGTCATTTACAATCCATCATCTGCTGTTTCGGGAGCCTGTGATCTATGTTCATTACAATCAGCTCAGTGTGATAAAAAGGACATTTGCATAATGCCTGATATCCTATTCGAACTCATCAGTGACACTTAACTTGCCCTAGTTTCCATCTACATTTAAATCATGAGACGTGTATGATGCTATAGCGGCGACACCTCACTGTTGAAGAACGTGTCAGAGATGTCGCGTGTCTAATGGAAAATGTGATAGAAGGTTAAATGTTAGCAAATACGGCATCTGCAGACTGTATCAGCGCTTCTAGGTCAGGTACACTCATTACTAGCTTTTCTCTTTTCTCTATTCGATATTGACCCTTGTGACATTATTTGCTTCGACACTTGTTCACTAATGAGTTGTAGTGGATTGTTCATTCTTGTTTCTGTATTCTCGTCTTTTAAGTGCAAACTTATAATTGTGTACTGACTCATTTTAGATACACTAACAACTAAATTAAATAGCTCAATGATCTACATACTATAACTTCAATTGCTTTGTTGTCTAACTCTGTTAGTATGATCTCCAATTGTGTAATGTAAAAGATTGTTTTATAAAACATTAATAAAATAAATCTAATTCTTGATGTTAATGACAAAATTGCATAACAAATCATTGTAAATGATATTCTCCGGAACAAAGTACAAAAATGCTTTTAAATATTATTCCAGATACAGTCAAGTACATTTAGTTTGTTTATTACACACATGGTGAATGTACAACTAATGACATATTAATCTCGTACGTCACACGTGTGTCGTATCACAACGATCTGATTGGATAACCAATGATCTCTCAGTTAGGGTCAAGTTGAAACGGAACTACTTTTGAATTAAAAGCAAACACGTAATATTTCATTTTCACTACTTTATATGCTAGATATATGCGTCAACATAGATTGTCAATGGTTTCAGAAAGTTCCACATTTGACCAGTATGCAACATTGATATCGTGAATAGCTGTAACTATCGGCGAACGCACCGTATTTACTTACAGTTCAAGGGTTGTATAGAAATCCGGACACATCTACCATGCATTGTCGGTGTCGAAAGGTTTCCAATGCGGCGACTTTAAATGCAAACATCATGTAACAATCACCAAGAACGTAATGAACAGCTTGCAATGATACTAGCCAAGTCAAGTCTAGTCTCTGCGTTGACCTTGCCCTTCGATGTTGACATCATGCCCATCGCGAGTCCACGTCACTGTCCGACTGTTTCAATCAATCAATCGTTTATTTAGTAGAAAGGCATGCGGCCCACGTACAGAATTATATATAGTACATGTATTCAGAGTTGCTATTTATTAGATGAATTACGTAAAATTAAGGCATCTTTAACATAGTTTTTAACACTGTTTTCTCCCTATCGTAGGCCACGATTAGGCCTACAGTCATAATGCGTCCGTTGTTGCTGTTCACTCGAACTTAAAACCTTGGCTCTCTTGCGTCATTTGGTACTGGCAATATCTAATAACATTTCGTCACAAAAAACCAACGTCAGTTGTCGCTAGCCTCCACACCACTAACAGCCTTGACTCTTCAGTCGCGAGCCGACCGACTGTGAGGCGAGGCGAGGTGAGGTGAGGCGAGTTGACTATAAGATTAATGTGAATGTTTGCATTAAAAATAATACCTTGCATAGCATAACCAAGCAAATACAGTTCATTTGCATTAACGCTTTTGTCCATTTTTACAGTCCAATTTTGATTTATTCAACTTGTATATCAGCAACTACATTATTCCGTCGTAAGTATACGCAATAGGAGGTGCAAATAAGCGTTCGGGGCCAGTTTACATAAATTATTATGCACTCGGTTATTGAAACCGGTTTCAGTTACGTAGAATTGTTTCACTTATCTCACGTATTAAAATTGGTCGGAGTGACCAATCCGCGTATGAAAAACGTATGTCATAAATAAAATACCACACTCGTTCTCATTAGACACGAATTATACGAAACTCATGACCTTCCTATAGTATCTGACCTCGCTTTCGCTCGATCAGATACCGTCAGAAGGACACTCGTTTCGTATAATTTGTATCTAATAAGACCTCGTGTAGTATTCTCTATTTATGCATTTGATTAGACTAAACTAGAGTGGTAACTTTGTAGAAGGTCGTGAATGATAAATGGAGCCAAGATATAAGTCAATTTGTAACCATAACCAGAGGTTTACACATAGATATTCTATTGCCAATAATATGGATGATATATCGTTGCATAAATGAATATTTTTGGCCAAGCATTTCCAGTTTGATGTATGGTGCTATCAACATGGATTTGTTATGACTTTCATGACTTACATTTAAAATTCATTACATAAGTGAAGTATTCATCAATGATATGCATAAGAGAAGCTATAACATTCGAAAGTGTGCTGTATGACTTTGAAAAAGCCCATATAGCGTTATGCATGGCCCCCTATTCCAATGGACACCGTCAGGTTATAGTGCTAAAGTCATATGACACACTAACTACATTAGTAACATCTGGCATGTGATTTTTCGTTTGTCCCGGTCAAGTATAACTGCCAAAAACCCATAAATGTCAACATTTGTAGCATGAATTCCTGTATTAGTTTATTTCTTAAGCAATATTATATATATTTTTTTAAAACTTTAATTCTTATGTTTTACTCATTTGATTAATATTTATGCATATTGCATGATGGGAGGTGCACAAATCGGTTGAGTATCACTCAATATTGGTTCATGGTTTTGTTTTGTTTTGTTTTTAACTGTCAATTGTTTGTATTGTCGTCTGACTCTTGAGAGTATGAATCTTGTCGCTCCAAATTGGATTCATTTCAAGCTTAGCAGTAACACATAGGGGAAGATAATGTATAATTGGTGCTTGTTGTATCGTTTTATCTTTGCCACATTGCGAAATTAATTATTAATCATTTCAATAAAAAGGCAAATAATAATCTAAATGTTAAAGAATCTAAATGTTAATTGCTTTTTCTGTGTTAATCTGAGAAAATGAAATAAGATTTCAAATTACAGTCACTTCAAGTTAACCAGGAACACATGTGGCGCTTGTTAAGTTCAGCTTAAAAAAGGATTGACAAATATGACTAGAAGCTGGACTCGAGGTTGAGCAGTTCGCATGGACTGATGGACTAAAAAGAAATTATTAGCCTTATTGACACGACAATTCCAATATGCGTCAGCAAAATACATTCTAAATCTAATTACTAAAAACATAGAGTAGGAAACGTACTTGGACTTGGGCTCCTGGATGATAAATGGAGTAAGCCTATACTTTAATAATTTGTAATCATGCAAGGAGTACTATCTTTATATGCTACCATTATACAAAACTTCTTTAATAGTTGCCTATTTCCTAAGATCATATGTCAAGAAAAACTTATAATGGGGAATATACATGGACGAGGTCAAATATTAGTAATACTAGGGACAGAATTATCTTTCAAAATACAGTTAAACCTACTGATTTCGATCAGGATATTTTAAAATACTTGTTTATGATTGGTTTGTTTTTGTGGTCGAATGGAGGTTTGCATATGATTTTTTGTAATAGGAAAAATACACGTGACAAAACATTCTAAGGCTAAACGTTGAAACAATACTGTGTAAAACAGTTACGGATTCCATCATATTTTATTTCTATATCATTCAATCTGTTAATCTGTTTTGGATATAATCATGAATTGGACAGGTGTTTTGAAAGTGAAGCTACAGAAGCTGATGACAGTTCGGAAGTCGCTACAAACACACTAGATAGTCGCAACATCACCACCTGCTGGCTATGCTTCTATTACACTCTTCTAATTCAAGGAAGCTGATCTTTATTTTGCTTGTTTCTGTCAAAGCAAAAAGAGATCAAATACAATGACGTCATAAGTTCAAGCAGTTATGACGTCACACTGCTGGAATTTTGCACCTTTAGTTGTTTGAGGTGGTAAAATGTCTTCAAGAAGTCGATATGTCATATTTTGTGCTAGAAAAAATAATCTTTTTAAACATAATTCCTTCTATATTGTATTAACTTTAAATTGTTGATATTGTAATGTTTACAAATGCTCAAATATTGCTGAATTTGTGATCCAGCATCCCTTCTTAAAATGGATAAGTAAATATATGACCACATAACGCCTGAACCTCCATGACATCATTTCTTTTTATTTCATAACGTAATGAATGCTTCATGGTGGAATTGTAGAATGCAGATTAACCTAGTATGTTTCTAAATTCTTGTGTGATTCAAAAACGTGTTTCCATACCATTGATATATATATATATATATATATTAACAGATATATGGTGCCTAAAATCTTGAATTGACAGGCGTTTTTCGTTTTAATAACTGAAACGTAGTATGCATTTGATTTGATTAATCTTAGGCATACCTCAACATCAACGTTTTATTCAGGGGACATTAAGTATGGTGGTGGAATCACATAAAGTGAAACGTTATAATGGTGTTATTTCATCCAGATGGCCTGACTTTTGCCGAAAATTGCATTTTAAAGCTAGTCCATTCAAGATAGTGACAATATAAAGGTGAGAGTCGCGATTTTTTTATCAAAATCTTCATTATTAACTTTTCAAAATAAATTAAACTCATCAATATATTGACCTGAATAATATATTTTAACAGGATTGTGTTATAATCATGTATTGATACAGTATGATATGCATAACAGAAAGCACCAATCCTTCAAGTTATTATGAAGTTCAGCTTTACAACAAATATTTGTAAGTGAGTCTTAGATGCTGATCCTTGAGAAGCTATTTTAGCAATTGGCATGGACTGAGGAACTGAAACAGGAAATCTTCAGGTACCATGAATGTCGCCCACCAATACCTTTTATAGACAAAATGACAGATTTGAGTTGATTCAGCACACATGGTATGGAAGCTTAATAGAACATTATCAACAATACTTAATAACAATGGATGGTTTATATATTGCACATAAACTTACAAGTTGTGAGTGGTTCAAACAATATTACCCTGGTCCAACCTTAGCTGCCCTAGCACTCCAAGGTCACTTCCTCATCTTACACCAATTACCAACTTACTGCTGGGTGAACAGGGGTACACTTTGAATAACATTGAGGTAACATTACAAACTACACAAATCATGTCTCTGCGTGGGGCAGGGAATCAACCCTTCACACTCTCAGTTTAACATTCTTAGGTGACAGAATGATTTCTATATGGTGATTAAGGTAAAATATATGCGTCTATTCATCAAAGTTTATATATTTGTTTAAGTATTTCTGTAAGGAAATGATGTTGGAAGTGGTGACAGCTATACCATTGATGTATTGATGGTTCCTTGAGTTCACTATATTTGTAAATCACATACACGCAAACAGTATCCCCCGAGAATTGTGAATATATCATTGGACGTCAAAGTCATAAGTTATAGAAGCACATAAAGAATTGATTTACGCGAACGTCAGTGTGATTTGTGAATATTTGGGAACACATTATTTCAGAAAGACGATGGGTATGTTGCCATGTAACAATTCTTGTACACATTTGTGTCTCAATTAAACATGTCTTATTCTCTAATGTTATAGAAATATACCAATGTCAGACACACAGTAATGTGGATAGATATATGCCTCATTGTTCATTTACGTGTTTGAGAAATCTTTATCTGAGAATACACATATGCTACACTGCATCTCTTCTGAACTTGACTTAATTTAAACCTGTGATCAATTGGTATGGATCCTGAGATTTTAGAGAACTTGCAATTTTTTAACCATATATAATTATCAAATTCGTTGACAGGAACATACCTTCCTAAGGAAATAAGTAAAATTTCGCAAAGCCCTCAATGATCGCATTTAGCAAGTAGCAATAAGAAGTAAGAGAAACATTGATCGATAATCAGTGAATAATTACATGCACAACATTAAAAACATAGAAAATCACAAAAATTACAACAATTACCGTCAATTCAATATGCTCCACTTTGTCTATGATTTACTGATCATAAAACCATCTGCTAGATGTTCCTGTAACTCAGTTGATAATCATAGCATACTCGGGTTTTGTCAGGAAAACACTTATTGTTTCTTCCAACATTAAGTTTTAACATTAAATCTGTTTTGGTTTTGTTCAAGTCATACGTCAACTTGTATTGCCCTGCACATGCTCTCATATTAGATTTTGTCATGCTTGAATTCCTTTGTAAAGTGAACTGCACTCGCCAAACGTAAAGTCAATACAAATAAAAGAAATAGAAACTTGGTTTGTGAAATGTTGAAAATGAAATGTTGAAAATGTATAAAGCATTTCATTTCACATAATATTTTCCAAACAATGTTTACACTGGGTAATTATATAAACAGTGACATACATGTGGATCCATATTGTAAGCAGAGTAGAAAGGTATATAACCTTGGTCCTAACATCAATCAAGCCTGAACTGTAAAAGTAGTTCATATATTACAGTACAGACTTATAACATATGAAGTGAGTCTTCTGATAGTAAATCTGCTTCACACATGGAATAATAACCACTATTTGGGTTCCGACCTTCAACATAACAGTTGTAGTTTGTTTCTAAACTGATTTCTCCAGAATGGAAAGAAATTATACTCCTTTGTTATGTTTGCACAAATACCAACATTTTAGTGTCTTTGATGGATGGGCAAATCAATCATTACAATTAGTGTAACCAGTAAACACTATTACTGCTTTAAGCCCGTGGACATATTTAATTTATCAAAGAGGGAACTGACAGCTGCTCTCAACAAATGATTGTGTTTTTTCCAACAACCATTATGTTTTCCAAACAGTAGAATTGTGTAGTTCTTTAGTGATTAATCAAACACAATCAGCTGTTCTAAACAAACTTACTTGTCTAGCTCAATTAAACGTAGTTCATGCAAACCTTTGTATTTGACCATGTTTTACAGCTATAGCTTTACATGTGTTTTTCCAATGCTTGTGATAAATATCCTCCCATCTCACCATTTATATGTGGCTACACTTTGTTAATGATTGAGTTATGCATCCTTTGTTCATTGCATGGTAAGGCCATAAAGACACGATAATGATAACCAGGAAGTGTTGAACCGTCAGGGATTCAAAACATTTCAAGCCTTTGGTTACTTATATATGTGTATATACATAGTAAAGTTTTATAAATTGTTCCAGTTAGTCTTGTTCACCAAATATGGTGATAGTATGAACCACCACAATGGTGTCACGTTAAATGTAAAATTACTGATTCCACATATGTATTTGCTGTCTCAATCGTATTACTGATTCCACATATGTATTTGCTGTCTTAACCGTATTACTTATTACACATATGTACATGCTGTCTTAATCGTATTACTAATTCCACATATGTATTTGCTGTCTTAACCGTATTACTTATTCCACATATGTATTTGCTGTCTTAACCGTATTACTTATTCCACATATGTATTTGCTGTCTTAACCGTATTACTTATTCCACATATGTATTTGCTGTCTTAACCGTATTACTTATTCCACATATGTATTTGCTGTCTTAACCATATTACTGATTCCACATATGTATTTGCTGTCTTAATCGTATTACTTATTCCACATATGTATTTGCTGTCTTAACCGTATTACTTATTCCACATATGTATTTGCTGTCTCAATCATAATTCTTATTCCACATATGTACTTGCTGTCTCAATCATAATACTTATTCCACATATGTATTTGCTGTCTTAATCGAATTACTTATTCCACATGTACTTGCTGTCTCAATCATAATACTTAATCCACATATGTACTTTCTGTCTCAATCATAATACTTATTTAACATATGTATTTGCTGTCTTAATCGTATTTCTTATTCCACATATGTACTTGCTGTCTCAATCATAATACTTATTCCACATATTTATTTGTTGTCTCAATCATAATAATTATTCCACATATGTATTTGCTGTCTTAATCGTATTACTTATTCCACATATGTATTTGCTGTCTTAATCGTATTACTTATTCCACATATGTATTTGTTGTCTTAATTGTATTACTTATTCCACATATGTATTTGCTGTCTTAATAACACTTTGTAAATATCCAGAATGAATAGAGAATCACTGAGCAGTGTCTGAGTATCTCTAAACAAATTCTAATTAAAACAATTGTCTCTATTTTATTTCCATTTTATCTCTTTAAAAGATTTTTTAAGACTTTTTATAGATAGGTTGTATTCACTAAACGATCAAGTTATGTCTTATTGTCTTTTAAAGACATTTACGATCTATGATCTAACTTTGATAATTTGTCTACAACAGTTTTTGCGTGATATTCTATTGGTGTTCTTTGAATGAAATCACTAAATGGTATGATTCTATCTTTTTTGAAGAAAATTACCATTTATGACTTTCCTGCATACAAATGTTTTGATAGCATTGCAGTTCATCATATCATATTTTGTTCTTATTTTTTATTAATAAAATGTATTATCTAGATAATCTATTATTGCCTTTGGGAACATTTCAAACACAAAATCTAATTTTCAAAATTTATGCACATTCATAAAATTTTGTTTCAGTAAACAATCTAAATCTGTTGTTCTTTTTTCAGATTATTTCATTCTTCCTCTTTATCCTGACAGAATAGGGTTACAACGGTTAAAGACCATATTGATAAAATGAGTCCCTATATCGGATGTAAATGCTACCGAAATTGACAAAAGGTTGGGTATCTGCGTTCTGATTACTTTTGTCTTGTTTCATTCTTGTTCTTGATAAACTAAAACATGTTAAACATTCCATGCGTTCTCTCCACGTTGATAATGATACAGATTGGTGGCAGGCCAATTATCTGCAGAAATAACATACTTCAGTGTGGACCGACGTTAACAAACACTAAAACAAGAACTATTTTGTTTTATATGAGGACTGATTATTCAGATTCTTTTGATGAGTTATCTTTATTTAGAACGAGAAAAATACAGATGGAGCAAGTTTCTAGTCGTTAGCCAAGAACTTTGTTCAACTTTCTTGTGTGTGACTGGGTGATATTCTTGTCCTTCTTGAAAAAATCAACAACTGCTAATTGTCAATGTCTTCTAAAAACAATAATGATTTGGAAGAATGAGATAAAGAGTTTCAAAGCAAAATGACTTAAATGACATCTTTGTGTTTTTCGACTGCTTCACTGTGCTCAATAAGAGGAGTGGTTCAGGCAAAATATTCATTCTTTAAAAAATAACAGTGGAAATGTGTCATTAGAAAAAAGATGAATAAGTAAAGTGGAGGCAAAGAATTACAATATAGTCTAGTTTCAGAAATTTTGTTTCTTAAAGATGTTAACATATTTAATGTATTATTCAGTTCTTAAAAGAAGAAATGGAAAAAATTTATATTCCTGTGATGTCCTCGAGAAATCATATACATTTCTTTAACAAAATGCTTAAAGAAACTGATCTTATCACGGGGAACTTTCCAAACTGAATGCATTGAGGTCAGTAAATTAATGAAACATTCATAATGTAGGTACTAATAATTTGTTCTCTGCGTAACAATTTTATGTCAAATCCGACAGTACAATATCTGCATTGCATAAATTTGTTGACTTTTTTGCAGCTATAAAAAAAAACATAATTTAACTTAAAGTACACGGAAAGCAGATAAACATTCAACGTCATCAAAATCAATCTGTCAATTCAATCTCAAAAACGTTGATTGCAAATTTCTTTTCAGTAAGTCTTACAAGGTGCTATGAATAATGCATCAACTTTAAAAACATGAGTAGTACTGTTATAATTACGGAAACGTTAGATGTGAGACTTTTACAATTATTATGCACAATCTCAAATTTAGTAAATGACAGTATCTGCATTGAGTTTTGCACTTTTTTTTAAAAATGCATGCATTTTAGAGAATTTGATGGATTGACAAAATATCATTACAATCACAGAACACGGAAGCCCGTGGGCATATTTCATATTACTTAAGAAGTAACTTGCAGCTGCTCAAAACATACCATTACGTTTTTCAAACATTGGAGAGTTTTTCAGAGATCGACAAAAGATATGGAGAACAATGAAACATAATTTCAAGCAATGCGATCACTTCATTCTTTCAGTGTTTCACAGCCAATCTATTGCTGCTTTAGATCAGTTCAGCATTTTTTAATAAATATTATTTCTCTTTATCAACTCTCGATATGAAAAATCCCAATATTTGTATCATCTACCCACAGTGCTATCCTTGATTGGAAGAATGAGATGCTGTCTAAATCTAACAGAGTTTCAATGTAACAAAATTGACTTGGTATTGGTGTTTGTGTGGCTGTTTCACTATGCTCCATAAGCGGAAATATCCTTTATTCAAAAATTAATAGTGTGGCAATGTGTCACAAGAAAAAGAATGATTAATCAGTAAAGTGGAGACAAACGCTTTTAGAAATAAAGGATTGGCGAGTTTCTGAAATGAACATAAAGAGGACATATTTAAAATAACACTCAATTTGCTTAAAAGGAAAGAGTTTATTCGAGTAAAGGATAATTCGAATATTCGTGTGATGTCCTCGAGAAATTATATACATTTTTTTTTTAAATCAAAAACAAATCGGGAAGAACTTTCCAAACTAAATGCATTTACTTCAGGAAATATTCCTAAAAGTGTGGGTCCTATGAGCTTGTTCTTTGCGTAAAAATTAGCATGTCAAAATATATCAGGTGACCTCAGTGCAATCTAATATTTTATATAACGAGAAGCAGACCAAATAAACATAAACAGATAAATGTGAGAAATGATCCTTATGACTCCTTATCTGCTGTTACCTGTGTTGCTCTCGTGAAGTCGTTGTCTAATGCAGAATGATGTTGGGAAAGAGGGGAGGGGTGGTGGTATTATTATGGCTTATCAAAACAGAGTCAATGAGTTAATGAGTGAAACTAGGAGAGTCCACTTTAAACCAACTATTACACATATCATGTATAAAGGTAGACATTTTCAATGTGAGTATTTTGTTATATTGTAAATTGTTCATACTCATTTATAATAGTGAACCATCAATATTTGTCAAACTAATTCGTTTATTTTAAACAGTGTTTCTGTGTATTTCACATGACACAATGACTCTCATGCCGGGATTCTCTCGCAGATAGATCCACCAACTAACCCATTTCCATAACCCATGACTTTAAGTGAGACTGTGTGATCTCTTAAAGGATTCATTACAGTATAAGCTATGAAGTAATAAAACTGGAGGATAAGTCGATTGCTTGTTATGGAACCAATATCTATTCATGACTTTGTCAATGCATTGAGCAGAGAGGAATGTGGAAAATAAGCACTTATATAGACTATGAATAATCCAATGACTTTGTGTTATTTGTGCATTTGGGTTGTTCAAATTATCGAAATATAATTATAATCATCTAATTTCTAAAACTATACTTTTGTTATGACAATGTATATTCGTCATGCCATGTCAAATTACACAAATTGAATTTATATGATTATCTATCTATGAATAAGAATTTTGTAGCAGTATACTTGACAACTTGCTAAATTATGCACATTTAGTAATTCTATTGGATGTGCAATTATTGTAAACATTCATCTTTAATCTTTCTATGTTCATCTGCCAACATATATTCATCATAATTTTTACTCCTTTTGAGTCTGATAGACCTGTTCTTTAGAGCCTTCATTTCAAATGACATTCCACACACCATGGTGTATTATATCTTATAATACCATTTTTATTACACTCGTGAATGAATTGGTATCAAACTCGCTTTCGCTCATTTTATACCAACCATTAACTTGTTTAATAAAAACGATATTAAATGGAAGGTCGTTTAGTATCCTCTATATCTCATAAGGCTGAACCATAAACACAACGTGCTTGAATTATTATATTAGTATACATTAAAAACTACACAAGAATAAAGTATTGTTTGTTGACACATCATGCAATATATATTGAAAACTGAGACAGGGTCGAATACTTGACTTATTCGATGACAGCAAATGCACACTCAATATACCACATACGAATAACTAACACAATTCATTTCTCAAACAAAGATCGGCTTCTCAAATAGATAACACAACTAATCTCTTAAACAACTATTCATCTGCTTCGCCTTCTCATTCACGGATCAAACAGGGACGCTTCAAGAGTGTATTGACTTGATTAAAGCTCCCCAAGCTATAATATCTTCAACTTAGATTCTAATCATTTATATCAGGAGGACTCTAACAAACGCTCATGGGTTTTTTAAAAGACATTGACTTATCAACTGAAGAGTTTTCAGAGCAATTCTTAGGTCAATTGGTACTTTGAGGATTAATAACAAATACCATTATGAGGACTTCGGAAAATACTAAAACTTTAGCTTATGGGGTATGGATTTGCTTTGCATCAGTGTAATATCACTTTTTTTTATATCACTCTTCTAGAGGTCAGGTAGCTTTCAAAATTAAAATGCTTTGATGTTAACAAAACATTAATAACACTATAATGCAATGAAGTCATAAACCGTGTTCTGTTAAAACATTTATTATGATGATGATAACTTAAAATGTATCTTCGATTGTAGGAATCATGCCTCAACTCAAATACAAACTTGTCCATATCAGAAAAAGAACGAGTCCAATGTCAATTGTTATTTACAAAAGAAACAACACTTGTTGGTTACTTATGGGTATATGTGTCTCTGAAGATTTCTTATGCTGTAATTTCAGCTAAACTGTATGGACGTTCAGAATGATATTGAGATGGCATATTAAGCTAAAATAACTTAATTAGTATTTTTAGGTTTAAGGTTTTTAGGTTAAGTAATTGTAACTTCCTTATTAATTTATTATAAAGTTTCTATTGAGAATGTTTATACGACAAGCCCCTGAGCAATATCCTTCATGCTTTCATGTTTTATTCCATAGCTTAAAGGCACTGTAGCACGTTTTTTCGCTGAAATAAGTTGATGAAATGTATTTGAAAAATAATTTCACCAATGGTAAAACATCCTTCTCTCTTCGGAAAATAAAGTTTAAAATGAGTGTACATGTTTCGGTAAAGCCATGGGATTCATTTTTGTAATAAAAAATAAAAAATTGTGTTCACAATAAAATGGCCGCCATGCAATTTTTGCTTTATACGCAACATAGTTTTTACCACTACGGATAATTGGTTTGTGTAATAAGATGTATTACCCTCTAAAGTTAATTTAAATGACATAAACTATCATTATAAATGGGAAATTTGAAAAAATAAATTTTGAAAAAAACGTGCTACTGCCCCTTTAATAGCACAACTGCACATAGGGAAATGTCCTCTCATTATTGCATTTCCACAGACATTCCCTGGTAGAAAAGTCCCTTTAAAAGCGGAATCTTACAAACAATGATCATTCAAATTACACACACATCATCTGAACAAGCCCTGCTAACGGACGACCTTAAGAAACTGAGCTTGTTATCTCTGAGGTTGTTGTCTGTAGCCTTCTGTATTCATTATCAGACTAGCCTTGATGATGATGGATTTCACGACAAATGTGTCGCCCCAGACAATAACTTTAAAAGATGGTGGACTTTCTTTGACTATAGTGTTCATCCAGGAAAGACATTCTAAAAGTAGATTGACATTATAAATTCGAATCTTGTCCAATTGCAGATACCAGAAGTGCACTACCACTTTGCAAGAGATTGTAACAAACGATACTTGTTATCTTAAGACTAATGTCTTGAGTCGACTGCTGTAGTTAATGTCAGAACAGATCACTGATGATGAAAGGTTTGGAGAACCAAGTTTTCCTCGTGTTGCCTAGGAAACTAATTTCTAAATTTGTTTTGCTTAACATCCTTACTTAAATCATTTGATATAAACTAGATTGAAGTGCGATTAAAGTATATTTATTTATCACTGGAATACAATTGTGTCATTCATTCAAAAGTATATTAAAAATAAAGCGCTTGATATAATACATCCGTGATAAAATATGCAAACAACCAGAAAGTGTTTGAAATCAGTCGGTGGAAGCTTCCTACATCAAAATGTTATGGGAAAACTTGTTGGCAAGTATATTTTATATATTTTCCTAAATATATTTTCATGAACTAAACTAACTCAACGTTTCCTTTTACATTCTATTTGATCACGTCACTAGGACAGTAAGTGGAAATTGACATTGACAACAATAATATTACTGTGATTTTATATGAATCAGAAAACAAACAATTCAAAAGTATAAAGCAGTTATACTGAAATAAATAAAGACTGATGTATGAAAAAACACGTGCATATTTTTTTCTAAAGCCATTTTTTACACAAAGTAACATTCAGCAACTGATTCATTAGTATAAAGTAATTCTACTGAAATAGGTCTATTATACTTGAATAAGTTTGATGTTACTGGGAACTTGGAAGTTCTTATTGAGTTTGACATGGTCTCATTTTCTAAAACTATTGTCAAGTTTAGAAATTGAAAAAAACTGATCTATGAAAACAAAACATGCAAATTATATTCTAAATCTATTTCTTACACAAAGTAACAATAGATTCCTTTTTTTTTTTTTTAAACGAGACTTCACAAGGCTTTAAGATTCAAAATTTTATTGAATTCAATCCGGCCTTTTTTGCTGAATTAACCTGACAAGATCTTAGAAATAATCAACAGAAAAAGAAATATGAATGCTGTGAATGCTCAAATGTCGTGTTTATTTGTGTTGAGAATATCAGCACAAAGCAATGAACAAGTAAATGTAGAACGCTGACGCACATGAGCACAAACCAGAGAATGGGTGATTTGTTTCAAATTATATCATAGACATGAATCACACGATGTTTGTTTTCTCCAGGGTTGCTATCTGTAGTAGATTTCTGTAGTCATCAGCATATATGTCAGCTGATAGTGATGGATGAAAGCTTCCAATAATAAATCTTTATTTTTAAAACCGGGAGCATAAAGCATATTTAGTTATTATCTCATCTCTAGGGTTCTGCTATATATGCTGAAATTGCAATTATAAACTGATTAAACGAACATATGACGCAAGAACACTGAAATAGAATAGCATGTCGATCAGAATGATGAAACAACATTTTGAATTAAACATTTTAACATTACTACAAATTAATGTGACAATTCACTTTTTAATAATCATTATATAGCTGACATGCTAATGGTACACAAGAGACAATCACAGTTCGACACTATGTGTGTGTGCACAAGTATATATATTTGCTCCAACAGTACATAATTAAGGGACACAAATACCAAACATTATAGATAGTGTTATTTTATAGAGATGTACTGACAGTTGACGACAATAGCCGTTTAAATTATAGTTGACTCAGTACAGGTGAAAGCAGCAAATATTGATCGAAAATCGGAAAACGCATGGCAGCTTATTTATCAAACGTTGCAAACTGCCTACAACAGATACTGAGACCAATTTGGGATGGTAATATTTAATATGCATTTAAATGAGATGTATAGCTTCCGTTTCAAAACATGTATATGGATGTTGAAAACCAATACTTACTCATTACATAATCGATGTATGGACTATTATGGCTTGAATGTATAAATTTGGCGATTGGAAATGAATATGCAAGTTGAGTGAAAATTATTTAAACAGAAATCAGCACATTTGGTATTTTTTCTCTCTCTCTCCCTACCTAAAAGGTAAATGGGCAGTAGCAGTTTTTTTCGCTCAAAGGAGTTAATGTAGTGTATTTTAAAAGATAATGTTACCAATAGTAAAACTCTCTTCTCTCTTCGGAAAATCAAGTTAAAAATCAGTGTACATGGTTCGGTAAAGCCATGGGAATCATTTTTGTCATTCGAAATAATAAAATGTGTTCACCATAAAATGGCCGTCAAGCAATTTTTGCTATATACGCGAAACCGTTATTGCCACTACGAATTATTGGTTTGTGTAATAAGATGTTTTACCTGAAGTATATTTAATGTCATAAACTATCATTATTAATGGAAAATTTGATAAATCATTTTTGCAAAAAACGTGCTAGAGCCTCCTTTAATACTTCTAATGCAAACAAGGTCACTGTCCATTGTTTTCTATTTTCAAAACAAAACCAGAATTGTTTGAGCATTAAATATGAGTGACAAAGGAAAGTGTTAAAGTTGTCAAGAAATTTACATTTATATATATCCTGTGATGAAAACTGCGAAGTTCTGTTGAGTCAAATTAATCTAATTAATATTTCCCTTATAGTACATTTATGTCAACAACATAAAAAGGCACGAAAAGACCGATTTATTAATTAAACAGGCTCCATTTTTCCTCTGAGAATAATTTGCCTCAATGAAATGTAAGTTCTCAATGAGGAAGTTCAAATTAATTGGTAATGGGATCTTATGTAATAAACACCCCTGCATTAAATAAAGACTTGTTTATGCAGATGAATTTCAAAACTGTCAATTACAATCAATCATCTGCTGTTTGGGGAGCCTGTAATCTATGTTCATTACAATCAGCTCAGTGTGATAAAAAGGACATTTGCATAAGTGAGAGATATACCCATACTTTTCCGAGTGTATGGAATGGGGCCCTTACGAGGCGGAGCCGAATAAGGCTCCAACGGGGAAAAGTGTAGGGTATCATTTGATACACGAGGACAATTTGCATGAAACGCACAGCCCAAATACGGTGCTGTTTGGGGCTCGAAATCTAATTGATATGGCCCAATGACGACATTGTCAACGCAGATGCACGTGCATCTTGCTGAAATGTACAGCTAACGCTATAAACAGCATGGCTAATGTCAACGTGGCCAAAGTGTAGAGAAAACAGAAACAACTTTCAGTATGACATATCGCACCCAAAATTAAATTACATTCTTATATAAAAAGAAAAACATAAATTTGTGATATTATTTCACGCATTATAAGAACCTTATTCATTTGGTCATGAAAAAATTTTCAGAGTTTCAACTGACTTCGTGGTGTAATGGATAGGTCGTTCGGCCAGAAAGCAACAGGATATGGGTTTGATTCCAGGTTCCTTATATGTTCATTTATAATCTGACGTTTTATAAAGTATCATCACTTAGAATTTGGAAATTGACTACATTGTTTCTCAGTTGTTAAAAAAGTGTAGGTATATTAGAAAAGTGTAGGTATATCAGAAAAAGTGTAGGTATATCAGAAAAAGTGTAGGTATATCAGAAAAAGTATAGGTATATCAGAAAAAGTGTAGGTGTATCGGCTAATACACCTACACTTGTAACAAAAGAAACCATAGCAACGAGACCGGAAGTGGGTTATAATGTCTGATATCCTATTCGAACTCATCAGTGACACGTAACTTGCCCTAGTTTCCATCTACATTTTAATCGTGAGACGTGTATGATGCTACAGCAGCGACACCTCACTGTTGAAGAACGTGTCAGGGATGTTGAGTGTCCAATTGAAAATGTGATGGGGGTTAAATGTCAGCAAATCCGTCATCTGCAGACTGTATCAGCGCTTCTAGGTCAGGCACACTCATTACTAGCTTTTCTCTTTTCTCTATTCGATATTGACCCTTGTGACATTATTTGCTTCGTCACTTGTTCACTAATAAGTTGTAGGGGATTGTTCATTCTTGTTTCTGTATTCTCGTCTTTTAAGTGCAAACTTATAATTGTGTACTGACTCATTCTAGATACATTAACAACTATACTGAAATAGCTCAATGATCTACATACTATAACTTTAATTGCTTTGTTGTCTAACTCTGTTAGTATGATCTCCAGTTGTTTAATGTGTTATGTACAAGATTTGTAAAACATTAATGCAACACAATCTAATTATTGATGTTAATGACAAAATTGCATAAAAAATCATTGTAAATGATATTCTTTGGAACAAGGTACAAAAACGCTCCTAAATATTGAAATTACCAGATACAGTCAGGAAAATTTAGTTTGTTTATGCATTTGATTAGACTAATCTTGCTGATATGTACAATGACACTCTTGTCAGCGTACTTGACAAGCATGCACCCCTTAAGACGAAGAAATTGCGTCCTAAAGAGGCATCTCCTTGGTATAACCAAGATATCTCAGATGCAAAACGTCAAAGAAGAATCGCCGAACAACAGTGGCGAAAGTCACGTCTAGAAGTTCATAGACAATTATTCTGTATGCCCCGAAATAACTTCAACAGTTTGGTAAGGTTGGCAAGATCCAAGCACATCAATACTGAAATTGTCAATGCAACCAACAACCCTAAACTATTATTCTCCAAATTAAATGCACTTCTTGGAAGAAACCAGGATGTAGTCCTGCCTCAAGCTCCAAATCATACTGCCCTTGCAAATTCTTTCAATGCCTATTTCATTGACAAGATATCCAAGCTAAGGGGCACAATGGGATCATTCTGTGATGACATGTCACACGGCCCCTTCCTCGGGGAACAACTTTCCTCCTTCCGTTCTGTCAGGGAAGAAGAAATTCTTAAAATAATCCAAGAGTCCAAACCAACTTCTTGTGGTACAGACTGTGTTCCCACAAGTTTTCTGCTCCAGGTCATTGACTGTGTACTTCCAGTCATAACTAAGATCGTAAATCTTAGTTTGATATCATGAACAGTTCCTAAATGCTTCAAAATGGCATTGTTAAGCCACTCCTGAAGAAACCGTCCTAACATTCTGAGACTTTTAAGAACTACCGTCCTGTGACCAACCTTTCCTTCATCTCCAAGGTGCTGGAGAAAGTGGTAAAGATTCAGCTGTTGGAGCACTTAAATAAGTATGACCTTATTGACAGTTTTCAGTCGGCATACTGGTCATATCACAGTACGGAGACAGCTCTCAACTGCGTGCTAAATGGTATCAAGAGGTCAGTGGATTCTGGAGATGTAGCAGTCCTAGTGTTGCTGGATCTTTTGGCGGCTTTTGATACCATTGACCATTCTGGATTACTTGACCGACTTCACCATGAATTTGGCCTCAGTGGTTCAGTGCATGACTGGTTTCCTCCTACCCATCAGATAGATCTCAACTTGTACAGATTGATAACAGAAGATCCAACAATTCTGCTCTCACATGCGGTGTGCCTCAAGGTTCTGTTCTGGGTCCCATCCTGTTTACAATGTATGTACGACCTCTTGGGCGTGTCATTTCAAAGCATGATGTCAGTCGCCATTTCTATGCAGACGACTCCCAACTTGCAGACAGCTTCACACAAATGAATGAATCCTTCATTGTTAACAAACTAGAGTCTTGCATTGGTGATGTGAAAACATGGATGGGCTCAAATCTGCTGAAACTTAATGATGACAAGACGGAAACTATTCTTTTTGGCCCAGATAAAAGACTAGAGAAATGCCAAACAAAACATCTCCAAATTGGTCAGACATCAATTGCCTACTCGCATTCTGTCAAGAATCTCGGAGTTCAACTCGACACTAACCTCAACATGGGGACACATATCAGTCATTAAAATCTGCCACTTTCATCTACGAAATATTGGATCAGTTCGCCAACTTCTCTCTCAGAGTGCCACGGCCTGTCTTGTGAGAACCCTCATCCTCTCCCGTCTCGACTATTGTAATAGCCTGCTGATTGGTACCTCCTCGGAGCACCTTAATACACTACAGAGAATTCAAAACAGAGCCGCTCGCATCATCACGAGAACCAGGAAGCACTGCCACATATCCCCTTGTCTTGAATTCCATCCACTGGCTACGTATCAGAGAATGCATAGTTCAAGGTCTTGATTTTAACCTATCAAGCCATCCACGGATCAGCACCTTCATACATTCACTTATCTCCCTGTACCAGCCCACAAGAACCGTTCGGTCCCAGGATCAGTTTCTGCTCACGTACAAACTCAAATCTTTTGGCGCCACATCATTTCAGTTTGCCTCAGCTTCCCTCTGGAACTCTCTTCCTCTCAGTATCAAGACAGCACCCAGTTTGCAAGCCTTCAAGACCAGACTAAAAACTCAACTCTTCAAACGATATCTCTAGTATTCCATGATATTCAATGACTGTAAATAGTTTTAGATTTTAACCTGTCGATTTCTGCGCATTTCTCATACTTTTGTCAGCGCTTTGAGCATGTCCCTCCTGTGATGTGGAATCCAGCGCTATATAAATAGCCTTATTATTATTATTAATCTAGAGTGGTAGCTTTGTATAAGGTCGTGAATGATAAATGGAGCCAAGATGTAAGTCAATTTGTAACCATAACCAGAGGTTTATACATAGATGTTCCATGATGCTACAAAGCTCCTATAGCGTTATGCATGTCTCTCCTTTTCAAACGGACACCGTCGGGGTATAGTGCTAAAGTCATATGACACACTTACTACAGCAATAATATCTAGTTATGTACATATGTACTTTGATTATTCGTTTCTCCCAGTAAAGTATAAGTACCAAAAACCCATAAATGTCATCATTTGTAGAATGTATTTCGGTATAAGTTTGTTTCTTTAAAAATTCTATATATTTTGTTTTTAAACTTTAATTCTTATGTTTTACTCATTTGAATTATGCATATTACATGATGGGAGGTGCACGTGTATGTACAAATCAATAGATCAATATTCCTTTTCCAAGTTTCCCAGTTTCCAAGTATCATTTATTTTAACAATGTGATGGTTACTAGAGGTGAGGTGAGGTGAGTTTGGGTTTCAATGCCGTTTTTAAGAGTATTTCACTAACATCACAGCTACTAGTATTATTGCAGGAAGAAAGCCGTTAACCACTGTCTTGGAATTGTTGTGTTCGCAGAGATATGGATGTTATTTGTATTTTGGGATGGTTAATATTCTGCATGAGGAATAAACATTGTGTTTAGCGAGCCCTGGCAAGCTAAATACATAGTGTTTATTTCGTATGCAGGATATTTACCATCTCAAAACACACGGGCATGATAACTTCTTTATCATAAAATGTCATTCTTCATTCATTTTGCACAAAACAGCTTGACAACACGAATTTCGAAATTGAACTACACGTATTGATATATGCAAAAATAATGCCTCCTAAATTATGCTTTCAGTTAAAATAATTGTTATTTTGGCATGATGTTAATTTTCATGTTTCACGTTTCAAAATGCGTTTTTCAAATATAAACTCACATATCACACAGAGAGCTAAAATGAATATTAAGCAGTTGATATTAAAATCCTCTTTACACAAGTTTCATTATAATAATATAATAATAATGGATATTTGTACAGGCGCCTACTAATACTAATACTAGTACTTATACCAGCTCATGGCGAATTTCATTATGTAACAGTAAAGATTTGTTACCTGCGAATTTTTATCAGGTGTTTGCTCGGTAGATTTCAACTCACGATGAACATATTTTGGCACTACTTGATCATAGTAAATGTTGCCGCACTATGCCTTTCATAATGTTTGTTTTGTCATTTCTCAAATTAATGTTTATGAAATGAAGCATGTATATTTAGCCTACATGAAGCTTCTACGCTGTTACAACTGTATTGGCAATTTACAGGTGTTCGAAATGTTAACCCGTGTGACATCATTTTCAAAAGAAGTTCCGTCACTTGACCTCTGTAATTTGAATCTTTATCCGTATATGATCCCAACGAATATAAAAAATATCAATTACCATTATCCTGCCGAGAACACAATCTATTGTATGATAAAATAAGATATTTGGCAACACGCTGTCTACTGTCAAGAGTTCCTTGAAACAATAAACAATAAATCATTTTGTCTACAATCAATCACAAATAACCTTCTAATAGTTAAAGCCGTTATGTTTCCAGTCCAAATTTGACTAGGGTTTTTCCACTGTAGTTTGACCAATGAACATTTTGTCTACAATTTATTTCTAAACCACCTTCATGCTACAACTGTCAATTGTTTGTTTTGTTGTCTAACTCTGAGAGTATGAATCTCTTCTTCCAAATTAGATTCATTTTAAGATAAACAGTAACACGTGTGAGACGATAATGCATAATTGGCGCTTGGTATTTCAATAAAAAAAAATAATAATAACCTAAATGTTAAATAATCCAAGTGTAAATTGTTTTTGCTGTCTAACTCTAAATAAATAGGATCTCGGTATGTGGCACTTGTTATGTCGGTTTTATCTATTCCACATTTAATTATAAATCATTACCATGAAAAAGCTAATAATTATCTAAATGTTGGACAGTGTAAATTGCTTTTCTGTGAAGCTCTGATAGAGTGAGAAAGGGTTTAATGTTCCTGAAGAGATGGTTCTATAGGAGTTTTCGCCATATTGTTTTTGCATTACCTGAAATGAGAAAAACGCCGTGATTTTACTATTTTACAACTTTTCACTTCTACAATAAACATATATATTGATAGAATATTCACAAAGTAACAACTAATTTATCAACATGCTTATTGCATATGTACGTATTTATTGCCCACTTCTTCTTTGTTTTGTTGTTGTGGGTTTTTAATTTTTTAATGAATGCGCTATTCTTTCTTGTCAAATTTTCAAAACTAAAGTCACCAAAATATTCTCCTTAATAATATATTTCAACGTTATCATCATGTCTTAACATAATATATGTATAGAAAGTAATGTCCCTTCGATTGCACCCTCCCTTTAAGTTCAGCTAAATAACCAATATTGACAAGTATGTCTAGAGGCTGGACCTTTAGAAGCTCTAAAAAGGAATGATTAGCCTTATTAAAAAGACAATTCCAATATGAGTCAGCAAAATAGATTCTAAATCGATTTCTGACACTAATTACTTAAAACATAGGAAATGTACATGGACTTGGACCGTGGATGATAAATGGAGTAAACCTATACTTTAATTTGTAATCATGCCAGGAGTACTATCATATGTCAAGAAAAAGTTTTAATGGGGAATATACATGGACGAGGTCAAATATTAGTGATACTATAGACACAATTATCTTTCAAAGACCACAATTTAATTAAATCATACTGATTTCGATCCGGACATTGTAGAAACTTGTTAATGATTGGTTTGTTTTTGCCGTCGAATCGAGGTTCTCACGATTTTTTGTAATAGGCAAATACATGTGACAAAACATTCTAACGCTAAACATTGAAACAAACAGTCACGGATTCTGTCATATTTTCTTTCTATATCATTCAATCTGTTTGTCTGTTTAGGAAATGATCATTAATTGTCATGTGTTTTGAAAGTATGACGACACTGATGAAAATTGCAATTTTAAAGCTAGTCATTCATTATAGTGACAATATAAAGATGAGAGTCATGATTTTTAATCAACAAATTTTTATTTTTATTTTCAAAACTTAACTCACCAATAGAATAACCTCAATAATAGATTTCAACGAGATTGTGTTATAATCATGAGTTGATACAGTATGACATGTATAAACAGAAAGCACTAAGCCTTCAAGTTATTATGAAGTTCAACTTTGCAACACATATTTGTAAGTGAAATCTTTATCTGAGATTACAAGGATGCTACACTGCATCTCTTCTTAACTTGACTTCATTAAAACCTGTGATCAATTGATATGGATCCAGAGTCTTTATAGAACTTAAAATTTTCTAAGCATGTATAATTATCAAATACGCTGACATGAGCATGCCCTTCAAAGGAAATAAGTGAACTTTTGCAAATGCCGTTATTGATTTTCATTGAGCAAGTAGCAATATGAAATAATATAAACATTGAGCATAATCAGTGATTAATGACAAACTTCAAACATGAAACTTTACTACTTGTAATTTCATTATTCCATTTATAGTTTTGACATAAAATTCCCCTCACTCCACCACTTACACAAGAATTTTGCAAATAAATAGAGCATTTTCATTTAACAGAATATTTTCCACACAACTTATACATTGTGTAATTGTATAAACAGTGGCACACATATGGATCGACATTGTAAGCAGAGTAGAAATGTATAAAAACCTTTGTCCTAACATCAATCAAGCCTGAATATACATGGACGAGGTCAATAGTAGTGATACTACGGACACAATTATCTTTCAAAGGCCACAATTTAATTAAATCATACTGGTTTCGATCCGGACATTTTAGAAACTTGTTAATGATTGGTTTGTTTTTGCCGTCGAATCGAGGTTCTCACGATTTTTTTGTAATAGGCAAATACATGTGATAAAACATTCTAACGCTAAACATTGAAACAAACAGTCACGGATTCTGTCATATTGTCTTTCATTTCATCTGTTTATCTGTTTAGGAAATAATCATTAATTGGACAGGTGTTTTGAAAGTAAAGCTACAGAAGCTGATGCCTCAACTGTCTCAGAGGTTCTCTGTGCAGTTCGGAAGTCGCTTCAAACACACTAGATAGTCGGAACTACACCACCTACTGGCGATGATTCTTTTACACTCTTCTAATTCAAGTGACCTGATTGCATCATGTTTTTGCTTGTTTCTGCAAAAGAAAACAGACTGAATACAATGACGTCATACGTTTCAGCAGATATGATGTCTCACTGCTGGAATTTGGCATCTTAAATTGTTTGAGATGGTTAAATGTCTTCAGGAAGTCAATATATCATATTTTGTGCTAGTAAAAATGGTTTTTAATTAACAAACTTCCTTATATTTTGTGATACTTTTACAATTTTGATATTATATCGTTTTCATATATCTTCATGTTGGAACGTAAAAAATGGTAGACTGTTGAAAAACATAGTATGTTACTAAATGTTCATGTGATTCGATCATGTGATTCGATACCATTCATATCAACAGCTTTATGTCACCTAGAATCTTGAATTTACAGAGAGAATCTTCAATTGCATCTTCCTAGTCCCCACCAATGAAGAACTGGCGATAACTTATTTACCATTAAAGTTACAGGTCTGCTATTTTAACACAAAACACTACACTGATGGAGTGTTACAACACTACAAAGCACATTCCTCTGAACACGTAACTTTTTATGATATTCAAATTCAAAGAGGTGTAACATTTCTTTTGTCGTTTTATTTATATTATACTTTATTTTGTGTTTACTTTAAAGATATTATACTGTTTTCATATATCATGTTTTTGCTCAAATACTGCTGAATGTATGATCCGCCATCCCTACTTAAAATGGATAAGTAAATAAATGACCACATCACACCTGAACCTCCACGACATCATTTTGTTTTATTTCATACCATAAAACATTCTTCATGATGGAACATAAAGAATGTTAGAATGTAGATAAACCTAGTATGTTTCTAAATTGTTATGTGATTCGAACATGTGATTCGATACCATTGATATCACCAACTATATGACGCCTAGAATCTTGAATTTACAGACGTTTTTCAGTTTCTAATAACCGAAACGTATCATGTATTTGATTTGATTAATCTCAGACATACCTCACATCAACGTTTTAGTCAGGGGACATTAAGTATGTTGGCGGAATCACATCAAGTGAAACGTTATAATGGTGTTATATCATCGAGATGTACTGACCTTTGCAGAAAGCTAGTCCACTCAGTATATTGACAATATAAAGGTGAGAGTCTTGATTCTTTATCGAAAACTTCTTTATTATTTTTTTATTAATTTTTCAAAACTAAACTCACCAATATATTAACCTTAATAATATACTTCAAAGAGATTGTGTTATAATCATGTATTGATACAGTATGATATGTATAAACAGAAAGCACCAATCCTTCAAGTTATTATGAAGTTTACAACACATATTTGTAAGTAAGTCTTAGATGCTGATCGAAAACCGGACAATGCAATGTGAATGTCGCACACAAAACCTTTTACAGACAAATTGACAGATTAGAGATTAAGATCAATAAGTCATTTAAATTTAAATCAGCACATGTGGTAATCCGGCACGTATGAAAGCTAAATAGAACATTATCAAACATACTTAATAAAAATGGATGGTTGATATATAGTACACAACCTAGTTGTAAGTTATTTAAACATTATAAACCTGGTATTACGTATACCTTAGCCGTTGTAGTGCTCGAATGTCGACTCCTCATCTTACACCAATTACCAACTTACTGCTGGAAGAACAGAGGCACATTTTGAATAAAATCACTTGCCCAAGGTAACATTACAAGCTTCACAACTCTTGTCTCTGCGTGGGGCAGGGGATCAACCCTTCAAACTCTCAAATTCCACAGGGTCACCAATCCATTCTTTAACATTCTTAGATGACAGAGTGATTTTTATATTGTGATTAAGGGTATTTGTAAAATGATATGCGTCTCTTCATCAAAGTGTTTATGTTTGTTTAAGTAGTTCTATAAGTAAATGATGTGACAGCTATACCATTGATGTATTGATGGTTCCTTGAGATCAATGTATTTGCAATTCACATACATGCAAACAGTACCCCCGAGAATTGTGAATAAATCATTCAACGTCAATGTCATAAATTAAAGAAGCACATAAATAATTTATTTACGTGGACGTCACTGTGATTTGTGAATATTTAGGAACAAATTATTTCAGAAAGACGAAGGATCTTTTTACGGCTATGTTGCAAGGTAACAATTCTTATAAAAATTTGTGTCACACTTAAACATGGCTTATTCTCTAATGTTATACTAATCGCTCATAATGTACTCAAATATACCTATGTCAGACACACAGTAATGTGGATATATATATGCCTCGTTGTTCATTTACGTGTTTGAGAAATCTTTATCTGAGATTACACAGATGCTACACTGCATCTCTTCTGAACTTGACTTCAATAAAACCTGTGATCAATTGGTATGGATCCTGAGGTTTTATAGAACTTACAATTTTGTAAGCATATATAATTATCAAATACGTTCACATGAACATGCCCTTCAAAGGAAATAAGTGAACTTTTGCAAATGCCGTTATTGATTTTCATTGAGCAAGTAGCAATATGAAATAATATAAACATTGAGCATAATCAGTGATTAATGACAAACTTCAAACATGAAACAATCACTTTACTACTTGGAATTTCATTATTCCATTCACAACAGTTACTGTTATTTCAATATCAGAAAATTTGTTTACACCAAGCCTATCTCCATCAGATAACGTCGGTCACATGGGAATAATGTAAACAGTATACATTTATGTGTCATCAAATTAATCACAAGTATCAAAACTATGTGTTTATATGTAATTGCTGTAATAAGCATGTTCACGATTCTCTAAGTGTTACTTAGAAAATACACGTCCCCCCCCCCCCCCCCCCCCCCCCCCTTCTATTCTATATCTGTTATATGTAAAACTTAATATTGAAACAATTCCCTCCCACCAACAGGTGCTCTATCCCACGTGATGCTCCACCTTGTCTATAATTGACTGATCATAAAACCATCTGCTAGTTGTTCCTTGAACTCAGCTGATAATCAAAGCAAACTCGGTTTTTGTCAGGAAAACACTTATTGTTTCTTCCAACATTAAGTTTTAACATTTAATCTGCTTTGGGTGTTTTTTTAAAATCATAGATTAACTCACAATTATTGTTCTGCACATGCTCTCATACTAGATAATGTCACGCTTGAATTCCTTAATAAAGTGAACTGTATTCACCAAACATAAAGTCAATACAAATAAAAGATCCAGAATATTGCTAATGTATAAAGCATTACATTTAACAGAATTTTTCCACACAAATTCTACATTGTGTAATTATATAAACAATAAATCTTTGCGTTGAGTACAATTTCATGAATTAACTGAAGAATGAGAAAAATATCAATTATAGGTGATGTCGTAAATTACTTGTAATTTCATGAATGAATTCACGTTCGTTTTATGAATGAAAAATAGTCCAGGCAGTGTCAAAGTTCATCATTAGCCAAACAACTTTCTTGAAGGTGTTATGAAACGTATGTGTCATACATGTAAGAGATTGTTATGAAACCCCTTTACGTAGTACCACGTGAGTAATAAAATGATGTAAAATATCAAATTGTCTATGTATAAACGTTCAACCACAGAAGGTCATAAGTGTACTATAACGGATACAGAAAGAAATGCCTTTCTTCGAATTGCTAAACCTAAACTTATAAAAACAAATTATTCACAAAACCATGAACTATAAGTAAACGTGTTGTATGAACGGAAACCAGGTGTACCCTTGACTTTTTTAAGTGAGACACACATCAACCTAAACTACCACCCAAATCTGACAAAATGTGTGTTATCTTGGGATGTTGTTATCTCTCGAGCCATTATCAGATATGTCAGATGAAGCTGAAGGATTTGAAGATAGATTTGTCTTAGAGTATTTCACTCATATCATGGCTTCTAGTATCATGGCAGGGAGACAGCCCGCAACACCATGTGGCTATGCATTGGGGTGACACCTACGAGCATCGGCTGGAACTAGCAAACCATAGGTGGTTCGACCGTAAAATTCATTGTAGAATTGCGTCCAAACCTTATTGCATGTAGAACAGTTCTCTGTTGCAGACAAAGTTGCTGGATACGAACACCGGGCTCCTTGATCCGAAGCTGAACACTAACCCTGCGCTTTCCTACCCAAAAACATGTAGAGAATATTATTGTTCATATACTTTTTTATCAACGTGTATTTTTTCAAGAATTTATAATTTGTTAAATCAATAACAGATTGTTAGGACACTGCTTTGATTTGATTTGATATAAGCTTTACAGTCCCTAAGGTAAGTAAACAGAAGGGAAGGGACTGTCTTGTGTACATGACATCCCAAAAACATCTTATCACCAATACGTGACACAGTTACAAAGCCCATGACTCGGTACATCAGTTTAAGGAGTTTGATCATCGAATGCAGATGCTTTCTAGTCTAGTTTCGAAAATGTTGACTGGGTTACACACTGGTACAGAACACGTGCCAAAACGGGGCGTCAATGGAGCATGTGACGAGGAATCTATAGAACCAGTTCACATCCCACCAGATGCACTATTTTGCAGATTTTATTTCTCAAAAGAGGGTCGTTTAAAAAAAAGATCAGCCTGGATAAGCTCCCATGACCGGTAAGTTGACCATCAGTGCAATCTTATATTATATAGGAATGGACAGTACAGTACAGTAATATTTTCTCTCCGAGATTTAATAAAATAATGGCTGTAAATCAAACATGGTGCAACCAGACTTCCTAACAGCATGATTTCTCCAGTCAATCACAACAGACCATCGTCTGATATCAGACACGATCTTGCTTCTCACATTATAGGGACATTAAGGTGTACAGTTACTTATTTGTGGCAGATAAATGTGAGAAATGATACTCCTTATCTGCTTTATCTGTGTTGCTCTCATGAAGTCGTTGTCTAATGCAGAATGATGTTGGGAGAGAGGGGAGTCAGTTAATGAGTGAAACGAGGAGAGTCCACTTCTAACCAACTATTACAACTATTACACACATCATGTATAAAGGTAGATACTTTCATATCCATAACAATGTGAGTGTTTTGTTATGTTGTTAATGTTTAATACTCATAAATGATAGTGAACCATCAATATTTGTCAAACTCATTCGTTTATTTTAAATAGTTTGTTGTGCATTTAACATTACACATAGACCCATGTCGAGGTTATCTCGTGTTAGATGATAGAAGACAGACTTATCCACCAAGTAATCCATTTCCTTTCAAGAGAGGCTGCATGATCTCTTGTATGATTCATTACACTACACATAGTTCTACTTATAAGCTAGGATAAGTCAATTGCTTGTTATGGAACCAATATCTATTCATGACATTGTCAGTGCATTGAGCAGAGAGGATTGAGGAAAATAAACACGTTTATAGACTATGAATAATCCAATGACTTTGTGTTATTTGTGAATTTCCTCATGGGACAAATTTGGATTGTTCAAATTATAGAAAGATAATTTCTAATCATGAAATATAATTTCTAAAACTATACTTTTGTTATGACAATGTATATTGATCATGCCATGTCAAATTACACAAATTGAATTTATATGATTATCTATCTATGAATAAGAATTTTGTAGCAGTATATTTGACAAATTGCTAAAAGATTTAGTAATCCTACTGGGTGTGCAATTACTACAACATTCATCTTTCATCTTTTTATGTTCATCTGCCAACATATATTCATCGTAATTTTTAGTCCTTTTGAGTCTGATAGACCTGTTATTTAGAGCCTTCATTTCAGATGACATTCCACACACCATGGTGTATTATATTTTATTTATTACTTTCCCGTGGAAAATACTGCATTGTAATATTTATACAGCAATATTCAACTAGTGTAATACTGCTGCAAGTATGACGTCACAATATTGTAAGTTGTGACGCCAAAATGATCGCACCGCCATCACAATGGTACACGACTCGTGGAAATCTAAGTTTCAGGTCACTGTCGGCAATTTCGCTTCATGGATGTGGGCGAGTAATAAACAGAATACTAAACTTCCTTACATATAAGAGGGGCGGGATAGTGCAGTGGTTAGCGCGTTCGGCTTCGGATCAAGAGGTCTGGGGTTCGAATCCCGCCAGGGGCACGGCAACTTTGTCTGCAGAAGAGAACTATTCTACACGCAGTAAGGTTTGGGTGCAATGCTACACTGAAATTCAGCGCAGTACCACCCATGGTTCGCTAGTTCCAGCCTCTGCTCGCAGGTTTCACCGCAGTGCATAGACACATGGCGTTGTGGGCTTTCTCCCTGCCATAATACTAGCAGCCACGATATAAGTGAAATTATCTTGAAAGCGGTGTTAAACCCCAACTCACTCACTCACTCACTACATATAACACCATTTTTATTAATCTCGGGAATGATTTGGTATCAAACTCGCTTTCGCTCGTTTTGTACCAACCATTAACTCGTTTAATACAAATGATATTAAATGGAAGGTCGTTTAGTATCCCCTATATCTTATTAGGCTTAACCATAAACACAACGTGCTTGACTTAGTATATTATTATACATTAAAAACTACACATACTATGTTCTATGTTTGTTCACACATCATGCAAAACTGGGACAGGATTGAATACTCGACTTAATCGATGATAGCATATGCAAACTCAATATACCACATACGAATAACTAATGCGATTCATTTCTCAAACAGTTCAAATAGGGACGGTTCAAGTGTGTATTGACTTGATTAAAATGACTCCTCAAGCGATAATATCTTCAAATTAGATTCTATTCATTTATATCAGAAGGACTCTAACAAACGCTCATGCGGGTTTTAAAAGACATCGACTTATCAATTGAAGAGTTTTCAGAGCAATACTTAGGTCAATTGACACTGTTAGGATAAATAACATTATAAGGACTTAAGGACATAAACTTTAGCATATGAATTAGTTTTCCATCAGTGAAATATTATATCTATATTTATATATTATATTTATTTAAGGTTTCTTGTGAGAATGTATATAAAAGAAACTTCTTAAACAATGTTCATGTTTTAATGTTTTATTTCATAGCTTAATAGCACAAGTGCACATAGGGTAATATGTCCTCTCAATATTTCATTTCCACAGACATTTCCTGGTAGAAAAGTCCCTTTAAAACTGGAATCATACAAACACTGATCATTCAAATTACACCCACATCATCTGAACAAGCCCGGCTAAAGGACGACCTTAAGAAACGAACATTCTCTTAGTAGCTTTATTTAAGAAACTGAGCTTGTTATCTCAGTGGTTGTTGTCTGTAGCCTTCTGTATTCATTATCAGACCAGCCTTGATGATGACGGATTTCATGACAAATGTGTCGCCCGAGACAATAACTTATTCAGAAGATGCAGAACTTTCTTTGACTATAGTGCTCATCCAGGAAAGACATTCTAAAAGTAGATTGATATTATAAATTCGAATCTTGTCCAATTACAGATACAAGAAGTGCACTACCACTTTGCAAGAGATTGTAACAAACGATGCTTGTTATCTTCAGAATGATGTCTTGTGTAGACTGATGTAGTTAATGTCAGAACAGATCACTGATGATGAAGGGTTTGGAGAACCTAGTGTTCCTTGTGTTGCCTGAGATACTTAGTTCTAAAGTTGTTTTGCTTAACTTTCTTACTTAAATCATTTGATATAAACTAGATTGAAGTGCGATTAAAGTATATTTATTTATCACTGGAATACAATTGTATAATTCATTCAAAAGTATATTTTTAAAAAGTGATTGATATACTGAACACCAAGAGAAACGCGAATCAGATATATGTAAAAAGATGTCTTTGATTGAGCTGCTATAGACATCATACTTATTTGGATTGAATGCAATTCATTATGAGTAGGATCTCTGGAGATCACACATCTTCCGTATCCGTTAATGCAATGTCACGTGACCATGTTGACGTCAATTAAGCAATAGGTAAGCTCAATATCTGGTATGGCCCCCATTTGCATTCACAACCGCGACACAACGTCTGTGCATGGAGTGAATGAGACGGTTGATAGTGTTCCTGGGGATGTGACGCCACACTTGCTGGATGGCTACCTCCAATTGCACAACTGTCCTTGGCCTTGGACGCACCCTGTTCAAACTCTGTTCAATTGGGCTGAGATCGGGACTAAGAGCCGGAAGTTTCCATGTCTTGCAAAAAACTGTACAACCTGGGGTCTTAACACCTGATCGATGTAACACTGAGCGTTGACACCATTTCCCCTACCAGCACTGATATTCTGAAAGATCACAAGGTCAGTTCTCTGATTTAACCCGATTCCAGCCCAAACCATGACGCTAGGTCCACCCCATGAGTTCCTTTCAAGGACACACTGGTCATGAAAACGCTCACCACGACGTCGCCATACTCTAACACGTCCATCAGCAGCTTCAACACAATAACGACTTTCATCTGAGAAAAGGACTCTTCTCCACTGTTGATGCCGCCAATTTAAGCGTGCTGTGGCCCACTGTAGTCTCAGGAGATGGTGACGTTGAGTGAGCACAGGACCTTGTGACGGCCGTCTACACCGAAGCCGTCTGTCACGAAGTCGCCGCCTTACTGTGTTCGAACTTACAACCCTCCCAATTGTTCCAAACGTGTTTCTGGCAGTTTCACTGGCCGAGAGGAAACGTTCCTGCAAATGTAACCTGTGAATTTGACGATCCTGGCGTGGTGTAGTCACACGTGGTCTTCCCGCACGATGTCTTCTCTGGTGCTGTTGGTGGCCTGGAATCTTTCTTTGAGACGGTAGATGGTCGAAACATGGACATTAAAAGCGTGTGCAACTCTTTGAGCACTCTCACCAGCTTGAATTTGCCCAATTGCTCTCTCTCGATCGATCTGTGACAGTCGTGGCATCGTCACTGACGTTGGTTGGTGAATGGATCACAGTAAGAGTTGGTTGCCTTTTAATGTCAACAGGTTCATGGACAAATTGTGCAGCACGTGCATTATGTGCATGTGCATCCCACACTGACTTCAAAACCAGTGCGTTGCGGCGGAAGAGTTCACGACCCTTACCTCTGTTTTTGGTCATTTTGAAAAAAGTAAGGCTTATTACAATACAACTGTTATATTCAAGCTTTTTAACAACCATTTTACCCATATCAAATATGGACTTGAAAATTTCGCGTTTCCTTTGGTGTTGTATGTATTACATCTGTGATAAAATATGCAAACAACCAGAAGTTGTTTGAAACGAGTAGACGGAAACTTCCCACATCAATATGTTTTGGGGAAAATGGTTGGCAAGTATATTTCCGAAATATATTTTCATGAACTGCAATAACTCAACTAGTTTCCTTTTACCCTTTATTTGATCAGGTCACTAGGACAGTAAGGGGACACTGACATTGACAACAATCATATTACTGTGATTTTAATTTGTGATAGCTGGATGGTACATATCTGTAAAAAAATTCATTCAAAGATTCTGTGGCAAAATTCTGCCAATAGTGAGCATTTGTCTTCAATCCTCGAATTAACAACGACAATAGCTGAATGACTTACATGCTATATCTCTGTCAATTGTTTTGCTGTTCAACTCTGATAGTATGAGGCAGGTTCTCGTCGTTCCAAATTAAAGGGGCACTAGCAACATTCAACAACTGATTCATTATTATAAACTAATTCTACTGATATAAGTCAATTATATTATTTGATGTTACTGTAACTGGGAAGCTCTGATTTAGTTCGAAAGGATCTCATTCTCTAAAACAAGTATCAAGTTTAGAAATTGAAAAAAAACTGACATATGAAAAAGAAACATGCAGAATATATTCTAAAGCTATTTATTAAGCAAAGTAACAATATATTCCTTATCATAAAAAAACGAGACGCAAAAGGCCTATGAGATTCAACATTTTATTGAATTCAACCCGACCTTTTTTGCTGAATTAACCTAAAAAGATCTAATCAACAGAAAAAGAAACATGAATGCTGTGAATTCTTAAATGTCGTGTTTATTTGGGTTTAGAATATCAGCACAAAGTAAATGCAGTACGCTGACGCACATGAGCACAAACCAGAGAACGGGTGATTTGTTTCAAATTATATTACAGACATGAATCACAGCAACTCGAGGCGATGCTTGTTTTCTCCAGGATTGCTATCTGTGGTAGATTTCTGTTGTCATTGTAGCCGACAGCCTATTATATCTCTTTTTTTTCCACCACAAGGCTGCTTCTCCACTGTATTATATAGTGACATGTAAGTGCTAACCGTATTTGACTCTAAGCCAAATCACGGGCTTCTACTCCTATGACGTATGACAATTTGAACTCACATTCAATTGTCATCTGTCAGCCATCGCACATATGGCTGACACTTTCAACAATTTCCTAATGTTGAACTTGTCCTTTGCAGGTGAGCCCTCAATCTCTATTCTTTCTCCCTTTCATTGTGCTAAATACCTAATTATTATCAAATAAGTATCTTAAGTTAGTAATGATTATATTACTGATCGCGCATAAAGTAAGCATATCGCGTATCACTTACTAACTTAAGCACTAGCACGTATGACAGTGTATGGAAGGATAATATGATATAACGTATTTTATAACCTTTTTATCAACAACAACTGAATATACTTTTATCTATAATGTGATGCGTTTCCTATATGTGACGTCATCATGTAAACAATCACAATACAATTGTAATGTAATTATCATAATGTATGTTACTTTCTATGATAATGATGTTACTTTCTATGATAGTGTGTATACAATTGTATTATATAATATGCCTAACATTCAATTGTCATCTGTCAGCCATCGCACGTATGGCTGAAACTTCAAACATTTCACTGATGTTGAACTTGTCCTTTACAGGCAATAAAGATGAATTTTAACCAGAAGGAGGATCTCCGTCATATTTTTGTCTCGACGGCTAGACTTAAGGCCTGAACTCCCAACATCATCATCATATCTGTCAGCTGATGGTGACGGACGAAGGATTTCACAATAAATCTTTATTTTTCAAAAACAGGGAGCATAAATTATGTCAGTAACAATCTAATCCCTTAAAAGGTTTCTGCAATATATGCTGAAATTGCCATTATAAACTGATTAAAGAACATATGACAAAAGAACACCGAAATAGAATACATGTAGCGTGCCAAAGAGAATAATGAAACAACATTTTGAATTAAACCTTTTAATATTAGTGCAAAGTCATGTGACAATTCACTATTTTTACAATCATTATATAGCTGTTATTCTATTGTTACACAAGAGACAATCACAGTTTGACAATATGTGCATGTGCAAAAGTAAATCGCGCATGTTTCTGCTCTAACAGTACATAATTAAAGGACAACCATTGTATTGTTGGAGTCATAATTTGGTATTTTCTCTCTCTCCCTCTCTCCCTATTTATATTGCAAGTACAACTCAAAATGAGAACATACTGTATGAAAGGAATACATGAAGTTCATTCTAACATTTAATCATTCGACTATTGTAAACACACAGGATGTTACTCTAACGTTGACCAAAATAAATTATTGTTTTGCTTGTAAACGTTTATTTTAATTTTGAATGGTTGTATTGATACTTCTAATGTCACCAAGGTCACTGTCTATTGTTTTCTATTTTCAAAAGAAAATCAGAACTGTTTGAGCATTAAAGATGTCTGATAAAGGAAAGCGTTAAGGTTGTCAAATGTGTCTTAAGAAATTGACATTGGTTGTGTTAAGAAATTGACATATAAAAATATCCTGTGATGAAAACTGCGCAGTTCTGTGGAGTCGCATTAATCTAATTGATATTTCCCTGTCAGTACATTTTTGTCAACAAAAAAGGCACAAAAAGACCAATTTATTAATATGACAGGCTTTATTTTTCGAAAAATAACAGGAAATAACTTACCAGTTAGAATGTTGAAATTAATTGGTAACGGAATATAGTGTGATAAACACCCCTACATTTTATACAGATGCATTTCAAAACTAATCATTTATAATCTATCAACTGCTGTTTGTGGAGCCTGTGATTTATGTTCATTAACATCTGCTAAATGTGATAGAAAGGACATTTGTATAATGCCTGACATCCTATTGGGGCTCATTAGCGACCCGTAACTTGCCCTAGTTTTCATCTACATTTTAGTCGATAGACGTTCATGATGCTACAGCAGCGACACCTCACCGTTGAAGAACGTGTCAGTGAAGTATAGGGTCTAACTTAAAATGTGATGGGAGGTTAAATGTTAGCAAATCTAGGTCAGGCACATTCGTTACTAGCTTTTCTCTTTTCTCTATTCGATATTGACCCTTGTGGCATTATTTGCTTCGCTACTTGTTCTCTTATGAGTTGTAGTGGATTGTTCATTCTTGTTTCTGTATTCTCGTCTTTTAAGTGCAAACTTATAATTGTGTACTGGCTCATTTTAGATACACTAACAACTAAACTAAACTAGCTCAATGATCTGCATACTATAACTTGACATCCAGTTGTGTAATGTGTAATGTAAACGATTTTCTGTAAAACATTGATAAAATCAATCTAATTCTTAATGTCATTGACGAAATTGCATTAAAAATCATTGTAAATGATATTCTTTGGAACAAAGTACAAAAACGCTCCTAAATATAGATATAGATATAGATATAAGTCAATTTGTAACCATAACCAGAGGTTTATACATAGATAATACATTGCTAATGAGTTGTAGTGAATTGTTCATTCTTGTTTCTGTATTCTCGTCTTTAAAGTGCAAACATATAAATGTGTACTGTCTCATTTTAGATACACTAACAAATAAACTAAAATACATGTAGCTCAATGATCTACATACTATCACTTCAATTGCTTTGTTGTCTGTTAGTGAGATCTCCAGTTGTGTAATGTGTAATGTAAAAGATTTCCTGTAAATCATTAATGAAATATATTTAATTCTTGATGTTAATGACAAAATTGAAAAAAAAAATCATTGTAAATGATATTCTTTGGAAAAAAGTACAAAAACGCTCCTAAATATTTGAATTTCCAGATTCAGTCAAGGAAATTTAGTTTGTTTATGCATTTGATTAGACTAAACTAGAGTGGTAGCTTTGTATAAGGTCGTGAATGATAAGTGGAGCCAAGATATAAGTCAATTTGTAACCATAACCAGAGGTTTATACATAGATAATACATTGCTAATGAGTTGTAGTGAATTGTTCATTCTTGTTTCTGTATTCTCGTCTTTTAAGTGCAAACATATAAATGTGTACTGACTCATTTTAGATACACTAACAAATAAACTAAAATACATGTAGCTCAATGATCTACATACTATCACTTCAATTGCTTTGTTGTCTGTTAGTGAGATCTCCAGTTGTGTAATGTGTAATGTGTAATGTAAAAGATTTCCTGTAAATCATTAATGTATATATCTAATTCTTGATGTTAATGACAAAATTGAATAAAAAATCATTGTAAATGATATTCTTTGGAAAAAAGTACAAAAACGCTCCTAAATATTGGAATTTCCAGATTCAGTCAAGGAAATTTAGTTTGTTTATGCATTTGATTAGAATAAACTAGAGTGGTAGCTTTGTATAAGGTCGTGAATAATAAATGGAGCCAAGATATAAGACAATGTGTAACAATAACCAGAGATTTATACATAGATGTTCCATTGCCGATAATGTGGATGATATATCGTTGCATAAATGAATATTCGTGGCCAAGCATTTACAGTTTGATGTATGGTGTTATTGCTTTTATAAGCGACGCATCAACATTGTTATGGGTTTCATGACTTTCATTTTATAATTCATTACATCAGTGAAGTATTCACCAATGTTATCAACCTACTAGCCATATAACGTGATACTTGAAAGTCCCTCCAGGAGGGTTTACACAGCCGGTTGTAAACCCTGTTAGAAGGAATTACCATGTTTGTAAACCCTGATATATTTGTTAAGATGACGGCTTGAAAGTAAAGATCTGAAGAAACTATCACCTGGAGTAACTGAGCTAACGCCTTAGTCTACTGCGCCAAGGGGGCAGATGATATTTCACGGTACAAAAGCAACTCATATAGCGCGGCTGTTAACAGGCTGATATCAGCCAGGGATCCTCAATATAACGCCAGAGATCCTCAATATAACGCGATGACAATTAAAAAGCCTGTTTTACTCTTTAAAAAAACGGTTGATAATATGGAGAAACCATTCTACCTCGGATATGGTAAGGTTGTAGACCCTGATAGTCAGGAAAAACCCTCGGATTCTTTTTTATAATTCTTTTTTTTTTAAACTTTAATTCTTATGTTTTACTCATGTGATTGATGCATATTACATGATGGGAGATGCGCTTGTATATACAAATCAATAGATCAATATTGGTTTTCCAAGTTTCCCAGTTTCCAAGTATCATTTATTTTAACAATGTGATGGTTACTAGAGGTGAGGTGAGGTGAGTTTGGGTTTCAATGTCGTTTTCAAGAGTATTTCACTAACATCACAGCTACTAGTATTATTGCAGGAAGAAAGCCCTTAACCACTGTCTTGGAATTGTGTTTGCAGAGATATGGATGTTACCATGAGAGTGTATTTTGGGATGGTTAATATCCTGCATTAGGAATTAACATTGTATTTTGCGAGCCCTGGCAAGCTAAATACATAGTGTTTATTTCGTATGCAGGTTATTTACCATCCCAAAACAAACGGGCATGATGACTTCTTTATCACACAATGTCATTCTTCATTCATTTGCACAAAACAGCTTGAAAACACGAATTTCGAAATTGAACTTTTTTTTAACTACACGTATTGATATATGCAAATGAACAGCGTGCTATTCTAACGGTAAAATGACCCAAAATAATGCCTCATAAATTATGCTTTCAGTTAAAATAATTGTTATTTTGGCATGATGTCAATCATTGTGTTTCACGGTTCAAAATGCGTTTTTCAAATGAAAAATATTTAACGTATGGATGGTGAATTCTAACTCGCATCCTGTCGCTTTCGTGTAGATATCTAATCATGACTGTGGCCGAAGGGACGAGAGTTGCAAATGCCAACTCAAATATCACGAATAGAGCTAAACTGAATATTAAGCAGTTGATTTAAAAATCCTCTTTACACAAGTTTCATTATAATAATAGAATAATAATGGGTATTTGTACAGGCGCCTATATCCAGGTACTAATACCAGCTCATGGCGAGTTTCATTATGGAACAGTAAAGATTTGTTACCTGAGTTGAACATGTTTTGGCACTACTTGATCATAATAAATTTTGCCGTACTATGCCTTTCACAATGTTTGTTTTGTGATTTCTCAAATTAATGTATATGAAATGAAGCATGTATATTTAGCCTTCATGAAGCTGTTACGCTGTTACAACTGTATTGGCAATTTTAAGGTTTTCGAAATCATTTTCAAAAGATATTCCGTCACTTGACCTCTGTAATTTGAATCTTTATCCGTATATGACCCAATTATCCTGTCGAGAAGATAATCTATTGTATGATAAAAGAAGATATTAGACAACACGCCCGTCTACTGTCAGGATTTCCTTGAAACAATCACAAATAACCTTCTAATAGTTAAAGCCATTATGTTTCCAATCCAAATTTGACCAGGGTTTTCCCATTGTGGCTTGACCAGTGAACATTTTGTCTACACTTAATTTCTAAACCAACTTCATGCTACAACTGCCAATTGTTTGTTTTGTTGTCTAACTCTGTGAGTATGAATCTCGTCTTCCAAATTAGATTCATTTTAATATAAACAGTAGCACGTGTGAGAAGAAAATGCATAATTGGTGCTTGTTGTATCGTTTTATCTTTGCCACATTGAGAAGTTAATTATGAATCATTTCAATAAAAATCAAATAATAACCTAAATGTGAAATAATCTAAGTGTAAATTGTTTTTGCTGTCTAACTCTTATAAATAGGATCTAGGTATTTCAAATTACAGTCACTTCAAATTAAGCGGTAACACATGTGGTGCTTGTTATGTCGGTTTTATCTATTCCACATTTAATCATAAATCATTACCATGAAAAAGCTTATAATAATCTAAATGTTGGGCAGGATATTCACAAAGTAACAACTAATTTATCATCACGCTGATTACATATGTACGTATTTATGAATGACCCACTTCTCGTTTGTTTTGTTTGGTTCTTTAATTTTTAGCTCGTCAGGTCTAAAAGGCCCGATGGGCTTATGGCATGGCATGGCGTCCGGCGTCCGTCCATGCGTCCGTCCGTCCACCGTCCATTAACTTTTCGCTTTTTCGCTTTTCGACTTCTTCTCCAGAACCAATAACTCTAGACAGCTGGAAATGTATATGCAGACTCCTTGGCCAATGGGGATTCTAAATTGTAGTTTTGGTGACCCTGGGGCCTCAAGAAAGGGCCTCACAGGCCATAACCTAAAAACCTATTTTCATCTTCTTTTCCAGAACAAAAAGACCTAGAAGACTGTAACATTGTGTGAAGACTCTTTAGCCAATGGATATTCTAAATTGTAGATTTGGTGACCCTAGGGCCCCTAATAAGGGCCTTACAGGCCATAACCTAAAATCCTATTTGCATCTTCTTCTCCAGAACAAAAAGACCTAGAGGTCTGTAATATTGTAGGCAGACTATTTAGCCAATGGGGATTCTACATTGTAGATTTGGTGACCCTGGGGCCAAAAGTAAAGGCCGCACAGGCCATGACCTAAAAACCTATTTTCATCTTCTTCTCCCGAACAAAAAGACCTAGAAGGCTGTAATATTGCGTACGGACTCTTTAGCCAATGGAGATTCTTAATTGTATATTCGGTGACCCTATGGCCCCAAATAAGGGCATCACAGGCCATGAACTAAAACCTATTTTCATCTTCTTCTTCTCCGGAAAGAAAGCACCTAAAAGGCTGGAATATTGTTTTCAGACTTTTCAGCCAATGGAGATTCTAAATTGTAGATTTGGTGACCTGTGGCAAAGAAAAAAAGGGGGGCCTCACGGCCATGACCTAAAAATCTATTTCAGTCTTCATCATTAAACAATATAAACCCTGATGAGCTACAGAGCCTATGGCTCTATTTTTAATGAATGCGCTATACTTTGTCCAATTTTCAAAACTAAAGTCAACAAAATATTCCCCTTAATAATATATTTCAACGTTATAATCATGTATTAACATAATATATGTATAGATATAGAATCTCACCCAAGTGTCTTCTGATCAAATATATCAACACGAGTTGATTAAATTTACAAATATCCGAGGCTTGCCTAACATTTACACTCTGAATAAAACTATTGAAAAGGAGCCTCAGTAAAATCCAATGTCTCATTTTCAATATTTAAAGGGGCAGTAGCACGTTTTTTGCAAAATTTATTTTTTCAAATTTCCCATTTATAATGATAGTTTATGTCATTTGAATTAACTTTAGAGGGTAAAACATATTATTACACAAACCAATTATCTGTAGTGGTAAAAACTATGTTGCGTATACAGCCAAAATTGCATGGCGGCCATTTTATTGTGAACACAATTTATTATTTTGTATTACAAAAACGATTCCCATGGCTTTACCGAAACATGTACACTCATATGAAGAGAGAAGGATGTTTTACTATTTGTGAAATTATTTTTCAAATACATTTCATCGACTTACATGTATTTGAGCGAAAAAACGTGCTAATGCCCCTTTAAGATACTTAATTTGTCTGAGTGTTAGACTATGGAGAAGGCTGTGAGAGAAAATCCCCAGTTTGCCTTACATAGTGAGATTTTAAGTGAAAATAATGAGGCACATTTTAAAATTAAAAAAATAAAAACAATTTAATAGCTTTCCAATTGACACATTTTTAATCTCTTCCCATGAAAATATTTGAATGGAATATTAAGATATAATAATGGGTAAATCTCCATTAAATTCATTTCAAAGGTGATCTATATATTTGATGAATGAATATATTTCCATTTACTGTAACTAACAAAATGTTGAATTTATTTCCAGTTTTGTATGTAGGGAGCCCTTTGAAATGTAAGTTAAAACCAAAATAAATAATCACTCTGGACATGTTTTTCACACTTTATACATTAACTAACCCAGATCAAATAGATCATGTATTGTATGCAAACAAATTTTGTTATTGAAAATAAATTTTATTCCATGTTTTTAGGTTAATGTTAAATTTGAAATGATTATATTTACAATACAAAAGTATTTCAAAAATCCAAATCCCACTATTTATCAATAATTGACAATCTAGAAGTAAGTTGTCCAAACCATAAGCATTTGTACACATACACAATGCAATTAATTTAAAATATTCACTCCTACATCAATATTATATTATTTTCCTATTTATTATTAAAATAACTTACTGTACATTATTTTATGTGTCGTTTATACAAACATGTATCCCTCTGTAAAACTGAAATGTAGCCAAGCTTGGCCTTATGCTTAATTTGATTGGTTGATTGACATGGCTTTGGGATTATGTAATCAAATTATTATTCTAATCAAGTATTCTGCTGGTGTCCTTTTCTTTGTCACTTTCGTGTTTCTATCCCACATAGTATTTGCTTCAATTGTTTTCAACACCTGCTGTATGAGATACCAGTACCTCAAGCATTATTTTAAACAATCCCTGATTTTATAATTATATCATGTCTGCACACATGATGTAGGCCTTACAGTCAATTGACAACAAATTCTTGAAAAGAAAAAAATTGTAGAAGGATAATTGAAGGTATAGTATGTATATGTTCAGTTAATTTAGGAGACTAGTGTTAAAATAGATAAAATGAAAACAACAATGTGAGACACACCCGTCCCATGGCCAATCGTGGGTATGGAATAACCGACCTAGAACGATCTGAAGTCTGTAGAACATAACATTGTGAAACTGATACTATGATATATAATTTACATCCATCTGTTATCTCAAGAATGATCGCTGTTAATACGTATACCTCATCTTTTCAAATAATACCCACACGAGTGACACGACTCTCAAAGAAAACCACGACCATTTCGATGTTTACGTGGTTTTGCAGAATGAAATATCTGCGTGCAAAGGATTCTACTGATTGACAGCCTTCAACCTCAAGATTTTATTCTTTTATCACAAAGGATATTATTCACTTGCATTAGAAACATATCAACTGTTCATATTACCGCTCATTTATAACAAAATGCTCACGAGTTACTGCTTCGCCCGCCGCCATCTTTTGCTAATCAGCTAATGAGGTCAAGGTCGTATTGAAATGAGCGAAAAGGGGTCTATAGACAAGACAATTCCAATATGAGTCAACAAAATAGATTCTAAATCGATTCTGACATTAATTACTAACAACATTGAGTAGGAAATGTACATGGACTTGGACTCGTGGATGATAAATGGAGCAAGCCTATACTTTAATTTGTAATCATGCCAGGAGTACTATCATATGTCAAGAAAAAGCTCTAATGGTAAATATACATGGACGAGGTCAAATATAAGTGATACTACGGACACAATTATCTTTCAAAGGCTACAAATATAATTAAATCATACTGATTTCGATCCGGACAGTTTAGAAACTTGTTTATGATTGGTTTGTTTTTGTTGTCGAATCAAGGTTCTCACGATGTTTTGCAGTAGGCAAAATACATGTGACAAAACATTCTAACGCTAAAGATTGAAACAAACAGTCACGGATTCTGTCATATTTTCTTTCTATATCATTCAATCTGTTTATCTGTTTAGGAAATAATCATTAATTGTCATGTGTTTTGAAAGTATGACGACACTGATGAAAATTGCAATTTTAAAGTTAGTCATTCATTATAGTGACAATATAAAGATGAGAGTCATGATTTTTTATCAACAAATTTTTATTTTTATTTTCAAAACTTAACTCACCAATATAATAACCTCAATAATAGATTTCAACGAGATTGTGTTATAATCATGAATTGATACAGTATGACATGTATAAACAGAAAGCACTAAGCCTTCAAGTTAAAATGAGGTTCAACTTTGCAACACATATTTGTAAGTGAAATCTTTATCTGAGATTACAAGGATGCTACACTGCATCTCTTCTTAACTTGACTTCATTAAAACCTGTGATCAATTGATATGGATCCTGAGGTTTTATAGAACTTAGAATTTTGTAAGCATATATAATTATCAAATACGCTGACATGAGCATGCCCTTCAAAGGAAATAAGTGAACTTTTGCAAATGCCGTTATTGATTTTCATTGAGCAAGTAGCAATATGAAATAATATAAATATTGAGCATAATCAGTGATTAATGACAAACTTCAAACATGAAACTTTACTACTTGTAATTTCATTATTCCATTTATAGTTTTGACATAAAATTACCCTCACTCCACCACTTACACAAGAATTTTGCAAATAAATAGAGCATTTTCATTTAACAGAATATTTTCCACACAACTTATACATTGTGTAATTGTATAAACAGTGGCACACATATGAATCGACATTGTAAGCAGAGTAGAAATGTATACAAACCTTTGTCCTAACATCAATCAAGCCTGAACTGTAAAAGTAGTTCGGATATTACAGTGCATGCATGTTATAACATATGAAGTGAGTCTGTTACATAAATGGAAAAATAAACTCATGTTTTGCAGACACAGTGTTTCGACCTTCAACAAAACAGTTGCAGTTTGTTACTAAAATGATCTCTCCAAAATTGAAAGTGATTTGACTCCTTGGTTAAGTTTGCACTTCTTTAAAATATCAGCATGTTAGTGTCTATGATGGATGGGCAAATCAATCATTACAATCTCAGAACACTATTACTACTTTAAGCTCGTGGACATATTACGTGTTTTATATGAAGTAACTGACAGCTGCTTAAAAGAACCATTACGTTTATAAAACAGTGGAGCGTTTTTTAATAGTTGTTAGGGATCAACAAAAGATAATTTCAAGCATTCTTGATGCTTTAGATCAGTGCATTATTTTGAACCAAAGATAATTCCTCTTTATCAATTCTGTGCCAATGTGCCAATGTTTGCATCATCTACCCACAGTGCTAACCTTGATTTGGAAGAATTATTTGCTTTTAAGTTCTTACAGAGTTTCAAATGCCTGGTGAGTTTCGGCTGTTGCACTATGCTCCATAAGGGGAGGAGACAAAATCTCCATTCTTCAAAATTCTTTAGTGACAAAGTGTTATTAGAAAATGAATGATGAAATAGTAAAGTGGAGGCAAAGAATTAAATGAGAGGCTCGTTTCCGAAATGAACAGTATAGTTTCATGAACAGGAACATATTTAATGTATTATTCAATATGTTTAAAAGAAAATGGATAATTTGGATATTCCTGAGATGTCCTTGAGAAATCATATATACTTTTTTGTAATAAAATACATTAAAATAAAACATATTTGATTGTTAAAAACTTTCCAAACTGAATGCATTGTAGGAACTGTATGTTTGTTCTTTGCGTAACAATGCGACCTCTTAGCGTAACAATCTGATGTCAAAACACATCAGGTATTACAATTTATCATCCAAAACTGTGTTCCATAGGAGATATCGCTTTGGCAGTAGATTTTGCACAATGCCCTGTCGCCGTCAACTACATGACATCACAATGCTTTTACATCATCGAGTAATGACGTCACAATGCTATGACGTCATAAACATGATGACGTCACAATGCTATGACCTCACCGCACTGGAAGTAAAATGGCAGATATGTGCTCAGAGATTACACTATTCTCACTTAAACGTAATAAGAATGATTTTGGATGATAAATAGAATCTCACCCTCGTGTCTTCTGATATCAAATATATCAACACTCGTTGATAAAAGTAAAAATATCCTCGGCAAGCCTCGGATATTTGTAACTTTCATCAACTCGTGTTGATATATTTGATATCAGAAGACACTTGGGTGAGATTCTCTATATCTTCATTACACTCCTTGATTGATTCCTTTTAAAAGCCAGTATTTTAATTACTTTTGACAAGGACAAAAATATCATTACAATCTCAGCACACTATTATTGCCTTCAGCCAGTGGGCATATTTCATGTTATTAAAGAGGTAACTCACAGCTGCTCTAAACAAATGATTGTGTTTTCCAAACAGTGAAGAGTTTTTTCTATAGTTATGTGGAGAGAGATGAAAGATAATTTGAATCCATGAAATCAAGTCATTCTTACAGAGTTTCACAGACAATCAACTGACGCCTTAGAGTATTTCAGCATTTTTCATATATTTTCCTGCTTATTATCTCGATAAAAAAGTGCCAATGTTTACATCATCTACCCACAGTGCTAACCTGGATTTGGAAGAATGAGATGCTGTCTTATTCTAACAGAGTTTCAATGCAATATAATTAACGAAAATGACATCTTGGTGTTCGACTGTTTCCCTAAGTTTCACAGGAAATGTTCATAAAAAATTAGGTCCTACTAGTTTATTCTTTCGTAACAAAAACATGCCAAAACACATCATATAGTTCTATATCTTTTCCAGTTCATATTTTAAAGAACTGATTTACTTTCAAAGCACAAAGGTATTAATATCAATATTCAAGTTTCATTACTTGGGATATGTGGTTTTGGGGGTTGGGGAGTTTCATAATCCTCTTCACGAAAAGCAGACTTGCAGAACAGTCTATCTCTAATCAATCTTACATGTATCATATTCCCAACACCTGACGGAATTATTGTCATTACTTGGGGAGAGAGAACAGTTTCTGTTTCGAAGTAACCAGTTTGTATAACATCTTATTGCTGGTAATTCTCCAACAATGTCGTTAAATGTACTTCTAATTAACTTTTAGAGAGCGATATATCATGTCTAATGTTATCTTTATATCCAACTTAGACACGAGGTCTATGTGTCAGTGTGAGTTATGAGCTCAAATTAAGGTGTCGAAAATGGAGACGTTAAGAAGAAGAATGAAGACTGGTATATTAATGCAAAGCTTCTTTATTCTATATAGGCGACGTTTCAACAAAGTGTCTTACGTCGTTGACAAGTATGTCTGGCCCGATAGCTTACATTAATTATTCATAACCAACAATCCATCAATAAAACAACTTGAAACATGTGCTTCTGACACATGCTTTAGGGGACAATAGCATTATCTTGAATGAATTGAATATTGTCTTGTTTCGAATGTTATATAAAGAAATGTAATTTGCTCTGATATAACTTAACATTAACGTAATTCCAGTATAATTGAGTAAAATTTTCCCGAAATTGACTTTAAGTAAGTTTACCTGCAAGCAAAATTAATGAATATTAGAATTTTCAGGAATTATGGAATGTTGGGTAAGAAGGCAATTAAATGATTTTAAAGTCTAGATACAAAGAAGTAAAAACATCTCGTCAATCATTTCTATAAATTAATGTTCAAAAAACAAAAAGGGTCATAGTTTTACTTGACAAGATATACAATGAATGCCTTTTTTAATTACGCCAAACCGACAATTTATGAACGAAAACATTCGAAAATAAATAATAAAAAGAATATTGATCGTTAAATAAACGTGCTGTACATGAATGGAGACCAGGTGTCGCCTCCTCTGTTACAAGTTAGACACATCGAGGTGAACTACCGCCCTGATCTGACACACTGTGCGTTATCTCAAGAGTTTGTTATCTCTCGAGCCTTCTGTAGTCATTATCATGTCTGTCAGCTGAAACTGAAGGATACAAAGATAGATTTGTCTACAACGACATAAAGAATATTAGTGTATATATATATATATATATATATATATATATATATATATATATATATATATATATATATATATATATATGTACATAGGAACAGTGTCTTTTTTCAAGTTTGCATATTTGTTACTGTATACTGTAAAACTTTTTAAATACCCAAAGTTATTCAACTTCCATCATAAGAGACTGTATGTCCATTAACTCCAACAAAAGTTCCCACTGGGAGAAGCTCGCAGCAAATATCTGACAACCTTCCTTCCTTCTGTTTCCATAACATTCGGGACATTATTATGCAGTAACTAATTATTCTGAATACATACAAAACAGTGATAACTTAAAAACGATGATGTGATAACCCAGCTATTGACCACAGAGGCATGTATTGTCGAAAGCTAGCGCCTAGAGAAAATATGCAGTTGACAATCAAGAAAGTAAAGTCATGTAGTGAGGTCCGTTTGAAATCATATTTTATCATGAAATTATATTGTATATCACTATGTGGTGTTACGGAAATTTTTCTTTCTCTGAATATTGGTAAAACAAAAGAAATGATAATTGATTTTCATACGAAAAAGGAAAAACTAGAGCCAGTTAATATTGACGGGCAGGAAGTTAAAATAGTAGACGAGTGTAAATATCTGGGTATGATAATTGAAAACAAACTTTCATGGAAATCTAATTCACACCGTGTACATGCTAAGGCACAGCACAGGCTTTTCTTCCTTTTCTTAGATTATTCTACCATACTTTTATCAAAAGCATTCTGACTCTCTGCTTCCACGCATGGTATGGAAATCTTCCTCTTTAACACAGAAAAAAACATTGACAAAATTGTAAATATCTCCAGTTAACTTAATGTTGAGCATCTTTCATTCGAGTTTGATTCTAGAGTTAAGCACAAGGCTCTAGCCATTCAACCAGAGCCATCGCACTTTCTAAATGAATATTATTAATTTCTACCATCTACGCGTTGTTTCAAAATCTGGCATTTCAAAACTAACAGAGCGTCAAAATCATTTGTCCCATGCATTTTAAAAATTCTAAACCTCAACACCAGTAGTAACACGACATAGCTGATTAAAATATGGCAATAAAAGCAATGCCATTAGTACCAATCATCACAATGTATGTTATTACTATTTTTATATTGTATTCATGTATTGTATTGTATTGTATTATATTGTATATTGAATTTTATTCTACCAAAGACTCTTTGAGTTTAAGACGAATTTCCCATCTGGGATAATGAAGTTTATCTTATCTTATCTTGTATCATATTGACAGTATACACTCCCCGATGTGTTTGAACATGTACATATTCTCTCATCAATATATGATTAAACCAATTTCTATAGTCCTTAGTCAAACATGGAGCAGCCACATTTCCAAACAGGATGATGCCTCCAGTCAATCACAACAGAACATCGTCTGAAATCAGACAAGAGCTTGCTTCTGACATTAAAGGACGATTAAGGTGTACTGTTACTTACTTGTGGCAGATAAATGTGAGAAATGATACTCCTTACCTGTTATTATCTGTGTTGCTCTCATAGAGTCACCGTCGCAGTTGTCTATGTGTTCTAATGCAGCATCATGTTGGGAGGGGAAGGGAAGGAAGAGGGGAGGGGGGATATAGTGGCTTAACAAGGCGATACTAGTACACACATCATGCATTAAGGTGAAGACATTTTCAAATAAATAACAATGTGAGTTATGATGAAAATGTTTCATACTAATCAATATTTGTCAAACTCAATTGTTAATATTAGAATATTTCCATATTTATTTAAGATTATGCAATGACTTTCATTTCGAGAATCTCTCGTGTTAGACGATAGAACTGTAAAAGGCAGATAGAACTGTAAAAGGCAGGCGGTCCTAAAACTAACCCATACTCCTTATCTGCTCTTATCAGTGTTGCTCTCATGAAGTCGTAATGCAGAATGAAGTCGTTGTCTAAAACTAACCCATTTCCTTTGACTTCAAATGAGACTGTGTGATCTCTTGTATTCATAATTCAAGATTCATTGCAGTACCTACATTTCTACATTTAAGCTATTAAGTAATAACACTGCAGGATAAGTCAATTGCTTGTTATGGAACCAATATCTATTGTAAATGGATTATGCAGAGTGGATTATGGAAAACACTTTTAGAGACCATGAATAATCAAATGTTTCTGTGTTATGTACATGTATACATTTCCTCAAGGAACATTTCAGAGGACACATTGGTGTAATAATCACTCATTGAATTCTTAAAATTATCAAAATTTGATTTCTAATTATATTATAATCCTAAACTTAAACCTATTTTAATGTTATTATATTCTTAACGCCATGTTGGATTCAACATTAAAATGTATATGTTCATTTATATATGAATAAGCATTCTGAATAAGTAAACTTGACTTAAGAAATAACATTCACTATAACCCATTGTGTTTTGTAATAAAGTATAGTTTTGCCCTGAAAGATCGAGAACTTAAATTGTTTGCTTACCGTCTTGACTTAAATGTATCATTTAATATAAGCTAGATTGTAGTGAGCTTTAATTCCATTTCATTATCATTGGAGTACAACAGTATAATTTATTTAGAAATACATTAAAAATAAAGAGCTTGATATACTAGATTTGCGATAAAATATGCATACAACCAGAGGATTGTTTGAACAGTGAAACAGTCGTCCACATCAAACTGAAAACTGGTGCAACAGATCCAAAAATGGATGCATGGAACATTAATTGAACTCCTAATAACGTACAACATCAACTTTTTTCATTCAACATATTGCCCTTCATAATGAACTTTCTGTCTGCATGTACTGCACGAGCTGAGGATTATAGCTGGATGGTACATATGTTAGTTCTATGTTTTTATTCAAAGATCATGGGCTAAAATTTACCAAAGGTGAACATTTTGTCTGCAATCCTCTACTTAATGAGCAAACGAACATAGCTGAACCACCTACACGAACTTTCAATTATTTAGCTGTGCAACTCTGATAGTATGAGACAATACGTCATCGTTCACAATTAAGGTCACATCAAGCAGGCAATTACCGGGCAAGCTTAGTTTTATTACTGCAACATTTAGAAACTGAATCATTAATTATATTGAAATAAGTCAATATCACTGTACCTGTGAAGCTCTGATTGAGTGAGACAGGGTTCTCATTTGCTAAAACTATTGTCAAGTTTAGAAAACTGGTATATGAAGAAAACATGCAAATTATTTTCTAAAGCTATTTCTTACACAATGTAACAATATATGTATTACAATTAAAAATGTGATACTCCAGAGGGGCTACACAATTTAAGGTTTGGTTTACTTTAATCTCCCGTGTTAAAGGGACACTACGTGTTTTTCATGAAATTTTATATAGATTCCATATACAAGATCTGTGAACTAATAAACATAAAAAGCAACATGAATACTATAGATCCTTAAATTTCGTGTATTTTCACGTTTGGAACATCGGGACAAAGCAATGAACAAGCAAATACTTACGAACACAATTCAGAGAATGGGTGATTTGTTTCAAATTATATTATAGACATGAATCACACGATGTTTGTTTTCTCCAGGGTTGCTATCTGTGGTAGATTTCTGTAGTCATCAGCATATCTGTCAGCTGATAGTGATGGACGAAGGATTTCATAAAGAATATTAAGTAATTATCTCATCTCTTTTGCTAGATATAGTTTCTTTTTCTGCTACTGTACAAAAATGTGGCTTGGTTTTCATTGGAAACAATTAATAATATTTAGAGTTTGGGGATGAATATGCAAGTTATGTGGAATCGTTTGAACAGAAATCAGCACATGGTATTTTGGCACATGGAAAGCCAAATAGAATATTATCAAAAACACTGATTTCACTTGAACCTTGACCTACCGCAAATAAAATCTTGTTTTGCCTATAAACGTTTATTGAAATCTTGAATGGTTGAATGTATTAATACAATTCAAGAAAGGTCACTGTCCATTGTATTCTTTTTCCAAAAGAAAATCAGAACTGTTTGAGCATTCAAAATGTCTGACAAAGGAAAGCATTGCGGTTGTCAAGAAATTGACATTTAGAAATACAATATGATGAAACTGCGCAGTTCTGTTGCATTAATCTAATTAATATTCCCCTGTCAGAACATGTTTGTCAACAACAAAGGCGCAAAAAGACCTTTTTATTAATTGGACTGGCTCCATGATTCTTCCGAGAATAATTTGATTCCAGGAAATAACTTATCAGTGTGAAAGTTGAAATTAATTGGATATGGAATCTAATGTGATAAACACCCTGCATTAAATAAGCACTGTTTTCTACAGATACATTTCACAACTAATCACTTATAATCCATCATCTGCTGTTTGTGGAGCCTGTGATCTTTGTTCATTACAATCAGCTTAGTGTGATAAAAAGATTGTATCATGCCTGATTTATTAGTTGAGCTCATTAACGACACCTAATATGATGTCGGTAAATCTTGAAATAATTCTTGACATAGTACCATTGGCAGATCACTGTGCACAAGATGTGGTCGTTAGGGGGAATAATTGTCCAATGATTTATCAGAAATATATAACGGGACATCGTTTAGTATTATATATATATATATATATATATATATATATATATATATATATATATATATATATATATATATATATATAAAACATACACGTCTCCTTAAAACTGACTTTTTTATTTGGACTTCAAGATAAGTCATATAGTAAGAGTATTGAAGTAATATATGTTCGTGATAAATACATTGCTTCTTACGAAGCTAATATGCATCCAACCTGCCCGTAGCAACAGGGGGGGGGGGGGGGGGTGGAAATGGAAAATTCTAATGAATTCTATAGACTTTGTAAGAAGTGAGGATAAGATGTTTAAATTTCATATTAAAATTTCAACATCAGAGGGGAGCAATATTAAAATAGGTGTGACCATGTTTAGCAATACCCATTTCCTGTACCCATGGAAATTAATAAGTTATTTTATAAAACTCTATATCATGCGTATAGATATGCAAAGTTACACATTACAAGGAAATGCCTTTACAAAGGTATTTCATTTCAAAATCTTCCGATACAAAACCAACGTTAACTAATGGAAAATCTAGGCCTACGAGCTTAATATCTTTGAGATCTATGTGAAGATTCTTACGTCAATTTATTTTTTGTGTAAAATTGGACAAATGCTCTTTCAGTAGGTTTTTCAAATGTGTTTTGCTACTCTAAAATATCTTTGTAAATATTGTTTTCTTTATTCAACATAAATTTGCATTATTGTTTACCCTAGAAGACACCTTCTGGATGTTTTACCATGAAACATAATGTTAGAATTTAAAAATAAACTAATTTCATTTGTACATGTTCTCGTTGTTTGACAGTTGCCAGTCATTGGATTACATATTGATTTCTTTTGAAAAAGACGAATACAATTCTGTCTCGTTCCTGTTAATAATGACAACCTATTATTTACCAAAAAATCAGCTCTTCAAATAGAAAAATGAATTAGATATCACTATATTTTCAAATCTGCATCATGTCAGAAAGGATATTCAATTCGAGTTCAAATTAATTGTTTACATGTCTTTGCCAGTAGAACTTGCATGAAATTAATTGTAGCTGTTGTAATTACTTGTGTGTTGCTCGTGTAAGAGTTAAGAACGAACGATGGGAAACATATTGCTGTTACACTCACGATTTACATGAAATAGAAGTACAGTTTATAAGATTATTGAAGCGGACATTTGTGCATGAACATACAGGTTCACAATAACTAATTTCATAAATTATCAAATGCTAAATAGTGTCTCTCTATGAACAGTTTTAAAACTCTGCCAATATTATGACTATATAAATGTGACTATGATATCATATTTAACCATGACACAATTAGTTTGTAATCATCTGGGATATTTTGCAGTGCTTTCTGCTTGATTCTTTTAAAAATTGGGAAATTGTCTTCTGAGCAGCGAGTAAGTTATTCAAGTTGAAAACTACACTTACTCAAGTCACTTCATGGCCAGAAAAATAACATACTGGACTCATTTTGACATTAACTCCTTTTCATTGAAGTTTGTGTTGTATTATCTTCCTCACAGCTGCCGCAAAAACAAATAATTATCATTTACTCTTTGTGAATCACGAGTCACCAAAAACATTGTGTGCGAAATTTGGGTTGATAAAGGCAGGTGGATATCTGTATCAATGTGTTCAGCGTGATACAAAGTTTGCCAGATTGCAGAACGTGTCAGAGCAATTGAGTCGCTACTGGGAATGGGAAGTTGATTGAAGGTAAAATGTTAGCATACCCTTCATCTTCAGCTTACATCAGTGATTCTAACCGAGACATTAGAGTAAGACAGGACGCCCGGGAGTAACAACAGGAAGGATGGCCAGTATATCTTTGTTTAAGCACAGATGAGGATCACGGTCACAACAATTAAGTTTCCAACTCAACGGAAGGTTGCTACAGAGACCAAAAACACAAGAAAACCCGGGGCCGACGTCATGCCGTTAGACCACTGGTTCTGGGTCACAGAATAGCCTGAGACGCGTGGGCACGAGATCGCCGAAAGTGGACAAGATTGTCTTTTCTCTGACGCATGTTCTCACTGCAGCACAAAGACGGGCATGTTCTTCTCTACTAATAGTGTGGGGAACGTTTTGCTGGCGTCGAATAGTAAGAAAAATTAACTGAAATAAACTTAATGTTGTTGTCGTAATGTGATATTATAATTATTACTCCAAAGACGAGTACCCACCATTACTCAAAACGAGTACTACCGGAAGTCAGTAGTGCATTTTGGGACTGTAACAACATGGCGACAAAAGTCTGATATGTATGTATGATATTCATATATCATGTACCCCCTCATGAAGAGTAATAAACGGGATTCCGATCCTAAAGTTACCACAGTTGTTAATGTAAAATATTTTCTGTGAAACATAAAATAATAAAATAAAAATTAAATAAATTTCACTATTGATGTCAGTGACAAAAATGGATTGAAAAACAATGTAAATAAGATCTCTCAGAAACAAAGTACATGTATCAAGATATATTCAAAGAAATGTACTATGTTTATGCATTTGATTAGAATTTACGAGAGTGGCAGCTATGTTGAAGGTCGTAAATCATAAATGGAGCCATGATATAAGTCGATTTGTAACCATAATTAGAGGTTTACACATAGATATTCTATTGCCAATAATATGGATGATATAGTGTTGCAAACATGAATATTTTTGGCCAAGCATTTACAGTTTGATGTGTGGCGCTATTGCTTTTATTAGCGACGCATCAACATAGATTTGTTATCCTTCATGGCTTTCATTGTATAATTCATTACATAAGTGTAGTATTCATCAATGATTTGCAAAAGAGAAGGTCTGGTGTACGACTTTTACGAAGCCAATGTAGTGTTATGCATGGCCCTCCTATTCCAACGGACATGTACTGTGATAAAGTCATAATTATGATAATGTTATCTTTTAAACATATGAACTACGATTATTCGTCTCTCCCCGCCAAGTAACTACCAAAACCCATATATGTCATTTTTTGTAGCATGGATTTCTTTTCAAACTTTGAAATGTAAGCGATATGCTCTCTGCTGATTGGATTAAACAAGGTCATGTGAGCGGTATACATTCTCATAAACACGAGATTGACAGCTGAAAAAGATAACCTACATAATCTGACGTTTACATAAAATAACCTGCGGTACTACTTTATCACTGTATCATCGCGCAATTATGACACTGCTATCACGTGCTCTTTTCTCGATTGAACTTTTAAAAAGCTTACAACATGTTAGAACCAAATATTGAATAGTTTAATCATATTTCTTGTGAACTACGTTTTGCGCGTGGTGACACATAAGTGATGCGATGTTATTGTTAGCGCCTGATCTAAAACAATACTAGACATTTGTTTCATCATGCACTTACTGATTAGAATTGCAAAGCATGAATTAATAAGAAATAGATTTGATAATGTGTTTGTTCAGTGACTTACAAACGGTCTGCAAGTTGACATGCTTATTTATTTTAATAGGTCATGAAATTACCCTTTCATTTAAAATGCTTATTTGGAGGATAAGGAACCCGGGGGTTCTTGTGCTCTCCGAGCACTCTTGTTCAGGAGTTCATAATAAAAAAATGTTTAAATAAACTTAAATAAATTCAAATTATGTTTCAAAAGCACCTCATTAGTATGATTTTACAATCAATTACACTATTGATGCCTCCTATCCTGCAGACCTCAAATGCGACTGGATGGAGGTGATGGCGACATGTATGCTCAACTAGTACTGTTGCTTGAAGATATAATGATCGCTTGGTTCCTTACCCAACCTAATAGTCTGCATGCCCACACACTCTCTCGCATTTCCCGTTTCCATTTTAAACTGCTTATTCCATTTCATTCTCGCATTCCCAAATAGTCATAATTATATTTATGTAACTCTCCGCTGGAGGAATAACGAATATTATAACCCAAGGCATATCTTATCTCTTTTAATTACGTAATTATGTAATCGTGGTACGCAGTTTTCATAAGGCTGGTGTTGTGAAACAACCTTGCTTTCTGCTGGTCACTCTGTATGATCCATACATGAAAACATACATGAAAACATAATTTCTGTTGCTGTTGTATATCAGCTTGGTCCTAGTGATGTCTTTGTTTGACCTCTAGATGCTTTTGAGTTTTGCTGCCCAGGAATCCTTCATACGTGTACTTGTTCTTGGAAAATTCAAAATAATTTGTGTTTTTACATGTATTTGAGCACTTGACCCCAAACCTACTGGAAGTGAAACAACTTCAAAAGAAGAACATACGTAAAAAACAAGTGCTTGATTGTGTCACGTTATTCATAATGTTAAGAGCAGAGTGAAATGTTACAGTTCTGCTGTAAGTTTTATACAACAATTCGTGTCAATTTAAATGAGTTTCTCAAATAAATATGATACTAGTGTCAACTGAGCTGACAATAAACTTACCAATAAAAAGAAAACGAAATTTGTAATTTTAAAATTGATGAAGAATAAGGATATAAAGAAATGTGTAATTGTGAAATACTAGGCGCTAAGCATATGACGTTTTTATCTCTGTAACTAAAGACTGTGTCGTTTAGCACAAGACTGCCGTTTGATAATTTGTTCACAAATATTGATCGATGGCGATGTGATGTGAGGTCTCATTACTAAGAGAGAGAGATGGTTTAACGGTACTTATGTGTTTAAAAGTCAAGTGTTAACAGACACATTAAAACTTCTGAAAGGATTTGATCAAGCAACGCTTTTTTTGTGTAGAGGCACAAGTTATGATTTGTTTCAACCTTATATCCATTTAAACTGCCAATTATACAGGGAACTATTTGAATAACTAAAATTCAGTTATAAAACCGGGTGTTCGCAAAATTGTAAGCATGTCCTACACAACATGTAGCAGTCGTTAATAATAAATTTCTAATTGCTAGTTTTAATGAATGGTTCAGAATATAAAATCGTTAACAAAACGTGATTGCTTGCAAGATCAATATTTCTGGTTATATCATTTTGGATTAGACAATGTTTTTTTGTGAGTGAGAACAGCTGGGGTTACTTTGTATTGGTAAAAAGGCTAACTATTTGCCAGACAATAAACTACAATGAAAACATTTAACAGTTTATTTTTGGATTTTATCATAGCTAGAAATGTTGCAATGACAAGTACGTGAAGACATAGATAGTACACTTCAGTAAGGACGTGAAGACATAGATAGTACACTTCAGTAAGGACGTGAAGACATAGATAGTACACTTCAGTAAGGACGTGAAGACATAGATAGTACACTTCAGTAAGGACGTGAAGACATAGATAGTACACTTCAGTAAGGACGTGAAGACATAGATAGTACACTTCAGTAAGGACGTGAAGACATAGATAGTACACTTCAGTAAGGACGTGAAGACATAGATAGTACACTTCAGTAAGGACATAGATAGTACACTTCAGTAAGGACATAGATAGTACACTTCAGTAAGGACATAGATAGTACACTTCAGTAAGGACATAGATAGTACACTTCAGTAAGGACATAGATAGTACACTTCAGTAAGGACATAGATAGTACACTTCAGTAAGGACATAGATAGTACACTTCAGTAAGGACATAGATAGTACACTTCAGTAAGGACATAGATAGTACACTTCAGTAAGGACATAGACAGTGCTCCAGGAGAAAATATCTTGTATCTTTGATGTCCAGGAAAGTCCCCTTTGACACAAAACACCACCCTAAGCAAGTTCTACGTTTAATTGAACAGTGTTTCAATATATCAAAGGTAGCATAATGCACTAAATACTCAGTAGTAGTTTACCCTAACCTGGAATCAGAGTATCACATTCCAATAACAGCCACTTCAATTGAACTTCATACCATTTTGTGAGACAAAGATTATAGAAATAATGGTATTTATCCCCGTTGCTTTTGTGTTATATAGCCTTCTGAAAGCCAATTTTTGATAATGGACATTTTTTAAGGTAAATGTTCCCCCTTGCCAACTCCCCTTTCCCAAGAAAATAAATTATTTAGAACTTGACATATCTACTTTAGCATGGTGTTTGTCCTGTTAGTTATCCTTGAGGCTGTTGTCTTTAGTTAATATCACTGGTCTTTCAGGGCTTCAGTGTTGCTTGATGAGCCATATACAAAATCTGTTTCATGTTACAACATGACTTAACTATATTATTTTAACAGAATGTGGTTCAAAATAGACCACACTTCGAAGTTTTTATAACATTGTCGTTTATGATGTAGATGTATATATTTACAAAATATTTCAAAGTATAAAAAAGATAAAGTGTTTGACATACTATTCTGTGATAAAAAAAAATGAATATAGTGAAAATCTTTAAATGTCAAATTATCATTCAAATTAAAGAAATGGAAAGTGATATTCAACTACCCTTGACACGATTCAGAAATAAATGTTTTTCGTTTTTTGATACAACTGCAATGTTTAGAATACACTTCAATATTAAATATTACTAGCTTCATTTATTACCAATAAAGAATTCATACATTGAGATCATTGTTTGAAAACACTCGATTGAAAGCACTAAATGGTGTTTTACATTTCATTTGAAGAGAAATCTGGTCAATCATCTTGGTTATTATGCAATGCAAAGTTCTCAGTCTTCGCCTTTCTCTGGACTTGTTCATCTAGTCTTCCATAAAACGGTAGCTTATACTTGTAGATCATGTATCTCAGTACCAATAGATTACCAACTCGTAGATTACCAACTCGTAGATTACCAACTCGTAGATTGGTGTTTATGAGGTATACAGAGCTTACTGATAGATTATCGATCTTTCATTGGAACTTGGAGAACTGATCTATCTCGGTTATGTATGTGAAACATTTTCGTCAAACGATTTATACATGATATTAAAAATCCAAGGTTTTGTGGAAAATTTGTATATATAATACCAAGAGCAACAGATAAATTGTGTAGTACATTTCTGAAAATATGTTTTGATCTAAGTATAGTTAAATGAATGTGACTCATTTTCAATTAGAATTCTTGATGATTAGGTAACAACTCAATGATGAGACTAAAAAGGGTGAGACTGTTTGGAGTTGTCATATTTGTAAACATAAGAAGATATTAGAGAACACAAGTCGTCTATCGTCTGTCTACTTTCAGGATTTCCTTGAAATAATCAACAGCAGCCTTCTAATAGTTACAGCCCTTATGTTTCCACTCCAGATGTGACCAGGATTTTTCCATAGTAGTTTGTCTAGTGAACATTGGCTCTGCAATCACTTTCTTAACGATCTAAACCATCTTCACTGCCTATTGTTTCTTTTGCTGTCTAGCTCTGAGAGTATCAAAGAGGATCTTGTCATTCCAAACTACATTCATTTCAAGTTAAACGGTAACTCATGTTAGAAATAATGCATAAGTGGCGTTTTGTATTTCGGTTTTATCTTTGCCACATTGAGAGAGTAATTATAAATCATTTTCATTAAAAAAAACTGATAATAGTTTAACTGTTAAAAGTGTAAATTGCTTTTCTGTGAAGCTCTGACAGAGTGATAAAGAGTTTAATGTTATACAATTGGAGTTTCCGCCATGTTGTTTTGGGCACAACATACAACTTCAATAACAAACATAAATAAATATGTATATGTAATATTCACAAAGTGTATTTATCAATGACTTCACTTCTCGTTTGTTGTTGTTGTATTTTCTTTGGTAAATGATTGTCTCTATTCTTTATAAAGTTTTCTAAACTGAACTCGCTAAAATATTATTGAGGGTAATATTTGGCGATTGTGTTATAATCATGTATCAATATAACATATGTATAAACAGAAATGTCCTCCCGATAGCACTCTCCCTTTAAAAGGTTGGGTTCTATCTGGGTATTCTTTGTGGAACGAAATTCAAGAGGATATTCCTGTTTACACATATATGTTATTAATACATGATTAAAGCACAGTCAAATTGAAAGACAGTAATGAATGTAATGTTTTATTATATGTTATGTGCTACTATGTGAATATTCTATCAGTGTATGTCTTCAGTTATTAACACGTTGCAAAATAAGATACAATATAGCGTGTTTTCATTTCATGTAATGCAAAAAACTCCAAGATGGCGACAGAACTCTCCCTATAAGTTTTTATCAAGTTCAGCTTCATAACAGATATTGGTTAGTAAGTCAGTTCGTATGAAATGAGAAACTGAAAAAAAGAAAACTTAATCTTGATGTTATTGACAAGACAAACCCAATATGGGTCAACAAATTTCATTCTTAATCGATTTCTGGCACTAATTACAAAACAGAATTTCTTCTGCAAGAGAAAATTGCTTCATCTTTTCAAGGAAACTAATTTACTTATGCAACAAGGCTGCTTGAAACTGAAAGCCTTATTTAATGATAAACGGAGTAAGGCTATACGATAATTTGCAATTATGCCAGAGGATTACTAGACTTATATGCTACCTGGAGCAGCTACGTATTATACTAAACGTCTTGAATATTGGAAATTACTGCTGACCCGAAATGGGTTGGTTGAAAGCTATTTCCTAAGATCATATGTCAAGATAAAATTAACATGGAGAATATGCAGGTAAAATATTAGTAATACTACGGACACAAAACTTTGAATAAAATGAAATCATATAACCAAGACATTTTAAAATCCTTTATTATGATTGGCTTATTTTGTCGTCGAACGGAGGTTCGCAAACGATTTTTGTGATAGGATAGTTACCACGTTCTAAGGCCAAATTAAAAATTAAACAAACGTACGTAAACGATGTCTACGCTTTGACTTTTCCGTTATGTTTTCTTTCTATGTCATTTAATCTTTTTATCTGTTTGGGAAATAGTTATAATTTGGACCGGTCATTTGAACAGTACAACTACAAAAGCCGACACGACACGGGTCGACATGGTCTCTGAAACGGAAATCACCTCAAACGTACTAGATAATCGGAATTGCTCTGGCCTTCAAACGTACTAGATAATCGGAATTGCTCTGGCCTTCAAACGTACTAGATAATCGGAATTGCTCTAGCCTTCAAACGTACTAGATAATCGGAATTGCTCTGGCCTTTCGTTCTTCGCCAATTGCCAACGGAATTTTAAGATAGTGGTATCAGCAACTATATGAGGCCTCGAATCTTCACTTGAAAGACGTTCCAAAGGTTATCTTAACTGAAATGTAGCATGCAATTAATTTTGATTAATCTCAGGCATAGCTTAACATTAAAGCTTGATTAAAAGGACCAAAGAATGTTGCTGGAATCACATCGAGTATGACGTTATAACTGGTGTTATTTTATCTAGATGAACTGACTGTTATTACCATTTTAAAGGTAGTTCATTTAGTATAGTGACAATATACATTTGAAAACAAGACAATGTACTGCGGCTGGCGTGCACCATTTAGGGGTTATTATTTCAAACATATTTGATATTGTGTAAAATCTTAACCTTGAATTTCAATAACATAACTTTGAAACAGCATAGAAAAGGTTTAAATAAAAAAACATTGAGTATTTTCACATTAAAGAAGTTGTTATCCAGAATATCTTCCTGTTCTTATGTATACCACTTCTAAATGCCCTTCAAAGGCTTAACATAGTTGTCTTTATCAATAGCTAAATTAAAATATGTAAAGTATATTTTGGGATGACTTGCATTAACTAACATCTTAAGACGTGTCAGGCGAGTTTACATTTTATGTTACTTTAAATGAAGGCGACATGCAGATAAGCCACGTCAGAGACACACAACCTTACATACAGATTAGATTAGATGTAGAGACTAGAGACTTTACAAACATGTTACAAGTAATACTCTACAGGGTCATTTCTGTCGATCTTAATGAATTAAATAGGAGACCGACATTATTTTTTTTATTTCATTTAGTATACGACCGTTATGTAATTATCCTGAGCATGTGGCATTATCTTTTCTTGAACTGATGATCACAGTTTACTTTGTTAAGGAATTGTAATTGTTAATTATTATCAAATGTATTCTTTCTTAAATGTATGAAGAATATTTTTTCACGACACATGCCCATTAAATAAATTACTACAAAAAGGCAAAATATATTGTTACACAAAGAAATGGTATCAGTCGTATTGAATGACGTTCGAAAGCGAAAGGTATATTGAAGTTTAATCGATTGTTTTAATAGTGTATAAATAGTACTTTGTCACAGCACCCTTTTTCTAATAATGAATAGAGTTTTAATAGCGTAATTCTGTTAGAATACTAAAAAGCAATGATCAAGGAAGCTTCAGTGTAAATGTTTCTCAACATAAGCTCGTAATAAGACCACATAATCAAATCAAACAGTGCAAATGAATTAATGCAACATTTCATTTAACCAACGCTGGCTCCCTCTGTTGCCCAAGCATGGGTCCAAGCAAACCTATGGAGTTATCATAGGACTCCCTAACTCCCAAGTAAAATACACTTACAGGACCCAACTTCATAATAAAATGTTCAAGCTATATACATATACATATACATACAATTGTACATTGAAATACTCGTCTTATAGTATTTAACTTCATGAATATATACAATCATAAACATGCTCATTTAGAAAGAAGACCAAATGCGACCCAGGAAGCGCTGTTGGTTGTTGAATTTATAACACAAGTATTCTGTGTTTCTATGCAAATTAGAAATACCCTCTTTTAAACAAAATTAAAAGATTTGAATACAATTCGTCACATGGAAGAAGAATATTCAAATAAGTATGACTTGCTTCTTGGAATATTGGAACAGTTAGAATAGTAAGTAAGTGTTAGGCACAGTTTGTCAAACAAGAAATCAAGTCACAACAGCCACAGTTATGTTATATGTTTGAGAGCTTGTTTACATGGAATCGGTATGTAGATCAGTATCAAATATATGAGAATGTTTAATCGAAATATCATTTTATGCATTTTATGGAAAAAATATTGTGAAGTCGTTAATGGCAGTTTCATTCAAACTCAACTTTGATCGCAGTTCGATTTCGTTGTGATTTTCGTAAATTTATAATAAAATGTGCTAGTTATTTTTCAGCTTATGGCATTTTTAAAGCTATGACAACACACTATTGAAAATGTAAACCCTACGTACTTGCAACAGTAATATTGTGGATTCAACAAACGATACATATGAGTGATAACATGCGCAAAATCATACGTGCAAGTTATGAATGTATCCAGTTTGGCAGTCATCATAACAGCGCGTGCTTCAGATTTTGCTGTACGGATAGGCGTCTTTAGGCCTGCACTCCATATGTGGTACCTTCATCTCTTTTGAAGCTATCCGCTTTGACGTTTTAATTATCGATTACAGGTTAATGAAAGCGAGTTGTAATTATGTTATAATTGCATCAATAGAAAGCTTAAAGGGGTGCACAAGGACTGTTCAAAATACTGTCATACAGTGTGCTACAGTGCCTTTAAGAAACATTAATCTGGGGATGTGACGTTGCGTTCTTGATATATTATTTTGCGTATAACCCAACAAGACTATGTCATATGTTCAAATGTGAGCATTTAGTTTATAGAACCTTATCTTATGGAGACTCTGATAGTGGAACATTGAATAAACACATATTAATACTCTGTCAGAACATAATTTATGTTGTATGTCCTTGAGATCACATCAAGTTATTAAGAGAGAAAGTGATAGCTCATCTATAATTCGTTCACATTAAGCAGTTCGTCTCCAGTTGAATCTAATAACATTGAAGCCCGTGTCAACTTCCTCGATCATTTATCTCTATCTGAAAATCAAATCAAAATGACGGAAGTTGCAAAAAAGGTAAATAATATTCATTAAGTCATGATTAGGTTTCGAACACTGCACGTATAAGAGTGTGTCATTGAGCAAAATGTTGGCTTATGATCACTTCAATAAAAGTATCAATCCATGGGGATGTGTGACACAGTGTCTCTTCTTTAACTCTACATTACATTTGATCTTCTTCTACATGAAAAGAAACACATGTCTGTAAGGGTCACTACTTCATGTATCGTGCTGGCTCCATCCAAAAGAATAAGGAAACAGGATATTGACTCAATTATATATGCGCCCTTTGCAAACATCAGCACTTGATTCTCAGTATCGAGATCTCGAAATATATAAACATAGATCTCCTTTTAATTTATTTTTAGCAATGGATCAATTTGAAAAGCAACTTTTATCATAGCTGACATATAGTTTAAATATGTTTTCTAGTATTTTATACAAATTCAGTAACACAAACATGTTTGGTGCAGTTTTGCAAAATTGTTTTACAATATCAAAATGTCTAGCTAACGACAACTAATGTAGTGTCTTTGAAAGGTCAATGTCTTCATTAGGGATTTGGCCAATCTTTTTTGTGACGAAAGCCAGAGATGAACAATGGTTGAAGGGTCAATGTTTTGGTTATATTAAACGTCAGACAACTCTTCTTGTGTAATTGAAAATAAACTGAAACAAATGTTAGGTGAAAGTCAACTGTTTACCAACATTAAACTTCAGTAAGGACTTTAAACTGTCTCTATACAAAAGGTGGTGATATGAAGCTTGCTTGTAAGACAAATTACACCCAGGGGCAAAAGAACCGATACTTTAAAAATACAAGATATTTCAAACCATCACATCATGTCTTCAGGGGCCAACTAAACTAGATTTTTAATTTCAAAACATTATCTGTTCATATATCTGAGAACAGTTTTCGAATCTACTTAACTAGTCAATATAGGAGAATCTACTTAACTAGACAATATAGGAGAATCTACTTAACTAGACAATATAGGATAATCTACTTAACTAGTCGATATAGGATAATCTACTTAACTAGACGATATAGGAGAATCTACTTAACTAGACGATATAGGAGAATCTACTTACCTAGACAATATAAGTGAATCTACTTAAGTAGATTCTCCTATATTGACTAGTTAAGTAGACAATATAGGAGAATCTACTTCTACTTAACTAGACGATATATGAGAATCTACTTAACTAGACAATATAGGAGAATCTACTTAACTAGACGATATAGGAGAATCTACTTAACTAGACAATATAGGAGAATCAACTTAACTAGACAATATAGGAGAATCTACTTAACTAGACAATATAGAAGAATCTACTTAACTAGACAATATAGGAGAATCTACTTAACTAGACAATACAGGAGAATCTACTTCTACTTAACTAGACGATATAGGAGAATCTACTTAACTAGACAATATACAACTACATTGTCGAGGCGCTTTGTTTAGCTGCATCTGATATGAAGAAAACACTCAAGAAACCTAGAACAAATAACAATAACTTTTGGTTTGATAAAGAATGCAGGAAACTAAAGACTGAACGCTGTAGATCTCTAAACAATTTCAGTATAAAGACAAAGACTCACTTACATCTTATAATAACATAAGGAATAAATACCATTCTGTTTGTAAACGTAAACGTACAGAATACTACAAAAATAAACAAAACCTGATAGAAAGTAATATAAATAATTCCAAATCGTTTTGGCGTGAGCTAAAACATCTTAATCCGAAGCCTAAAACAAATGTAATCTCTACCAACGAGTGGTTCCAACACTTAAAAAATCTTTTTGCTTCAGAAAATACAGTAAATAACGAAACTGACCAATTTGATGTCCTTGAATATTCACCGTATGATCCAAACCGAGAACTTTCAGATCAAATACTTGATTCACCTATATCCAGAGAAGAAATAACAAATAGTATCCAAACTCTTAAACTTGGAAAGTCACCAGGTGCAGACAATATTATACCTGAATTGTTTAGATACTCGGTTGATCTTTTGATACCGTATCTCGACTTAGTGTTTAATCAAATACCAGAAACAGGTCAATTCCCCACAGACTGGTCAATGGGAATAAGTATACCATTACACAAAAATGGTGATGTGAAGAATGTAAATAATTACAGAGGAATAACGCTATTAAGTATTTTTTGTAAAATTTTCACTTCTATCATCAACAAGAGATTGGTAAAGAAGACAAATATGTTATGGATGATCAACTTCTTTATTTACAATAGCGACGTTTCGGTATAGATCCTTATAACGAAAAGTCGCTATTGTAAATAAAGAAGTTGATCATCCATAAAATATTTGTCTTCTTCATCACACCAACTTCTAGAATGCCTCTCAAACAGTTTAAGAGATTGGTATTTTGGGGTGAGACTATGAATAAATTAACGGAATGTCAGGCAGGCGTCAGAAGGAATTATACAACTATTGACAATATGTTTGTTCTACAGAGTTTAATACAAAGATATCTACATTCGAAAGGGGGGAAATTTTATGCTTTATTTGTTGATTTTACAAAAGCTTTCGATTCTGTAAACAGGGATAAATTGTGGAACCTCCTTCAAATGAGTGGTGTAAGCCCAAAGATGAATAACCTTCTGCGTAGTATATATGAAAATGTCAAAACTTGTGTCAGAAATAATAATATATTATCAGAAACCCTTGATATACAGATTGGAGTGAGGCAAGGTTGTGTACTGAGCCCATTTTTATTCTCATTTTTCATAAATGAATTGGCTATGCAGATCGAGAATAACTGTTCACATGGTGTACAACTACATCCTGATGTTTTCCAAATATTCCTTTTACTCTTTGCAGACGATATTGTGCTCATTTAAAGTACTATTTCAGGTCTTCAAAAACAAATTAATGAACTTGAAAGACTTTGTGACAATTCAAAATTATCAGTTAACTTGGATAAAACAAAGGTGCTGGTATTTAAAAAGGGTGGAAAACTTTCGAAGAAGGAAAAATGGTTTTATAAAGATTGTGAATTAGATATAACAAATTCCTACAAATATCTTGGAGTATTTTTCACTAATCAATTATCATGGTCTACGCATACAAACTATGCATCAATACAGGGGAAAAAAGTACTTGTTGGTATTATAAGACAGATGAGTATACTAGGTGACCTAAGCGTTAACACATTTTTCAAAATATTCGATGCCAAAATATACCCCATTCTCTTATACGGGGCAGAAATCTGGGGGTTAAATTCTTTCGCAAAACTAGAAATGGTTCATCTTTATGCATGTAAAAAGTTCTTAGGTGTTAACCAAAATACTCCAAACTTAATGATTTATGGAGAATGTGGCAGATTCCCTTTATATATCCACTCATATTGTAAAGCTATTCGGTATTGGATAAAGCTTCTAAACATGCCCTCATACCGCCTACCTAAAAAATGTTATGAAATGATGCTCTTATACGACAAGAATGGTCACAAGAATTGGGTTACCGACGTTAAAGCAACACTATTTTCTGTGGGATTTGGGAATATTTGGCAAAATCAAGAAATAGGTGTAGATCCCGAATTCATGAGTGAATTTACACAAAGACTAAAAGATATATATTTTCAAAATTGGATGGAAAAATTATCACTTTCAAGTAAATGTGACACGTATCTAACCTTTAAAAGCAATATCCATACCGAATATTACTTATCTTGTTTAAATGTAAAGAAATACAGAACTAGTCTAGCACGATTCCGATGCTCGTCTCATGAACTTTATATTGAAACGGGTAGATATAAGAATATAAGTAGAGAACAAAGCTTTTGTCAAATATGTAAGTCTAATATTAAAGAAGATGAATACCATTTTTTACTGATTTGTCCTTTGTACAGCATCATCCGAAAGAAATATATCAAAGAAAAATACTATGTAAATCCAAATAAGATAAACTTGTCTCTACTTTTAAACAGTGTAAACAAAGAAGAAATTGAAAACCTGTCCATGTTTATCTTTTATGCGTTTGTACATAGAAATCTCATTATTTCATGAAATGTCAGTGCACTGTATATCTTGTACTATAGGCCTGAGGCGTTTTAAGTACTGAAAAAAAGATATATTACGAATAGACAATATAGGAGAATCAACTTAACTAGACAATATAGGAGACAATATAGGAGAATCTACTAAACTAGACAATATAGAAGAATCTACTTAACTAGACAATATAGGAGAATCTACTTAACTAGACAATATAGAGAGAATCTACTTAACTAGACAATATAGAGAGAATCGACTTAACTAGACAATATAGGAAAAACGAAAGGACGCTTTTTAGCTGGTTTTATGACATCCTACAGTATGGTGTAAGTCCGAAAAGGTGCAATATGACGACTTCATCTTATACTAACATAATTTTCCCCTTTTTACCTTAAATACTAAAAATAATTTTTCGAACAGATATAAAACATTCAGAATCATACTCTCATGAATTGAGTAAATTGAGATATATTTATATCCCCGTCAGAGACATGCAAAGTCGACTTTATCCAGCAGAAATATTTTGTTCGTCTCTCCTCAGTGTATTCGCAGTCATGTTACACTGCGTTCAGGGTGTATACAGATCTACAGATGTGGCTTTATCCAATGTGGTACTTGACGAGCATTAGTTGCCAACAAAGAGACAGCTTTGATCGTATGTTCAGAAGAGGTAATTGTTGGCAATTGTCTGGTGTAATGTTCAAATAAGAAGATATTTTACTCTGTCTGTCTCGATTAGCAGCACAAAGACACCAAAGACATACAGGGCTTACATCAAGGAGCATGCTATTTATATGTTAATTCAGGGGAACTTATTGCAATGATAGCCTCATGATAAACACGACAAAAACATAGTTACATGTTGTGTCCAGAAGCTAACCTAACTAACCTATATCGTCCATTTTCTTTTTTATAAATACATTGTAATGTTTCCGAGAAACGGGGCTTCAAATACTCTTCGTTCTGGAATCTCCTCACCGGGGCGAGATAAGAGAGTGAAATGTGGCTTTTCCACATGTTTAGCACGTCCTACAGTAATGACGCGTCAACGAATTTAAGTCTAAGATGGTTCATTATGTCACCAACATCTTCTATTAACTTAATTCCCATAATTCATGTATTTTAGTAAAAATGCAAAACATTTTGTCCGAAAGAAACTTTTGAAATAACGATTTCATCGGTGTTTGAACACGGGTGAAAATAAAAGTATCGTACCATGATCATTTTCAATACATAAACAAAACATAAGCTTATCAAAATCAAAGACATTCAAATCCGAATTTGTCCAGTGGCAGGATTTGGGTTTTGTATTTATTTTTACTCTGTTGAAAATCTGCCAACGTTTCTTTTGAACACTAGTTTTGTATATGTCATGTGGACAATGCTACCCTTACACTTACATTCTGAACTGTTCTGGAGGTTGAATTCGCTCCTTTCTCTAACGTGCCATATGTAGCAGAATATAACCGTTATTTTATTGGAAATTCGGCAAAGGTATCCTTCCATCTATTCGGTCAAACACATCACTATAACAGTTTGCACATGCTAAGAGTCAGCCAAATATCTCAAACGAAATTAGATCTATTCTGGTTCCAAATGAATAGCATCAATCACTTTTGTGAATTTTTCATTAGAATAAAAGCTTTGCAAAAGAGTTCATTACTTTTGATTAACAAAACCGATATATCATTGTTGAAAGCTGCCTGTGTCCGTTTCATTGTAAATGGTTTCTGTTGTACAGTGTACGTTTTGTTATTATTAATGGAAAAGAAGGAAATGTCATATTCCTAACATTTGTTTACTTTGAGAACGCCGACATTGTTTTCTATTGATCGTTGTAAAGCAAATTCCGCTCAGTGTAGATGTTTTAGATAATTCATAACATAAATATTTGCATTTTATTTAACAGCATATATGTATTTATTTATATATAAGATATGAAATGCTTTGAAATGTAATGTCAAGATCAGTATATTGACAATAACACGAACTTACAGGGTCAATATATTGACAATTACACGAACTTTACATGAGAACGAAAACAAATATATAATTGGATGAAAATGATAGAGATTAGCAATGTTTACAATCATCAAGCCAAAATCCCAAAATATACAAAGACTAATAGACTGGGTTAGTCATTAGCGAACACACACCTGTATTAATCTGTCAGGATTATAGGGTTGATTATTATTTTGTTATGAAATTTATAGTATTAGACAGGCAGCGACATTAGCTTAGTTAACGCGTATAATCCGTGATAATTGATGGCTTATATCGTTTTCCATACTTGTAGACTTTACGTTCGTGCTCTCATTTGTTTGTTTAAACCTAGTTCAACCTTTCCATTTATCATATTTAACTTGGGTGGTCACGTAATAAGTAATTAACCAAAAAATGTTGAATTAAGGGCATTATAACAATCATGAAAACAGAAAAAGATTTATTTTTAATTATTAAAATCTGTTTTTCTTCCCTCTATAGTGTGTTTGAAATTGTAAATATAAGTACTTTTACAGAAACATATACATGAAAATATTTAATTGATAGCGAAATAACAAATACAAAAGCGGAAAATTAATATTATGATAACAATCTGTACTTAATAGACACGTCATTTCTGCGCTGCAGTATGTATTCGTGATTACATTACGTAGTATTAGAGCTATATGATAATAAATACAGTACATTTTTGGATATGCATGTCATTGGTCAGGCACCAACCGCCACCACTGATAACTTAGTCACGTTACACTAATTAGCGCTAGAGCTTATTCCTAGTTTAATTCACTGAGCGTGCCAGCAATGAACTGTCTGGGAATAAACAGCGTCAAAAAGAAGCATCTTTTGAACAAACAAGTTTTCATGAGTGTCTTGGATGTGTTTTAACTCCCGTCCATCACTTGCTTCGTCAGGAAATTGTTCTGCGTGTTCTGATCTTCAAAATCTTTCGACAAATCTTGCAACAAAGTTCGTCAATCTATGAAGTTTAAAGATATAGTCTTTATGACTGAGTGAGAGGAAGGGAGTTGCAAGATTCCTGAAGAGAGCTCAATTACAAGGCTTGAGTGGGAATTGATCCGGTGGTTTACTCCCATAAAAACGATATGCCATTTGAACAAGATTGCTAAAATAACCACATGGCTTATTAATCACTGCAACCCCTGCTGCCTTAACGATCACTGCCCAGCTTGTCTTTGAATTGATAATAAATATATGATATGATGTACAGCCCCTGTCACACTTCTGCGTATCCTCATTCCTTATGAGTTGCGTTTTGATATTTCTTTCATACGCGGCCGTACGCAATATACGCCGCTCATTTGCATCTTATAAGTTTTAGATCGTTTCTTATACGTTGGCATGCGCATTGACCATTTCTATACGCATGATCACATACGCATACACATCAGCACACATAACGTACTTGCCAGACAACAGATCAACACAGACGAAATGTCATCGATGCTGTTATTCAATATCAGATGGGAGTCTAAAGTTGATGTTCCTTAATCATTAATTTGTGTGTCATAATATATCCGTGTAATATATTATTTTGAAAATAGAGCCATTGGCTCTATAGGTTATCAGGCTTTGTATGATTTATATCAGGCATTGCATGTGACATAATACGTTCATAACATAAATATAATGACTCATCAAATTCCAGTGCTTTTAAGCTCATTAGAAGAAGTAGTAAAATAATTCTCTATAACTCCAACTCAGTATCTTCTGGTTTATGGAAAAAAACATCTGCACATATGCCTGATTTAGGAACTCTCTCTCTCTCCGACACAAATAATAACGAACTGCCTCTGCTGCCAAGAACCATGGTGCTTAAAATTTAACTGGTTTTCTCCCCCAGACGCACACACCTATTTATATATGTTAAAGGCTGTGATAATGAAAGATGATATAATTAATACTATTAGGGATGTTTTTGGATATTTCATCTAAGTCATAAAAGGAGTGCATATATATCTCAAGATTTTCAGTATCAATTATTTCAATCAACCGTTTCTCCCATTCTCCCATATGACTGTAAAGTTTGGGGCTTTATGTAAGCTAAATTTATGGAAAGGGAAACGTATTCTAAATATGCTATATGTGAAAATGTCAACTCCATCAACATTCTCATATGGCGGGTACATTTCACTTAAAAGATATTCTGCTTGTCCAATTTATTAAATATTGGCCTAAAATTTTTAAAACTTCACCGGATCGATACATAATTTTGATATACAATGCATTATTGAACGCTGCAGATGAGAAACCTGGGATTGAAAACTTTATTGAGATACATGTTCTTCAAGTTTGGTTTTGGATATATTTGGGTCACTGATGTTACTAATAGTGATGCTATTGTGAGAGAATTTACACAACGGGTTAACGGGAATTGTCAACTAGATTGTATTTTCACATCAAATACCCTTCGCATAAAAATATTTAACTAATATTGATGTGAAGAACTACAAAATTGCACTTACACGCTTCCGTCTCGGCTCACACATGCTTATGGTTGGGAAAGGAAGATGGGTGTGCTTAAAATCCCTTTTGTTTTTATATTTTGTAATATTAGATGTACGAAAACACTATTTGAGTAAAGTTCTACTGCAAAGTAAGAAGTATTAGACGTGCATTTATTTACTTTTGTGATTTTGATTACGGTCCTGGAGAAAAACAGCAATAATAAGCCAATAAGCCAAATTGAATGTCATAAACGTATTGATGAAATTTGCCTATTGAAGTGAGTGAGTGAGTTATTGTTTAACGCCGCTTCGGCAGTATCGCAGCCATTTGCGGCGTGCCTATTGAAGTATGTTCTGTATTAGCAATAGACATGCACTGTTTTAAACCTACATGTACACTTAAAGTTAAAGTGTTCACAAAGTGTTCATATCACTATCACCCCATGCTTTAAATGTACATAATATGTTGTATACAACAACGACAGTTTAGAATTGCGCGGTTCGAGATATTTTACAACTGCTTCTTAAAATAGAACTATCTTACCTTTGTCGGGGGTGTTTTATCATTGCCCAGAGGAACCATTGCCGATCAACGAAACGCAATTAAGTTCTTGTGAAATGTGAAAAAGTGACTGAAAAAGGTTGTGATTTCAATAATAAGAATGAACAAATAACCTATTGAGTAACAATAGCCAAACATTGTTTTTTAATGAATGAATTAATTCATTAATTCACATGCAAGTATACCCATATCTCCTAATTTTCCCAGAAAATAAAACATATTGTTGAATCACCTAAGTATTGTCTGCAATGGCAGTCACTGAAGCATGGCGATTCATTGGAGAAGTCTAAAACTATACGGGTGTTACAGCTGATTTAAACAGCATACTATTAAGGGAACATTGAGTGTGTTTTATAAATTGTATTTGGTTTAAATACGTTCCAAAATAATATATGTGCTTATTAAACTTCAAATTCTTTCACTAGACTTGCATATTCATCAACATAAGGTTGAAGTACAAATTAAGAAAGTACCACCTCAATTGGTTTTATCATATGTTCGATTTTCAATTACAAAATATTAAGTTGCATGACAGTTCATGTACATAACTGGCGTATGTGACTCAACATACAACATACTCAATGTCACTCTAAGTAATTCCAGGGTGATATCGGAGATGTGTTTTCATAATTATAGCATGATTATAGATGTTTCGAAACACACTTGAGATTATCTAAAATCCCTGGTACGTCAAATACAGTGTCCCTCATGTTATAATTCTTGCGCGATCTGATGCACAAAATACTGGGCTTTGTAACTGGGTCACTATTAGCTGACAGGATATTATAAAGTATTTTATAATATTTTTTTCAAGCGAATATTTTATCATTTTCATGGGCTAGGCAAATGGCTCACATGAGCAATGTGCTAATATTTTTGGCTTTGAAAAATCATATCCTTCTTATTATCCGTTCCATTTTTACGTTTGATGGCTTGTTTTAAAGACAAATGTATTGGCTTTGCCGTGGTATATAACATCGAATGATAATATGATGACAACATTCTGAAATATAATTTCAAACGGACATGGGGTGCTGACCCCGTTACATCCCTTACATCCATATTCGTTGTAATCGCTAGTTTCGACAATACAAGCCCCTGTGACGCATACCATGGGGGTTGCAGATCCAGGACCAACAGAACGAAGGCAGACACAACATACTGTTGTACTGAACAACAATTCCTTAGATATACGCAGATGAACTATCAACATCGGGAAAGAACGCTGACACAGATATAGAATATATATTTAATATTTGTCCACGAGATTATCATACAGTCTCTACAATAATGGCAAATTAAATGTAAATGTATTCGTGCAAAAATGCAAGTTTTAATCCTAATACAAATACAAAATACAGACATAAGATATGGTTAGCAAGTGCATTTTGGAATGAGATTTTGAAAAACTTATACCTATGCTGACGACATACCCTATCTCAGGAATGGAAAATATATCTCGCGTAAACTCAATGAAAATCTCAATATAACAACAAAATTTCATGGAAGACAAAATAGTATATCAATTCAAACATGGGATAATCACATGTAAAGAATGTGAAGTGGAGAAAATAATTTGACACATATATCTATCTATAAACTTACTATACACAGGAAATGAGATGCAATACATTCCAAGCTGCTGGATGTATTAGGACAATGCAGATGCAAATTTACCGTATTTGCTTATCTTTTTACATCAATCATTATGTAAAAGCTATTAGGTGTAAACATATGCAAACCTCACACAATTCATTTAATACAAATATTACATGTCATAAGCAATTTGTCTTAAACCCTAAAGCCAAATTTTGAAAATAAGACGAATTACATGTAGCACCCTATAAATCACAACGACTATGAATATGATGATATACCAGGCAAAACCTTTGCAATAAACTTTTAGATCATCCTGCTTGCAGTCTGTTTATGTAACTGTCTTCTCGCCGTCTTCACACACTTCCACAAAACAGTTTATTCTACAGGCACATCTGGAAAATAAAAGGAGTTTGCACCCTATTTCTGAGCAAGAAAACATATTACAATAAACGATGCAAAATACAACGACTATCCGAGCACGTTATAATCCAATTCAAATCATGCACGTGTCAAAAATGAAATACACAAATAATGGTGCTGTCTCACTTCAGTTTGTTTGCGAAGCTTACAACTTTAAGCTTGGCAGGCACAGCCTTTGATACCAAGAAATTCATGCTGAATGAAATTGCATGTGTTTTGGGTATTCAATGTTGCATGTGTTTTGGGTATGCAATGTTGCATGTATAAAACAATGAGAGCAGACCAGGGTGCACGTACAGATCGCAGCATAGCACTCTCGAACAAGAACCTGTTTTTCAGCGCAAACAGTCCACCTGTCTGCCTCATGCGGATCTCCATGGCAACTCACTACTGGCTCCACAGCCTCTTCAACCCAGTTTTGGATCTTCTTGGGAGTCATGCAAAAATGAATTTCTTCAGTGAGATTCAATCGAGACTAGGTAGGTTTAATCATAAGAATTAGATACGGGATAGAAAACTGGTGAATTAAAGATCCTCATAAATGAAAATGATGATTGTCCCTCATGTATCCCGCAAGTGATGTTATCAGTTAAGTACAAGAAACTGTTGGATTACTGATAGTGTGAATCTTTTGAATCTCATGTTTGATCGAAAAGTGATTTTCAAAAAGAAACTGTCATAAGTTGTTATATTTGTTACCTCTCCTACAACAAAGAAGTCTGATGCTTCTTCCTGCAGCAGGTTTGGCAACAACTGAATTGCTGCCACACCGCGCCTGTAGAGCGACGATCTCTCGTCCGCTTCCCTAATGCTAATCTTCAGGTTCTTGGGAGTACTTGTTCAGTACTCTCCACCTTTTACCTTCGTACCTTCTGCGACATTAACTGTTTTCAGGCATACCTTTGTCAACTCCTCGCTGAAGGTCTTCATTACGTCTATTCCAGTAAGACGCTTCATTTCCCGAAACTGCTCATCGCATACAAAAAGGGCAGGGTATTTCCTTTTCAATTTCGCCAGTTCGGCTTTTCATTTATAAACGATCCCCCGAACGAGTATGTAACATTCATTGCCGAGTTGGCCTCTTCATTTCTTTCGTCATTCTGTCACTGTGATCTCTTTCCAAATGATCAGAAGCCCAGTTCAATTCTCCTCTTTTGGGTGTCTTTCCAGGACTCCCCCCGTGCCCTGGCTCGCTTCTTGACAACCCATGCCTCTTCCTTTACTGTTTGAAGGTCATGTCTCAATTTCTTTATGTTATTGTTTAGCCAGTCATTGAAACCACTGCCCAGCTCCTCTCTCAGATGTGGATATTTTGCAATGAGGGTTTTACATCCTGCCTCTGTCTAATTGATGGGAACGTTGTGTAATTGTAAACACAATACCTATAAGTGTCGACATAAGCTCCAACGTGGTCTGTCAAGTTAGACGTTGACCTTTCCTTAAAAGTTCCGTCAATAAAAGAAAAAATGTCTGTTCTGAAATAGTGGAATGTCCGGCCCACTTGCGGCGTCTAAACTGTTTGTCATCATCCTGAGGAAGATTTCCGCAATTTACAGAAGGTGTTTGGACTGATCAAGGTGCTGCTAGATCCTTATTGATTGGTTCACTTGAAGTCAATTGGTCTTTCGATTCTGCATAACAACTTTCAGTTTGGCGAGAGGCTGTAATCTGTCATTATCTGTCATAATCGAATGATATGTCCTTGTGTACACCAAATAAGTGTCAACCTTCTTATGCAATTCGTCCTGACTGTCTTACCGTCTTCTTCTTTGAGAGCCGATGCGACACGAGGACGTTCATCATCTGACAACAGAAACACACTATGGTTTAAACATATTTATTTCCAAAAAGAAGGAACCGGATTGGTAAACAAGCAAATGCTTATATAAATACCGCTCCGGGATACAACCAAATACAAAACATGACATGATGAATGTACAGTATAAATATGAATACAAATAAATGATGCAATCTGAAAAGAACGCCAATAAAATACAAATTATGACTATGCCATAGAAGCACTACTAAATCAAATCTGCCTGTTAAATTTATAAACGAGTGAACTCTTAAGAAAGAAAAATTGATTTAAGGTCAAATCTCTTTGCATAAACATACAGACTTTGACGAATATCGCTATAGGGATGAAAAACAAGGAAATAATTAATAGAGTCTTCAAAGATATAACCACATGAGCAAGCTGGTTATGGAGGTATAAACCGTTGATATTTATGTGCATTAAGATCACTACATTCCAGTCGGAGACGAGAATGTATCATTTGACAAAATCTGCTACCGGTGTTTAAGTCAAAATGGTTGTAAATATTCCTATTGTTTAGAATGGCAGTTTTAAATGTTGACACTGGCTGTATTTCTCTATGTTCAGGTGACAATGAATTCCATAATTTAACTGCATCTGGGAGAAGGACCTGGCATAACTTTCAGTTTTACAATGTATAATCTGAAGATTCGAATCATTGCGAAGATTATAATCAGTGACATCTGATAATCTTGGAGGTACAAGATTACTAAGATAACTCGGCGTAGTGTTATTAACCATTTTATAAAACATTGTCATTTTGTGAACGTATCTTCTTTGACATAGCGGTTGACAGTTATAGTTTCTTTATAAATCCGTTGATGGCTGGTACCACGAACAGCACCACAAACGGTTCTTAGAGCATCGAGGTTGAGCTTTCGATCATATCTGCCTGTTGTTTAGTACACTTGTCCCATACGTGACTGCAATAATCGAAAACTGGCAATATGAATTGTTTATACATAGTTTCCAATGTTTTTCGGTTTAGACGGTATTTGAGGCTTCTGAGACAGTTCACCATTGGGGCTACCTTTTTAGCATTAATGTCATTAATGCAATAAAAGACCTAAGTGTTTATGGTTTTCAACGGTGGTAATGACGTTATCATTCATAGTTAGATTTGACATTGGAGGTGGTTATAATTTACGAGGAAAGCGTATTGATTCTGTCTTATTTGGATTAAAAGATATTTGCCATTTATCTGCCGATTCGGCAATTCGTCTTAAGTCATCGTTTAAATTAGCAGCCGTTTCGTCGGGGTCATCAATGATCGCATATAAAGAAGTATCATCGTCAAAAAGACGTATATTACTACTTATCCCTTCAACTATATCGTTTATATATACAAGAAATAAAAGAGGTCCTGAAACTGAACACCAGCACACTATTGAGTCCAAAGAATAATCTTTTAAATGAAATGTACATTAGCACAACAAATGAGAACCACTTCCAGCCCCCAGTGTGGTCCTGAACTAATACAATCGAATCAATAATACTGAATAAATAAGTTGTTCATGTTCTTTCAAAGAGTCATTCATAAATGATTTTGTTTAGGGAAACTCAATTAAATTACAACAGTGTTTTTTGTAGTGGTACTTTTTACTTTTTATCTATGCATACATGTATGGGCTTGTTAGTATGAGGTACACATTAGGGATGGATGCATACATGTAAGGGCTTGTTAGTATGAGGTACACATTAGGGATGGATGCATACATGTAAGGGCTTGTTAGTATGAGGTACACATTAGGGATGGATGCATACATGTAGGGGCTTGTTAGTATGAGGTACACATTAGGGATGGATGCATACATGTAAGGGCTTGTTAGTATGAGGTACACATTGGGGATGGATATGCATACATGTAAGGGCTTGTTAGTATGAGGTACACATTAGGGATGGATGCAAACATGTAAGGGCTTGTTAGTATGAGGTACACATTAGGGATGGATGCTAGGTGGAAGGGCTTGTTAGTATGAGGTACACATTAGGGATGGATGCATACATGTAAGGGCTTGTTAGTATGAGGTACACATTAGGGATGGATGCATACATGTAAGGGCTTGTTAGTATGAGATACACATTAGGGATGGATGCATACATGTAGGGGCTTGTTAGTATGAGGTACACATTAGGGATGGACGCATACATGTAAGGGCTTGTTAGTATGAGGTACACATTAGGGATGGATGCATACATGTAAGGGCTTGTTAGTATGAGGTACACATAAGGGATGGATGCATACATGTAAGGGCTTGTTAGTATGAGGTACACATAAGGGATGGGATGGGTAGATTTTGTCTAGTCGGGTACCCCACCCTTATTGGTTGGAGGAGCAGACACAGTTGGGTTTTCACCCTATATTACAGTCGGAATATTCAAAATAAACTTTCAACCAATCATGCTTGGCATCTTCATATTTTCGAAAAATTATATGACTTAATGAACACGGATGTAGAAATTTTGTTAACACGTGACCATGTTGTTGCAATAATGATTCCCTATTACTGGGAAAAGATATTTTGTCAAAACATCTCAAATTGAAACGACCGTTGTGTTATTTTGAATCTGAACGTTAGTAAACATAAGATTTTTCAATTCAAAACCATTTTACACCTCAATGAGCAAACATCTACAAAATCAGTTCATAATTTTGCATTGCAGTTTCGGAAAATCCATGAAATTTTACACGCAAACGTTATCTGCACGACAGAAAGCTTCTACTAAACGATTATCAACACGCCAACCTTATTATCGATTTTTTTTTGTGCCAATAAGACTTTCATAAGTGTACTGATAATTTATTCATGACAGTGAAGTATGTACATGTATAAACAATAAAAAAATATTTGGTTAGAACCATATTTATGTCCAAACTGAAAGCACCAAGCATGGTGATACCGGGTCATTATCCTTGGACTAAAACCGAATCGGCATATTTTGAATTAGCAACGTTTTAAAAATGGCTGACTGTTTGTTTCAGGGAAAATAGGCCTACACATTCTGCTTGCTGGAATCTAGCAAAGACAACTCAATCATAATATAGCCCTACTTCAAAATAGATTATTTATAATAGAATTTTATTTATGAATAGATAATGTGTGTTAATATAGTATTGGCCACAATGCAGTCTCCATTTTGCTATATGTAAATATAACGTACGTATCCTTTTTAAACTATGTTCTAACCATGCCTTTTTGAAGGCTTTTCATGTTACCCTACCATTTAGGTGATCCCAGTCTCTTGCGGGATACGAACCCACACCTCAGGGTAAGGCAACTATCGCCAGCACTGACCGTACCAACAGCTTACCACCAGACATATGTCGAGGCCTGGTCTTCGTAAAAAAAGGCAGCTATATAATCCATGTCTCATTCTTGTGATATTAACTATCTGGTTACAATTGGTTATGTAACAGCTGTGCAAAGTCTCAAGTTCTCCCTGTCGGACCTACGGGACTCACCAGTGCCAGTGAGTTTCCACTAAACTGGCTTGAACCTGCACATCGGGAGACATTGATAACAACCACGACGGGGTCCACCACATGAACTCACTGTACTCGTCCCTGTCCATCCTTACTAATCAGAGTGAAGCACTCACCACTGTTTCTCATTCATGGTCACGTCAGCGTGTAGAGAGGCATAGTGTAATAGTCGATTAGTCCACAGTCAATATGAAGGCACCTCGATTATTGAGGGAACTCTGGGTTGCAAGAAAAACTCTTATTTTTATTCTGACGCCGTTTGTGTTCCTCCCTCTTGCACTTAGACATGACAGTCGGGTGAGTTCCATTTTGGCAAATAATCTGTGGCTAATGAAATGACCAGGAAAGTGATTCAATTCCATCAGGTTAATATCTGGTAAAACTAGTAGGATAAGGTGTTCTTGTCATAATGAGTTGATATTCTTACATCGTCATTAACTATCGTTTATGTCCAATAACATATGTTTTTGGCATTGCGTCCTGTTTGATTCGATGTCTTATTTTATTCCAAAGATTTGTTTTATGTGATTATCAGTTTCTAGTTCAACCTAATGATATGCATGTTTGTAAAAAAAGTATGCTCATTGCGCTTAAAGAGCCATCAAGGATGTTAGTGTTTCAAATACAAAATTATTTGTTGAAAATATAACGTCAATTGTTAGAGAAATCTTTTATCTACAACATGACATGTGATAAATAATTTTCATATCACGACATTGTAATGAAATTTGATTTCAAAGAGAAGTCCCCTTCGAGTAGCGCGCACTAAGGGTATCTGACGTCATATAAACAGAATCCCCTTTATTGCATAAAACGTACTACACATCAATACTCGTTTCCGAAGGGTGAAGGCTCGTCTTTAGCGCAAGTCGCCATAGCAACCCATGTGATGCACTTGCTGCACGTGCTTCTCTTGCAAGTTAGGCTACACTTGCCATACATTACTGAATGTGACGATTGCTTTCAAATTGTAAACAATGTTTCTAAATGTCCTGAGAATATACAAATTATTGCCTGTTTAATGTACTTTTAATTGAGATAAGACCAACAAATTATAACGAATATATTCTCATTGATTATAAAATTCAGGCAAAATACTTAGTTGGGTAAAACATGTATTCTAATATATGTATACAATACATAATTAAATTAAATGGTAACTAAATAACCGGCAAAAATTATATAATTCGATTTATTTCATTGCTCATAAACTTTATTGTTCTTTCGTGTCTATGGATAGGCGTACAGTGTGTGAGCTACCCCACAATGCTTTGCGCTTGAAAACAATAGACTTGATCTATGTTTAGATTGGAAAACACCTTTACTAATCAGTGCAAATTCTCGGCTTACTTTGGGTCGAAAAAATATATGAAAAATAAAGTGTATATATTTCACGGCAATTTTCCGATATGTTCATTAACATCCTTGATGGCTCTTTAAAGGACAGTCTAGTCAAAGTGATTTGTAAAAAGATGTGTTTTGGCACTGTCTTGAAAAATCAATACTCCCAGCAAGTTTTATTTGGATAGGAAGAAAAGAACAAGAAATGAACAGGGGCAAAATCCAAAATTTCCTAATTGTAAAGGCATGTCAGTTTGTACTTGGAATAGGGGGGAGATGTTGGCTCTGTTATCGAAGTATGTTTAAAGGAGTATAAGAATGAAGCAGATCTGATAGATAGGAGGGAGACTGTCCATTTAGAGATTTGAATTGGTCCTATTGGTCGGACTATCCAGAAAAAACTTACTACTCCTGCAAGGGAGACATAAGAGTGTGTCCAAAGATTAGCATGGATTTCACTTTAGACGAAACCAGGTTGTCATTGAAAATGCTTAGCCTCTGTCTGTATCACCGCAGGAGTCGAGATGTGCGTACGGCTTGGCCCTCATGGCGGTGTACTGGATCACCGAGACTCTCCCCATATCCGTCACTGCGCTTCTTCCGGTTGTCCTATTTCCGCTGCTAGGAGTACTTCCGGTTAAGGATGTGACACAAAATTATATGAAGGTACACACTGCTTCCGAAATTAAAAGTTTATATTTCTTAATTATATTAGTATCCAATCATTCAATCAAATGATTAATATGTGTACCTATGAAAATACTTTTTAAACTATTCTTATTTCATGAATGTGTAAATAAATGTATAGTTCAACGAATATAAAACTGTGTTGCGTACATGTGTAAGGTTGAATTTAATTTTGCAAAATATGAGATTGAAACATTGGTTACATTTAGTAATAATTCCTCGACTTTATAATGAGTTATGTTCTATATATTTTTATTTTCATAAATATGGGTCTTGTCATTGTGAATGTTAACTCAATATTTTCTGACTGAGATAAAGCACTGTGTTGAGATACACATTATTTTACTGGAAATAGCCATTTTTAACCAGGATACTTTCTAAACAAGATACACGCAGTAAGGTTTGGGTGCAATGCTACACCTAATTTCAGCGTAGTACCACCCATGGTTCGCTAGTTCCAGCTGCTGCTCGCAGGTTTTACCGTAGTGCATAGCCACATGGCATTGCGGGCTTCCTCCCTGCCATAATACTAGCAGCCGCGATATAAGTGAAATACTCTTGAAAGCGGCGTTAAACCCTAACTCACCTCACCTCACCTCTAAACAAGACACGGAAAAAGTAAACCTTCAAATAAATCAAACATTTATCTATCATTTTGTTTGTCTTTCATATCGATGAAAACACGTGGTATCGTTTCTTTAGAGAGTGAGTATATTTTCAGGATACTTCAATGTTTGGTTTAGGATGCCTCTCCTTCGCTATAGCCGTGGAACAGTGGAACCTCCACAAGCGCATTGCTCTACGTACGCTTCTGTTCATGGGTTCGAACCCGAAATGGTGAGACAAAGACTACACCCATCAATAGATTTTTGTGACACTGTATTTTAAATAGATTGATAATGTGTTTCATCAGATAAATATATTCCGTGTTAACCACGGATCATGTTTCTGGTCAAACGTTTGACAGGTTTGCATATTGAGTACGAACTGGAGTGCGTGATTACTTTGAACTTTATTGGATCCTAGGTTTGCAAACATAAAACACGTTCACAGAGAAGTTTAAAAACTTGAAAAGAAATATTAAAAATAAAAAGGCAAAAAAAGAAGATCTTAATTAAGAGCACTGCATCAATCCCGAATTTGTGCTGGACACCCTTTTGCTGTAAGCAAAATGGGATTTCTTTGTCATGAAACGTTAGGAATCCTCATGAAAACTCGGGAAACCAATATAACTCATGAAACTCCTATAATTTGTGTTGGGTCGGAAGATATAAAGAGAGTATTTGTCTTGTCCAATACCATATATATATATATCATCGAGTGAAGCAGAAATGTATATATTCACGAGTGGCGTACGAGTGTAAATTAATTATTTCTACTTCACGAGATGAGATACACATGTATTCGACCTGATATGTCAAATGTCCTATTTATTACATATTAAAAATTAGGCATAGTTTGTAAATGACCTTAATTATTGAATGAAGCATTACTTTATCGCGGTATTCGTGTGAAATCATTCTATTGTTACAATGGCGTCATTTGATTGAAAGTGTTATTCACTGAGTAAAATAACATGTTATTTCACCGATAAACGCCGTATTTCACCACTGAAAATCTAAGAAACGTCTCCTTTTATACTCGACCAAGGCTGATGCTGGGGTTCATGCTACCCACGTGGTTTTTGTCCATGTGGGTCAACAACACGTCGGCCACCGCCATCATGATACCCATAGTGGACGCTGTCCTCCAACAACTAAGGGAATCCGAAGCTAAAAGTCGTGAGTTCAATAGTCAATTTTAAGTCAGCTGCAAAAGGAACTTCCCACGTTTGATAAAACAAATCAAGTGGCAATATCCATAAAATATGATCGTATGTTTATCTCCCAAACGCACATTTACATGATGAAAAAAATATGTGTTGTAAGTGGGGCACTTTGAGTGCTATAGAACAATTTCCGTATATAAACAGTCTGTCTCTCCGAAATAACTGTTGTCTATCATTACTTATACCCTTCGGGTGACAGGCAATTGTTTTATATTCAATAAGTGAACTAGCGAAGGTTGGTAGTGATATATAGGTCAATAGTTTTTTTAACAACAAGGCAAAGCTTCTTACAAATTTAGCTGTATGAGATTATATTATGATGACGTTTTGTACAATTGATTGTGTTATCCATAGAATTCAAGAGCAGTGTCTGGACAAGTATACTCATTGGAAATGGGGTTTTGTCACGACCGTTTGGTCGTACTGTTGAGGATATCGAATATTATCAAATCTTTGTCATATTCAAGTCATACTATGGGATGTTTCAACTTTAATAATTCTATTGTGACGATGGAGCAAGAACAATATATTGTCATCATTGATAACCAATGAGTTTAATTGTTTAATAGTTTAATTGGAAGTTTTGATTACCTCATGGAAATGTTTACGATATCTTAGCAATAAAATCCCTATCAATATACCTTGATGTGCAGAACTGCTTATATTTACATGCTTGAGTTATTTTTCCTTTTCATAAAGGTAAAGCCCGAGCAAGTGAAGGAGAAGACGATGAAAATAACATTGATTCCGATGATATAGTCGTCATACCTGAAAGGGAAAACAAGATTGAAACACGTGAAAGGTGAGTATGAAACAAATAGCTGATATTACCTACCTACCTATCCATATAACGTCATGCTGTACTTGCTTATCAACGTACATAGTATCTCTTCGACATATGAAAGTTGATCTTTTGATAACCTTCAGAATAGGGTGTTTAATCCATAAATAAAATTACTTTAAATCACGTTACATGTTTGTCTACGTGTATGCTAATATTAATATCGACGACCTTAGTATGAATCTTAACTCAACAAGAGTTCGTGGTCATCATCTAGTAGGATGAACATGGTCATATCTCAATTAATGTTTTACATACATGGGTGTAGCTTTCAACACAATTGCAACGTATTGGAAAAACAAGTACTAAATTTATTCATGTAATGGTCGGAGTTTTACTCATGCAGAATCATTAAAGGTTGTCTATTTATTTCAGAGATCAATCGACCAGTAGAGAGCACGACTCGCCCGACTTCCGGCGTCTGTGCAAGGGGATGTCACTCTGTGTCGCTTACGCAGCAAATATCGGCGGAACCGGAAGTCTGTCCGGGACTTCAACCAACCTCATCCTCAAGGGTCAGGCTGACCTGTGAGTTATCAGGGAAATCAATACATTCGAACAATAATGTAGTCTGATTCAATCTGATTATAAAATACTGCACATGCTCGCTGCTCTACAATCTGATAATGTGTACAGTTCCATGTTCTGTCCATTCCAGCTAGGTAAAATAGGACTTTATAATGTTGTTGCTTGCATGATAGGTCGTATAATGCATTGATCAAAATACGTATAGTATGGAAGGTAGATTTCAACCATTGCATCTCAAAGGTACATAATAGGCTAATAGATTCAACTCCAAATTATATTGTCTGGTTGATTTTCCCTATACTTCAGCGACTAAACATTTTCAAGTTTTCATAACCATTTTATTTCTCTAACTGCCAACGATGTAGTTATGCAACCATCCATAGTTGAAAATGTGCCATAATGATGAAATCGGTATCTTGTCGTACGATTTTAAATAGGTAGATCGACAGTTTCTCTGATATTAAGTTATTACAGTAATTGAAACTTTGAAACTGTCGATCTGAATTTATTTACATTGCTAAATAAAAAGAATTGTTGAATAAAAGTAAGTGATTTTACATTTACATAACATGTAACATGTCTAAGTGACTGGAGAGACCAATAACGTTGTATTCTACTTATTAGCTTAAGTGCGTGCAAATATCCTTTAGTAAATATGAACATGTAGCATTGGTTTCTAACAGCGTTTTTCAGAAGGTCGGTTTGGAGTCAGGGGTGACCTTCACGACGTGGATCATGTTTGCACTTCCGGGTTCGATCATCAGTCTGCTGCTAGCCTGGACGTGGCTCGCGTGTTTCTTCCTTGGCAAGAAGTAGGTCACTTATATATGAATGCAATGTTTTTACGGAATACTTGATATTTCAATTGTTCATGCTAACCGCAATTCCCTTCAGGGGACCAATCAAAAGCATTTCAAAAGTCATTTTGAATTTGGGTGTTGTAAGTTTGCTGGTTATCTGTTCATGTTTCTAAAAGTAAATAGAACATCCTATTACGCTTCCTGAGCCAGTTTTAATCCATCACTGACTGAAATGAGCATTAATTATTGTATTTTGTATTATCTGATCTAAATCATTGAAACCAGAACCAGCACAAAGGCGGATACAGAGGGCGGATCATTGACGAAGAGTCCTACAACGCTCCAACCACTGAGACCATTTTGAAGTCCTGGAACTATGCACCCCCGCTTTCTGAAAAAAAGCTGTACCTGTCCCAACTTCCAAACGCAAGGCATAACTCTTGCCAGTCTGCATTACTGGCTGATTTATCCCTTGCGGTATTTCCCTCGCTTTGTTGTGTCAAAATAGTGAATCGCTGCACCAGAAATGCATAGCCGGCCTGGATTTTTAAACACAGATTTCTTAAGGAAATACTGCAAGGCCTAAATCAGCCAGTAATGGAGACTGGCAAAAGATATGCCTTGCATTGGGAAGTTGTATCTTCCCCTGCACCATTGACTATTTTTCAGATAACATGCATAACGTATTTTTATTCTGTAGTTGGTACCATTAAAAATTTATTTGTCGAAAAATAACGTTAACAGGTCATTTCGAGATAAAAATATGACCGCGAAGTCAATAAAGTGAACTCTGATCAAGGTAGTATTAGAAATTATACGTTCTTTACAGAAGCCTATTTTCGTGGCGGTGTCGCAATGAAGACGGTGATGGAGCTGTCATGGGTACAATAAGGCGTCAGTACAAGGAGCTTGGGCCGGTGTCGTAAGAAGTTGTTACCCATATAAACCTTCACCACAGAGTCATTTCTGTAAAGGTTTCTCGTGGTTACTGGTTATACTGTATCATTGAATTAGCCGTATATTCCATTGGCAAATACCACGTCTTCACTTAACAACTTGCTTGATTACGCCATAAGAATCTATTCAGAAATATCGTCTTAATTGCATTATCCTTCTTCACTTAATCTATATATGCTTATATGTATGTACAATTTAAGTTTTCTAATAAGTTTAAAGTATCAAAACAGTTTTATGGTTGTGGAAAAGCTAACACGAAAGGTTGTTTTGTAGATTTGCTGAAAAAGGAGTTATATTCCACTTCCTGCTGCTGGTGTCCCTCTGGTTTTCCAGAAAACCGCCGGCTGTTCAAGGATGGGGCGCATATTTCCCGTAAGACATGCACTCGTACTTAAAGGCACAAGTGCACGCTTTTTGTCCTCGATTTGGCTGTTCTATGTCATATGAGTGCATATGCGCCTACTTTACCTTCCTATCGATACAAAGCAATACTTATCATTATTTACAATTAACCTACAATCGATAATGAAAACACTGAAACTAAGAGATTTCACAAATCTTAAGAGTAGCTTGTATACAAACTGGGAAATATAAAGTGTTGAAAACGACTGTGCAGCTTGTGAATATCGTTCTAAATAGATATTATTTTAACAATACATTGACAAAGTGGAACAAATCTACTTACGTTTTCGAGAAATTATCATCGATACATCTATATCTTATATATACAGTTACTATACATTTTTCCCATATTATTTGAAAATGAAATAATATGATCATAAATCATAGAAGTTGCATCATCACAAAATGAGGTGTCCGTTTTCGTCGAATTTCAGTTATGTTGGAGATTCAATGGCAGCCATTTTGGTGTGTGTTTCGATGTTCATATTTCCAGCCAAAATGCCACGGATATTCTGTTTTGGAGGGAAAGGTGGTAAGATTAAAAACTATCGAACATGTACCATACCTAATCAATTGGAGTAATATTTTTTCCAAATAGATATAGTTTACATTACTGATTACAAACCAAAATATCATAATAAATCAGCGAACCTACTCGTAAATTAATGATTTATTTGTAAATGAAGACATCTTCATTAATAAAAGTCGACGTCTTATCTGATATCGTCAAATCTATTTTGTGCTAAAAATGATATCGTATCAATCAGAGTTTCTATTGTTTCCATAATTTATGATTAATTTGACCACGTGTCCATGTTCTTGCAGTACAAGGGTCCGTTCCTTCTCTACTGAACTGGAACACCGTACAGAGGAACTACCCCTGGGGAGTCTTGCTGCTGCTGGGTGGAGGATTCGCTCTGGCAAACGCTTGCGATGTAGGTTGCCTTCGTCTTTTGTGATTAAACACTGTACCGACATGTTCAACTCCCCCTACTGACTATATTAGGTATGTGAGGTTTATGAGTGATTTAACACGGTTTTATCATATTTAACTCTTGGAGTATTATTAACTGTCGTTAAATCTATTTGCAAATTAACGTAAAGTCTGTGAGGTACGTGGCTTGGGTTCAAAGTATGTGACTGACATTGTTTTAGAATGCTGAGTGTTTCCAAATTTTCGGAATATTATTGCCGTAAAGACTTTATCATAAGCAGTATGAAGTACAGGTAAAATAAAGGTAAAAATCACTATAGCTTTATATAGAGAAAAACTTCGAAATATCTAAAACCCCTCAGCTTAATACATGTAATGTGTTGTCAGATCTTGCTAATGCTGAATTTTGAAGAACTGAAGGTATATTCTATTCAAGTGAACCTCTTTTCAAAAGCTTTATTATTACCTTAAAGATAAATTTGAGATAGAATAAGACTCAGGCTTTTTCCTAATAGCAAACCTGTGTCAGACTCTTCATTTGCTTCATGTCAGTAGATCTTGGGTGTATTCCAGTTATTATTGCAGCCCTGTTTACCCCAAAACAAATGATAGAATATATATTTTGATGTCATAGAAATCTGGGTTATCCCGGTGGATAGGAGGGGAGCTGACTGTCCTCAGGGCGCTAGACCCCTGGTTGATGAACATCCTGCTGACGGTGTTCATCGCGCTGTGTACAGAGATCACCAGCAATGCAGCCACAGCATCAGTGCTTCTCCCGATCATGGCGCAGTTGGTACGTTGTTGTTGGTCATCCCGGAATGAATACCATCTTATTGTAAACTTCTTCTTTTCTTGAAGCACCTAACTAAGGTTAACCTGAAGTTGTATTAATTAGTATTGCACTAAGCTTACCTCTGTGACTCAGCTTTGTAGTTTCCAAATAATGTATCAACGACAATCAATTGCAAAGACAGGGTTTTCGCTGTTTTCTGTTCTGCGAAATGACATTGCGTCCGGCGAAATGACAGTTACACACGCAATCGACCTTGCAGATTACTTCACAACGAAATTTAAACTAGCTTGACTTTTAGCTTGATGTACTTTGAATGTGTGTCGACTGTCCGTTGAGTATATATATAATCTACGTTCTTCAGGCGCTGGAACTGCAGATCAATCCTCTCTACCTGATGTGGACATGCGCAATTTGTACTTCCTTTGCATTTATGTTGCCAGTGGCAACCCCTCCTAATGCCATCGTCTTCGCCAACGGCTATCTCGAGGTTAAAGATATGGTAAACACTTCTGCATTGTTTCTTCCTACTGAATTCAAGTGGCTTTTAAACTTGAACATGATATACGTTTTAATTGTTGTGAAAAATAAAAACAATGTGTGTACTTGATGTATAAGTTGTATAGAACACGACTTAAATTATTTAAGATAAATGGAAATAATTTATGAATGGAAATCTGTTTAACATGTGTATGTCTATTAACTTTGTAAAACATCATTCCCATAAATCAAGTAATTTAAGTTTTTATGATCAATAAACGTTTTAGTGATGTAAAAGAACAAAAAAAATAATAGCACCTAGACTCATTCACATACAACCCATGATGTTACCATCATATTCTCATATCAGTTATAGAATCTTTAAAGACAACTCAATATTCAACGTTTATATAATAAAACAAAACTGGTGCACATTTAATTCAAAGGACATAATGAATTATGATAGGAGACAGACAATGTCTTTTTTTAAAAAACGTCTGAATACGGGTGAAAAGGTTATGGCTTGGCTTGAGAAGCTCTGAGAGAGACACTCATTAAATGACAAAACGTTCTTCATCTTCAGTGAATATCTACAAGCTGAATGCTCTTTTCTCCGCAGATTGCTGCTGGCTCCGTTATGAACGTTATATGTGTGATAGTTCTGAACCTGGCAGTAAACACCTGGGGTAATGCATTCTTCAACTTCGACACCATACCAAGCGAATTCATCACGAACAGTACAACATTAGCAAACAGCACTGGGACATACGCTAACTAGTTTATCATCCTTGGTAATATACGAATATGGAACGTTGTCACTAACAAGGCGTTATTGTCAGATATTAATGTGGAACGTTGTCACTAACAAGGTGTTATTGTCAGACATTAATGAGATAATGGGCGTTATTGTCAGATATTAATGAGATAATGGGCGTTATTGTCAGATATTAATGAGATAATGGGCGTTATTGTCAGATATCAATGAGATAATGGTTGTTCTCAGATGCACAAATTCAGGCATGTTTGACTTCTCAGTTATTCATGTCAAATATGTTGTCTGCGCTTTTCTATGAATTTTTCTTAACATAACTTTTCAATAGTTAAGTTTAGTAATTTTAGTCTGATAGCGGTTTCATGTTTATACATGTTTTACCGAATAAAATGTGTTTCCTTAAAACTGATATTTGTTTGAAAAAGAAAACATTACAATATTTCTGGTGATTTTGTGAACTGCACTTATATGTTATTTACTCCAATATGACGAGGGAATTGCAACATTTTACTGCTTATTATTTTTAGGAAAAATATTATGAAGGGCACTTTATTTGTGTACAGCTTGGATGTCGATGCCAAAGAGACCTGTTATGTATTAATAACACGTTATAAAACAGCACATAAACAAATTACAGTCTACTTACCAAGTCAACCACGTTTTTGCTTTCACTATTGTGACTTTTATAGATGAAACGCGTGATTAATACATTCTAGATACGATATACCAAAGTGTTCGTCATTTCTTCTCACATCAGTGCAGACACGAGTTGGCGTTCTATCCCCGGCAGTCCCAAGGTCAATGTTAGAGTGTGCAAACCCGAATTTCAGTGAGCATATGTACATGTTCTCCTGCAACTTTCGAAAGTTCACAGTAAATAGACATGGATTCAATGCTCGAAACCATAGAGTCCTTTGTACGTTGGAGAGGAAATCATTTTACATTTCGAAACATTGCAATAGAATTGAAGTTGGGCCGTATTGCTTTAACAAACACTAATCATGATAAATATTGTAACTGTTTATGTAAGTTATTTGAATGATATCATACACATTAATTCAATCAATTGTAAATCAATTTATGTTTTAGTTTTATAAAGAGGTTTAACGTTATTATGTGTTTCGATTATTGATCAGTACATGTAGGTCCGGAACTACAGGTCTGGAGTTGCTTGTCAGCTCTTATTTTAAGAAGCAATCTAGAGAAACTGTGAAACGTATATAACAAGTTCAACATGTAAACTTGTAAAAGGTTTATACTTTTAATACACAATAAACTCGACTTTGACTTAAGTATAAATGCTACAAGTTAACCAGACCAGGAGGTCATTTGCATATCTTTAAAAAACTCGAGATAGCGACATCGGACCGCTGATTTGTATTTATTGTCAAAGTAAATAGAGGGTAAAGCTAATGATTATTATTTGAACACAGTCAAAATATATACAGACATATAGAACATAAATGAAGAATATGTTTTTATTTTATGTATCGTACCATACAAGCACAAACTGGCTTATGAAACACCTGAAAGCAACGGTGCCGATTAGACTGAGAAATCGGTTAGGTTTATCAAGTGTAGACTCTGTTGCTTTTAACACAATGCTACTGGGGAAGAGGTTATATAGCTACAGTTCTACACCTAAGGACTCGGTAATGTTGTCAATACTTATGAGAAAACACATAAACTGGATGCAGTTTCTTTGTCTCAACACGGTCAACCTGATGGATAACAGATAAGTTTATGCACCACAAATAATTGATGACAAACGTTTTCATTATCAAGTATGTAAGACAATAACATCGGAATCGATTTAAAATAGATTCTCCAATATCGTGTCGTATTACAATACATTTCTGGATAAGTACGCAACACTGTTTATAATAAGCATAGTTATTTCACAGCAATATGTAACAGCAACGTCCATGGCCCTTACAATTTCCCAACACCATTCGAAACTTACACTAAGAAGTAAGTAAATAACTACTCCACCTATTTACTCACATAGTTGGAGACCTAGTTACCTTAGGAAACACTCTGTGTAATCCATACTCGGGTTTGTTGTTAGAGTCCATGACATTGTCAATGTAACCTAGCTATATCAACGTGGCATGGGCTTAAAGGCACTGTAGCACATTTTTGCACTTTTTATACATTTGTATGTTCCAATTTGCCATTTATAATGAGAGTTAATGCTGTATATATTTACCTAAGAGGGTAAAACAGCCCCTTACACGACCCGATTAGCTAGCGGCCATTTTAGTGTGAACACATTTTAATGATTCGAGGATGGGAAATGCATCCACATTGCTTAACCGAACCAGAACCATTTGTTTTAGAACTCGATCTATTGAGAAGCATCGATGTGCAATTGTTAACATTTCATTTCCATTTTGTGAAATCCATTTATTTCTATTAGAAAACATGCAACAACCATTTACGCTTATCGCAAACGCTTACTAACACTGTATGCCTAAGTCCTATTACTGAGTATGTATCGAGGCCTGTCGTGAATAGAGGTCGAGAAGCAAGAAGCTTTATCATAGTGACTTTATTAGTCGAAGAGTGTAAATATATTATTGTGTTTTCAGAAGACAATAGGGGGATATTACAAAAATCATTAAAATCATTTTTCACTAAGTGTCCATGAACATTTAACTTGTACATGTTCACACAATACTGACTTTAGTTTTGAAATGAAGTAGACGTCTTCATTTCTATGATGTCAACGTACTGTTGCATCATAAACCTGCGTTCGGTACTTGATCATGTCAAAGCATTGTGATGTCATGGAGTTGGTGTAAAATCTTATCTCGCACCATATCTCCAAAAAGATGCCACTAGATATAACACTATTGATATCTCGACAATACAATTTTTATGACTAAGTATATACTTCTATTTTAAATGATGATAATAAAGTTAAATTGGGCTTAATTTTCACATTTACGAAATAGTATCAATACTGTGATGTGTTTGATGTGAGTAGTGTCATTTTCTTCCCAAAGAGGTTAACCCCTTCAGATAGAAAACGTGAAGGGATTAACCTATGTTGGAAGAGAATGGAGCAGTGTATGACTGCTTAAGAATATGCTCTAAACCACTTTTGTTTTGAGCTCAGTAATTAGATGGAAGCTTTCTTCTGACGCCGGTATAGTGTTCTTCAATGTGCGATGTCAATGTATGACTTTTATTTCTATGTAAAATAGTTTTATTTATATATGTATACATAGAAAACAGTTTAAGTACTATTCACAATCCACAGATGTCCATTGCTCAGGGGTCGTTTGTGCAACGCTCTGTTGCTAAGCGTTGCCTTAGTCCATAGTCATTGAGTTACGATCCGTAAAACAAAGTAAGCCTCTGTAGCACTGTGTGGTAATCTAACACGCTAAACTACACGCTACAGCTGAGGGTGATTATTTGGTTATGTGAGGTTTGTGCAAGTAGTCCGTAAACTCCCAAACATCATTCCGCCAAGGTAATCATATCAATGACATCACTACGTGTCTTTGTACAATGCAAACAGTCTGCAGCTCAAGCCAGGGATCCGTTAGTGGGGAAGCCGTCAGGCAGAGTGAACAGGTTGAAGTAGGCGTTGCCCCACGTGTTCACCGCCAGGGCGAGCACAAGCACGCACACGATGTTCATACCGAACCCTGCTATAGCCTGAAACATAGGTAAATAAAACTTTGAAACTCAATCCAAAACAAAGAATGTAAACATAAGTGCATCAATGCGATCTTACAGATATACACGTGTGTGATGAACAGGCATGAATATATTTATACAGGAAGTGGGCGGGTACATGGAATATTTGAGTTAGTGGTCAGTATTGTACATACACATGTAGGCGTGGTTTTGAGCGTGTTTCAAATTGGATATATTCTTCTTTATTTTGTTTAAAACACTTAAAAATCAGTGCGGTTGTGTTGTCACATCGTATTTATGATATAATTTGGCAAAATAACGTGTCTTCGTTTGAAAGAAAGACATGTAAAACGTTCAAATTGTTCGAGTCGATACGATCATTTGGTCGCCATATTTGTTGAAAATTCAAGAGGAGGTTCTAAAGTGACGTTGTTCTAAACAATCTTGGAAGAAAAAAATATCTTAAGATTTGGCCTATACCATCTTGGAATATTTGTATATTCCAAGATGGTATAACAAATCTTAAGATATGTACGGCTCTAAGCTGTCTGATTAGCCCCATGGTTGGGGTTCACACTGCACTGTGTAGGTATAGCATTATTATTGATAATTACCGTGATGGCAACTATGAATTTTGCTGGAGCACCCTTAATTAACTATCGGTGTGCAGAGGCTGTCGTGTATATAGCGTTTTAGAATATCAATCAAGTGGGATAATTAATCAATCGTCATGCGTCTCGCCATTATCTCGGTACGCTTGTCTCAGCCTTGGACTATTTCTCGGCGCGCTCTGTGCACTGCGCTGTGTCAACGGTATATGGTATTTCGGTTATGAAGCTTTCGTTGTTCATGTTTAGCATGTACAGTGTGATACTTAACTTTTACGCAGCTTATTGTCACATTATATTACGTACGGGAGAGTAAAAATACTTCGCAATTTATCTAAAATGAAGTAAAGTTAGACGCAAGCAACCGTGCTTTAAAGGTTCCTTAAGCGTTAGAAGGATAATATAAATGAACATTACAGCACCATTTAATAATTGAATCTCTCAACCTCTGATACTGCTCATTTCAATTTCATCGAGACTGCATGCTGTATTTCGTTAATGCCATATTACCGTAATTATAACACACAATGAAATTTCGAATTTATCACACGGATTAACCAAGCTTGGGATCAAGTAAAGAGATCATTCAGACAGAAATACGTACTACTTACCACAATTTTTATTACAAGCTAGTTGAACAGCTTATCGCAGACAGACAGACAGACAGATTGTTTATTAACGTCTCACCTTATGGACATAGAATGAATAAATATATAAACTTTATTATAGTTGCCCCTCCTTTATGGTTCATGATGTTTACATGTCTGTTCTATACATTTTATTTGTATTTGAGATTAATGCCTTAAAACACATAGCACAATGGAGATGGTGTCATTCCGGAATTAGAATCGGTAAAATACTTTTGATGTAGTTTGTTGTTATAATGTGTTGTCTTTACGGATTAACTTTGGGATGTAGTTATAATGGAATTGACCTGCGAAAAATGAACACCAGTAAATTATTAGAACAGATCAGATTGTTTTCAGACTTGAACCCCTCATCTACATTACATTAATAGATAAATAAGGTGTACATGAGTGAATGAGTATGAGGCAGGACATGAAGTATTTCCTATGCATACAATGTTTGTTAAATTAGGCAAAATACAGAGAGGTATAATTTTCAAAAATTACAATCTTGGAATATCTAGTGAATAGCTGTCGCAATTGGTGTTATACTCAAATAGGAAACTCATATCAAGTCAAATATTCTTACAGTACATGAAAACATAAATGACCTATACAATCTTGGAATATCCAGTGGATATTTGTCGCAAATGGTGTCATATTCAAATGGGATACTTATATCAACTCTTAAGATATTCTTACACTGTATATAACATATTTGGAATATGTATGTTAAGATCACAACCTAGTATGTGACCCATTTCTTATGTATACAAACCTCCCTCCAAGAAATGACCACTTCAATCTTGGAATATCCAGTGAATATTTGTCGCAAATGGTGTCATATTCAAATAGGATACTTATATTAACTCTTAAGATATTCTTCCACTGTATATAACATATTTTGAATATGTATGTTAAGATCACAACCTTGTATATGACCTATTTCTTATGTAAACAAACCTCCCTCCAAGAAATAACCTATACAATCTTGGAATATCCAGTGATTATTTGTCGCAAATGGTTTCATATTCAAATAGGATACTTATATTAACTCTTAATATATTCTTACTCCGTATATAACATATTTAGTCTGCAGATATTTTTTTCACTACATGTTACATATTTTGAATATGTATGATAAGATCACAACCGAGTATATGACCTATTTTTTTATGTGAACAAACCTCCCTCCAAGATATGGCCATACAGTCTTGGAATATCCAGTGAATATCTGTCGCAAACGATGCAATAATCAAACAGAAATATTTTGAAGATAAATGTTAAAATCACAGCTTTGTTTGTAAAGTACCATAACGAATGACTAAGTGATTACGCCAGGAAAATGGAATCCCGTCCCCATGCTTAATGTTGTATATCCATTGTTGTCACAGTTGCCTCTTGTCAGACAGAATTCCAGTTTCATAATTGTCGCTTTTCTCTGACTGGTCAAGAAAACTCGATTCAATCTTGGCAAATCAAGTGCATCTAGTTTGTGAAAGGTTTAATCATCAAATGCCACATTTTAATCACCTCTTCCCCTATAACGCTATGCCTCATTAATTTATATGTATATGCTGAAATAACAGCTTTGTTAACTGCCATAATGAATCATGAAGTGATTACGTTTGGACAGCATGGCCCTGTCACAACGCTAATTGGTGTAATCACAGTTGCATCCTGTTAGACAGGGTGACATTACATAGTTGTCGCCTTTCACTGATTGACAATTCTTGACATATGAAGTATATATCTGTCGTCAGTGGTCTAATCTTCTCATAGCGACTTTAAATAAATTCGTTTCCTTCTCTTGCTCTATCTGCCAAATACATTAAATAACATAATACTTTACGATTAACAGACAGAACTGTCAGAAGTGTCACAAATTATGATTGAAATGAATGTAAATATGACATGGAATAATTTAATTATGCTAACAACCCGCAATTGTTTGTCTTATGAGACACTGTTAAGAGATATCGACATATAAACAACATAAAAAGTTAAAAGTAAATGGGAAAAGACGCAGAAGAAACTAGGTAAGGAACTGCCGACTAAAACACATACTTCTTACAATTAAAATAAAATTGCAAGATGTGCTGCAGTATATCAATTCTAAAGAATAAATATTGCATTTGATTATCTAATTTTGTAAAACATGATATTATAAGTTGTATGCTTCTCACGAGGGTAATACGGTCTCGTGTACCATCTTTGTACAAGTGTCGCCCGAGCCTTCAGGCGAGGGATGACACTGGTACAAAGATGGTACAAAAGATGGTACAAAAATTAGTACTATTATAGTTATTGCGTTTTGACTGCGATTGACTGATCAGCTGATACCGCTTGAATGACCTTGACCCTAAACGTAAACAAAATGGCGTCATCCGTCTCGACTGAAATGTTAAAAGTCGTATAACGTATTACTACAAGCTTTTAAATGCCTTAAAATGAGTTAATATTAGTCTAATTGAGTGTGCAAGCAATGCAAAATAAGATTTGTTTCCAAACCAAGCAGCAAATAAGGCGAAACTAAATTTGTAATTTATAGACTCGTAAACAGCTGATCGAACTGTTCAAAACTCCGTACACCGCGTGCGTCATTTTGTATTGTCATCAGACCATAATGGGACACCTACTCTTAGCTACGAACTGTTACTATGACAGCGGGGTACATGAAATTTGTACACCGTGAGACTGACGGGGTACATAAGAAAAAACGTAACGGCCGTTAGCCAATCAGAAACGAGTAGTTTACTGTAAGCAAAGATAAGTATTTATATATGTATTTAGCAATGTGTATAACAAATTTCCATACCAACTTTTGTTTCCAATGTACCTCTGCCGTAGTGGCAATAATTTCTTCTTCAAATGACAAACTCGTCAATAAACAAGTACGTATGTATATATAGCAATATCTTCATCGTTATGTCTGTTAAATTCAAATTTACAGTTCATCAAAGTAATATATTTAAATTAAGGTCACAGTTTGTATTCAAGGTAATTTTCTTCAGAAAAGTAAAACTTTCATCAATGTAATTTTTTCACCAAAGTAATTTTTTTCATCAATGTCAATATTTCCATTAAATCATTTTTTCACCAAAGTCATTTTTTCTCATCAAATTAATTTTTTTTAATTAAAGTCACTTTCTCATCAAAGTCATTGTTTTCATCAAATAATTCTTTCACCAAAATCACTTTTTTCATCAAAGTCGATATTTTCATTTAAGTCATTTTTTTTCATCAAAGTAATTTTTTTCATTTAAGTCACTTTTTTCAGCAAGTTATTATTTTACTCAAAGTAAATATTTTCATTAAATCTTTTTTTCACCAAAGTAATTTTTTTCATCAATGTCAATGTTTCCATTAAATCATTTTTTCACCAAAGTCATTTTTTCTCATCAAAGTATTTTTTTTTAATTAAAGTCACTTTCTCATCAAAGTCATTGTTTTCATCAAATAATTCTTTCACCAAAATCACTTTTTTCATCAAAGTCGATATTTTCATTTAAGTCATTTTTTTTCATCAAAGTACTTTTTTTCATTTAAGTCACTTTTTTCAGCAAGTTATTATTTTACTCAAAGTAAATATTTTCATTAAATCTTTTTTTCACCAAAGTAATTTTTTCTCATCAAAGTATTTTTTATTCCAATTAAAGTCACTTTCTCATCAAAGTCATTATTTTTATCAAATAATTTTTTCACCAAAATCACTTTTTTCATCAAAGTCGATATTTTCATTAAAGTCATTTTTTTCATCAGAGTAAATTTTCATCAAATCCTTTTTTCAGCAAAGACACTTTTTTAATCAGTCAATATTTTTATAAAAGAAAAATTATTCATCAAATTTATTTGTTTTTTTCAAATTAACTTTTTCCATTAAAGTCACTTTTTTTTCACCAAATCCCTTTTTATCATCGAAGTCAACGTTTTCATCAGAGTAATTCTTTTCCATCAAAGTTATTTTTTTCATCAAAGTCAATGTTTTCATCAAATAATTTATTTACCAAAATCACTTTTTAAAAATTAAATTCACCAAAGTAATTTTTTCCTATCAAAGTCACTTTTTTTCAGCAAAATCAATATGTTAATTCAAGTCCATATTTTTATCAAAGTCATTTTTCACCAAAGTCAATATTTTTTTAATCGAAGTCAATACTTTGATTAAATCATTTTTTTCACCAAAATCACTTTTTTCATCAAAGTCAATATTTTCATTAAAGTCTTTTTTTTTCATCAGAGAAATATTTTCATCAAAGTCAATTTTTTTCATCAGATCCTTTTATAACCAAATCACTTTTTTCATCAAAGTCAAGATTTTTATCAAAGTCAAGATTTTTATCAAAGTCAAGATTTTCATCAAAGTTTTTTTTTTTTCATCAAAGTTTTTTTTTTCATCAAAGTTATTTTTTTTCATCAAAGTTATTTTTTTCATCATTATTTTTTTCATCACAGTCAATATCTTTATTAAAGAAATATTATTCAATAAATTTATTTGTTTTCTTCAAAGTAACTTCTTCATTCAAAGTCATTTCTTTTCACAAAATCACTTTTTTCATCAAAGTCAATATTTTCATCAGAGTAATTCTTTTCATCAAAGATATTTTTTATATCAAAGTCAATATTTTCATCAAATAATTTATTCACCAAAATCACTTTTTAGAATTTAAGTCAATATTTCATCAAAGTCATTTTTCACCAAAGTCAATATTTTTTTAATCGAAGTCAATACTTTCATTAAATCATTTTTTTCACCAAAGTCACATTTTTCATCATAGGCAACATTTTTGTCAAAGTCATTTTCCTCCCATCAAATCATGTTTTTCATCAAAGTCATTTTTTCACCAAAGTTCATTTTTTTTTATCAAAGACATTTTTCCCATCAAAGTCATTTTTTCATTAAAATAAATTTATGTAAAGAATTTTCAAAGTCATTTTATTATAATATCTAAAGATTGAACAAAATAATCTTAAGACATGGTATTCATCTTCAATTTCATCTTTACAATATAAACACACTCTTTCATTTAAAATAGTGCCATCATACCGGCCAGTCTCAACTCTAATCGGAACAACTCCACTTCTAAACTGAGCCAGTTGTCAGCCAGCCTGTGCGACCTGGGGGTGGGAAGTTCTACGTAATGAGCTACAGTAAAATCATTCTTAAAAGTACAATACAATCTTAACTTATTCCCCCCAGTACCCGTAGAACTAAAAGGCTGTGATACGAGGGGCGTTCAATAAGTGTTGCAAGCGGGGCATTGGTGTTTACATAAACAGTGTCAGCTTATAGCAGGTGTTACTATAGTCAAAACATAACATTGACACATGTCAAAACAATTTCTAGACATAACAATTATTTAGATATAATAGCTGCGCTGACCTAGGGGTCTCCATAATCATGGATTCTCTCAAACATGAACAACGCCCTGTGATCAAGTTCCTTACTAAAGAGGGATGCAAAGCTACAGAAATACATAATCGTATGTGTAATGTGATGGGTAAGGATGCTCCTAACTTTTCAACAGTTTGTCGCTGGTCTCTTCAGTTCAAGCGGGGCAGGGAGTCCTTAGACGATGACCCACGGTCAGGCAGGCCATCTGAAGTCACCCGACCGGAAGTTATTGCCTCTATCGAAAGACGAATTTTAGCTGACCGCCGTGTTAAAGTTTCTGAACTGTCTTTGGAATTCCAGATATCAGTTGGAAGTGTTGAAAAAATAATTCATGACCATCTTGGTATGTCCAAGGTATCTGCAAGATGGGTACCCAGAAACCTCACAGCACAAGATCGCCAGAAAAGAACCGAAAGTTGCATGGAGCTCCTGGATCGGTTTAATGCGGATGAAGCCAGGTTTTTGTCTCGTCTGGTGACAGATGATGAAACCTGGATCCACCACTGGGACCCGGAAACTAAACTGGAATCCAAGCAATGGAAGCACCCGAGTTCACCGACTCCCCTGAAGTTTCGCACTCAACCATCAGCTGGCAAGGTTATGGCGACAATCTTTTGGGATGCAAAAGGCATATTATTAATTGATTACTTGCCAACCAAAACTACAATGAATGGTCAATATTATGCCAACCTAATGCAAGAATTGCGAAAGACAATTCGACAGAAACGCCGTGGAATGTTGACACGTGGTGTTCTGATTTTGCATGACAACGCTCCAGTCCACAAGTCAAGAGTTGCACAGGCCGCTATACGTGATTGTGGATTCGAACAGCTTAACCACCCACCCTACAGCCCAGACCTAGCCCCCAGTGACTACTTCCTGTTCAGAAACCTGAAATCCGCCCTTCGTGGAAGGCACTTCCGGGATGACGAAGACGTCAAAGCTGCCACAGAGGCGTGGTTAGGGGGGCAAACGGAAGACTTCTACAAAAGCGGCATCAAAAGTCTTAAAGAGAAATGGAATAAGTGTATTGAGGTGAAGGGTAACTATATTGAAAAATAAAAGTAAAAAATTGACTACGCGAGTTGGTTTTATATTGAAGTTGCAACACTTATTGAACGCCCCTCGTATATCCTGTCTCCACTTAATTATAATCCTATCCATCATCACCCGCTTTACCTCAGAGACAACAAACTTAGCATGATAATTAAGATATTTAAATATTCCAAGATTGAACAGGAGGTTTCAGGTTTTGATCATATCTTAAGATTTCCGTACATATCTTGTAATTAAGATTTGTTATACCATCTTGGAATATAAAAATATTCCAAGATGGTATAGGCCAAATCTTAAGATATTTTTTCGACCAAGATTGTATAGAACAACGTCACTTAGAAACAAAGCGATAATGGCCTGTCGTCAGCGTTGAGAGAGCCGTTATCATTTGCAGCGGCCCGCTAATTTCTGATAAGAAGAGGGCGGTTTCATGATAATTTCATCCATTTTAGATATAATGCATTTTATGACTGTTGATAACAAGGTCAGTACCTGCTGTAGCTTTCCGCAATAGCCTAGAAGTTTTTTCTTGAGAAATTTACATCCATTTTTTTCGAATAACCAGTTATCTATTTCCTATCATATCTTATCATATACTTTTAACAGCTTCATGTAGCATAAGTACAATTGATTCTTTCTAGTTTTTGCAGAAAGAACATGTATTAGCTTTGTATCTCATTTTTGTAAGTAGATAATTCGTTAGTAAAAAACGAAAAAGCTATGCAATATGCTATATTGGAAACAATTACATTTGATTGACACTACTGTGCTGTGAATGTGATTGTGACAGGGTGGTGAGCAGTTTCAAACATGGAGTTTCTGTTCATATAACAACCTTATTACAATTTTAAAATTCCCCTCGAACTTTTAGATTTGGATTTATCTCACTTCGCCAATGTTTCGCTTAATTATCATGCTAAGTTTGTTGTCTGTGAGGTAAAGCGGGTGATGATGGATAGGATTATAATTAAGTGGAGACAGGATATATCACAGCCTTTTAGTTCTACGGGTACTGGGGGGAATAAGTTAAGATTGTATTGTACTTTTAAGAATGATTTTACTGTAGCTCATTACGTAGAACTTCCCACCCCCAGGTCGCACAGAAGAACACTGGCTCAGTTTAGATGCGGAGTTGCTCCGATTAGAGTTGAGACTGGCCGGTATGATGGCACTTTTTTAAATGAAAGAGTGTGTTTATATTGCAAAGATGAATTTGAAGATGAATACCATGTCTTAACCCTTAACTTGCGGGTCCCGGAATTATCCGGGCGGGCTATAAGCGATTTCGAGGTGCCTCATTACGGATCCCGGATCCAAGACTTGGAATAATTGTCCATTGTATGAATGTGAGAGATCTATTTTATTTAGAAAATGTTATTTGGAATGTGATAATTTTACCAATCTTAACAATGATCAAAAGTTACATTTTATATTTTCCAGCCCAAATGTATGTTTTATTGCCACCAAAACCTGCCATCTTATTCTTTCTAAACGCAAATCTTATGTATATTCTTCTTAATTTTAGTTATCTATTCTTATCGTGCAAATATTTGTAACCTGTAATTTTATATATATATATATATATATATATATATATATATATATATATATATATATATATATATTTGTATCATTTTAATGACTTTAGTCTCTCATTACTCCTTATAGGGGTGGCTCAACTTTTAGTATTTTGTGTGCATTGTAAATATTTTATGCTGAGGTGAGACTTAAATAAACAATCTGTCTGTCTGTCTGTCTACTAAGTTAGCCTCAGAGGTACATCGTTACATTTAGTTGAAGTACCTTCGCCAAGACAACGGTGTAATTTGATCATGGACATGTACAGCTGCTGAACAAAAGTTTGTTACGTTCACAACACTCGTAACATTTGTTTCATTATTTTCCACAAAACTTATAAACGTAGTGTTTTCTTCTCATAGTAAGGTAGTCAAATCATTGTAAATGCAAATGAAGTTAGTGAAATGTTGATATTATGCATATATTAAGTTAGATTCTGGTTACACTGAAATTAGGGTTAACGTTGCAAATATGAATACTGCAGGTATCATCAGTCCGTCGCGATGAGTTCATTCTTCTTTTGCATATTAACTTTAAAATGTTTTTAAACATAACTATTGCATATTTCTTCAACACATACATTGCTTTTGAATAACGTTTGTACATTATTTAATCCAATGTGAAGTTTTAAACATGTACACAGGTTCTGAAAAATGTTTCAAAATTTGTTTCCCGTTATCTCTTATAATTTATATTGCAAATGAATAATGTATCTGCTTTCATTGGCATTATTGTCTCAGACAACTGGTAATATAAATATATCATGCAGTGAATATGATAAAATGACGAAATACGACTTTTAGTGAAATAACCTGGATTGCCACCGTCAGGCATACCGGAATGGAATGGATACCAGTTCAAAAGTAATGACCGAAATATAGATGTGCAGGGTCAAACATCATGGTGTGAAGAAGTTGATTTAAAAATTTCATGCTACAGAACATGTTATTCCTGCAGGAATATCTAGCAGACAACGAAACACAACTAATGGAGAAGTGAGATTGACACGAAATCAGTGTATGAGAACAGAGTCTCAACTCTTAACATTCAGAGGGTATTGTGAAGAAAAGGGTTGATTTGTAGATCAACCACATGACTATCTCCGGGCAATTTGGGTTTAAATGCTAGGTCCTCGTGCAGAAGACTCATTTTGAATAACTGGAGAGAAAACTAAGAAGAAATTGGAGAAGAGCACGCAGATTTTACTGACTGTCAAATTGGAACCATGTTCCTTTCGCTGACAAATCTGTTTTCACATGTTTTAGTAATATCCGTAAGATGAAAGTAAGGCGTTTTCAAAGCAAGAGATACAGAAGTTATTGCCTAGAGGTGACTGTAAAAAACCAACCCCCAAGTTCATTTTTGGGGATATTGTCAGAAAATTGCTGCTGGAATCTTAAACGGTGGTTGTTATTCTGAAATTCCCAGAAATATCAGAATTGGATCATTAACGACTTAAAACATAATAAGAATGTCTTGTATTTCTGATTAAAAAATAGAGCCATGGGCTCTGTAGCTCATCAGAACTTCATTGATTTATTATCTTAGGTTGAATATCTAAGTTATCTCAAGTAATACATTGTTAACAAGCAAAAGATAGGTTTTTAGATCATGACCCCTGTGACCCGTATTTGGAGTCACAGGGTCACCAATCCTACAATTAAGAATCACCTTTGACCAAAGAGTCTCTACACAACATTTCACCTTTCTTTAGCTTTACATACTTGAGATAAAGATGAAAATAGGTTTTTGGGTTATGACTCGTGACCTAGATTGGGGTCACAGGGTCACAAAATCTACAATTTAGAATCTCCATTGACCAAGGAGTCTGCACACAACTTTTCAGCTCTCTAGACCTTTTGGAACTTGAGAAGAAGATGAAAATAGGTTTTTAAGGATGTGACCCCTGTGACCCCATTTTGGATCATGGGTTCACGAAATCTACAATTTAGAGTCCCCATTACCCAAGGAGTCTGCTCACAACTTTTCAGCTCTCTAGACCTTTTGGAACTGGAGAAGAAGATGAGAATAGCTTTTTAAGGATGTGACCCCTGTGACCCCATTTGGGGTCATGGGGTCACGAAATCTACAATTTAGAATCCCCATTACCCAAGGAGTCTGCTCACAACTTTTCAGCTCTCTAGACCTTTTGGTCACAAAATCTACAATTTAGAATCCCCATTGGCCAAGGAGTCTGCACACAACTTTTCAGCTCTGTGGAGTCATTGGTTCTGGAGAAGAAGTCGAAAAAGCGAAAAGTTTACGGACGGATGGACGGACGGACGGATGGACGGACGCCGGACACCATGCCATGCCATAAGCCCATCGGGCCTTTCAGGCCTGATGAGCTAAAAATCTGATTTCTGCAAAATAAAATCCATTGCTCAATTTTCTAAGAGTGGTCGTTCATTTTTGGCTGTTCTGAACATACCATAATTGGAATACCCTTGGCATTCCCAAAACATTAACCCTATTTGGACTCTCTGGGACATTATTGGTAACGCAACTGCTAAGGGATTGCCTACTTCAAGCCAGGAGCTTTGAAAGTTGGTAAATAAATATTAGTATTTTGTCTACAAAGATACCTGTCGCAGTTTCCAGGAATTCATGTCTAAACCAATACAGGTACTGAGAAAAACAAAAGATATTAATATTCCTGAGTGGATGTACTTTCTTTAGATACCAAATAGTGTTACAATACAACCATTTATAAACTTGTTATTTGTGTATTAAGTCTCAAACGCCATGTAAACATAGCAATGTAACAAACTTTTGTTCAGCAGCTGTATGTATACATGTATGCTTGACCCGGACCGATAGGATTTCTTTAGATGTAATGACCGTAGCAAACTCATATTTTCATACCACCTTAATTGCAAATAATGTTGTGTGAACAGCATAATAAACTTGATATTTAAATAGTGAATATTGGAATGGTCCATAATTCATTTTGATAAGTATATCATACAATCCTGTACTGAACCCTTTCTTTTCGTATTTCATCTACAGACTACATCAACATTAGAATGAAATTTGACCACAATAGGATGACTATATATACACTATATACTTGTTCGTCACTCACCATGTCTGCGACCTTGACGTAGCCGTTAGCGAAGACGATGGCGTTGGGTGGAGTCGCCACGGGCAGCATAAAGGCGAATGAGGTAGATATGGCGCAGGGAAACATGAGAAACAACGGGTTCAGGTTGAGGGACAACGCCTGCAAGCGAATAATATATCCATTAAACATTCATTAGAGTGTGGTCTTTATGAAGACTTAACAGGAGACATTTGGTACACATATGCATGTTTCTAGTTGAGGGATAATGTCTGCGAATTAACTATTTGGTGTTTATAGTATTAAGACAAATGATAGGAAACCCGCCACAAGCAACAACAGCCTAAAAATGTAGTTGCGACTTAAGTATCAATTAATATTGAGGAAACACCCAGACCACTCAACAAACACATCAAAGAACATAAACTTCCACAAACAAGGCAACCATCATTAAGACAAATTGTAAGAAACACGCCACACAAACAACAGTCTTTAGACGTACATCCCTTATGTCAATCCATATGTGTATATATCGTAGGTGAAAAAGTTCCATGGATTTTCAATGTCTTCATTGCAGTTAACATAGTTAATGTGACGGTATCAACATGCCGTATATACATAATTGATAATGATAATGTAATTTACGTTATAAAACGAAATGCCGCATGCATTGCAATAACGAAGTTTCCTATCAATGTAACTAGGTTTGTTTCAACTTTGAGCCTCTAAACACACCTCTTGTATTTAAAGTTACCGTTAAAGTCATGTTTCCAATATAAGAAGCATGTAAGCGCTTGCAATAAGCATTTGTGAACATATACAGGATTTATATATAGAAAGTTTCATGAATATTTTTGAAGAATTAATAGGAAACATTTGATGCAAAAGCTTCTAGTTGAGGTGTAATGTCTGCAAATAAAGTATATGTTATCCATCGTAGGTAATATTGGTAACCTTTACCATTTTATTCATGTTTTCTCATATACGTGTATGTACAGAGAAGGCTACGCTATATGGCGATCAACATACCAGGTTGCCCATGATAGGAAGTAACAATGTAGCTGTGGCTGTGTTGCTGGTTACTTCGGTAGCCCCGGCAATGAGTAAGGTGAGGACCAGGTTCATAACGCTCGGCTCCAGAGAACTGAACACAGACAACTCGCTACCGATCCACCTCGACAGTCCAGATTTCTGGAACAGACAAATCGATGGATTAACTTTACTCATAATTTGTGGATTTTAATGTGTCAAGTTTATCTTAAAGGTGTTTAATCTATCAGATCAAAATGAAAGAAAATTAATTTGTAATGTCTTCTATTGAAGTAAAATATTTCAATAATAGGCATATTTATAGTAAAAACGTTCATCCTTAACGGGTTCTAAGTATGGCATCTAGTTCACTAATAGTGTATATTCGAAATTTTTTAATTTATCAGTAAAACTTCGATCCGGTTGATTTTTTCGGTTAATTGTGTGTACTCGAAAGGGTTTTTAACGACAGAAACAGGATTTCACAACAACAAAAAACAGTATGCATGTGTTTTCCAACCGGTAGCATGTAAGTGATGTAGGTACCTCACATGCATCTGCTAGAGCAAACCCTCCTCCTATCAGTAGAAGAACTCCCCAGGGGAATTTGCGTTGAACCGTCTCCCAGTTTAAGAGAGCTGGTACAGAACGTGATTCTTCCCCTGAAACACAAACACCATGATGGAACGAATCTAAACCTTACCCTACCTCTAACACCAGTGTGACCTCAAACTCTGTTATTAATGAACCTTTGCCTATGTTGTCAACCTTAATCCCTAAACAAACTCAGCATTACACACATCGTGACCCTAAACCATATGCATACAAAATGTAGCTTTAGCCTTTCCCATATCCTACTCTTACCCTAAACTTACCTTACCTTACCCCTTAACTCTAACCGCTTACCTTACCTTACCTTACCCCTTAACTCTAATCGCTTACCTACCCTATCCCATACAGTTAACTTATTTTCTCCTCGCCTTACTCCGACCCTTCCTCTAACCTTGACTCCTGCAGTAATAACAACCACAACTAATTCACAATCAGTATCTTTATCATAAACGATCAGCTTACTTTATTCTCAAGCCTAAACAGCCGGAAAAATCTTAATTACTACTCTAACCCTAGCCTACCTATTATCACCGTCATTAGGTCACGAGTTGTGTTCCTTTGATAGTGGTAAAACAATAACGAGTTCACATGAACAATCTAGTTATGTCCGGGTTGGTCTGAAGAAGACAAACAAATGATGATAGTTCATTATGTTCTGGGTGACCTGAGTGAACTGAACACTGTGTCAGTATTGCCCCATCATGAAGTGTAAACGGACACCGAGTCCCTTTTATTGAAGTGACTCGTAAAGTTATCATGTAGTGAAAACAGGAACAAGCGCATTGTTCATGTTGTGTATATTGGTTATTAATTAAGTACCTGGTTTTCTCCACCAAAATACGGACGGACGTTCGGACGGAAAGACGAACAGACACACGACAATAAAAATGGCAGCGGCTGAATCACCAACGTATCTGTGTTTACAAACAGAAAACATGTTCATCAATGTATGACTTACAGTCATGCTTGACTGATATTCAACAGTTCAACAGATGTCTATGAATTCGATAACTTTCAGACACAAAAATAGTTCGACCAATGAGATAGTCGCTTACAGATGCTTGGATTATGTAGGAGCACCCTACCCGGCGGGGAGTAACTGGTCCCATCCTCCAACGTAGGGGAATTTCCTGCTCAACCATAGTGCCACGAGAGTTACGAAGAAAAAAAGAACAGCTTTTTCTGCAAATCTGTAAGCAAAGTCAAAAAGGTTGTGAACAAGTTGTTCAAAACTTATTATCCTTTTTATTTATAGATATCGAATACATTTCGAATGTTCATATTCCTGTCCACTCAAAAAATCATTATCATTTTCATTTATTTAATTACTCAAATAATTTCCAAAGTCTTCGGAGGTCAACAAGAGCATGTCCCATTGATCAATTTTATAATTAGCATCACAGCGCACACTCGTCATTTATAAGAATAGAACACCCACATCAATTCATATCATATGTTCATGAGACATTTCTATATATTGTTCATTGTATGATATACTCTTCATATTAACATCATATCAATTGTCATTAACATTATATCTGCCTAATTTGACCATTTCCCTTTGAATATGTTTTGAAGATGTTCGATTTCTGCAATTTCAAAGCACTGTTATTATTATAAAAGATTGGTTCATCAAAGAAACCTCAAATGGAAATCTCTTACCTCACGTTTATTTTCACATTAAAGAAGTTCCTATCCCAAAATATCTTCCTACTCTTACCTCATAGACCCTAGCTTCTCGTATTCATCCTGTATAACTTTTTTCACGCGCTCGTGGCCCGCTTGTGATTCCTTTATACAGCAAAGAAGAGACCTGTAAGAAATATTAGTCAACGAACGTTCATTTCCTCATCGAATAATCTAGGGTGGTATGGTTAAATTTTACAGTTTTAGTTGTCAATTTTTATTTAAAAGGTATTTTATGTGAGAAAATTTTGTCAGGTAAAGAAAATAACACGTTACCCACACAGTGCAAACATTGCACCCAATGATCACTGAACATTCAATAAAGAAGTGAAAGACATTTATCATGTAATCTGAAACTAATTACAGTCAGAAACTAATTATAACTACAATTTACCGAAGAGAACGAACTTGTCACACTATAATGTCTAATTGATTTTAATAGGGTACGAGACCAATATGTGACGCTATGGTTCTGTAACGTTATTTGATGGACTACATGATGAATACGCGGACATTGTGACAGTAGAGAGACAGTGTATATTCACGTTTTTCGTAAGAAGAGAGTTTGAAGCCACGCCCAGGCGATCACGAGGCAGATGAACGATCCCGGAAGTGCGAATATCATCCAGGACACAAAGTTGACACCGGAGTCCATCCCGTATTCTTGAAAAAGTCTGTAATTTAAAGTAAAGTGGTAAAATTTATTCAAAGATACTTTTAAAAGAGAGAAAGTTTTATAAACCATTGGTATTAAAGGGGCAGTAGCACGTTTTTTGCAAAATTTATTTTTTCAAATTTCCTTTGTAGTTTGTGCCATTTGAATTTACTTTAGAGGGTAAAACATCCTATAAAACAAACCAATTATCTGTAGTAGTGATAACAGTGTTGCATATAAAGCAAAAATTGCATGGCGGCCATTTTATTGTGAACACATTTTATTATTTCGAATGACAAAAATGATCCCCATGGTTTTACCGAACTATGTACACTCCTTTTTAACTTGATTTTCCGAAGAGAGAAGGGTGTTTTACGATTGGTGAAATTATTTTTCAAATACATTTCATTGACTTTTTTGAACGAAAAAACGTGCTAATGCCCCTTTAAATCTACTTGATGAAACAAAGATGTACCTTTGCCATTCTATAAAAGTGTGAACTTGACCCAGAGCCGTCTCATTAGAAAGGCCAATCGTGTAACCATTGAGCATTTGATATGGACATCAGACATCTGAATAGGAACCTTAGACTTGGAAACCATCTCATTCATTCGCAGAACAGTTAACACGTAGTCCTCATTATAACAACTTTATCCTTTTACTTTATGAGCGGAGCTATCACGGTGAAAACTATTTTTGAAAGTTTACCTTCACAGATAGAGATTTTACACCTTCTACACAACATGCTACACCCTGTTGGTGTAATAATAATGTGATGGTGTCAGAACAAAGTTTGCCCTTTTCTGCAATTGTTGAATATCGATATTGCATTTCCTATGGTAGCTACTTCGAGCCGGAGATCCTCCTGTTGATACACACGCCTAGATGAGATTAGAGATGAGATTCCCATGTAACAGGTGGATGGCACACTGAGATTCCCAAAACATAGGTACAACATTTGCTACTCTAAATATGTTATCTAGAGATCCAGGCTTGTGTCGATGATGCGAAAAGTCATTTTGCTTAATCTTTGAGATTTATCACCATTGATTTAATCACTGTCTGGAGTTACTTCTAGAACAACGGTTCTATGGCAGTATTGTGATTATTTGTTTGGGGCATCTGAGGAATTGATCTGTTAGATTACATCGTGTATCTACGTACAACTCTGCCTGTCCTTGCATGATGATGTTCGGCGAGGTTCCCGACATGGAGCCCGTCCCGCCGATGTTCGCAGCGTACGCTACGCACAGACTGAATCCCTTGCATAACCTCGTAAATTGCGGTGAGTCGTTGCTGCGATCGGTTGCGTCAAAGTTGTCGTGCGATGTCACCGGTTCTTTCTCCGCTTCTTCCTTTCTGGAAAAAAGGGATACGCTAGATTTGGTACTTTTTCTTATAGTTACAGAGATTACCTATGCTACAAAACGCTGTAATATTACGCTCAATAACTTGGCACGGCCAATGTGTGGCACTTTCATGTAAAGTAAACACGCAGTATTCTTCTGGTAAACTTAAACTGTAAATAGTAAATAGTCACTACCATATTGTCTGAAATATATTTAACATTGTATGGTTTTGTACACGGGCCAATGGCTTCCTTGTCGAAATAAAATCCATTCATTCTGGTAAACTTCAGAGATATCAGCTAATATTGACAGCGACAAAATATTAGTACATATTAAGTGTGAACTCTTACGAATAGCTCTTTGTCAAAATGCACTAGTTATCTCGGAACAGAATAATGACCTGGGGTGAACTCTAAATGAATTTACGATGATTTCTTTCCAAGGTCTGAACGAATGTATTTCTGAGCTAAAGTTCAATAGCGAAATAAAGCATCCAAAACACATGTCCTACCTCATGTTGTGGTGAACCTTCAGTTCAATAGTATCCGCTTGTTTGTCAGTTTCATCGGCAATATACCCGTTGTTTGTCGAACCTACATATAATGAATTTGAAACTCAGAATAAGTGTTTGCAACTCAACAATCTTCTGAAAGTAAATCTGACTTTGGTTAACAACTTTCCACAACGAATATTGTCTACGAATATACATCCCCCACACTGACAGATCTGTTGAAACAAAACAATCGGACAGCATCATGGAAAGTGTCACAGACTCATCAGTTGCTCATATTCAAATTTATTATCGACATATTTTAATTTCATTCAAATTACCTTATAATAAAATTTCTTTACAAAGATTCACCACTTTTTTAAGTCAATATTTCATTAAATCCTTAATCTTTATAACAAATTTAAACATTCCATATTTTAAACTGGATTGAACTCAAATCAAAAGCTAAACTGGCTTGTCGAGCTCAAGAGTTCTTGTGACAGCGATTCGTCCATGGCTTGAACCTTTGAACCTTGAGAGCTACTCCTAATTTAGTTTCAATCGTACCACACATTTCCTATTCTTATAGCTATCCTCTATGGTATAGTTTAAAGAATATGTATTTGCTCTTTTAATGGTGTCTGATAGAACTATTATCCGCAATTTCTGCTTGGAGAAGAATTGCTTAGAAAAAGTGTGACCAAAGGTAGACATTTTAAAACAAAACTTCTAATGCAAATAAAGAGATCGGACCAAAAGGAATGAAGTGTTACCAACTGAAAACACAATTTCTGTCAATAAATAGAGTTCTAAAACGAATGTGTATGGTTCGGTTAAGGAAGATGGGTCCATTTCCCAACCTCGAATAATTAAAACGTGTTCACAAAAATATGGCCGCTAGCAGTTTCCGTTTTATACGTGGCGCAGATTTCCACGACTACGGATAATCGAGCTGTGTGACTGGGCTGTTTACCCTCTTTAATAAAGATATACGGCATAAACTTTTATTCTAAATGGGAAACTTTAACATATAAAAAATGCAAAAAATATTGCCGTTAAATGTCACCTGCTTTCTCTTGTTCCAGACTGGCGGTGTGCTTGATGCGTCTCAGTTCGTCTATAACAGCACTGATAATGGGAGTCATCATGGCGGTTGTGGCCGTGTTGCTGATCCACATGGACAGAAACCACGTGGGGAGCATGAACCCCAGCATCAGCCTGTGTGGGAGTGTACAGAGTGTACAGAGTGTACAGAGACAGGTCATGTCCTATCTTACTCTAACTAGCAATTGGCTCATACCTCGCTGCGTCGTGCCAGATTTTCTCGCTCGACTAACTGAGATGTACAGTTTTATCAACTACTCACCATATAACGTGATACTGGAAACGACCCTTATATACCGTATCACCCGGTACGAGGGACTTACAATGTTGTATCACCCGGTACGACGGACTTACAATGTTGTATCACCCGGTACGAGGGACTTACAATGTTGTATCACCCGGTACGAGGGACTTACAATGTTGTATCACCCGGTACGAGGGACTTACAATGTTGTATCACCCGGTACGAGGGACTTACAATGTTGTATCACCCGGTACGAGGGACTTACAATGTTGTATCACCCGGTACGAGGGACTTACAATGTTGTATCACCCGGTACGACGGACTTACAATGTTGTATCACCCGGTACGAGGGACTTACAATGTTGTATCACCCGGTACGACGGACTTACAATGTTGTATCACCCGGTACGAGGGACTTACAATGTTGTAAGTCCCTCCAGGATCGTTTACAGAGAGAAGTGTAAAACCTGTTTGGAGGAATTACAATGATTGTAAACCCTTACGATGTAAAAGTAAAGATGTGAAGAAACTAAGACTTTTGAAAACTTTCTCAAATATATCTATCAGAATATAAACAGCAAATGTCTCGAACCCATATCCACTAACACCTGTTATTATGGAGCTAACGTTAAGGCAAACTGCGAAACCCAGGTACATGGAAAACAATGGTATAAAAGCAACTTACGCAGCGTGACTGTAAACATGGATTTCTGGCTGTACAAAAATAAACCTGGGATATGGTAAGGTTGTAGTCTACCATCAAGTTACCTACCATCTTGGTTCAGCTCCCACCAAGGTCAATGTTCTGAGGGCAATTCGTTTATGAAGACCACAACTCTCTACGGCTATTGCTACCGTCAGACCACCGAAACCAAACATTGTTGTCTCCTGGTGATCAGATGTAAAACAATGGTGAAATAGAAAATCTCATACTATAGCACATACTTCTAGAACAAATGAAAGCATTTATCTCCAAATTATAAGTTATGGTTGTCTTAAGCTGGGTAAAATAGCTCATTAAGCCAGATCAGAATCATCCACATATTCAAGAGGCAAAAGTCATGTTTTCACTATAAAAAAAAAAGTGTTACCAAAAGGTTGCATTTCTAAATTAGATCGACTATACAAAAAGGTCTGATAATGTTGAGTATAATACCTTGATATAATTGCCGGCAACTGCTGATGCCTTCATGACCCCGAACAAAGGGAAGACAATCATGGGTAACAGTGAGGTTACCGCCAGAGGGAGTGACTCTGTGATCCACAGAACTGCCATCACTATCAAACCGTAGGCGCATTTTGTCTCCTGAAATGTTAGGAACTCCAAGGTTTTAGTGTATTTCTCCTGAAATGTTAGGAACTCCAAGGTTTTAGTGTGTTTCTCCTGAAATGTTAGGAACTCCAAGGTTTTAGTGTGTTTCTCCTGAAATGTTAGGAACTTCAAGGTTTTAGTGTGTTTCTCCTGAAATGTTAAGAACTTCAAGGTTTTAGTGTGTTTCTCCTGAAATGTTAGGAATGTTTTGATGTGCTTCATTTCTGAGTGAACTTCGTGACTAACGTAATAGGTCACGTGTTTCATCATCGCCAACAGTCCCCGTGGAAAACCTGTCAGTAGTGGACATTGGCAAGTTTGTTGAACATACTGATGTTACATTTGAATGTGGTTCCACAATTTGTGTTTCATACCAAATGTTGGCAGATATCTATATTGAGGTCGCCCTCTTTAGTGACGGTTATGCGTCAGTTCGACTGTATATACAGAGGACAGCCATACACCTCACTTATTGGTATCGACTCAAGAAACGACCGGCAGCATTTCTTTTTTAGCTTTTTCCAAATTCATTAATATAATACATTAATTCAAAATAAATAAAATAATATGAGATCATAGTTTGAAGTAGTATTTTTACCATAAATTGTTTCTCAAGTATTTGAAGGGGATTGGAATACAAGTTGTTTTCCAGAAAGTTTTAATTTTTAATATTCCTCTTATATATTATATATTGCGTTTCACTTTTCAGCAAGTGCGGGCTTATCTAAAGTAATTGAAGGTCTAGTTCAACTTCCTTGTGCTAATTCAGCATAACATCGTACTAACGTTTTGAAATACTGATAATAAACGGACTGAAAGGGTACCGACATTTCATAGATAATGTTAATGTTGTATGTTAAATGTCCGCTCGTATATTTCAGGGCCGTCACTGTCACACTATGCTTCAACAATCGGTCGTATATTTCAGGGCCGTCACTGTCACACTATGCTTCAACAATCGGTCCTAGTTATTGTTCAGTCTCCTTGAGTTCCCATTCGTCTATGTAATTTTCAAAGTACCGATTCATTTATTTTAATTAAAAGTCTACAGGAGTTGGGGGACTACAGTTCCTAATTGAGGCACCATAAGGTTTGAGGTTTTCTTTTAAAAAATCATACTTTTTTTAATATTGAAAAACCATGGAGACTTGTCCTCATATCATTTTAACAGTGTATATTTTGAACTGCAAGTGGCCGATAAGAACGTTATGAGAGACCAAGTGTGGTATAAATTTAAGTTAACGTTTAAAAGGAATGTGCCATAAATATACTTGGAACACCTTCTCGAACTCTATAAAGATATATGTAGCATATAAATCATAATTGATAAGCTTTATATCGTGTATGAGTGTAGGTATGAATGTAACTATTGGATAACATATCAATTCATATTTCAAGACATGAGGAAATGAAGGAAACAGATTTATACAGATTGACTAATAAGTCGACTGCATGTTGTTGTAAGATAAAATATCCACATTCCGCAGGAACATTTAACAATTTAGAAGCGTATATTTAGATTGCAAAATTGATTGTTTTCAGGCAGAGATAAGATAATGATTTCATGTAGGACCCTATCTGAAACTGATTTAGCACTTATCTACATTTAAATAGTTAACATTTCTTTTTAAATATGAATGCTGTCGTTAAAACGAAATACTAGGATAAATCGTCACTTAGAGATTGCGCGTCACATTATTATATTTTTGCAGCAAAATTAGTGGTTTTTGTGAGGGGTTTTATTTCATTTTAAAATGGATGCCATTTTTATAAACAAAGAAAGACACATTTCTTAGGATGATAAGTTACACAGTATACTTCCTTTGATAAAAGTTCCTTTACCTAAAATATTAATGTAGAAACACTACCTACCGTATGGTCGGTGAGAAGCGGAAGCGGAAGTAGTCCTAACGGAACCAGTATTACGAGCAGGGTTCGGAAGACGGCCAGAAGATCTCGAAGGAAGCTCCCGCGAGGGGTTGATGACGTCACCTCCGAGTCAACAGTATACATCGCGTTTGCCATCCCTGTTTAGGAGAAGTTATACATGACTAACGAGTGGGTACATTCATCATTCAACGTCACTCATAATTTTCACATTACTCCTCATTTAATCAATTGCTTGCACGTCATCATATCTGTTCAGTTGCATTTTTCATCTGTTCTATATTTACAGTCTTGACATAACTTATGTATGGAATAAGCTTGAAAATTAGCAGAAAAAAACAAGCATTCATTTCTCGTGTGAGAAATAATGGAAATGATGATTAATGTGAACAAACAATGTGTATAAGATGAAACTGCAGTCTGAACACAAGCTGATTTGGTCTGGAGATAAGATGCAACATGGAGACGTGACGATGGAATGAGAATATTTGAAGTTGCAGTTTGAAGGTGAAACATGGAGATGTGACGATGGAATGAGAATATTTGAAGTTGCAGTTTGAAGGTGAAACATGGAGACGTGACGATGGAATGAGAATATTTGAAGTTGCAGTTTGAAGGTGAAACATGGAGATGTGACGATGGAATGAGAATATTTGAAGTTGCAGTTTGAAGGTGAAACATGGAGATGTGACGATGGAATGAGAATATTTGAAGTTGCAGTTTGAAGGTGAAACATGGAGATGTGACGATGGAATGAGAATATTTGAAGTTGCAGTTTGAAGGTGAAACATGGAGATGTGACGATGGAATGAGAATATTTGAAGTTGCAGTTTGAAGGTGAAACATGGAGATGTGACGATGGAATGAGAATATTTGAAGTTGCAGTTTGAAGGTGAAACATGGAGATGTGACGATGGAATGAGAATATTTGAAGTTGCAGTTTGAAGGTGAAACATGGAGATGTGACGATGGAATGAGAATATTTGAAGTTGCAGTTTGAAGGTGAAACATGGAGATGTGACGATGTATTGAGAATATTTGAAGTTGCAGTTTGAAGGTGAAACATGGAGATGTGACGATGGAATGAGAATATTTGAAGTTGCAGTTTGAAGGTGAAACATGGAGATGTGACGATGGAATGAGAATATTTGAAGTTGCAGTTTGAAGGTGAAACATGGAGATGTGACGATGGAATGAGAATATTTGAAGTTGCAGTTTGAAGGTGAAACATGGAGATGTGACGATGGAATGAGAATATTTGAAGTTGCAGTTTGAAGGTGAAACATGGAGATGTGACGATGGAATGAGAATATTTGAAGTTGCAGTTTGAAGGTGAAACATGGAGATGTGACGATGGAATGAGAATATTTGAAGTTGCAGTTTGAAGGTGAAACATGGAGATGTGACGATGGAATGAGAATATTTGAAGTTGCAGTTTGAGGGTGAAACATGGAGACGTGACGATGGAATGAGAATATTTGAAGTTGCAGTTTGAGGGTGAAACATGGAGATGTGACGATGGAATGAGAATATTTGAAGTTGCAGTTTGAAGGTGAAACATGGAGATGTGACGATGGAATGAGAATATTTGAAGTTGCAGTTTGAAGGTGAAACATGGAGATGTGACGATGGAATGAGAATATTTGAAGTTGCAGTTTGAAGGTGAAACATGGAGATGTGACGATGGAATGAGAATATTTGAAGTTGCAGTTTGAGGGTGAAACATGGAGATGTGACGATGGAATGAGAATATTTGAAGTTGCAGTTTGAAGGTGAAACATGGAGATGTGACGATGGAATGAGAATATTTGAAGTTGCAGTTTGAAGGTGAAACATGGAGATGTGACGATGGAATGAGAATATTTGAAGTTGCAGTTTGAAGGTGAAACATGGAGATGTGACGATGGAATGAGAATATTTGAAGTTGCAGTTTGAAGGTGAAACATGGAGACGTGACGATGGAATGAGAATATTTGAAGTTGCAGTTTGAGGGTGAAACATGGAGATGTGACGATGGAATGAGAATATTTGAAGTTGCAGTTTGAAGGTGAAACATGGAGATGTGACGATGGAATGAGAATATTTGAAGTTGCAGTTTGAAGGTGAAACATGGAGATGTGACGATGGAATGAGAATATTTGAAGTTGCAGTTTGAAGGTGAAACATGGAGATGTGACGATGGAATGAGAATATTTGAAGTTGCAGTTTGAGGGTGAAACATGGAGATGTGACGATGGAATGAGAATATTTGAAGTTGCAGTTTGAAGGTGAAACATGGAGATGTGACGATGGAATGAGAATATTTGAAGTTGCAGTTTGAAGGTGAAACATGGAGATGTGACGATGGAATGAGAATATTTGAAGTTGCAGTTTGAAGGTGAAACATGGAGATGTGACGATGGAATGAGAATATTTGAAGTTGCAGTTTGAAGGTGAAACGTGGAGACGTGAAGCAGCGTATAGATATGCACTTCACTTTAGACTATATAGTATGTGAAGACAGAACGTATCGAGAAATACAGAGGCATATAACTGCAATGACGTGAACTATTATATGAATTTGCCATGACATTGGATACCAAAACAAAAATGACACATCAATATCAGATCGTTTTAACTGTATTAAACCTACTTTTAATACTGACAATATTTAAGCAATATATCTATCGGTGCCATATTCATCTTTCAATATTCACTATGAAACGTTCAAGATTTCAAATTCATTAAAAAATCATTTAAATACTTGAAACATGGACACATGTGAAGAATGAACGTGAATACGAGACACATACATTTGTAATGCGAAGACCTGTGCAGAAATGAACGCGAATACGAGAAACTTGCATTTGAAATGTGAAGACCTGTGCAGAAATGAACGCGAATACGAGAAACTTGCATTTGAAATGTGAAGACCTGTGCAGAAATGAACGCGAATACGAGAAACTTGCATTTGAAATGTGAAGACCTGTGCAGAAATGAACGCGAATACGAGAAACTTGCATTTGAAATGTGAAGACCTGTGCAGAAATGAACGCGAATACGAGAAACTTGCATTTGAAATGTGAAGACCTGTGCAGAAATGAACGCGAATACGAGAAACTTGCATTTGAAATGTGAAGACCTGTGCAGAAATGAACATGAGTACGAGAAACATATATTTGCAATGTGATGATCTGTGACGGAAGACACGAAACATATATTTGCAATGTGATGATCTGTGACGGAAGACACGAAACATATATTTGCAATGTGATGATCTGTGACGGAAGACACGAAACATATATTTGCAATGTGAAGATCTGTGACGGAAGACACGAAACATATATTTGCAATGTGATGATCTGTGACGGAAGACACGAAACATATATTTGCAATGTGATGATCTGTGACGGAAGACACGAAACATATATTTGCAATGTGATGATCTGTGACGGAAGACACGAAACATATATTTGCAATGTGAAGATCTGTGACGGAAGACACGAAACATATATTTGCAATGTGATGATCTGTGACGGAAGACACGAAACATATATTTGCAATGTGAAGATCTGTGACGGAAGACACGAAACATATATTTGCAATGTGATGATCTGTGACGGAAGACACGAAACATACATTTGCAATGTGAAGATCTGTGACGGAAGACACGAAACATATATTTGCAATGTGATGATCTGTGACGGAAGACACGAAACATATATTTGCAATGTGATGATCTGTGACGGAAGACACGAAACATATATTTGCAATGTGATGATCTGTGACGGAAGACACGAAACATATATTTGCAATGTGATGATCTGTGACGGAAGACACGAAACATACATTTGCAATGTGAAGATCTGTGACGGAAGACACGAAACATATATTTGCAATGTGATGATCTGTGACGGAAGACACGAAACATACATTTGCAATGTGAAGATCTGTGACGGAAGACACGAAACATATATTTGCAATGTGATGATCTGTGAAGAAATGAACGTGAAGACGTGAAACATACATTTGCAATGCGAAGACCTGTGACGAAATGAAAGTGAAGACGTGATAATATAATCATACCATATGCCTTGTTGATTAATTCGGTATAGTGTGTGTGGCTCTTTAAGTCGTCGCTATTGCTCCTTGGGTGATTGCACCTGATAGCAGTTGGTGTGTGCATGATTCGTGTCATCTATATATAACCACATATATATAACGTACTCAACAACATACTTATGCTTTTCTGAAGGACGAGTTAAATCTAACCAGGTGAAGTCGGGTTAAGTTTTGAACACGTAAACATCAACTCGTATAAGTATAAATACTGGAGTATGGTATGGTATGGGTGTAAGTAAATGAACGTTACATCATTACCTACCTCATTTGTCTTTTACAGAAGTGTGGTTCATTTAGACCTCAGAAAATGTTTATCAGTTTATAAGTGTCACATTCTGTGAAGGTTAACTGTGACGTGGACCAATCAGAAATAGGGATTATAACATGATGTGGGATAAACAACACTTTGATAAAATCTAACCATAATAACACGATTTCTGCATTTTTAAAGATTTAATTTAAATTTATGTCCACTATATATCCAAATAAGTCACAATAAAAACTTGTAATTAAACTATTATTGGAATTGGTGTAGAAATATGCAATATTACAGTTATAATATTAAGATGTTTTGGTACTTCAATTATTTATTTTTTTTACTATAGCATTGCCAAAATATATACACCCGCACACACAAATCGTAAAGTGTATATACTTACAAGTACAAACATACCGTAAAATCATTATATTTAGTGGGGATTTAAAATGATTTACACTGTGAGATATAGCAAATAAAGGTAAATTCGGGTGGATCTACTCTTGGAGTTTACTAACATGCAAAATATATTTTCTTTAGGCCTTGTCATTTATAAAATCAAAAGTCAGATAATAGCACAGAGGCTTGTATCGTCGAAAAACCAGTGACTAGAAAGCATATGAAGTCAACGATCCAGTCCGCTTTACTATGAAATAATAAGGAATGTAACGAGGACAACACCCCGTGTCTGTTTTATTTCAATAAATTATGTTTCAGAATGTTGTCATCATGTTATCCTCCTATAGTATATACCACATCAGTGCCAATACGTTTGTCTATAAAACAGGCCATACAACATAAAATTCGATCGGGTATTTACGAAGATAAGATTTGTCAAAGCTTTAAATATTAGCAAACTAGCAACCTGAGCCGTTTGCCAATCCCACCGAATTCATTAAAAAATCGTATATAACATCGCTTAAAACAGCAAAGTGATCCACTTACAAATCGAAAAAAATCAATTTGATGGGCGTGGCTTATCTGAATGAAAAGTAACTCAAACAAACTCCCATTCAGTAGCAGCTTGTCAACTAACATAGACTCTATCTTCATTAACATAAGATAAGGAATTCAACGATATTTCAAGACTATCAAGTTAAGAATGTCATTTCTGGATATAGAATAATATTTCAAGAAGAACATATGGAATGCATCAAGACATATGAAGGATATAATTTCAGATTTCATTGAAGAGTATCGGCCTACGAATGTCATTTTAAGTTGATAAATTACAACCATTTCTGGAAACACGTTTAGGTGCATGCTAACTGAGCATCATTTGAAGCAAGTGGTTTCCTGAAAACCAATGTTTAACATAATATTGTTAGAAGCTATATCTCAAGAACAACTGGATCAACGCCGCCACCTACCTTGTCCTCCACCGAGCACATATGACCACACAATGAAGTATTCTTGAGAGGGTAGCTGTACAGTATATGTGTTTTCAAGTACATGTTTACTAGGTATATAAAGATGGGTTATTTACCCGGATCACTTCCACACGAACAAACATAGATGAGGTCACTTAACCCTGTACCTGCTGATGGCGGAATAAAGTGACAATATGAATGTGAATGGGCAGCTGGAGAGTTTCATGGTGTATATCTCTAATATTTTTGAAATATTAAAAGAAAGAGGTCACTTGTTTTGTCCAAAAAAGTAAACAATTCCATTTTAAATAAATGTGTTCATTAACCTCATTCATTATTCATCCGTTGAACATCGGTGTTTAATAAATCTACAATGTTATTACACAGGTTTTAATAACATCGCATGCTGTCGATTGAGGTGACGGCATAATCCTTAAGATATAACGTCACAACGTCAGTGCCACGGCCGATATAGTCTGTGACCTACTTAGACTAATAAATAAATAAAATAAAATTCTCAGGCAGCCACGCCCCAGTTTTATTTGTGCGCATAACGGCTTTTTGTTGTCCTTTTAAAAAATAAATGAAGAATTAGCCGCATCATATTTGCTAAACCCAAAATCCCTTTGACCATCAAATAGATGGGTCTACAGGAATGGACGTGTTTTCATTTGATATACTTATGCCTCTTCCTAGCTACATTTTTATGGAAATAAAATATAATGTACTCCTCCCTCGTCAATGTTTTTCAAACAAAAAATAAAAGAAAGTCCTACCGCCCTCCTCACTTTTGAAAAAGAAATATGCCCGAGAAACAAGCGAGTATCAGATCAGCGATCACTCATATAAATGTGGTATTAAACGATGTGTCGTGTAGTATCCTCTATATTCACACTGAAGAGAGCGCCAGGGAGCACATGGACGTGCTCTGATTAAGACCTCGTGACCACAGGCACATGAAAATGCAATTAATAGTTATCGCAGGCAGTAAAATTACCTTTGGCGATTTCCTTTCAAAAATGGTTTAGGGATTAATGCGGAGGAACTAATATAACACAGTACTCTCCCCTTACACCCATAGAGCATAACAAATTACAAGTAGTAATAGCCTTATCGTACAATTCAGTGCAATTGGAATCTAAATAAAATAAATATGTATGATCTTTTTGGCTCTGTGTCTAATTATATCACAAGAGCTTACTTCCGTATCATTTTCTCTTTATCCCGGCCGTGGGACATAAACTTTATATGAAAAAGGAACAGTTATGTATCCAGTTTTTACCAACTCGTATTTCATACAATTTCTTGCGTTTGTTTAAAACATATGTTCGTGGTTTGTATAAAGGAAATAAAAAGCTGAGGAATACCAACCCTGTCTCAGCCTAATTAAGTAAAATTAAGATGTTAAATATTCACACTTTAAATGCCGATCCTTGGTTAATCGTTCGACGAAAAGAGTAACTTACCGTGCTGTATAGACAGCAATCTCTCTACTCGAGGGGAGGAGATATGAAACCCTCATATGACGAAAATTCTGTGTGTGCCTTGAAACATCCACCATTTGAAAAACACCGTCATATTTAACTCCTCTAAGTCTTCTTAACCAAAATTGAAACAGTAATTTGTAAGAAATCATCTCCCAACACAATGTCGTCAGCAAATAAAAAAACAACTAAGAATCAATAAGTAGATTGTTGCAACTGAGATAAATAAACAAAGACTTCACTTTACGGCAAATTGTATATTCAGCTGTATTTTTTTTATTATTCTTTTAAAACCACTTTGCTTCAACAAGTTCTTTCAAATTATCAATAAATTCAGATGAAAATATTGTTTATACTTTAATTGAAAACATTTTTATAAAGTCACTAACGTTGTGCTTTCTGTTTGTGTGTGGCTTTAGAAACGTTAATAAACTTTCACTGTTAATTAAATCTTTAAGTCTGACAATATTTCCATTCATCGTGTAAACAAGAGCCAACAATATCCTGAGCAGAGCCTTTTACTAACTACCATTATCACATGACTATTGTTTCATTACAAGGTAGATAACAACATCCAAAACTCAACCAGAATAAGCATACTTAGGTTCGATCAATTTATAATTGAGGTGAGGTGAGATTAGTTGGGGTTTAACGCCGCTTTCAAGAGTATTTCACTTTTCGCTATTTCTTTCGCGGCTACTAGTATTATGGCAGGAGAAAGCCTGCAACGTCATGTGACTATGTATTGCGGTGAAACCTGCTAGTATCGAATTTATAATTGAAGATGATATGATACAGTCAATGTTAACACTGTCACACAAATAACAGCTAAGATGCCGCCATATGACTGTCCGCTATACTGGTTCTGTAGTTCCTAGCATTAGTAAAGTAACACATTCGAGTCTTGGATTCTAAAATAACTACTTTTTAATGAACGGATAAAACATGTTTCAATATAGAACATGAAATGAAATTAAATGTTTCTATCCAAAATGAAGAGCTTGTTAAAGAGATGGCATAGAGCAAGTACACATGGGGTCAATCCTTAGACGAGCTTCATGGGAACACGGAAACCTATACGGCAACTTAATGGTTAACCTACTTCAAATATACACTGCAATAACTTGACACGGACACCCAGTTATGTATATGTTTTATGACTTCGTGTTTACATTGCGGTGGGAATTGTTTCGTTGCACGGACTAGAAACCAGCCTTCTCGTACATGTGGTTTGTGTTGCAGATGATGTATACTGGTCCCATTTATAAATAGTTGTTAGGTTCATAGACCTTGTTTCTATGTCATCTTACATTTTTTATAAAAATGAATGTCAGAAAGTTCTAGTTTTGATTTGAAAATGCTTTCTATTTTGATACAATACCTGTTTCCTATTCTGTTTCGGTAAATTTTCAATTTCGGTTTTTAACAAAGGTTTTCCATTTTGAATGAGGCGTTTCATTTTGAGAGTGGATGCCATGTAAAATCTGAAGATAATACCCATGTAAAATCTGAAGATAATACCCATGTTGAATCTGAAGATAATACCCATGTTGAATCTGAAGATAATACCCATGCTGAATCTGAAGATAATATCCATGCTGAATCAGGAAGCAGTCCATGCCATTCTTCTAACTTGATCCTAGACATTCTTCTCAATGTAAAGATTATTCCCATTAATTCCAAATATAAACATGTAAAACGTCGAATTCTCAACAGAATAACGTATGCGATGTCAGGTCTTTCCACGTGGATTGAAGGTCGTTATATAACCAAAGGTGTTGAAGGGACAATTGGATTATAGTGCAAAACAGATGTGATGGATGGCGACTTCCTTATTTAACATCACCCGCTAAAGCAGAGTGAACGTTTTGCTCAGACACGTCTTTATAGACTAGTGAAATATTTCTACTAGGGAGTTCGTAGACTGGACCCTTTAAACACAAACCATGAATAATTTAGGAGTGATTAGATAACACGCCAAACATATCCTGCACAAATAAGATCTACAGGAATGGTGTTATCTGTGTCTTAACTAGGCCTCTTCCTTATATAACGAAAGTGACAAATAAAGTGACTGGGGTGATAGAGTCCAAGGCAGTTTATATGGCCATTTAGGTTATCTCGAACAATGTGTGCAGTAAGAAAGTTTGCAAATTTGTATTAGGTAATGTACTGCTGGCATTGATAGGATAGCAGAAAATCATTGGTTGTTCTGCACTGGCTTAGAATCCACCCACATCTTGCGACAGTTAGACAGTTAGACACTTCAGGATCAATATAAACACAAGGAGGTCGCCATGTACTGGAACTCCACTTCAGGATCAATATAAACACAAGGGGGTCGCCATGTACTGGAACTCCACTTCAGGATCAATATAAACACAAGGAGGTCGTCATGTACTGGAACTCCACTTCAGGATCAATATAAACACAAGGAGGTCGTCATGTACTGGATCTCCACTTCAGGATCAATATAAACACAAGGAGGTCGTCATGTACTGGATCTCCACTTCAGGATCAATATAAACACAAGGAGGTCGCCATGTACTGGATCTCCACTTCAGGATCAATATAAACACAAGGAGGTCGTCATGTACTGAAACTCCACTTCAGGATCAATATAAACACAAGGAGGTCGCCATGTACTGGAACTCCACTTCAGGATCAATATAAACACAAGGAGGTCGCCGTGTACTGGAACTCCACTTCAGGATCAATATAAACACAAGGAGGTCGTCATGTACTGGAACTCCACTTCAGGATCAATATAAACACAAGGAGGTCGGCATGTACTGGAACTCCACTTCAGGATCAATATAAACACAATAAGGTCGCCATGTACTGGAATTCACTTCAGGATCAATATAAACACAAGGAGGTCACCATGTACTGGAACTCCACTTCAGGATCAATATAAACACAAGGAGGTCGCCGTGTACTGAAACTCCACTTCAGGATCAATATAAACACAAGGAGGTCGCCATGTACTGGATCTCCACTTCAGGATCAATATAAACACAAGGAGGTCGTCATGTACTGAAACTCCACTTCAGGATCAATATAAACACAAGGAGGTCGCCATGTACTGGATCTCCACTTCAGGATCAATATAAACACAAGGAGGTCGTCATGTACTGAAACTCCACTTCAGGATCAATATAAACACAAGGAGGTCGCCATGTACTGAAACTCCACTTCAGGACCAATATAAACACAAGGGGGGCGTCATGTACTGGAACTCCACTTCAGGATCAATAGAAACACAAGGAGGTCGCCGTGTACATGAACTCCACTTCAGGATCAATATAAACACAAGGAGGTCGCCATGTACTGAAACTCCACTTCAGGATCAATATAAACACAAGGAGGTCGTCATGTACTGGAACTTCACTTCAGGATCAATATAAACACAAGGAGGTCGTCATGTACTGGAACTCCACTTCAGGATCAATATAAACACAAGGAGGTCGTCATGTACTGGAACTTCACTTCAGGATCAATATAAACACAAGGAGGTCGTCATGTACTGGAACTCCACTTCAGGATCAATATAAACACAAGGAGGTCGTCATGTACTGGAACTCCACTTCAGGATCAATATAAACACAAGGAGGTCGGCATGTACTGAAACTCCACTTCAGGATCAATATAAACACAAGGAGGTCGCCATGTACTGGATCTCCACTTCAGGATCAATATAAACACAATGAGGTCGTCATGTACTGGAACTCCACTTCAGGATCAATATAAACACAAGGAGGTCGCCATGTACTGGAACTCCACTTCAGGATCAATATAAACACAAGGAGGTCGTCATGTACTGGAGCTCCACTTCAGGATCAATATAAACACAAGGGGGTCGGCATGTACTGGAACTCCACTTCAGGATCAATATAAACACAAGGAGGTCGTCATGTACTGGAACTCCACTTCAGGATCAATATAAACACAAGGGGGTCGTCATGTACTGGAACTCCACTTCAGGATCAATATAAACACAAGGAGGTCGCCGTGTACTGGAACTCCACTTCAGGATCAATATAAACACAAGGAGGTCGCCGTGTACTGGAACTCCACTTCGGGATCAATATAAACACAAGGAGGTCGCCGTGTACTGGAACTCCACTTCAGGATCAATATAAACACAAGGAGGTCGCCGTGTACTGGAGCTCCACTTCAGGATCAATATAAACACAAGGGGGTCGTCATGTACTGAAACTCCACTTCAGGATCAATATAAACACAAGGGGGTCGTCATGTACTGGAACTCCACTTCAGGATCAATATAAACACAAGGAGGTCGCCGTGTACTGGAACTCCACTTCAGGATCAATATAAACACAAGGAGGTCGTCATGTACTGGAACTCCACTTCAGGATCAATATAAACACAAGGAGGTCGTCATGTACTGGAACTCCACTTCAGGATCAATATAAACACAAGGAGGTCGTCATGTACTGGAACTCCACTTCAGGATCAATATAAACACAAGGAGGTCGTCATGTACTGAAACTCCACTTCAGGATCAATATAAACACAAGGGGGTCGTCATGTACTGGAACTCCACTTCAGGATCAATATAAACACAAGGAGGTCGCCGTGTACTGGAACTCCACTTCAGGATCAATATAAACACAAGGAGGTCGCCGTGTACTGGAACTCCACTTCAGGATCAATATAAACACAATGAGGTCGTCATGTACTGAGACTCCACTTCAGGATCAATATAAACACAATGAGGTCGTCATGTACTGAGACTCCACTTCAGGATCAATATAAACACAAGGAGGTCGTCATGTACTGGAACTCCACTTCAGGATCAATAGAAACACAAGGGGGTCGGCATGTACTGGAACTCCACTTCAGGATCAATATAAACACAAGGAGGTCGTCATGTACTGGAACTCCACTTCAGGATCAATATAAACACAAGGAGGTCGCCATGTACTGGAACTCCACTTCAGGATCAATATAAACACAAGGAGGTCGTCATGTACTGGAACTCCACTTCAGGATCAATATAAACACAAGGAGGTCGTCATGTACTGGAACTCCACTTCAGGATCAATATAAACACAAGGAGGTCGCCGTGTACTGGAACTCCACTTCAGGATCAATATAAACACAAGGAGGTCGTCATGTACTGGAGCTCCACTTCAGGATCAATATAAACACAAGGGGGTCGGCATGTACTGGAACTCCACTTCAGGATCAATATAAACACAAGGAGGTCGTCATGTACTGGAACTCCACTTCAGGATCAATATAAACACAATGAGGTCGTCATGAACTGGAACTCCACTTCAGGATCAATAGAAACACAAGGGGGTCGGCATGTACTGGAACTCCACTTCAGGATCAATATAAACACAAGGAGGTCGTCATGTACTGGAGCTCCACTTCAGGATCAATATAAACACAAGGAGGTCGCCGTGTACATGAACTCCACTTCAGGATCAATATAAACACAAGGAGGTCGGCATGTACTGAAACTCCACTTCAGGATCAATATAAACACAAGGGGGTCGTCATGTACTGGAACTCCACTTCAGGATCAATATAAACACAAGGAGGTCGCCGTGTACATGAACTCCACTTCAGGATCAATATAAACACAAGGAGGTCGTCATGTACTGAAACTCCACTTCAGGATCAATATAAACACAAGGAGGTCGGCATGTACTGGAACTCCACTTCAGGATCAATATAAACACAAGGAGGTCGCCGTGTACTGGAACTCCACTTCAGGATCAATATAAACACAATGAGGTCGTCATGTACTGGAACTCCACTTCAGGATCAATATAAACACAAGGAGGTCGCCGTGTACTGGAACTCCACTTCAGGATCAATATAAACACAAGGAGGTCGTCATGTACTGGAACTCCACTTCAGGATCAATATAAACACAAGGAGGTCGTCATGTACTGGAACTCCACTTCAGGATCAATATAAACACAAGGAGGTCGCCATGTACATGAACTCCACTTCAGGATCAATATAAACACAAGGAGGTCGTCATGTACTGGAACTCCACTTCAGGATCAATATAAACACAAGGAGGTCGTCATGTACTGGAGCTCCACTTCAGGATCAATAGAAACACAAGGAGGTCGTCATGTACTGAAACTCCACTTCAGGATCAATATAAACACAAGGGGGTCGTCATGTACTGGAACTCCACTTCAGGATCAATATAAACACAAGGAGGTCGCCATGTACTGAAACTCCACTTCAGGATCAATATAAACACAATGAGGTCGTCATGTACTGAAACTCCACTTCAGGATCAATATAAACACAAGGAGGTCGTCATGTACTGGAACTCCACTTCAGGATCAATATAAACACAATGAGGTCGTCATGAACTGGAACTCCACTTCAGGATCAATAGAAACACAAGGGGGTCGGCATGTACTGGAACTCCACTTCAGGATCAATATAAACACAAGGAGGTCGGCATGTACTGAAACTCCACTTCAGGATCAATATAAACACAAGGAGGTCGGCATGTACTGGAACTCCACTTCAGGATCAATATAAACACAAGGAGGTCGTCATGTACTGGAACTCCACTTCAGGATCAATATAAACACAAGGAGGTCGGCATGAACTGGAACTCCACTTCAGGATCAATATAAACACAAGGAGGTCGGCATGTACTGAACCTCCACTTCAGGATCAATATAAACACAAGGAGGTCGGCATGTACTGGAACTCCACTTCAGGATCAATATAAACACAAGGAGGTCGCCGTGTACTGGAACTCCACTTCAGGATCAATATAAACACAAGGAGGTCGTCATGTACTGGAGCTCCACTTCAGGATCAATATAAACACAAGGGGGTCGTCATGTACTGAAACTCCACTTCAGGATCAATATAAACACAAGGAGGTCGGCATGAACTGGAACTCCACTTCAGGATCAATATAAACACAAGGAGGTCGTCATGTACTGGAACTCCACTTCAGGATCAATATAAACACAAGAAGGTCGGCATGTACTGGAGCTCCACTTCAGGATCAATATAAACACAAGGGGGTCGTCATGTACTGAAACTCCACTTCAGGATCAATATAAACACAAGGAGGTCGTCATGTACTGGAACTCCACTTCAGGATCAATATAAACACAAGGGGGTCGTCATGTACTGGAGCTCCACTTCAGGATCAATATAAACACAAGGAGGTCGTCATGTACTGAAACTCCACTTCAGGATCAATATAAACACAAGGAGGTCGGCATGAACTGGAACTCCACTTCAGGATCAATATAAACACAAGGGGGTCGTCATGTACTGAAACTCCACTTCAGGATCAATATAAACACAAGGAGGTCGGCATGAACTGGAACTCCACTTCAGGATCAATATAAACACAAGGAGGTCGTCATGTACTGGAACTCCACTTCAGGATCAATATAAACACAAGGAGGTCGGCATGTACTGGAGCTCCACTTCAGGATCAATATAAACACAAGGGGGTCGTCATGTACTGAAACTCCACTTCAGGATCAATATAAACACAAGGAGGTCGTCATGTACTGGAACTCCACTTCAGGATCAATATAAACACAAGGGGGTCGCCGTGTACTGGAACTCCACTTCAGGATCAATATAAACACAAGGGGGTCGGCATGAACTGGAACTCCACTTCAGGATCAATATAAACACAAGGAGGTCGTCATGTACTGGAGCTCCACTTCAGGATCAATATAAACACAAGGGGGTCGTCATGTACTGAAACTCCACTTCAGGATCAATATAAACACAAGGAGGTCGTCATGTACTGGAGCTCCACTTCAGGATCAATAGAAACACAAGGAGGTCGTCATGTACTGGAACTCCACTTCAGGATCAATATAAACACAAGGAGGTCGGCATGTACTGAAACTCCACTTCAGGATCAATATAAACACAAGGAGGTCGGCATGTACTGAAACTCCACTTCAGGATCAATATAAACACAAGGAGGTCGGCATGTACTGAAACTCCACTTCAGGATCAATAGAAACACAAGGGGGTCGGCATGTACTGGAACTCCACTTCAGGATCAATATAAACACAAGGAGGTCGGCATGTACTGAAACTCCACTTCAGGATCAATATAAACACAAGGAGGTCGGCATGTACTGGAACTCCACTTCAGGATCAATATAAACACAAGGAGGTCGTCATGTACTGGAACTCCACTTCAGGATCAATATAAACACAAGGAGGTCGGCATGAACTGGAACTCCACTTCAGGATCAATATAAACACAAGGAGGTCGGCATGTACTGAAACTCCACTTCAGGATCAATATAAACACAAGGAGGTCGGCATGTACTGGAACTCCACTTCAGGATCAATATAAACACAAGGAGGTCGCCGTGTACTGGAACTCCACTTCAGGATCAATATAAACACAAGGAGGTCGTCATGTACTGGAGCTCCACTTCAGGATCAATATAAACACAAGGGGGTCGTCATGTACTGAAACTCCACTTCAGGATCAATATAAACACAAGGAGGTCGGCATGAACTGGAACTCCACTTCAGGATCAATATAAACACAAGGAGGTCGTCATGTACTGGAACTCCACTTCAGGATCAATATAAACACAAGGAGGTCGGCATGTACTGGAGCTCCACTTCAGGATCAATATAAACACAAGGGGGTCGTCATGTACTGAAACTCCACTTCAGGATCAATATAAACACAAGGAGGTCGTCATGTACTGGAACTCCACTTCAGGATCAATATAAACACAAGGGGGTCGTCATGTACTGGAGCTCCACTTCAGGATCAATATAAACACAAGGAGGTCGTCATGTACTGAAACTCCACTTCAGGATCAATATAAACACAAGGAGGTCGGCATGAACTGGAACTCCACTTCAGGATCAATATAAACACAAGGGGGTCGTCATGTACTGAAACTCCACTTCAGGATCAATATAAACACAAGGAGGTCGGCATGAACTGGAACTCCACTTCAGGATCAATATAAACACAAGGAGGTCGTCATGTACTGGAACTCCACTTCAGGATCAATATAAACACAAGGAGGTCGGCATGTACTGGAACTCCACTTCAGGATCAATATAAACACAAGGGGGTCGTCATGTACTGAAACTCCACTTCAGGATCAATATAAACACAAGGAGGTCGTCATGTACTGGAACTCCACTTCAGGATCAATATAAACACAAGGGGGTCGCCGTGTACTGGAACTCCACTTCAGGATCAATATAAACACAAGGGGGTCGGCATGAACTGGAACTCCACTTCAGGATCAATATAAACACAAGGAGGTCGTCATGTACTGGAGCTCCACTTCAGGATCAATATAAACACAAGGGGGTCGTCATGTACTGAAACTCCACTTCAGGATCAATATAAACACAAGGAGGTCGTCATGTACTGGAGCTCCACTTCAGGATCAATAGAAACACAAGGAGGTCGTCATGTACTGGAACTCCACTTCAGGATCAATATAAACACAAGGAGGTCGGCATGTACTGAAACTCCACTTCAGGATCAATATAAACACAAGGAGGTCGGCATGTACTGGAACTCCACTTCAGGATCAATATAAACACAAGGAGGTCGGCATGTACTGAAACTCCACTTCAGGATCAATATAAACACAAGGAGGTCGGCATGTACTGGAACTCCACTTCAGGATCAATATAAACACAAGGAGGTCGTCATGTACTGGAACTCCACTTCAGGATCAATATAAACACAAGGAGGTCGGCATGAACTGGAACTCCACTTCAGGATCAATATAAACACAAGGAGGTCGGCATGTACTGAAACTCCACTTCAGGATCAATATAAACACAAGGAGGTCGGCATGTACTGGAACTCCACTTCAGGATCAATATAAACACAAGGAGGTCGCCGTGTACTGGAACTCCACTTCAGGATCAATATAAACACAAGGAGGTCGTCATGTACTGGAGCTCCACTTCAGGATCAATATAAACACAAGGGGGTCGTCATGTACTGAAACTCCACTTCAGGATCAATATAAACACAAGGAGGTCGCCATGTACTGGAACTCCACTTCAGGATCAATATAAACACAAGGGGGTCGTCATGTACTGGAGCTCCACTTCAGGATCAATAGAAACACAAGGAGGTCGTCATGTACTGGAACTCCACTTCAGGATCAATATAAACACAAGGAGGTCGGCATGTACTGAAACTCCACTTCAGGATCAATATAAACACAAGGAGGTCGGCATGTACTGAAACTCCACTTCAGGATCAATATAAACACAAGGAGGTCGGCATGTACTGAAACTCCACTTCAGGATCAATATAAACACAAGGAGGTCGGCATGTACTGAAACTCCACTTCAGGATCAATATAAACACAAGGAGGTCGGCATGTACTGAAACTCCACTTCAGGATCAATATAAACACAAGGAGGTCGCCATGTACTGGAACTCCACTTCAGGATCAATATAAACACAAGGAGGTCGCCATGTACTGGAACTCCACTTCAGGATCAATATAAACACAAGGGGGTCGTCATGTACTGGAGCTCCACTTCAGGATCAATAGAAACACAAGGAGGTCGTCATGTACTGGAACTCCACTTCAGGATCAATATAAACACAAGGAGGTCGGCATGTACTGAAACTCCACTTCAGGATCAATATAAACACAAGGGGGTCGTCATGTACTGGAACTCCACTTCAGGATCAATATAAACACAAGGGGGTCGTCATGTACTGAAACTCCACTTCAGGATCAATATAAACACAAGGAGGTCGTCATGTACTGAAACTCCACTTCAGGATCAATATAAACACAAGGCGGTCGGCATGTACTTGAACTCTTTGTCTGGAGAATTCACTGACTGCAAGAACTGGGTGATGCTAAGCAACACCAGCATAAATGAACTGGCATCTGGTTATTTCTCTGCCCAACCATTCTACTAGGGGATGGTCCTCTTCTCGTGATCTTTTTTTAATCTCATTAGCAGACATGTCTTAGTGCCATTTGAATGAAGTTACCAAGAAATCGTACAACAGAAAGAATTTGAGGAGTGTAGTTGATGATTGATGTACTTATTACGTGACTCGTGTCTAACAACGAGTAATGAACGAAAGTGTTTCACTGCCATCATACGACTCATAGAATGTTCACCTTGCAAAATTAACAGTCGTAAGTTGGCAAATGAAAAAACTCATAGTTACCCCTTTCCAGGAATGAGATAATTCGAAATGTTATTAATTCCATCATAATTTAAGCAAATTCAGTTCTTCAATAAAGTTGTCGTTTTTCCAGCTTTCTTTGGGCTTTTGGATTGCCAGAGAATGAAAGCAGGTTGTTAGGATGAAACCCCTATTGCCTTTATTGGGGGCCACCGAGTCACTATGGTGAGGTGAGTGAGGTGAGTTGGGGTTTAACGTCGGTTTCAAGAGTATTTCACTTATATCGCGGCTGCTAGTATTATGGAAGGGGAAAAGCCCAAAACACAACGTGGCTATGCATTTTGGTGAAACCTGCGAGTGGTGAAACCCCCGAATGTTTCACGATGCCTAGATTGTTTAAACAATCTGCAGATTGTGAGACCTGAAAAATCTAAGAATGATCATAATCTAGGAAATTGTTTCCTTGCAGTTTCATGTTGTAGATTGTGAGCGTTTTTCTATCTTATCTACTGACTATAGGGGTCGATTCCCAGATGGTGAAGGGCTCTCAAATAGTTTTTCTATCTTATCTACTGACTATAGGGGTCGATTCCCAGATGGTGAAGGGCTCTCAAATAGTTTTTATATCTTATTACTCGCCTGTGTAAGATACTGCAGTGTAATATTTATATGGCAATATTAAACTAGTGTAATACCGTCGCACGTATGACGTCATAATAGTTTGGGGTTATGACGTCACAATGGGAGTAACGTCGTCACAATGGCATCGGGCTTGCGGGAATAATAGTTTCAGAGCCATATCGACTATTCTGCGGAATTATTGGTTGGCGAGTAATAAACAGAATACTAAACTTCCTTCTATTTAATACCATTTTTATTAAACTCGTGAATGATTTAATATCAAACTCGCTTTCGCTCGTTTTATACAAAATCATTAACTCGTTTAATAAAAATGGTATTAAATAGAAGGTCGTTTAGTATCCTCTATCTTATCTACTGACTATAGGGGTCGATTCCCAGATGGTGAAGGGCTCTCAAATAGTTTTTCTATCTTATCTACTGACTATAGGGGTCGATTCCTAGAATGTGAAGGGTTTTCAAATAGTTTTTTCTGTCTTATCTACCGACTACATAATTGCAGCTCTCTAGAGCCATTGTTTCTTGAGAAGAATATGGAAAAGCAAAACGTGCACGGATTGTCGGACGGCCGGACAGATAGATGGACGGGGCAATGACAATATCCCCTGGTAGTAGTAAAGATTGCCAATGTTTAGGCTCTTTTCAAGAAAAGAAATTAAATTCTAGCTTTTAACCGCAAACTCATAGTACTTATTAGTTCTTCATCTTCATCATCTTTGTACTGTATTTTGCGGCTTGTCAATAGCATTTGGTACAGAGGTTAACTGTTGCAATTTGAAAGATATGGAATAAGTGGAAGGTTGTCGGGATGGTTAGGTAGTTACAAAACTGATCGAAAACAAAGTGTTTTGTTCGACAAAGGATCATTCTCAATGCTCAGGAATCTAAGTTTTAGTGTCCTACAGATGCTTTGCAGATGAATTATATTGTTTAAGGCGCTTGTTTGCTGATGCCTCGTCTGGTTACTCTTCACCAGATAATCGACTCAACTGGACGCATTTATCCAATGGGCGGCTAAATTTTCTTTGATGTTTTTGTAACGATATATCGTATATCAAGAAAAGTGTGGTTGTATCTATGACGTCACTTATTTATCAGCCACAGTTATCTGAAACTCTTTGATAGGACGACCGTGAAGCAGCAGGGCGGTCCAAGGGCGGAGCTACAGACACCTGGCTGACGACTTTGAGTAAATACAACATTGTTGCAAAACCAGCCGCTCAGTAAAACGTTGCCCATTGGATAAAACTGATACATGATGACACAAGTGGTGTGTACAAAATATCCTCTTGCTATCACTCACTCCATGGATAATAGTTTGTATACACCACTTGTGTCATCATGTATCTATTACGTATCACTATATATATATATATATATATATATATGTCATTGAAGTACTCGACGAACTGAATACGATTCAAAAACGAATCCTCATTTCGTGAAATAACTGGTCTTTGTGTGATAGCCAAACAGTAACCATGTCACTGAAGGTAGGTGAGTCGAGGTCAGGTCAGGTCAGGTCAGGTCAGGTCAGGTCAGGTGAGAACATGGTTGTTACTGCGCTGACATCCAGTCTAGCACTGCACCCAAATCTTACTGCATGTGGAACACTTTTCTCTGGACCTCTTGATCCGAAGCCGAACAAGTTTACCACTGCGCCTTTTCGTCGATGACTCGTTTAAACCATAATAACAAGTTTTGACATTATACGTTTCCGATAGAATGGGTAATTGTGCGTCTGTAGGGAGTAATTTCGGAGTTTTAGAAGCATTTTTCGATATTCAATCGCTGGTTTTAGTTTTGATCTTTTCCCAAATGGAGCGGAGCGTTAGGTTATTTTATAGGCTACAATATGTTTCGAAATGAATAACTGACAATTCAAAAATAAAAACAATCATGCAATTTTCAATTACAAACGTCCTTATTATTTAATTTTTTGTTGTGCTTGATTTTCTGTTTCAAGAGGCCTGTTTAGTTTGAGGTCTACTGAGTCAATATTTCTCATGGTGACTTTATGTTGATAATAGAATAATTGCATTATAACTCAGAAAATCATACAATTTTCAACATTGTTACTGGTTTTGGAAAATCGGGCTATCATTAAATTTATAGTCTTGTACATTTACAATTACTTACATTCAGGCAGTTATTTTATTCAGTGTAATACCACTGTAGAGAAATGTGACGGGTGAAAATGTCAAAATATGTTAAAGCCTGCAATGATATATCTATGATAAGGAATCATGATTAATTTCAAATCGACATGAAAAGGGCTTTTTCTTTTTCGGTACACATTTTCTTTCAGATTATGCTGTATCAATATCATGTTATTTGGGTAAAACCGATGAAATGTTAATGTAGAATGCTGAAAATATATGTTTTGAATGTAATTCTATATTGTTGAGAAGTTAGTCATCTAATTACTGACATCTAATTACGCTTAATGCATTAAGACCTTTGCTTTGATGCCAGATATCTGTCACAGGACCGGTTCAATTATATAAGAGGTGGCGCGTCAAGATATTGCCAACGTCCTTGTCAAATGATACTAAACTGGTCGTTGATTAATTAAAGATACACATATAGGCGACATTCAGTCTGGACATAGTGAGCCAATGAAAGTTAGGAACATTATATTCAGCCAAAGAAATTTAAGAATATGATGTTATGTTTTTACGTCGGTGATAGCAACCGGCAATTCACTATTGTGTGTGATGCACACCGATGTACGTGGATTAGCAATCACATTGTGACAACAGGTTCGTTATTTAAATCAATAAGAACATCGTAAAGTATTATTTACATGCAGACTAGGTAGAAAAGCACCACAATGTAGTCCAACAATTATTGATATATATTTCTTTTAATTTGTAAAATGATATAGATATACGTCGCATAAGTCTCATTTTTCGTTGAGTAGGATAAGCCTTAATTCTTGTCTTCTTTTCCGATCCAATTGTGTATAATTATGGAAACACATTGTTTAATGAATTGTTTTAATGAATCAAAATACTTTGAGATAGTATCATACATATGTGTTGTTATTTCATTTCAACTGTTAAATACATAGAGGATATCTGTCTTTTCTTGACTAATACCATGTTTATCTCATCGAGTGAGGTAGAAAGGTTATATTTTCACGAGTGGCGCAGTGAAAATATAAGTTATTTTCACTGTAGCTTGATAGACAGTTTATTTCACTGATAAATCCCAGTATTTCACTGCTCGTCATATAATAAATTCGCTTGTTCTTCAAATCTTTGTTATCGCTTGATTTACATTGTTCAAAGCGAGATCTCATTGCTAGAATCAGAGGCTGACATAACAGAAATGGTCAGTGATGGACATACACGCAGTAACGCTATTACGCTATAGAACTGACACTTCAAAATGACACAAAGAACAGACAATGGCGGTAGATTTACACTGAAAGATCCACTCGGCATTATCGGAGACTAAACAATCTAAACACTTGTGTACAGCAGCAACCAAAGTTAATTAACGACTGAATAGAATATGCCGACATTGTTTCTAAAAGCTTTGATCACTTTTAGGCTGTTTTGACAAGTGAAATCAGTGAATATACGTGACGGCTATACGAGTGTATATCTTTGACAGATAATTGTATCAATTACTTCAGTTAGGGGGTAATACACATGCTGAGTTTGAGGCATGATAAAGGGTTTTGGAGTTCTACTACAGAAGCAGACCTATCCCTGAACAAAGTCCAACTCCAACGTGTTTCGATGAAAATGAAAGAAAAAAAATATTCAGAAATCTTAAAATATCAAAAGGCACCTCTTCAGTTAGTGGGTAATACACTGCAAAGTTTCAGGAAGATATGTGGAGCTTTTGGAGCTGTGCTCCGGAAATGAATCTATCTCTGAACAAAGTCCAAATCGAACACGTTTCTATGAAGAAAAAAAACATTTTCAGAAATCTCAAAATATCAAAAGGTACCAGTTCAGTTGGATGGGTAATACACATGGAAAGTGTCAACAAGATATAATGAACCGTTTTCGCGTACTGCTCCGGAAATGAAATGATTACGGACGGACGGACGGACGGACAGACGGACAGGGCGACGACTATATCCCACGATATATATTACATTATTACATATCCCTTTTATATCTTTTATATAAGCTGCTTCTCCGCTGTCTTGTATAGTGAGTTGTACGTGCTACCCGTATTTGGCTCTAAGCCAAATCGAGGGCTTCTACTCCTACGTTTGACAATTTGAACTCACATTCAATTGTCATCTGTCAGCCATCGCACGTATGGCTGACACTTCAAACTGTTCACTAATGAAAGTTTACTTACTGTATATGAAAAAGTTGGACCAAATGAAATATAACACATGTTCTAGAAGTAACACGTCAATATTACTTGCTATCAACTAAGCTGTGAAAAGCCCGTGAAAATGTCAAAACATATGTATACTCTATTACTGTGCAAACAGAATTATATGTATATATATAATATATCTTTATACTTGTGACATTACTACATGCTTAAGGGTTGGTGGATGAAGTTGCAATATTAATTCTAATTTTGACACTAAATGTTCAACGGTTGGTTGATGAGAACGAAATGTCATTTCTAAATTGTTAATAATTAAGACTGCTAATGGATACAAAACATATTTTGGAACCTTTTCGTTTGAAATTCAATGGGCAGAGCAGGTAATTGTAACTTATTGCCTTTTTTGGTTTCAAATAATGATGTTCCTCTAAAATGAGTCCACTTGAATCTGTGGGTAAATAGTTAATGGACTTCTCGGCTTGACAGAAACGTTTCAGGTTATATCACAAGACTGTTTTTTTGCATAATGCTCGTTTGCCTGTTCGTTAAACTACATGAAGAGAATTAGCACACAAAGCCATACAAAATATAGCCCGACCCCTTCCCACATCAAGTTAAACCAAGCATCCTCCAAAACCAGCCCCGTGGGACCCTCAGTAGTCCTGTCCCATGACCTTTTGCAATATAAGAGCCTTTAATACAGTCTAGGTCTAACAAGCTCACTGAGCCCTGTTCCCCACTAGTGCTAGCTGACCAGGTGCTATGCAGTACATGACTGTGGGCAACATAAGAGCCTTTTATAAAGTCTAGGCCTAACAAAGGATCTGGTAGTGGCTGACCAGGTGCTATGCAGTGCATGACTGTGTGCAACATAAGAGCCTTGTATAAAGTCTAGGCCTAACGAAGGATCTGGTAGTGGCTGACCAGGTGCTATGCAGTGCATGACTGTGTGCAACATAAGAGCCTTGTATAAAGTCTAGGCCTAACGAAGGATCTGGTAGTGGCTGACCAGCTGCTGTTGAACATGAGATCAGTACATAACATGTAGCTCTGATTACAAGTGGTTTCACTCAATGCTTATGCTGGACCAAAAACAGTTTGAGTGACTGGTTTTAATTAACAAGGGAAAAGACTATAAGATATATTTCAGTTATGTTTTTTGAGTCACCGATACAAAATTTGGTGCGCAGAAAGGTCATGAACAGTACTTTATTATAACACTCAACAATTTATCATACCACTTAAAAGAAAAAACTTTATTTTTAACTATTGCCACGCCCTTATTTCTTACAAATATTAAACTTAATCCATCAAAAATCATATTCATAAAAGTTTAACTTTCTAGCATTACTGGTTCTTGAGATGAATTTGTTTCTAAGGTTTTCGCGTCGATACGATACTTCAAAGACATTCTAAATTTTATATTTACACTGAGATAACAGGTAAGTGAACAAAGTTTCTGTATGCATCTGTATGCACAGAAGAAGAGCCTTGTCTATAAAAAAAAACATTTAATTGGAAACAGTTATAGAAATCTTGTATTCAGGATGACATAGACTAGACCGGATAGCTTATGTCTCGTTGACTTTTTTGTTAAGCGTGGATTGCAATACTAGTACTTCTTAACATTTCCCTAAATATTTCACAAATGGCGATAGATTGCTTCTTAAAATTAGTTTATGTTGACATTCACATGGTTAATTAATGAGATAACCGTAGCTTAACAAAATATAGATGACATTATTATTACCTTCATAAAAAGATCTTCTCTCTGACACAAAGTTACATACATTTGCATTTAAGTAGTTGATCGGTAATTAGTGGGCATACACAAATTTACCAAACTTTTACAACAATATTTTATTTTGCATTACTCAGGTTATTGAACTTGGTTAAAAGTATGTGAATTTGGAAAAGTTATGAATACATTGTTGATCTATGTTTTTTTCGATGTTTCAGATTCGATTTTATTGTTAATAGTTGATTATGAATTATTAATGAAAATGAATTAATCACTATTTAGAATTTGTTTCGTTTCTCTTGTGTATCAATATTTTTAAAACAAAATTATTTCATTAATCAATCGGTACTCGGTATAACCATTTCTTTCGCTTGGAATTATAAATTGTAATTTTCACTTGATAGATATAAAATTTATTTTCTGTTGCAACGTTCTCCTTTCTGTGTAATTTATGAACATAAAGGTTGGATTGACTAATTTGAACATAAAGGTTGGATTGACCAATTTTCAATAAAAGAAGGTCTTCTAACTGGTGCCCTACTTGCCGACCTCTCTTACATTAAAGTTGCCTAAATGTTGTGTAACATCAGTTTCCTCGGTGAACAGGCTACTGCCTTCGGGGTACATTCAATCTTGGTTATATTGATTATTTAAAACCAGAACGACTGCTGCTTTTTATTCAGTGTTAATTGCTCTGATCTACCGACAATATCATAATCGATATGTGCTCTTTGTCACGGACTCCTTGAATACTCTCATGAATGAATGTTCACTGAAGGTGAGGTCGATTTTCCATTCACCTGAAATGTGTGGGGGTCTTCTTTCTTTCCTTCAAGTTCCCGATCCATGCCTGGTCACTATTCATAGTGACAGAAGGCCTTATTTAGATACGTTTGTGAGTTGAAATGGATGCGAAGAACGCTCCGAGATGCCGCTCTGAGCGCTTTACATAATTAATTGTATCATATATATTTTATGTGTGTAAATGTAAAATATGGGGTTGGGATTAAGAGAGCACGACCTTGTGTTCAAATGGTTGTCGAGTTTAAATTTTTGGACATCAAACTTTGACGATACAAAATTATTTAGATTTGAGTCGGGAGAAAGCGATGCCAACCTTTGCTCACTTCGTTAGCACATAGGGAAAACTGGTCGTTCATCTCTGTTGCGCAACATATTTGCGCTTAACTTTACCTGTGGTTCAGTCACCACTCTCTTCCACTCTCCAGGTGAGGTGAGGTGAGTTGTGGTTTAACGCTGCTTTAAAGAGTAATTCACTTATATCGCGGCTGCTAGTATTACGGCAGGGAGAAAGTCTGCAACGCTATGTGGTTATGCAGTCGGCAGGAACTAGCGCCACTCTCCAGAAGGTTCAAGTCATAATTAGATTGTTCACTAGCAATCTTATGAAATGAAATGGAACATGGAAGCTTCTTTGACTTTCTAGAGACAGTTTGAATATAAATAGGGTTATGGAATGGATAGGCATTATATACTTTGGACACAATTTCTATTGAATTTTACCTCGTGCAGTATCAACGGTCAACAAGCTCATTGTCAACTTGGAACCAGCGCCTCTGGTGACATGTTGTAGCTTTTAGAATATGTGTGATTCTAGTGTATCTTACTTGAAAATATGTATTGTTAACCTCACTTACTGTGTGTTTTATTCATTACAATTTAAACAATATAAGAATTTTTTCCTTTGCTGGTTTCATCTGGGGACTCCATCATCTAATCTGCTAATCGTGAGGAGAGGTGAGGTGAGATGGGGTTTAACGCCGCTTTTAAGAGTATTTCACTTTTATCACGGATGCTAGTATTATTGCAGGGACAAATCCCTTAACGCAATGGTGGCTATGCATTGCGGTGAAACCATGGGTGATACTGCGCTGAAATTCAGTAAAGCATTGCACCCAAACCTTACTGCATGTAGAACAATTCTCTACTGCAGACAAAGTTGCCGAGCCCCTGGCAGGATTCGAACCTGGGACCTCTTGATCAGAAGCAAAACGCGCTAACAATTGCGCTATCTGTTAACATTTGTAATTGTGTCCTACTAACATGTAGAGAAGTGAATTCAGACAGACATTGCCAATCCGCCTCTTCAAAAACACAAAGAAAACGACCACCACACCCTCTCTCCACTCCCACACCCTCCTTCAACCAAACTTTCAACCTTAACCAAATCCTTTCCGTTGACTACAATGAGGAAGAGAGAGGATGCAGATAGGTTCCTATTAGTGCTAGACACAAGATATTGAATTGTTTTATATCCGTCCTACAAAGATGATAATCTCAAAATGTTAGCTTCCTAGTTTTACCAGTTGATGTGGACCAAATGAAAACAAATTATCCCTTAGGTGCAAGGTACCTCCCCGAAATAGTTTAGCTATGGAGGTGCAGCAGTTCTTCTGGAGAAGTCCAAAATGTCAATTGTGAACAGACCCAGGACAAAGGATGACAGTAAACGCAACTTAACGGTTAACCTACGGCTGACTGTCCATGCCAAAAGCCAATCTGGCCTTTGAGACCCGATGCGTTGCATATGTGCAACAGCTCCTCGTAGCTGATCCAAAACAAACCATTGGGTACAGCATTATGAACAAAGCAAGCTGGGACAGCTCATAAAATGACCTGTTGTTCGACTGCCTTTACAGTTTTAATTAATTTTATAGCAATTGTTGTCAATCATGTCAATTGAGAACAACAATTATCAATGGAAATCTTGAATTGAAACTCCATGGAGGCACAACACTACCACATAGGTAATATCCATAGGAAATTCATAGTTTCCAAGCAAATTAGATCATTAGATAGATGTTTTGGTCGATATATTTTTGTTTATATAATTTCAATAAAGTACATTGTGTAACAAGAAACGGTGTATTAAAATGATTAAACCCTTTAATTGCTTGGCTGAAATATATTATTCGGTGTGTTATCTTTAATAAGAGCATTTTATTACTGGTAATGACCATTGTAATTCGTATATGTTTATATCAAGAGATTTTAAACACAAGAAGTGATGATTTATTAAGTTTATTTTAAAATGGGAAACAAAACGATAAAACAAGTCCACATAATGTAGGGCACTAATTCATATCACCATTTTTAATATATCAAAGATTTCATTTACGTGAACCGATTTCACGTTAACATTCTCATTCTTCTTGGGTCCAAGGTTATTCTTCGTTGATTATAAGCGTAGACGAAGGATCATTTGACATTTGTATTTGAACATAGAAATCATTAAGACGCTTCTTTAGTCTGACAGGAGACAAATCAACATGACTGATAAGATTTGTCACTTTAAGTACGCTATCGCGCAGGATGAGCCTCAGTCTGGCTGGAGATGAACTGGTCACTGGCTCTGGGAGAGACCATAATGTGTCGTAATAGTAGACTGATGAGTTTCTGCACATGGAAAATCTTCCATATCTTCGCTTGTTCTTTTTAAAATCCAAATGTATGCAATAATACTTAAAGTTAACATCTGATTTCTCTAAACTGAGAACCCACGAGTATATTTTTGTATTCTT